>JANJGN010000263.1:0-600000 GCA_026770705.1 Isurus oxyrinchus | reverse complement strand
CGATGGCATCGGGACACAAGCCTGACATCTTTATCCATGATTTCGTGCTCTGTCGGGTCAGGCGCACACCCACTCAAACAAAGTGAAATTCTGGCCATAGAAACGAGTGTCATCTGTGCACAGTTTCAAGACATAAAATATACAACACCTTTGAAAAACCAGGAGAGAGGGAGGATCAACTAACATGAACATTTTATCAATATATCCAAGAACAGCAAAAAAGAAAAACCTGCAGTTATGTACACATTACAAATTAGGAGCAGGAGTAGGCCATTCGGCCCCTTGAGCCTGCTCCGCCATTTGATAAGATCATGGCTGATCTGATTGTGGCCTCCACTATCCTGTCTATCCCCGATACCCTTTGACTCCCTTGTTAGTCAAGAATCTATCCAACTCAGCCTTCAAAACATTCAATGACCCTGCCGCCAATGCTTTCTGGGGGAGAGAATTCCACAGACCAATCACCCTCAGAGAAAATTCTCCTCATCTCCATCTTAAATGGGAGACCCCTTTTATCAAACTGTGTCCCCTAGTTCTAATCTCTTCCATAAGGGGAAATATTCTTTTAGCATCTTTTAGACACAAAACTGGGCAGGGTTGAGAGTTGTGAGGAAGATGCAAGGAGACTTCAGGGCAATTTAGACAAGTTGTGTGTGTGGGGAAACACATGGCAGATGCAGTATAATGTGGATAAATGTGAAGTTATCTGCTTCAGTGTGAAAAGCACTAAGGCAGAGTGTTATTTAAATGGTGATATATTGGGAAATGTGGATGTACAAAGGGATCTGGGTGTCCTTGTGCACTAGTCAATGAAAGTAAACAGGCAGGTACAGCAAGCAATTAGAAAGGCAAATGGTATGTTGGCCTTCATTGCAAGAGGATTTGAGTTCAGAAGTAGGGATGTCTTACTGCAGTTATACAAGCCTTGGTGAGACCACACCTGGAGTATTGTGTACAGTTTTGGTTTCCCCATCTAAGATAGGATATACTTGCTGTAGATTGAGTGCAGCAAAGGTTCACTAGGCTGATACTGGGGATGGCAGGACTGTCATATGAGGAGAGATTGGTTCGACTGGACCTGTACTCACTAGAGCTTAGAAGATTGAGAAGGGATCTGGTTGAAACGTATAAAATTCTATCGGTCTAGATAGGCTAGATGCAGGGAGGATGTTTCCCCTGGTTGGGGAGTCTAGGACCAGGGGCCACAGTCTCAGGATATGGGGCAGGTCATTTAGGACTGAGATGAGGAAAAACTTCTTCACTCAGAGGGTGGTCAACCCGTGGAATTCTCTCCCACAGAAGGGTGTGGAGGCTGGGTCACTGAGTGAGGAAAGAAAATGATAAATGTTTGGATGCTAGAAGCATCAAGGCTATGAAGAGAAAGCGGGAATATGGAGGATCAGCCATGATCATATTGATTGGCGGAGCAGGTTCAAAGGGCTGAATGGCCTACTCCTGCTCCTGGTTTCTATGTTTCTATGTTTCTATCCACCCTGTCAAGTCCCGTCAGGATCTTACACATTTCAATAAAATCACCGCTTATTCTTTTAAACGCCAATGGATACAGGCCCAACCTTTCCTCCTAAGACAACCCCTTCATCCCAGGAATCAGTCGAGTGAGCCTTCTCTGCACTGCTTCCAATGCAATAATCTTAAATAAGGAGACCAAAACTGTAAACAGTACACTAGATATGGTCTCGCCAACACCCTGTACAACTCCGGCAAAACTTCCTTGCTTTTATATTCTATTCCCCTGGCAATAAATGAAAACATCCCATTTGCCTTCCTAATCACTTCTAGTACCTGTGTACTAACTTTTCCCGATTCATGTACCAGGACTCCCAGATCCCTCTGTATACCACTCAGTGAGTAAAGTGCATCTGAAGTGTGGTTATTGTTGTGATGTATGCACTCCCTCAGTACTGCACAGGAATGTCAGCCTAAATGATGTGCTCCAGTCCTGCATGGCTTGAACCCAAAATCTTGTGAGTCAGATGAGGGAGTGTTGCCAAATGAGTCAAACTGATACATTTCTAATGACATATTATGACCAGACAAAATACGTGTGACAAAACGCAATCCCAATGTGCCCGTGAAATATGACCTTTATTTTCACTTGTAAACTAAAGCAGCCTCACTGTGGAAATAGAAATAATTTGTATTGAGCACCTTCAATGTCTCCATTAGTGATTTGATTGATTAACACCGAGCATTTCTGTCACCTCTGAGAGACAGGATTACAAGGACAGTTGTCACTGGTGGTTACAGATTTATGATTTGTCATATTTTGTTGGGTATCATTTTACAATATAAGGATGGAGGAGCAGGTTTGGTTATTGTATTTTAATAAATGATATCGAATCTGCACACATCAGATACAGAATTGCCAAATTTTTACATGTCTAACATTAGCAATTAAGTAAATGCTGCAGATGAAAGTGTTAAATTTGTCACTGTACGGTGCATTCTCTTAATGGCTCCTTTTTTTTTCTAATACACTGAAGGCAAATGATGTTAAAGAAAGGATTTGTGCTCAGCCAACAGAGGTAAGAGGCACTATTGGACATCACCAGTATCTAGTTAAAGGTACCCTCAGTGAGCGAGATGATTTAGAAGCGGCAGACAAGGGAAATAAAACATTGGCTGAAGAGGTTACTTAAAAAAAAATCATTAAAATTTTCTTTTGTTTTTTTTCCAGGCTGATCAGAAAAAGAAACATGTGACTGAGAACTAGTAAGTAAGCTTATGAAACCCGAATAAGTGTCATATAACCCTCAGTCCTCCTTTCCCAAGAGAGCCTTTACTGCTGCTGATGCCGTGTTAGAGCTCTGGTGTCATTTTGTGCCTTTAATCTGCTGACAGACATGGCTCTGTAGTTTCCACACACCACAGTGGCAACTATAGATGTCTGTCTAAGGTATAAACCCAGGTCAAGAGGTGGAACACCAGTTTCAATCCCTGAGTGCTGCCGTCTGTACGTTATATAGTGTCTGAGAGTCTGTGCACTTTAACTTGTGCTGTGTTATCACTGTTACATTTGTCTCACTGTGTTCCTTTAGCGCCATTTAATAGTCAGACCCGTATCCTGGTTATATTCGTGATGTTGTAACATGATACTCTGTAATGTGTGACTAAACTGATGTAAGCCGTAACCGTAAGACAGGGCTGCTAAGAAAATAAGCTCCATTTCTGTAAACCTCCTCTCCTGTAGACATTGACTGACAATGGCTCAAAGGTTTACAGGCACCAACACGCCTCACTCAACCAGCCATCCTCAAAGCTTGAGACTAGACAGCAAGTATGAGCTGGCTATATGACTGACCAAGGCCATCACACTCATCTTGTCTTCACTAAATAACCACATCCACATATTCTGCAGCTGGGATAATAGGGTTTCACCCACCCCAAGCCCCCCACAGTCCCTGGCACCCACTCCCTTTCCACAGCCCGAGTGCCAAGACCACTTGAGGCATCTCAATTTCTGCCTTAAGGAAAATCAGCTGACTCAACAGAAACCAGGGCCGGAATCATTCACTCCCATTGGTTGTGGGCGGGGGTGGTGGGTGGGGGGTGAAATTCGGCATGAGGGGCAGAAATTGGTTCCACGCCGGCGTGAAATCACAGCGGGATCATCCAATGATGTCCAGCATGGTGGATCGCGAATCCCACTGGAGGCCGGTGCGAGGCCAAGTTGTACCCCGCTAATAAGATACAAAGTAAGGCCTGACCGGAATCGTCCCCCACCCATGATTTACCGTTACGCTGGTGGGAAACACATTAGCTCAGAACACGTCAGGACAAGTGAGACGTGCAGAAGTTGGGACTTACCTTTGGGGCCTCGCTCAGATTGCGGACATCCAAGGAGAAGAAGATGCTGGAGCTCTACAGCGACCGGACCCTGGGGGAACACGTGCATCACCTGCTGGGTGGATTCTCATGGGCATGGCTCCTCCGCGAGGCAGCTCCCAAAAGGTGGGAAGTCTACATGCAGCAGCTCAACTTTACTGAGGCTTTGGATCTTCACGGACTTTGTCATGGTCTGGTATGGATGATCAGCGAGGGTGGGAGGGAGAGGAAGGTATAGGTGTGAGTGGGACAGGATGGTGTATCGGTGGGGGGGGGGGGGTTGAATTTGGAAGGATGGCGGGGATACAAAGGTGTCTTGGGGGGGTGAGATTGTTGGGGGGTTGGGGTGGTGAACGAAGATGTCGGGGAGGCGAGGTTGGGACCGGGAGACCGGGTCAGGGAGGGGTGAGATTGGGAGGGGGAGGACAGAGTAGTGGGGGGGAGGGAGTATGGGGGGAGGAGGGAGTATGGGGGGGAGGAGGGTGAAATGGGGGAGAATGCTGCAAGTGGGGAGTTAGGTGCAAGGGGGTGGGGGGGAGTTCACAGGCAGGAAGGTGTCCAAGGGAAGGAGGGAGTTCAGAGGAGGGAAGGTGTCCGGGGGAAGGAGGGAGCTTGGAGGGAGCTCGGAGGGAAGGGTGGGAAGGTGGCCAGTGGCAGGAGGGAATAAGGGTGGTGGAAGGAGTAAGGTCGGGGGAAGGAGTTAGGGGGGTTGGATGTTCAAGTGAACGTGCAAGAGAGAGGTCTATGGAATCAATGACTGCCTTCTCGGGAGTGAACTGAGGGTAGGCATGGTAGGAAGGAATGGCGAGAATGAGAGGGGCGGGGGGGTGGGGGTGGGGGGCAAGTAGGGTGGGAGGGTGTCAGTACTGGTTAGAAGGGGCGGCAAAGGTGGTTGGTGGGGACACGGATGCAAACATAGACCCTGGGGGTGGGAAGAAGGAGTCAAGGAGGTCAGTGTGGATGGGGGTGGGATTCTCAGGAAGGGAGGGAAGATGCACCTTCACCTGGACATCCCGGAATGGCGAGGGTTTGGGCTTTAGGGTAGTGCCGGGCAGGTCAAAGGTGATGCCAGGGAGATCAACAGTGATGGGAGAAAGGACATGGGTGTCTGGGGGAGGGGAAAGGACAGGGGAGTTGACCAAAAACATAATGACTACCATGGCTGTTGAAATGGAAAGTGGGCGGAGCCTTGTGTTGGACGGGCACAGGTGCTGCATGGGAGTGGGATCAGTGGGTGGGTGGAGATGCAGCTCAGCTCAGATAGACGACTGAAAGAGACCCCCAGCAGGCAGCACTGAAAATACTCGGGACAGTGAGACGAGTGTGATGGATGAAGGTTCCGTGTGAGTGGGAGAGTGCTCGCAAGAGGCTCTGAAAGGCCCCACCACTCACACTTCCCCCTCCAAGATCACCCGTGGTCCAGCTGTGTGCAGCTGAACTGCTAGTGGGGAGCTGGATGCAGGGGGAGGATTCGTGAAGCCTGTCAATAAAGCTGAAAGACAACATTACACATTATTCGGTGAAAGTGAATATATTTTCAGATTATAAAGTAACAAAATGTGTTCACTTGTACAGCCATTTGTGATCAGACTTTCTTAACTTTTCTAGGCCTACCACTTCATCTAGGTGCTGCCCTGACATCTGCAGCAGGGGTGAAGGCAGCTTGCAATGGTCGGCGCTGTTGCCTCTGATGACTTTGGCGTGCATCCTCTGGAGAGCTGAGGCATTGAGGGCCCCGGCTTGCTGTGGCTGTCCTCCTGTGGGCCAGCTGCTCTCTCTGCGGTGACAGAGGACGAGGTTGAGGGGGTCAGAGGCAAAGGGGACTCGGAGGGAGCAGATAGTGTCTGATATTACTGAGTGGATGATCCAAGGGTGTCCAGCTGCCGCTTCTCCTCTCTTCGGGTGGCCAAGGTACCTGGCTTGACTCCTTGAGGGGAAAGAACATCTGGAGGGACGTTGAGGTGCCCCATTTCATCCTCATGTTGCCACTGCAGGAGCTCGCCCATGGCTACTGTGATAGAATGCAGGTCTGCGCACTCCTCTGTATTCTGTTGGACCAGGGTCTCCATGGCGTCCGCATCCTTCCCATGGATACCTCCATACACACACATGTGTCAACCACATCATCAGAGAGCAGTCAGTCGCACTCCTTGTCTCGCGTACCACTCTATTGAGGGCTTCTGACAGCTCTGCGTGATGTTCCCCCACCTTCTGCTGACTCTCCATGATGAGTTAGAAGGCCAAATCCAGAGGCTCATCACCTGACTCGGACCCCCACAGATGCCTCTTCCCCAGCTGTTTTCCAAGTGCTGGAGAGCTCAGCTGAACCTGCCTCCTCCTGCTGTGGACACGTGTCCATGCGGTGACCCACCAGATTGTGAAATGAGTCTGCTCTAGATCTAGGTCCCACTGAGGTGTGTGTCTCTGCGCTAGTGGAGGATGTGGGTAAGCGCTGTGACGGGTCTTCCAGGCTGCTTATTTCCAGCTCTTCAATGGAGAAGGTGTCCTCTTGGCTGGAGGCGAGGACCTGGATGGAGCTGAGGGACTGGCTGGCTGAGGGTGTCGGTCACTTGGCAGTGTCGGTCACTGCTGTGAACCAGCTTCTCCTGCATGAAATCAGATGGAGAGAGTATGAGCAGGACACATGGCACTGTGTAGAATGTTTGTGTGGTGAGCGGAGCCATGGACAGGATGAGGACACGAGCTGCAGAGGATATGAGCCTGATGGAGATGAGAGGGTGTGTGTGAAAGTTGATGGTGTTGTCCCTTGAGGTGTGAGAACCCCGTGCATGTGTGATGGGTTTGTGAGCGTGTGTTGAGAGTGATGAGGTGGTTGACTCACCATGGGGGAACATATGGGAGCATTCATCCTCTTCCTGCGCTGGATGGCTGACCTCCTCTGTGCTCTGTTGGCGCTGACCAGCGCTGCCACCACCTCTGATGGGCCTCCTGTGGCCAGAGCAGGGATAGAGGACTTAGAGGATAGATGTGGCCTTCCACTGCATCCAGGAGATGTCCCAGAGCGATATCACTAAATTTGGAGGCTGCCGTCAATTTTGCTTTTGGGGCCATCTGTGGCCTGGAGCAGTCCTGCTCTGTAGGTATGAAGTAGGCTGCGCTCTGGTGCGCTTTAATATGGCGCCCGGAGCGTGGAAGAGCTAATGTCAAGACGTGGCAGGCAAATCTGAGCCCGCCCATCAGTGATCCAGAGTGTTTCCCGTGTATGCGTTATTGATGAGGCGGGACACACTGGGAAGGGGACGATACAGCGCAAAGATTCGCCATTGCGGTGGGCAGATAAAACATCTTTTTTCACGCCTGCTACTGCACTGGTGCAAATCTGGGACGATTCTGCCCTAGGAATTTAACCTTGAACGGTAGTGGTCATGTGTTTCAGTAACACTCTCAACACAGTGCACTGAACTACTGGGGCAGTTAACCTTCCTTTAATATCGCCGTAACTGTTCATCTGTACCGTTAAAACGGCCCTGTGCATGAATTTGTTTCAATTAGCACACCAATGACGTCACAATAGAAAGTGAGCAAATAATTAGAATTTTCGAAAGAATCCTGGCTGCTGCCAGAATTCAATTTTGTTTGAAATTCACAATGCACTTTTTTAATGAATTAAATTGTGCAGCAGATTCCCCTCAGTGTTGGGTGAGGTATAATGGCCATCATTAGTTTCACTTACAGCCAGAGTTCTGTAGGCAGACTAAAAGACAGGCATTATCAAGGTAAGTCCTCTCAGACCTTTCTAAAAATATAACAACTCATTTCTCTACTAATTGAACAAAGGATCATTCTTACATA
This sequence comes from Isurus oxyrinchus, assembly GCA_026770705.1. Lineage (NCBI taxonomy): Eukaryota > Metazoa > Chordata > Chondrichthyes > Lamniformes > Lamnidae > Isurus > Isurus oxyrinchus. The sequence continues at coordinate 592,341 of JANJGN010000263.1, read as the reverse complement.
AAGAAATATGCTAGTGCTCTTTAGTGTCAGCTCCTTTGAAAGAAAGAATCGTGGATGCCTGGGCATGATTACTTGGTGAAAATCAGGTCAAGAGCTCAGCAGTAAAACACAATAGCAAATCTTGAGCAGTTTGCGCCCATCACATAAGAACATAAGAACATCAAGGGCAGAATTCTCCGGTCAGCGAGCGGGGGTGGGGCCCACTTGATAATGTGTTAAATGACGTGCGGTGACTTCGGGCGGGATGAGGTTTCATGAAGTGTTTTAAAAGTCAATAAAAATTTTAAAAATAATTCTTTCACATGTCCCAGCTCATGTGACAGTGTCACGTGAGGGGACATGTTTTAAAAGTTTTTATTTCCCTCTGTTTAAATTTACACATGTCAAACTGATCTCCCTCAGGGAGATCTCTGCGGTCTTTCTCGCACATGCGCAAAAGAGCGCAAGGGAACAAATCAAGGAATCCACCCCCCCCCCCCGCCCCCACCACCACCACCACCACACCCCCCCCCCCCCCCCCAAGCCTGCACAGGGAGCGCACAATGCTTCCGGGTGAGCATCCCGCCCACGTTAAATGGTGGCGCCGATCAGGTTCACACCCAGCTCCACCCGCCCCCACACAACACCCCCGATGGGGGGAAAATTCAGCCCCAACAGATCATAGCTTTAGAGTCACCCTCCTTTATTTACCGTCCATGTCCAAATGCAGCAGGACCTGGACAATATCCAGGCTTGGGCTGACAAGTGGCAAATAACATTCACATCACACGAGTGCCAGGCAATGACCATCTCCAACAAGAGAGAATCCAACTATCGCCCCTTGATGTTCAATGGCATTACCATCACTGAATCCCCCACTATTAACATCCTGGGGGTTACCATTGACCAGAAACTGAACTGGACTAACCATATAAATACTGTGGCTATAAGACCAGGTCAGAGGCTAGGAATCCTGTGACGAGTAACTCACCTCCTGACTCCCAAAGTCTGTCCACAAGGCATAAGTCAGGAGTGTGATGAAATACTCTCCACTTGCCTGGATGAGTGCTGCTCCTACAACACTGAAGAAGCTGGACACCGTCTAGGACAAAGCAGCCCACATCCACAAACATTCACTCCCTCTACCACCAACGCACAGTAGCAGCAGTGTGTATCTACAAGATGCATTGCAGGAATTCACCAAGGCTCCTTCGACAGCACCTTCCAAACCCATGACCACTACCATCTAGAAGGACAAGGGCAGCAGATAGATGGGAGCACCACCACCTGAAAGTTCCCCTCCAAGTCACTCACCACCCTGACTTGGAAATATATCACCGTTCCTTCACTGTCACTGGGTCAAAATCCTGGAACTCCCTTCCTAACAGCACTGTGGGTGCACCTACACCAGAGGGACTGCAGCCATTCAAGAAGGCAGCTCACCACCACCATCTCAAGGGCAATTAGGGATGGGCAATAAATGCTGGCCCAGCCAGCGAAGCCTACATTCCATAAATGAATAAAAAAACATAGCCTGTTCTTCAGGAGGTGGTAATGTCTTAGTGAATTTTGGGTTAATATTTGTTTGTAAGTCTGGTCCTTATGTAAAAGCCAACAATCTGCACATTGTGTGACGTCATGTGGATATCTACTGATGTCCGTACTCAAAAGTATGTAAAGTGAACATAAGAACAAGAGGAGGCCATTTAGACTCTCAAACCTGCTCTGCCATTAAATGAGGTTATAGCTGAACTGTAACTAAACTCACCTTATCCACCTTTCCCCCAGATCCCCTAAACCTTTGGTTGACAAATAAAGGCTATATAACATTTACAACTGATCCAACATCAGTTGTGTTTGTGGAAAAGAGTTCCAAATTTCCTCTACCTTTGCATGGAGAAGTGCTTCGGAATTTCATTCCTGAAAGGTACGACTCTAATTTTTAGATTTCACCCCTTAGTCCTAAACTCCTCAAACATCAGTATCTATCCTTTCTATTCCCTTTAATACCCAGAAAGCTTTGATCACCTTACCCCATAATCTTCTGAACTCCAGGGTATACATCCCAATTTTGTGCAAAAGTCTCCTCATGGTTTAACTCTTGGAGTCCAGGTGTCATTCTGGTAAATCTATGCTGCACATTCACCAAAGTCAATATATCTTTCCTAAGGTGTGATGACTAAAATCATTATAATAGCATAATCAACTGCAAATTTATCATGAAGCAATCAACAATTGATTATTGGGTAGTGACATAACCAATATACTATATACATTATATCTATAACCACAGTGCATTTGAACGCAATTATTTGCCAATGATCGATATTCATACATCCTTTAACACACTTGCAGTAATTAAGTCACAATCACTGATGCATCACAGTGTGAAAATGGTCAACCATGAACAAACCAGTGTACTGGCTATCTGCCTCCATCACAAAATGCTGCTGGCCAGAAATTGGGTTCAGATGAATCAATTCACAACATATATTAGAAAAGCAATGGGCTGCATGGGAGTAGATACGAAGCTGTAACTTCAACGTGGGTTTCAAATGACGGTTTTAATTAGCTCCAGTTTTGCTCTTGTAGTGTACATCTTTTGATTGCAGACCCACAGTCACTCCCAGGCATCTATTGTTTGTTATGTTGTTAGGTTTGATGTGAGAACTCAAACTTTCAGGGTGGGAATGTAACTCATTCACACATTAAAACTCAGGCAGGTCAATCCTTTAAACCTGGAGGTTCAATAAAAGGCAGGTTTTGTGAAACAGAGCTGAAAGTATAATGTACAAACAGCACAGTTTAAAACAACACAAAGAGCTCAACAAAATGAAAATATGAAAGCCATAATTGGAGGGTCTTTCATCGACAGAACCAGCTAGTATAATGGTAGTTCCAAAAGGTAGTTTATGAACTTTAACCTTTACTGCATATATCCAACACTAAGAATTTACCACAGTCCTGGTAGAAAAATGAAAGTCCAAAAACTTGAAAGCAAAATTATAGTATATGGATAATTGAGAGGTTCAAAAAGACATGAATCTAATTGTTAAAGTCTCATGGGTCCCAGTATTGAGCTATCTTATAAAAGGCTTCAAGTATTGTACAAATGATTTATTGCTAAATCCCAGTATTTTTCAATACATTATAGTTTTTAAATTGTGTTTAAATTGAGTGTAGAAGAGCAGGAGCCATTAGCAGATGCAGAAATGAAGATTATATTTAAATATTCATGCATCCAGTGCCGTATTATTGAATCTGAACACTAACAAAATCAATATTAAGTGCAGTTTGACATGAATTTATTTATGAATTTCGACTTTCTAAGTACTGTATTTTTTTTTGCTTAAAATTGGGAATATAATGTAGTAATGATATCACAACGATGTGTCGGCTTTCATTAGCCTGTAAGGCTATGAGCACCAATCCAGCTGGAATTGTGTGTTCTCTGCAAAAGTGCTTACAGGACAAAAAAAAAACGGCACCTCGGAGATATTTTATTATTAGTAATTTTTTATGAATTGCTCTGCATGTGTTGCCTGGCCGTGGAGAGAGGGTCTTTGGGAAATAATGGCACAAGAGATAGTCCTTTTATGGCTGATATCTTTATTAAATTTTCAGACAAATGTAGTTGTAAACAAAGAAAGAAAGGAAAAGCAAAATTCTCACCAGCTGAAATCGCTGGTAATGAAATTATAATTCGCATATTTATGGATTTACATATAGAAGTGTCAAATTGATTCACGTCAGACACTCCTTATTCCACACAAGAGAATTGTCCCTTGTTGACTCCCAAAGTTAGAGGGAGAAATTTTGCAGACTAAGGTGTTGTTGACTTTTTATCTGCTAAGTATTCATAAAAATGCTAAATATTCTCAAACTTCTGAGCTGATTTTTTTTTTTACATGTTTAAACTATATTGTCCAGGCCTGCATTGAAAATCAAGGATGGGTTTTCACCGATCGGAGTAAAAAGAAAGTAGAGACAAGATTGTGGCCACTGCAAAATGATCCATAAATCGTCACGCCTTGAGAATGCCAGTTGGCAGATACATTGCCTGAAGTGGTGGCATCAAAGTAGTAAAAACTGCGACAGAAATAAACTTATTTTCCCTTCAGGTTTGGCATACATTTGGCTTATTTAATGCTATCATGCTATGTATCCATCTTCACTCACAGAAAAAGGACTGTCCCTGGTTTACTTTGATTCAATAAGTGCAGTCAGTTTTTTTTATATCTGAGCCAGGTGTCTCAAAAAGGAGCCAAACCATCCAGTTCAAATGTAAACATCTTATGGCATTGCTTCAGATAAATACTTGATCAGCTGCTCTTTAGCGCTGGAGCAGACAGTTATTTAAATTTACTTGGCCCCGGTCATTTTTTGAAAAGTATTTCTGCCAACCTAGTTCAAATTGAAAGGACTTTTGGAGAGGGGCAGTCAGGCTAAAGAGCTTCAGTAAAAGATGAGAGGGAAAAAAAGAATTATCAACAACAGCAGCTTATAATTATATTGTTCCTTAATGCAGTAAAATGTCCCAAGATGCTTCAAAGGAGTATGATAAAACAAGGGATGACATCGAGCCACATAAGGAGATGTTGGGTCAGATGATCAAGAGATGGGTCAAAGTGGTAGCTTTTAAGAAGTGTCCTAAGGAGGAAAATGAGTTAAGAAGGCAGAGAGGAGTAGGGAGGGAATTCCAGAGCTTGGGACCTAGGCAACTGAAGGCAAGGCCTCCAGTGGTGGAGCAATTATAATTGAGAAAGCACAAGAGGCCAGAATTAGAGGAGGAGCACAGATATCTCAGAAGGTTGTGGGGTTGGAGGAGATTACAGAGGTAGGTAACAATATTGTGATAATCTGAGGTGCAATACACCTTTAAGGGAATGTGAGCAGGTTGACCAAGTGACTGTATTACCCAATTTCTGTGTAGTGCAGGCAATAATGTTAATCAGTAGTTTAGAATAGGGTCTGGTTGGAGAAGCTCACATGTGTTAGTGCTCGTTACTTGTGTTAATAAACAGTATGTGCTTCATCTTACTTTGGTCTCTGCATCTGCAGTATCTTGTTTACCAACTCACTCACCATTAGTTAGGCGTGCAACCATGTTCGCTGAGCAAAGCGACCCGACCAAGAAGGAACATAACAACTGGCGACGAGGCAAAGCATGACCAGTTGACACCAAAGAAAGCTGTCAAAATTAAACAGAAGTAAATCAGCTGTATCTTGCAAGGCAATTGTAAGTACAGCTTTCAGAATAGTCATCAAAGTTATCTCCCTCCAGTATGCCACAGTTTGGCAGTATCGAACTGTTTGATCTGACCTCCAATGACTGGTCACATTATATTGAACTCCTCGTGTTTTCCTTTTTGGCCAATGACATATCGGGGGAGGAGAAGAGGCGAGCGATCCTTTTATCAACATATGGCAGTAAAGCATATTCCCTAATTTGTAGTCTAATGCTACCCAACACTCCAGATTCCAAGAGCTTTGATAAGTTGATAACTTTTGTGAAAAGCCACTTTCAGCCGAAATCCTTGGTAACAACGCAGCATTTTAAATTTAATTCGAGGTACCATGCCTCTGGAGAGACAGTTGCTTGCTATGTAGCAGCCTTAAAACAACTGACAGAGCACTGTGAGTTCAGGACATCAATTAACGACATGTTAAGAGACCAATTAATATGTGGGATCTACAAAGACGCCATTCAAAAAGGTTGTTGTCAGAAACAAACTTAGACTTCAGCAAGGTGCTGGAGTTGGTGCTCACAATGGAGACGCAGTCAGGGATTCAGAAGCAATCAAGGGAGCACAAAATGGCTCCGTCCTTCACGTCGGGAGGGAAGCAGCGGTTAGACATGGCGCGGATGCGCAGGGCTTTGTGGAAAGGCGGGAAACAGCCACCATTAACAGACCAGCAAAAAGCAATGGTTTAACAGAGAAAACCCACAATAATGACGATAGAAATGGAACCAGACAGCCTGCAAGCAAACGGCAATTTAAAAGAATTGAGTGTTTCTGCTGCCATCATAATGAGCACGTTATGAAATATTGTAAAAACAGGTTAACACAAAACCTTAAGCTTAAAGGTAGAAATCGTGAAATACACATAATTGAGGAACCAGAAGAAACAGAATCAAATATTTACTCACTACACAACTTAAAAATGGGTAAAACAGCCAATTTACCTTACCGTGGAAGTCAACGGGAAACCCATCCGAATGGAGGTGGATACGGGGGGCATCCAAGACAGTTATAGGGGAACATAAAACATAAAATGTTTTGGATTTCCAGCATCCGCAGTTTTTTGTTTTATGTTTTTATCTCTGTGTTTAATTGACTGCCACTTCTCTTCAAGAAATGAAGAAGTATTGCTCTTCTCTCCGACAGGATTTCCGTATCTCTCTTTTGCCTTGTTATCTGCTCCTATCACAGGTTGTTTGCCCCCACAACCACCACCACCCCCCCCCACTTCTCTCCCCCCAGCCCCCCACCTTAAACCAGCTTATATTTCACCCCTCTCCTATTTTTACTTAGTTCTGTTGAAGTGTCATGAGGACTCAAAACGTCAACTTTGTTCTTCTCCACCGATGCTGCCAGACCTGCTGAGTTTTTCCAGGTACTTCTGTTTTTGTATAGGGGAACATATGAATGGAGGAGACCACTTATTAAATCTGGAAAGTTCAGACGCTAAATTAAAGATGTATACTGGTGAAGGCATACGAGTAAGAGGTATATGCAAGGTTCCAGTACAGTATGAACATCAGCCTGCTAATCTACCCCTAAAATGATAGCCGGCAGAGTGTGGAGTTACCTTCGAAGGAACAAGTTCAGAGAAATTAATCTTGAGAGACTACTGCGATCCCAATCAGAAGCAAAAAATGTTACTGTTTGGAAAAAGGAGTATGTAAAGACTTAACAAAAGGAGCTCATAGAGGTGACACTTCAGGACAGAGTTCAAGTTGAAGTCAGTAACCTCCAAAATTAAAAGACAACCTGCTGAAGGACTTTCGCATATTGCAAGATTCCCTCAGATCTCAATTTGTACCACTAAAATGGTATAAGGAAGAACAGAAAGAGTTCAGCGTATCTCTGACCAAGATTATGAATAAATTAGCTGAGAACACACAACAATGCTTAATTCCCTAGGAAACAACTAACAAATATATAAAAGAAATGGAAGAGCTGAAGAATCAGCTATGTGAAAGCCAAGAAACTTTAAAAATAGAGACCGCTGAGTTTTCAAAGGAGCTGACAGATGAGGAAATGCTGGAAGGCGCAGCCCCCGAGTTCACTCAAGTTGTGCTTATACCTGAGCCTAGTCTGGTCAATTGGGAAATTGAAAAGAAGGCCGAGATTAAACTCAGCACTGCCAAGAAGAAACCCATCAGAATAAGACACGTTGGAAGTAAAAGCGGAATTATTAACAAGGCCCCAAAATTTTATTTTTTATTTTTACACACCAGGAAGCTGATCATACTGTGTGGAATTTAGCCTTGCCCAACATCCTGCTTTTGAAAACCTCCCTGATAGTTGACCTTCATATTGTTGAACTTGGAGGGGAGGGGCAAGAGGAGTCCATGCGATTGTGTTTGAAAGAGGGTGAAAGCATTCCTGTTGGAGTCTACACCACATGTGGAAGGAACTCCACTTGGTTTGGAAGTGCCTGTAGGATCCATTCAGCCTGAGAGAGTCAAAGAAACAAACTTACAGGTTCCTAGTGGAGAGTCTAGTGGACAGATGACTCCTGAGAGGCAGGCCTCAGATAAACCATCTGAACTTGTGGAACTATGATGTTCGACACATTTGAAGAAGCCTCCAGAGAGGCTGAATTTGATAATAGTTTATTTATGTAAATAGTTGATATATTGTAAAGATTGCAAATTGTACTTTCAGGTAAAGGGGAGAGAGATGAGGGGTAATCTGAGGTGCAACACACCTATATGAGTAAGGGAGCAGAATGACCACATGACTGTATGACCCAATTGCTGTGTAGTTTAGAACAGGGTCTGGTTGGAGAAGCACATGCGTAAGTTCTTTGCAACTTTTGTTAATAAACAACATGTGCTTCATCTTACATTGGTCTCTGTATCTGCAGTATCTTGTTTACCAACTCACTCACCAGTAGATAGGTGTGCAACCACGTTCACTGAGCGAAGCAATCCGACAGAAGGAACATAACTAATATTATATTATCCTGGTGGTAAACACTGTTTGTACTTCCTACTTCCTCAAGCTGATAGTTAAATTTAAAAATTACTGTAAAATCTAGTGTCATTGTACTGTTTCCTTATTCCTTTACTGTTCAATCAATTAGTCTGTCAGTTGAGAAAAAGTCACATTCAATGAAATGCTTGTTTTGCCACCTTCCTGTCCTGCAAGATCACCCTCAGGGCATATGGTAAAATCACTGAGGCAGAATAAAATGAAAAGGGTGCTCTGATCAATTCCTGAGCACACCACAAGTATACAACTCCCTGGTGAGTGGGATTGACGGTCTAACTCCAGGGGCAGACTGATTACACCACTGGAATAACCTAATCAGTCAGCAATTCTCAGGATGTTTTCTACAAACACAACTTGTCGTGAAACGTTTGCTGAATAGCAGGTTACCACCAGTCTCGAAGCTTTGGTTAAAAATAACCACAACTCCATAATCCTGCTGAGTGCAGAGTGGTACAGAACAGCATGACAGTGATAGTCAGGGGATGGGTAGAAGTTATGTGGAGCACTCACATGCCTAATGTTGGTTCCAGGTATCTCATACAGACAAAATGCACCCAGGACAATCAGGTGATGTTCAATCAGGTCATGCTGCAGACTTTCCAAAAAGACAATCTCGCCATTAATCAGAGTCACAATTATGCATTCCCAAGATGTTTAAAATCCTTAATATTGAGGATGTTCACATTTTGGTGTTAGTGCTGTTACAAGGAACTTGAGATCAGGCTTGTTTGTGTGACAAAGACATCTGTTCACTGGAACATTATCACATGGATATCTGGATGATCCTGTGTATCTCTCTTGCTGGTACTGAACGAAAGAATGAAATCTGGCAGCTCTATCCTTTCAAACACTAGCACTAGAATAAAGATTCCTTTGGGTCTGCTTTATACTACAACATTAGCAGTTTCCATTTTGAAGAGATGCTAAAGTTACAGTTTAAACGCAGAGTCCCACCTGACTCTGGAGAAGAGCACTCTGTTTCGTGAGGGTAATATCACGTTGCTTAGGTAGGATTGCATGTGGTGCGTAATCTTATCTTTTCATATGGACAGTAAGCAAAAAAGGAGAGCCATACAGTCAGAATGATAATCAATGGCAATGAAATATGAAGCTGATGGTATCTAGTAAATAATAACAAAGCATCCTGATGAACAACATTGATTTGCCACCTTTTAACAGTTACTTTTACCACCTCTAGCTAACAATTGGTGGTGCCTGAAATGTTTTTATATTTAAGCATTTGCACAGCAAATCTCAGGCACTCAGCAGTTGTTGCAGAATCCAATGTTTCGTGTTTATGTGTTACAATTTTCAGGTTTTTAATGAAACTCCTGCTCCACACAAACCCCCATAAGTGAACCTTGTCCATCACAATCCAGAAACTTTACAATAATCTGTCCTTACAGAGTTGCCTGCTTCATCATTTAACAATTACCAAATTTGCTGTAATTGGAATATTGGATTAACCATAGTGTTACCTTTCAGGAAAGGCAGATGTATTAAACAAGGAGCAAAGTTTTATGGGTTAAATCTATTAAAATGTTTATTATTCATTAGGCAAATAAAACACAAAATAGTATGTGAACTATTATTGCGAACAATATTAAACAAGAATAAAATGAACAATTTTTGATGGGTGAACTACCCTTCATGCATAATCTTTGCAAACTATCAAACTCTTCCGATAGATAGATTCTGATATCTTTGATTTCCCAGCCTCACTTGATTGCGGTGCCACATGGACTTGAAGAATTTCCTTTCGGCTTTTGGGTTTCCCACTAAACTTAGTGAAATGAAACCTCATAGATACAACAGGATCCATTAGGCAATTTGAATGATACATGTATATATATATATATATATATATATATATATAGCTGTTACATTAACAATACTTAACGTGTCCAGATCAGCAGGAACTGATTACGCAGAACCCCCATTTAAAAATCCCATTTCTATCTCCAACTCTATGCATAACCACCCACCCCAACGAAACAATATGTCCTGGACATACACAATTGTTAGTGAAAGGAACCAGTTGTACAGAATGCAGCTATTTAAGTTAACGTAACCACTAGCTGTTCAAAGTCAGTAACTCGCCCACCTGCTCTGAGAACAATCAAGAAACCTTTTTGATTCTCAGGACCACCAGAGATCAAAAGCTTCTTTGATTAAACAGAAACATGAAACAATCTGTTTCACCATTTTCATGATAATTTCATGAGCTATAATTCTAACTTTGGACTCTTTGTAAGATTGTGTCATGTCAATTTTTTGCTTTACGACTGAGATAATTGCTTTGGTTTTAGTGAGGATTCCAGCCAAATGCACTTAATATATGAATCCAAGTGATCAAATGGTCAGTTGTCTACACTACTATCTATAACAGTTGTTACAAAGACTATGAACAATAGCAGTTCTAGCCTGATAAATTAATCAATATGTAAAGCAATATTTGTAAAAGGTTCTGTGAAAAAAATCAATGGAAATTATTGCAGAACAAACCCAGTAGCAACTACAGACCACTGGATAAATGGATTGCCTTTGATTTGACAGGGGTCAGGTCTGTATAGTACAATTTTGTCTAATTTCCCTAAGTGCAAGGACAAAGTTTTTGGGTGGGGGTGGGATGTAGGTGAACCAAACTGAAGGTAATTCCAACCCTGCCCCCTCCCACCACCAACCCTCATATACTTTTCTGTCCCATTGTTTCTTGGTTGATTAGTATTCTTGGAATTAGACAGCCTTATTTTTGCCATCTCAGATTAGTTAAAGCTGTTTTTCCTTGCAATTATTTTTCTCGAAATCAATAGTACTCACCAAAATAAATAGCTTCTGCAAAAATCATGATTTAAATCCATTTTGTTATTGTGTTAATAAAATGGAAAGTTTGCTGAACTGAATTTCAAGTATTCGCTTTGGTTTCCATACTGCTCACAGTAGTAGCCTGTCAATCATGGCATCACAATCACTGCATTTTGATGACATTAACTGGAAGGCATTAACTCGAGATTGGATGTGGGAAAGTATACCTTTCTATCCAGAGTTTGGTGCCAACTTCACCAGGTTGATGGGTGACAAGCAAAAGTTGCTGCAGGACTCTGAGTGCCTTTTAGAATTGGGTTGTTCCAAGATGACATGCCTCTTGACAGAAGAGTGTGGCAATTTCAGTTAAAGCAGCATTCGACATGCTACTCCAGGTGGACACAGAAGGCTCTAAGGCAACTCAATTATTGATCTGACACAGTGATGGAACTTGGAGGTGTAAATCTGTCTGTCAATGTCATAACAAATACAGTAAATCCTCACAAAGTTGTAGCTGCAGCGCAAAGCTGCAGCACAGAGGGATTTGGGGGTCCTCTTGCACGAATCCCAAAAAGCTAACATACGAGTTCAGTGGGTAATAAGAAAGGCAAATGGAATGTTGACCTTTATTTCAAAGGGAATGGAGTATAAAAATAGGGAAGTCTTGCTAAAACTATACAAGACACTTGTTAGACCACATACAGAATACTGTGAACCTTTTGGTCCCCTAATCTAAAGAAAGATATACTGGCATTGGAGGCAGTCCAGAGAAGGTTCACTAGGTTGATCCTGAGTAAGGAGGGATTTTCTTATGAGGAGAGGTTGAGTAGGTTGGGCCTGTGCTCATTGGAGTTTAGAAGAATGAGAGGCGACCTTATTGAAACATATAAGATTCTTAGGGGACTTGGCAGGGTAGATGCTGAGAGGTTGTTTCCCTTTGTGGGACAGTCTAGGACCAGAGGGCACAATCTCAGAGTGAGGGTTCGCCTATTTAAGACAGAGATGAGGAAGAATTTCTTCTCTCAGAAGGGTGTTAATCTGTGGAATTCTTTACCACAGAGGGCTGTGGAGGCTGCGTTGTTAAGTATATTCAAGGCTGAGATAGACAGATTTTTAATCAGTAAGGGAATCAAGGGTAAAGGGGAAAAGGCAGGAAAGTGGAGTTGAGGATTATCAGATCAGCCACAATCTCATTGAATGGCGGAGCAGACTCAATGGACTGAATGGCCTACTTCTGCTCCTACATCTTATGGTCTTGTAGTTGTATTCCTGAGAAGTGCAACTTTAAGTGAAAAGGCTTTAAGCAAATCAGATTTTCCCATTAAAACCAATGTAAAAGCTGTAGTCAGGTTCTGTGGACCTTTCTCATCAGAAAAAAATATTAAATCATAATAGCCTGTATGTTGAAATACTTCACATTACTTTAAATACATTAATTTCTCAGCAACCCACCTAGATGTTAGTGTTCACTGAGTTACACAATCTCATTAAAACTCTGTCTCCCTTATGAGGGATTTCCAGTCCTCACCTTCAAAGACCTAGCCTCTGAATTCCCTCCAAAAGTCACTCTGACTCAGGCTGCCTCAACAACTGCTCCCCCAATTTAGGTTGTGATTCTGAACCAGGCCCCCAAATGTATATTACAATCTGGTGAAGGACCAGTAACTTTTTGCTTAAAGTAAACAAAATTTGAAATCCCAGGTTTTTGCTAAGCAAATAAAAGTCACAAGATTCCACAGTTTTTGAACAAACAAAACAAACTTTACTATCCAAAGTCAGAAAGGTAAAACAATCTTCAATATCAATCTTATATCTAACGTTAAGAATTAACACAAGGTAAATATGAATTAACAGGCAAACTGTGGTTGAACACACCACACTGCACAGTAAATGGCAAATATGACCAAGGCAGATCCCATGGTTTCTTCCCCACCCACCCAGACGTCAGTGTCCACTGTGAGTTACACAATCTCATTAAAAGTCTGTCTCCCTTATGAGAGATTGTAAGTCCTCACTCTTCCCTTTCGAAGATCTAGCCTCGGAATTCATTGCTCTGACTCAGACGGCCTCAACAACTGCTCAATTCCCAGGGTTTCAATTGCGTTTCCTGAGACTACGTTCCCCAGCAGTGACTCACAGATACAGTTCCAGCTCTTTAGCCATGCCAAGCAGAACACCACCGCTCCAAGGGATTACCTTAGCCCCAACATCCCTCAGCACGGAGTCACAGACCTTCTGCTGCCTTTTCAGTTCCCCAGGGCTTCTCCAGAGCTCTCACTACCTGGAACCTGCCTATCCAGCTCCTCAGTGCTGGGTGCAGCATTTTAGCTGCATGAAGGTTCTCCTGCTCCTGACTCTCTCTCTGTGTGACTAAAACTGACTGACCCTTGAAATGCTCTTCGCTGGCTCTTGAACTGATCTGGATGACATCAAAACATTCCAAGAGGGTCCCACCTTTGTTACTAGGCAGGATCAAATGTAACAAGCATTGGAACACCCGATGCCCTGAATCAACCACAGGTGCTAGCTTACAAAGCACACAGGGACAAAATAATTGATTTGATGACATTTTACATTGCTAAATTCCTCTACTGGTAAATGAAAAAACGTTTAAATTAAAACAAATATAAAAATATAAAAGAAATATGCTAACTTTCTACCTTCCTCTTGCTTGCTGTTGATCCTCCTTTCTAAATCTCTCACTTGCCGACCCTGCTTCTCACTGTGACCATTTGGTTTGCAGCACCTGCACTCCCTGGTCCTCCCTCTCAACAATCCTTCCTCTCGCCAACAGCCCCCCACCCCGCCCCCCCCACCCCCCACCCCCCACCACCACTTTCTGACTCTCCCACCTGCAGCTTCCCTCTCCCGAACCCTCGCTGTGAGTGCAGGCTCTGGAGGTTGAGGGGTGAGAGGCAGGATGGGCAGCTTCGACTTGCAGGGAGTAAGATGTGAACTGGAGGGGCAGCAGCGAGAGGGGAGGGTCAGGGAGCTGGAGAGGCCCATGAGCCGTCGGGTCAGCAGGGAGAGAAAGGGTTAGGGAGCAAGATGACGTTGATCAGGTCTTGTGGCCGAACTTCAGTGCGGTGCATAACGACTTTAAGACAAAACTCGTGACACTGAACAAGAATACAGGCCCCGTTAAATGACCAGTGTTGAAATAAAACAACTGTAAACATAGGCTGCCTGTAAAGTAATCATAGCTTGACAAGCGGTAGAAAAATTTGTGCTGGTCAGCTATGCAAATTTAGCTGGTTAAACTCCAGCAGAGCTCCTAGTTGTCTAAGTTTTTGCTCTTTCCAATATTTAATCAAAGTTTCCTGAACTTGGGTAAATGGGATTTGTTGCTGTGAGGAGAGAGTGCACTGTCAATAACATTCATTTTAAATGTTTAGCCAATCAGAACAAAAACTGTACATTCAAGGATCAAACAGCCATGAATGACAATGTTGTTGGCCTGCAAACCAGGCTCCAATCTCTGTCCCTCCGGCTCTCACAGAGATGAGTTTGAAACACAGCTGGATGGGTGTCCATAACTTTTAGACCTGGTTTTAGCAGCAAGTCCCCACCCAAGCTTGTCTGAGTTAGGCTGGCACTGGGGGTCCAATTGATGTAATAGGAACTTGATTTAGTCACCTGGCTGAGGCAAGTGCTTCGTAAGCCTAAAGAAAAAAATGGAGTGGGAAGAGTGTTTCACTTAAATTTCCATTCCTGGTCCTTTTCTCACTGTTTTAATCTGGCAGGAAAATCACATTGGCTTCATTGGTTTAGGCCAGTATTAAAATTGCAGTAAGGCCTTGATAATGTAATCAGACATGAATTTGCCTATTTAAACAACAACTTTAGTAGGTTTTGCTCCTGCTTGCATACAATGCTTTAAAACGTCTACTCCACGTTCTAACACTGGCTTCCAGCGCTTTCTACAGTTTGTTTAATTTTCCCTGAGTCCACACCCAGGCTTAACCAATCAAACACAGTGAGCATTGATAGTAAACAGACACACATAATCAAACACAGAACAATTGAATGCTACGAAGGGGATTTTAAAAACCCTAAAAACTAAAGTGAAACTAACCCCATTGAATGCACAGTCTCTCTCATTGAACATCGAGCTGTTCTTGCTATAGGGGCAGCTTAATGGGAACTAGCATCTTTTTTCTCAGAATTATCCTAAGCTGAAACAATTTTTCATTTTGAGAATGTTGTCTCTCCTCCTAATTCCTACTGATTATAAAATCATAAGCAGTTAAGTTGCATCAGGTGACATACCTGCTAATTTTAACCTGTTGTCATAAGATTCTCAGGTCATAAGACCTCCATAAGACCTTATGTCAGCAGGTTAAAACTAGGATTGGCATGACACAGCTGAAAAATTAGCAGGTAAGTCACCTGGTGCATCCTAACTGCCCACCGGCCCAATTTTTGACTACTCAGTAGGGCTCAAATCACCTCCAATGTTTCGATGGGAGGTTGCAATTTGCAACTTCATTCATTTTACCATGAAACCACAAACCAGCCTCCATGACTGTGACACACACACACACACACACACACACACACACACACACACACACACACACACACACACACACACACACACACACACACACACACACACACACACACACACACACACACACACACACACACACACACACACACACACACACTGCAAGCTTCAATACACACCACACTCATCACCGGAGCTGTTTGGTACCACCTCCGCTAAGTCCCCAGGCTCATCAGTCTTTCTTAGCATCAAAAATTAGATCATGGCATATAAATATCAACCATGTGTAAATTAAGCTAACACACTACTGATGCCAATAACACATTGAACAATACTGAGAATGAATTTGGTGCTGTCCTGGCTAGAAATGTACTTTCTACAGCAGTCCGTAATCTGTGGTGGCATCCCTGTTTACCTCTCATGTGCGCTACCCTGATCAGAACATTTAACTGAGCTCTCTGCACCCTTTTGATTTTGGAAACAACAACTTGCATTTATATAGCACCTCTAAAGTAGAAAAACATCCCAAGGTGCTGAATTTACTTGGAGCAGCACTGTGCCTGCATGAGTGCACACAAGACATGGTGTCATTATACATGTGCCTGAGTCTGTACAGTAGTGCTCTAAGCTTTAGAGGGAACCACAGTTGCATACAGACTGGGATAACTGAGAGAGGCATTGTTTAATGCATCTCACCAGAAGCAGCTCATTCAGCATGACAAGAGTATAATCAAGGTTTCAGATTTGAAGATTGGACAGACAGGTAACCTTGGGACTTTAACCAAGTCCCTCAATTCTAAAGCATTCACTCTTCCCACTCCAAAGCTGCCTAGTTCCTGTATTTCATTACTGCTCCACTGAAAGAGCTTGTTGCCATTGAGAGGTTTCCATTTGCTTCTGATCTCATATAGTTTAAAAATGTATATTGATTTTTTTTAATAGACCCTTTACAAGTGTTGCTGCAAGAGCTGATATCCACTTCAAATGACCCTTTGTACACTTAGTGGCTTTCCACTCCATACCTTTTGCAGCAATTGCTTTATTATTTCTCTGTCGCAACAGTAAGTACCAGAATTCTGAATGGACAAGTGGGGCAATGGTTCTGTTCACATCGGAATCAGCTGGACTCTCAATTAGTATGAGGAGAATTTCCTGTTTAAAATATTAATTGATACAATCGGACCTTAATGTTATCACAATGTCACTTCGATGTAATGAAATAAATTTCAATCTTCTTTTTCTCAGCTTTGCCTCCAGACTGGAAGCAACGAGCTATTCTATCAGTATTCAACATCAAATTTCATGATGAAATGTTTGCAGATCCCGCGCATTGTGTAGTTAGAATTTTATGAAGTCTCCCATGGTGTTCCTCACAGACACTTGCAACTGGAGTGTTGTGTTGCTGTTGATGTTTAGTAGGATGCTGCTGAAATATGGCAGAATTTAAACCATCATTGTAATTAACCAAAGTTATTGATGCAAGGGAGGCAGTGGCATAGTGGTATTGACACTGGACTAGTATTCCAGAGGCTCTGGGTACCCAGGTTTGAATCCCACCACAGCAGATGGCAAAATTCGAATTCAATAAAAATCTGGAATTCCATATCTGGTGATGACCATCAAATCATTGTTGTAAGAACCCATCTGGTTCACTAATGTCCTTTAGGGAAGGAAATCTGCTGTCCTTACCTAGTCTGGCCTACATGTGACTCCAGACCCATAGCAATGTGATTGACCCTTAAAATGCCCTCTGAATTAGGGATGGGCAATAAATCCTGGCTGAACCAATGATGTCTACATCCAATGAATTAAAAATACCTTATTGATACTGGAGGAATGGCTATAATATTTTTAATATTGTTCACCTACCACTTGATAAAACTGTTGGGACTAAATTCATTAGTGCCAAACCCAGGTGTGATCCATGTGGCACACAGCCAAGGTTCCAGAATACAAAGACTGGGCTCCTTGAATTGCACCTGGTTCAGATGCCCACTAAGGTAAAAGGGGAGGCAATTGAGATGGGGGAAAGTACAGTTGGCAAAGCAGTAGGTTTTCTATTCTTTCATAGGATGTGGGCACCACTGGCTAGGCCAGCATTCATTGCTCATCTCTAATTGCCCTTGAGAAGGTGATAGTGAGCTGCCTTCTTGAACTGCTGTAGCCCATGTGATATAGATACACCCATAGCGCTGTTAGGGAGGCAGGTCTGGGATTGGGCCCAGCAGGATGGGGCAGGTGGAGCACATCTACAGGAAGAATGTTGGGTTTGTGTTAGCGTGTGCTCCGTTGAAGGATCTTGAAGATGTTTGAGGCAGCTCAGCATTGTATGCATGATGAGAGGCAGATGCAGAAAGTGTTGCAAAGAGGCAGGAGTTATTTTGAGATGATTAGCAGGTCCTGGATGTGCAAGCGCAAGTTGAAGGAGGTGTAATGAAGTGATGTGAATGGACGAGAGGCAGACCAGGGAAGGGCTGCTGTCCAAAGAAGAGTCTTACCTTTGCAGTTCTGGTGAGGTCATTACATTTCTTTGTGCATTTCTGCTAAGCTCCTGGGGGCAATGTTTGTGGGAGTTATTTGTTCTAAACCCCTCTCTGCTTTGTTGCTGTGAAATTTGCCTGGATGCTTGGCACCATCACAGGGGGCAGGCAAGAAGGTGGAGTTGAGGCCACAATCAGATCAGATACAGTCTTATTGAATGGTGGAGCAGGTTCGATGGGCTGAATGGCTTACTCCTTCTCCTATCTCTCTTGTCCTAATGATCTTATGGCAAAGATCTTCTTCTTGCTGCTCATTTGCTCAATTGGCATGAACCAAAACTCTAAAGCCCTGGTTGCAGTCAACTCTGCCATCAGATTCTCGAAAATGGCTGCCAGAAATTCCAAACTCCCCTGAACTAGTTTGTAAATAAATGTTTATTCGGATCAGTTCTGTGCTGGAGAAGGGAGTAAAATGGTGGAAGAGGAGGAAAAAGACTTTTACAAAGTAACATTATACTCTATGCATCACAGAGGTTTTAAGTGCAGTGCACATCATGAAGGTGATATTTTTATGTTAGAAAAAAATTATTCTGAAATGAGATGTTCAAACCATTCTTATCAATTCCCATGTGCGAGGTATAATGAGTATATTTTATCTCAATTCGATGCCTGTTTTACTGCAACAAATTAGGGCCTTTATTTGTGGCTTAAAATATAATTACATTGCAGGGCTGTCACTCTGAGGCCTAATTCCAATCAGCACACAGCTGCCTTACGCTTGTGTATTCTATTAAAGATACACCAACTCCATTCAGTCTGCTCTGCACTGATTACAATCAGACCTCTGGAGTACATGGAGGAAATTCACTTCCACAGTAATTCAAATCTGCTCTTAACCACTACATTCATTGAGGTTTTTATTTAACTATCAAACAGTTTACAGTTTTCACTTTATTTAAAGATTAATGTAACTGAAGAAGGAAAACTACGACTCTATCCACTTTGTCACCTGTACTTCCTGTAGATTTACCAAATAGGCTTTATTAATACCCTTGTTAAAGCTTCGGAAGGCAATAGGCCATTGTAGACAAAATTGTGGACCAAATACAATAGACCAAAAATTGTAGGACAAATATAATAGACTATTGTAGCCAAATAGTCAGGTGGATAATGAGTGGGAAATTGGTCTTATGCTGAAAATTGGGATAAAGTGGGCCTACACTGTGCCTCCAAAAATGAAGGCCCAAAGGTTTGCTGGAAGTCAAACCTCAGGCCTCTATGTGCAAGATAGTGGTGAGCCACAGGTGCCAATCGCGTGCCTCGATACAGGTCACTGGCCGGGCACCCTGGAATTTCAGTCAGCTCAGACCAAGAGCACAGGTAAATTCTGGGAGGGGTGGGGCAAACGGAAGGTGGGGAAGCTGTGATTCACAGCATTGCTGTGGAGCATCCTGTCTAGGGATTGCTTCGGTCCAGCCTTCTCTTCTTGGTGACTTCCTCAAATAGAAGGTAATGGAGACTAAGTGGCAGCTAAACGCAGGGCATGCAGATAGCCGTGAAGGGTTTCTAATGTACAAAATCTCTTAATGTTTTCGCAGCCATTTACTGAACATGCAAGGATAGAAATTAGCCTGGACACTGTTTGAAGATCCACTCAGAGCGAGTAAACCAAGGATCGATAGGAATTGATACTTGGGCCTCAGCATTCGCAGGAAACTTGCCTGAGCAAAGACTTCAATTTTGGCTCTCCTCCCTTGTGAGTGAAGCCCTGGGATACATCTGAATAGAGGGATTAGAGTGGGCTGTAGGGGCGTGGGGCTGAGGTGAGGGTGACTCCTGGAGTCGAGGGAGTAATCCTACTCCTCCAGTTCCACAGGGAGATTTTCTTTCGAAAAGAAGACTTTTCAACATGTGCCTCCGATTGGCTGCTGTTGCTGAAGAGGTGGGGGCGAGGGGGTGGGGGAGGTGAGTGGGGGTGGGGGGGAACTCAATACTAATTTCTATCCAGGTTTAATTTAGCATAAACAACAATAAAGGTATTGTTTAATAAGCATGGTTTGCTTTAAAATGTGTGCTCCCTGTTTCAGTTTCAAATACGATCCTCTGAGCAGGAAAGGCTAAGGGGAGATTGGGCAGAGGGGGTCTAAATTCATGAAGGTTATGGATAGAATCACAAAGATAAACTGTTTCAGTTGGCTTTTGGGCTGATAATGAGAGGACACAGATTTAAAGATGATTGGAAAGAACAAAAGGCAACATAAATAGCCAAGTGGTTATGGTACTAGGTTTGGAACCCTAAGATCAAGAGTTCAAGTCTCACAAAGACAAACTATGAAATAATGTAACTTCATCTGAAACAGATGAGAAAAACCCTTTTATGCAACAAGCGGTTAGGATTTGGAATTCACTGCTTGATGGGGTAATGGATGGAGGATCAATAGCCACATTCAAAAGAGAATTAGATAAATACTTGAAGGAGAAAAATTTTCAAGGATATGAAAGTGCAGCTAATGGGATAACTCTTCAAAAGAGAAATCTTTGTAAAATTTGTTTCATCAACACTGATGATGTTAGTATTGGGAAATGAAGCATTTTCAACTTAAACACAGACTGTCAGTTTCAAGCATCCTCAGGTCTGATGTAACATGAGTTCTCCCCCTACACTGTGGTCAGTAATAAGCCTCGAGTTCCAGGTGCACAACTACAACCCCGACCGCTCAAAGTTGACGTACTTGGGCTGAATGACCTATTTCCATCTGTACTTCTCTATAATTCTCATGTTGAAATGCGTTTTTCTGTTTAATCATAGTTAACTGACCAGGTTTTTGAAACCTATTCTAATGAGTGTTTTGGAAAAACATTTTAGAAACAAAATTACAATACACATATTCAGATGCAATGAGCATTAATAAAGATTCTACATGGATATTGGTAGCACTCATTTCTGTAACCTAGTACTGGATGAATTAATTAAATCGGCTGACATATTATACATCTCAAGTGCTGAGATAACAAATATGCAGTTATCCTCGATTTTAAAGTTAGCACTTTTAGGATTTGCTCAGGAGTTTTGATGGAATAACTTAAGTGTTTCCCTGAACTGCCTGGATGTGAGGCTGCCATGTTTTCAGTTTGCACTTTGAAGAGGTAACTTCAGCAGTTCGACTAGGTATTTAAGTCTCCCTTTTATTTTGATAAAATTTGTTTCATCAACACAAATGATGTTAGTATTGGGAAATGAAGCATTTTCCAACTTAAACACAGACTGTCAGTTTCAAGCATCATCAGGTCTGATGTAACACGAGTTTCCCCCCTACACTGTGGTCAGTAATAAGCCTCGAGTTCCAGGTGCACAACCACAACCCTGACTGCTCAAAGTTGATACTTCAGTTTTTACAGTTCACTTGTGTCTCCGCAGAGTCAGACTGACCAATTAATGCTAATTGATGCCAAATTAGTGTCAGTTGTAGACTAGGTTGAGGTTATTCTAGGTCATTTCACTTGGGACCTTGCAGCCCTCCCACACTGAAAATGAACCTTCACTTGTCAGTGCTAAATGTTAACCCAATATAAGGTTGATATTTTAGCCCACATATTTCTTTAACTAAAGTAGAACTAGATTCCACTACTGGTAGCTACTTGGCTGAATGGTTCAAAATTCTCACAATGAAAATAAGGAAATAATCTGTAGCTCTTTTTTTTTATTTGGCTACCAAGCTAAAGAACAGGACTGTTAAGCTCCAAATCTATAATAAGTCCAAATCTGATACTCAACCTCATCAAATATTCATTCCTAGTAGCCAGGTAACCAATTTCTTCCAAGTCTTTAAAGGGAAACTAACATTGCAAAACCTTCCAGCATAGTTAAGTGTGAGCTCTAGTTAGAATGTGAGTTAGATTGGCCTGTCTCCCCAAGACACAAGATACCATGGAGGAAAGTACAGGTGGTAAAACAATTATTATAAAATAAAGGAAGCATCTACCTTAAATATTATGACAGATGATCTCACTGCTTAATCCTCACAATATAAAACTTTCTCTAAGTATCACAATGTGATTTTGTTAACATGTGACTATCAAAAGATATTTTTGTGGACATGTTTTGGCTAAGTAAATTTGCACTCTGATAACTGCAGGAAATTCCTGCTTAAAGAGCACCGAACTGCCTCTGTTGTAATTAACCATTATAATGATAGGTTTATTGATTTGTTTCAGGCTTGTCAAGTAACACTGGGCTTTGAAATAAAAACTGAAAATGTTGGCAATGCATGCTAACATCAGTCAGCATCTCTAAAGAGGAAAGACAGGTTATGACACAAGACATTTGGCTGTTGTAATCTCACTGAATCTAGCCAAAGCTTTCAATTCTGTACTGATTTGTGCTATACTCTCCCTTATTGTGCAATTTGTGTTTTTTTAGTGCCATATTTCCAACATTCAGTGATAGCCTAACATAAAATCATGCTCAAATAAAATTATTTTAGCACCTAATCTCTCATTTTGAGAGGGTGAGAGTGTTGTGACTGGCTAAGAAATGATTACTGAGACGGGGGTTGTGTGGGGGGGGGTTGCTGGGCGGGCGTAAACCCGATCAGCACCCCCGATTGGGGATGCGCCACCATTTTACCTGGGTGGGCGGTGGGGGGGGGGGTGGGGAGGGAGATTCTCTGAGAGGTTCCCTGCACTCTCTCGTACATGCACGCAAAAGAGCGCAGAGATCTCCCCGAGGCACGGAGGTGCCTCAGGGAAATTTGTTTCAGCGCTAAAGTTTTAAATAAAGGTTTTTAAACACTTTTAAAACGTGTCCCCCTCATGTGACACCATCATATGAGCTGGGACGTGTCAAAGAATAAATGTATAAATTTTTATTAGATTTTAAAACGCTCCGTGAAACCTCATCCGGCCCGTGGATGAGGTTTCATGAGAAACGTGAAGGCCGCCTGGGTTCTTCACCTGCCCTGTCAACCTTAAGGGGCCGAACTGAAAATCTAAATGATTGGTGGGATGGTGGGATGCCCACCCAACATCACTGCGTATCATCAAGCAGGCCCTTCCCCCACCCCGCCCCCAACCCCGCCCCCGCTCGCCTATGGGAAAATTATTGCCATAGGTACGTCTGAACTATAACTGGTTTATCGGATGAACATTACTATACACAGATACACAAAACTAGTTGTTACTCAATCGAAGCCATGAGCACTCTCTCTCTCTCTCTCTTGACTCTTGGTCATGTGTCTCCTGTCTCTTTCATCTTCATGTGGGTGATACTGTTTCTCCAGTCCCACATGGGGGACTGGCAATGGTATAGTGGTATTGTCACTGGGCCCCTATTCCAGAGACCCAGGGTAATGCTCTGGGGACCTGGGTTTGAATCCCACCATGGCAGATGGTGGAATTTGAATTCAATAAAAATCTGGAATTAAAAGTCTAGTGATAACCATGAAACCATTGTTGATTGTTGTAAAAACCCATCTGGTTCACTAATGTCCTATAGGGAAGGAAATCTGCTGTCCTTACCTGTTCTGGTATACATGTGACTCACCCTTAAATTCCCTCTGAATTAGGGATGGGTAATAAATGCTGGCCTGGTCAGACACCCACATCCCATGAATGAATTAAAACAAAATTAACCCTTTCAATCTTGAACACCCTAATACTACATCTCCCCCAAGTCTTTGTCCATTTATATTTACATACTATTCCATCTCCCCCCACAAGAATTTTGAATAGATTCAATAAGACAGGAAGCCTCACGACTCACCCTGATCGTGTTCTTGTCAGACTTGGAAGATCGATAGTCACCCTTTAGACTTCTTTGCTTTGACGTGGTTGGTCTTCAGTAAGAGTTGCAGTGTCTGGTTCTTGGCCTCATATCTGCATCCAGACTTGATCCTCTTTCTTTCTCTCCTCACTGTTGTACCTCTCTCAATCCGATGTTTCTCTCTCACGATTGGATTTTGTGGGTTTATCCCTCTTTTTGAATTTCATATGTTCGCTACCCTTGTCTGTTGATTTCACCCTGGTTCCTTTTGACAGTTTTGTCCGTCTTACTTTTCTTCTGGAGTAATGACTCCTCATAGCCTCTTGTTCATGAACTCTTAGATAATTATTGCCTCTGGAAATAATTGTTTAGGCCGGATAGGAAGCTTTGAGGAAGGCACTTGATCAACATCTTGCTTTCCCTCAAATTCCAGTAAACTTGCTGCAGCAGTAAGGTCAGTGTCTTCTAACCTGGTTTGGTTCTGTCTCTAGTTCTGGACTTGTTTGACTGCTTGTGTCTTTGACTTCCACTTTTGGTGGATGCATAGGTATGGGTGCACTTACAAAGGGTCAGCACAGTTGGATGAAAGTGGTATTGTACTGGTGGATTCTATTACTAGAGTTTCATCTCCTACCTTCTCAGCTAACTCACAAAGCGATGAAGGATCATGATGGTACTCAGGTATTTGTTGGTCCAATTGGTCCATAGCCTCTTCAATGAGAACAAGTTTACTCTCTGTATACTGGACATCTTCCTAGAAAAAGGCTGAATTATCGGCTTCTGTGAAAAGTTTCAAAAAATCAACGCTGATTTCCCGATCCAGATCTTCAGTGCAGTTGGACAGTTTGAGGGGCTTAGACTCGGTATTATCGATGACTGTCAGTTGATTGATGTCTGCCGCTGTCTTGATAAGGTTGAAGCCTACACAGGCAATTCAGCTCAGAAGAGAGAATTCCTGATATTGAAGGACATATATGTTTCCAATATCTGCTTGCTCTCGCATTGGAGCGTTGCCTGCCATGTACCTTTGGCCTTTGTCCCCCCTGGACCATATAACTGGGTTGTAGTTGGCTTCATACATTATGTTAATAACCACGATTTTTTGTTGGACAAGACTGTTACTCCTGTATCCAATTTGAAATTAATGATATGTCCATTGACACAAATATCTGCATTCCAGAATGTGATCTCACCCAGCAAACATCTTGGTTCCTCTTCCTATTGAGATTCCTCAATTTCATTGATGGCTTCATGTAAGTAGATTCTCTTGTTATCCTGTGGGTATCTAGAGGTTTTAGTTCTGCACATCTTTCCAAAATATCCAAACCTCTCACAATGAAAGCATTCTGCAGTGCTTGCAGGACACTGTTTGTGCCTGTGGGGTTTTTGGCACCTTGGCACTTCTATGGTTTGAGGATGCCTTGGACTTTTGTTCCATAAGGTGTCTTCTTCAGTGGATTGTCTTTGGCATTCTTTTGTTTATTAAGTTAGGATTAGTGGAGGTTTTCTGAACCACGGTTTTTCCTCTCCTCCGAGTATGACTCTATATTGTTTACGGACCTCTGTTTGTCTCACCAACTATATCGCCTTCTCTAAAGTTAAGTCTTCTTCGGATTGCAGTAGGTTAGATAGGGTGTCAGCAGCAACGCCGACTACAGTGCTGTGTTGTATTAGCTCAGCTTTAAGATCACCATGTTCACAATCTCCAGCCAGCCAAGTAAGTCATTGATAAAGGCATCTACTGGTTCATCTAGTTTCTGGAGCCTTTTGTTAAATTTGGCTCTTTCTTATATCTTGTTCCTCTGTAAATTAAAATAATTATCAAAGGCTTTTAAAACTTCTTCGAGTTTGTCTAATGTTTCATTAATGTCATTTAATGTCTTGCTATAACATCATCCGCAATTGCTCCAACAGTGTACAATAAGATATTGACTTGTTCAGCTTTAGACTTATTGTCCAAACTGGAAGCAATTCTGGATCTTAAAACTCTTTTTCCACCCATAGTGCCCAATTCTGTGTTTGATTTGGTACTTCCATATACCCAAATCGCTCAGGGGATGTGCATTTGGAATCCATAGCTGCTTTAAGCTTTTTAGGAGGTTTACCTTGATTTTTTAAAACTTTCAGTTGCAGCGATGGAGTTTTCCCATGCTAACCAGCCTTTCACCGATATCCACTGTGGCCACTGACCCTTTTTGGTAATCGTTCCTTAACTTTGCAGAGTTTTTAAACTATTCACTGGAAGTTACTATTAAGCTCTGCTCACTGCTTTCTCCCCACTGGGGGATAATGCTTAAGCAGCTGAATTTTTTTTCGATTGCTGCCTTGCAGTAGCCATGTCTAATGGCACTGACCTTGGACATGGACTGTAAAGTGTATCGAAACCCATGCTCACTAAAATGGAATTTTCCCAATGCTGCCTGATTGTTGCACCATTCAATTGAAGATTTTGACCCTTTTTCAAGGTTTGCTCATCACTCCTCAATTGTCACTAGGTTCTTTGACTCTGCTGCCGGATTGGGAATCTTCATGGACCATCACATGCTATGGTGCAGCCCTTAGCACGCTGAACAGTTGATTTTTTTTCTCTGCCTCCACATGTTCTACAGAGCTCCTTTGGAGATTTTCAACATTCTTACTGAAGTCTTCAGTTTTGGTGCCTTTTTTTCGGGTCAGACTTGTAAACTTTTTTAAAGTTGATTTTCGGAGATTTTGGGGTCCTTCGGAGCTGCCACCATGTTGTATGTTGGTTGTGAATGACTAAGGAGCAATTGCTGAGACATAGGTACGTCTGACCGATAACTTGTTTACTAGATGAACATAACTATATACAGGTATACAAAACTAGGTGTTATTCAGTCTAAGCCACAGGCATTCTCTCTCCTAACTCTTGGTCATGTGCCCCTTACATAATCATGGGGACAGTACTGTTTCTCCAGTCTCACACATTAACACTTTCAACCCTGAACACTCTAATATCGGAGAATTGGACAGGAAATTTAAGTGTTTGATAAATCTTGCTAAATAATTTCACTGACATTCATTTTTGGAATGCATTGCTTTCAATTGAATTCCCCAGATCCTTCCTCCCCAGTTTTGTTCTCCCTAACCCCATGACTCTGAATAGTCATCTTCCTCTGCTGGATGAGTGATTGGATTAGGGAATCATTAACTTTGAAGACTTTGATACTAATGCAGCTTGGGTTTCATTGTCAGTGTTCCCTAGAATTCCTTGATGTATATTTTATATATTCAAAGCAATGCAGTGATGTCACTAATTTCTAACAGCTTTATTTACAAAAGTTTCAAAGTCTCTCTACAATCACATGTTTGCAGCATTCCTACCCTAACTCAGCTTCTAGTAGCTTCTGCGGTGTCTGTTTACTTTGCTCTGAGTCCACACCCAGTCTTAAAGAATCAAGCATAGTGAGCATAGATCAGTTAGTTACCAGACTCACATAATCAAACACAGTGCAATTGAACAATTGAACACCACATTCCTTCCAGCCTGAGATAAGAAGCTCTGCTTTCACAAGACAATAGCTCAGCTAAGAACTGACAAAACTCAACACCTATATAAATGGTAGATGTTAGGGCTCCAATCTTTAATTGCTGCTCATGAAAGGACTGGTGTTAATCTAAACATGGAGATACTGAGGCTGAGGGCACACTTTATTTCAAATAAATATTTCAAAAGCCTAACTAGAATACCAGAATGAATAGTGAGAACTTCAGAAAAATGTGTTGATAAAATACACAGAGTTGTTGAGGAAGACTAACTGTGGCTATAAGTTAACTGCATTCTACACAACTTTGAATAACCATGTAAATGTTTATAGTAACAGCATAGAAAATTTTTTTTTTACAACATCTAATGAATATTTCACATACTCAAGATTTCGAAGAATGCGGGATTAGCAGAGAAAAGGGTAAGAAAAGAAAAGTAAGAAAAGAGTAAGGATTAACTTAATGTGGGTTCCTGAGCTCTGAAACTGTATAAATCGATCTCTCGTAATCATCAGAGAAAAGTGAGAGAGAGGAGAGATTTCCCAGCTTATTCGTCTTTGACCCCAGATCTCAGAGGTTAAAGGGGAAAGCTCGATGCCACTTAATGACCCTCGTAATTTGCAGTTGCCAGAAGAATATTACAAAGAGGCTAGTGAGGAATATGGGCGTTACTGTCTGTTTAAGTGAGTGAATATGTTTCATGCTAAACCAAGTGATTTGTCGTGTTTTTAGTTATCATATGTAATATTCAAATTAATTACACTCTGTTGTGCGGCCTTTACCCGAATGACCTTCCCTGGGTGATTTCTCAATCCCTGAAATGCTCTAATTTACTGCATGAGTCATGTCAAAAATAATTTTGGTTTAAAGTTAATAATTATATGTGCTATCAGTCTGATGTTAAAAATCCTGAAAAATTTTTGCACGAAACGTCAAATTTAAAAAGCAGCCAGAAAAAAGAATAGCCGTTTTTTCCCTTGCTTGACTATGTCTAGAGTTCTAAGTATGAACATTGAAAAAGAGTAATTAACCTCTTGAATACTGGAGTATTTCTGTTCTTTATATTATGTTTTAGTATTCCTGAAATTTCTGTTCATGACACATAGCCCGAGTTAATCATCTGTTCTAATAGGAAAATAGTACTGCTGAATCCTTCTTAACCACAGCTGTTTGCCAAGAAATGCTCTGCTATAGTCAGGGTTTCTATAATCTAAAGGCAAAAATAGCTAATTACAGATCTCTGTAGCCCAGCATGTTTTGTCTTTTTTAGAGCGATTTGATATGAACAAAAGATATACAAAAAAAACAAATATTTTACACAGAAGTGATTTGACTTCTAATATGTGTTGCTATCTCCAGGTGAAAATTTTCAATGGATGGTGTACATGCTCCATGGAAAGTAATATAAAATAGAGTAATTGAGGTGGAACAACCTCACTTGTATTTATATAGTGCCTTTGACATAGTAAAGCATCCCAAGATGTCTCACAGGAACATAATCAATCTAAATTTGACACTGAGCTACATGAGACAGATGACCAAAAGGTTGGTCAAAGAGATAGGTTTGCGGAGCATCTTAAAGGAGATATGGGTTCTTTAGATGTCTCAATGATGAGATCTTGTGACTTATATGTTTAAACATGATAGATCCCAGGTTACTGGCATGCATGGTGATGTTATATCTATGCAGGCTGGTTCCAGAGGGTTCTCTTTAGACTGTTCTCTCAATCTATTACCATGTGACTCTCACACCATGGGCGGGGCTATTCTCCAGTCCCACATTAACCCTTGCTCTACTGAGCACCTTTACATTACAGTGTCATGCAGACACATACAACATCATACTTTCTTCCCCAAAGAAAACTTTCCTCAATTCCAACAGAGTATTACAGTACAATCTTTACTTGTTATCATTTCTCTTCCACTTCAAGTCTCTGACTTTATAAATTCAGACAGTCTTGAGGCATGACAGTTCCTTCACAACTCGGTCTACCATGTTTGGAGGAATATAATAGTACTCTGTGTTTCTGGTACTTTGCTATTTCCATTTGAGTCACTTTTTACGCTCCTTTGAGTTTCATTTCTCTTTATTAGCAACCCATCTGCTTCTTTTTGGAAACTGTGGGTTTGTCCCATTCCTTCTGAAGGGAATATGCACTAGGTCGTTCTTAGAGTGTACTTGAGTTTTCTTTTACCGTGATGTCTGCCATATTCTTGCTGAACCTTCATTTCCACTTTTTACACACTTTCCAATCTCATTTCTGTCTTTTCTTTTTATGTCTGCAAGAGAACTTTGTCCTTGTCCTTTATTTTGGTTTCACTGCTGGCCAGGTCTGGCTCTGGTGAAGTCTTAACTTGTTTCAGTTCTGTAATTGTGCTACTCGTGGCTTCATTATCTGCTCTCAGCTCGGTACGTTTTATGGCTTTTCCATTCAATGCCTCCTCTTTTCCATTCGTCTGCTTCTTCAGCTCTTCAGCCTGTCTCTTGTAGCTTTCAGCTCCCTCCTGGAATATTGAACATTGCTGAGTCTTCTCTGCCAGCTGGTTTTTCATTTTGTTCAGAGTGACATTAAATTCATTTTCCTTCTTTTTGAAATTTTCCAGAAGAATAAACTTTGTCCTAAGGAATTTGTGTAGCAGTGTGAAAGTCTGTCAACAGGTTTTCCTTTTCTTTGTGAAACTTGCTTACTTCATCTTGAGCTTTCCTGTAGTTCAGTAGTGTCTCCTCGAGTTTATTCTGCTGTACTTCCATTCTGCTATTTAAGGCAGTCTTCATTTCTTCATGTTGCTGAATAGTTATGCATTCCTTTTGCATTTGATCTTGAAGGAAGATCAGCTGTTCTTTCAACTGTTTATTTTCTTGTTGAGCCCTTGCCAGTTCACTTTGGGCTTCAGTGCATCGTTTTGTTGGTACTGATAGTTCCAATGCAGCTTTTTCTGCATTCAACATCCTTTTTAGCTCCTCATGTTTTTTCATGGTTACATATTGTTTCTTCAAGGGGTCCTTCACAGTTGCAACTTCTTCGTGTGCCTTTCCTGCCTGCTGTTTTGCCTGGCTGTACATCTGGTTGAGTTTTTCTAACTCCGGCTTTGATTTGCCAACTGTGGAATTGAGAGTCGTTATCTCCTCCTGGTACCTTTGCGTTGTCTCTGAAATTTTTTTGTTCAGATCTTGAACAGCTTGGCTCATTGAAGACTTCAGTTTATCGTGCATTTTCAAAGGTATATACACAGCTCGAATCTTGTGCTTCAAACCTTCCAGTTCAGCTCCGATGTGAACATTTTCTTGTGGAACAGCTTTGTTTATTTTTTTGCACATTTTGCTTTTTTTGAATTACCTCAGATAGCTTTTCTTCATGCACAGTCCCTGCTCACTTTGCACTGCCATCCGTCTCTTGTCCCCAGTGCTTTATTGGGAGTTGCCCTCTCTCTGGGGTCTCATGTTGCCCTCAGTACTTTATAGGGACTGTGCTAGACTTTCTTCTAGTGTCTGCAAACTCCACAACTTGGAGTTTAAAATATCTATCAAAGCCATTTAATGTCTCGCCAAATGTTGCTGAGCATTGATTTATATGTTGGCCATGGAGTACGTCACTAGCAAATGAGCCAAACATGAATAGAAACTTATCAACTTGCGTGTCTTCTGATTCCTTACTTAATCTTGTAGTTCTGTAAACTAAAAATTGTCTCCTCCAATACTCCCACTCTTGGGTCTGCTTTAGCCCTTTCTATAGCAAAAATGCATCTGGCTCTTCTAATTTGCTGTCCAAGGTCATTTATTTTCTTGTAGTTACTGCTTTGAACGTCGTTACCTCTTTAAGACTGTCAGTGAGATAGCCATTTTTTTTCACTCAGGCTGTCTGCAGCTGTCGGCTTGCTGTGCTGTGAGTTTCCCACGCTTTTTTAGGTTTTGGCGGGCTGTCTGGGGATCATGGTCGCCTTTGTTTTTGAAACTTCTAAACTTTCAAGGTGGGAATATTGCTTTTCTCTGCGATTCTCCCCTTTTCTTTCTGTGGCTCCTCTTCTGTGGAGTTTTGGCGGGCTTATGGCCTGATCAGGCCCCCCTTTTTTTTAAACTTAAAGCAACAGCACTTTTCTTCTCTGCATCGCCTGCCCTTTTTTTTTCTCTTTCAGGTAACTTGTTTTTCTCAGTAGCTTCTTCTTTAC
Source organism: Isurus oxyrinchus (assembly GCA_026770705.1). NCBI lineage: Eukaryota > Metazoa > Chordata > Chondrichthyes > Lamniformes > Lamnidae > Isurus > Isurus oxyrinchus. Next base: position 560,907 of record JANJGN010000263.1, on the reverse strand, counting down.
TCTGCAGTTTTGGTACTTAAAACTTTTGACTCTGCCAGATGATTTTTATTGAACTACTTTTGTATTTAACTTCGGTGCAGCATGGCCACCACTGCTGCAATCTGCTGAGCCCTGGACTACTGTGATTTGAAAATGTAAGTACAGCTCCATTTTTTTGTATTTTTGCTCACCATCCCATGAACAGTGCCACTCAGGTTCTTGCAATTTTCTGTAATGGACTTCCACTCAGTCTGGTGGATTCCTCACTTCCAAGTCTGTAGCGAAGATTTTTCAACTTTTTCTTCAAGTTTTCTTCTTTGGTATGCATCTCTCTAGTTCAACTTCAGTTGCTTTTAGTTTTTCATACCTTGGATTGCTGTTCTGGGTTCATGCATTTAGCTGCCAACTTTCATATCACCATGGATCACCATGTCAGATTATGGCACTATCTCTGATGTGATATCTTGTAGAAGCAATCCCTGCTGCTAAGCGTGTTATACGTGAGAGTGCTGATATCCCACTGGTACTACCATGTTGTAATATGGGTTCTTTAGATGTCTCAGTGGTGAGATATTGAGATTTGTATATTTAAACATGAACCCTTTATTGTGAACCTTTAGCTATTTACAGATCCCAGGTTACTGTCATGTGTGGTGCTTTTGCCTCCATGCAGGCTGGTTCCAGAGTGTTCTCTTTAGACTGTTCTCTCCAGACTATTCTCTCAGTTTATTTTCATATGATTCTATACATCACATCATGGGCAGGGCTGTTCTCCAGTCCCACTTTGACTCTTGTTCTGCCGAGTACCTTTACATTACAGTGGTAAGCAGGTACTTACAACACCATACAACAGTTTAGGGAAGGAATTCCAGAGCTTATGAACTTGGCAGCAGAAAGCATTTCCCCCAATATTGGAGCAATGAAATTCCGGGATGTACAAAAGGCCGGAATTGGAGGAGCACATATATCTTGGAGGATTATGGGGCTGGAGAAGGTTACAGAGATAGGAAGCAGTGAGGTCATGGAGGGATTGAGGATGAGGATTTTAAAATAAAGGCGTTGCTGGACTGGCTACCAACGTAGGTCCTTCACACATAAGGTTTTGGGTTGGAACATTGTACATGGACCTACAGTCAACTGTAATTTCATATGATGAGCTGTTTAATCTAACAAAGGGCATTGAAAAGATGGATGTGGCAAAGCCGTCTTACTTAACAGAATAATCCAGAAAGGGGAACATAGCCTTAAAATTACAACTAAGCTGATTAAAAGGAAATTCAGGGTAAATCACCCAATTGAGGGCAAGGATTGTGTAGTACAGGAGATGAAAGAACCAGAATGTGTTGAGTTGTTCGAAAAGGGAGAAAGACATTTAGATATTAAAGGATATAGAGAAAGATCAGGAAGTGTTATAAAGATCTACCCTAGCTGACAAAATGCTAAAGTGGGTAGGAAGGCCTGACTCTTTTTTTCTGGTTCCTGTGTGTTTTGATGTTGACATGAAAACAATGTCATTAGTGAAGCAAGTGCAAGAATTGATTTCCATTCGGTAACCTTTAACTAGACTGCCCAAGTTTAATTTCAAACAAAACATGGGCACATAAATATTATTGCATCACCCAAGTATGTTATAAAAATAATTTAACATCTATATTGATTTAAGTTGAGTTGCTAATTCCTTCATTAAAAAGTGAGGTTCATCTTGATTGCTTTTGCATCATTCCATTATGCATCGCGATGCTACGTGTTGCATATGTGTGTGACAGATGAACAAAATCAACTGAATAGTATGATATATGAGAGGTCACCTTTCAATATGTCAATACTTTTGTTTAATGAATTTTATTAAAGCAGTGCCCAAGATCCCAGTGTAAAAAAGAAATGCCGCAGAACGGACTCTATTAGTGCGTTCATTTATGGTTTATTTTGCAATCAGTTTAACATTTCTGTTTACACCAACTGAGCGTGTTAGTAAAGCCGAAACCAGGTATGAAAGAAACAAGTGGAACATGCAAAATTACAGTGTGGTGCAGCAAATCATGCTATGTATGGACTGTAAATTGCAGGGTGGATGCAGCTGATTTCAACCAAGTGTTCACCTCTGGGGCCTGGCTTGACTCAGACTGCAAAAGATGGAATGAGAGCTGCTTCTCTCAGATGACTGTAAGAATCCTAACTGAATGATTGTGGTCCCTCTCAAGCCAGCTCCCTGTGGATCTGATTCTCCTGCACAACATTGCCTATAATTTGACAATAATTGACGTTAAATTGTGAGCCAACCCAGAGAGGCCAGAAAGGTGACTGGTAGAGGAAATAAAATGGCATATTAGCAGCAGGGGTACATTTTTGAGGGAGCTAAGATGCATTTTTGGTGAGAGATTTACATCCAGCCCATGTGTTGTGCTATATTTGATCTTAGAATATTTAGCACTGAGGATAAAGCTTAAAAAGGTGTTCTACTCTCCATGTTTCACCTTAATGATTGGACAAAAAAGCTTATCACAAAATATAAGCAAGAGAAGCTCAGGAATTATGCTCATAAAATGATAAACTTTTCACAATGGCCTACTTATTTCTTAAGTTCTTATTCAACCACTTCAAAATTAACTATGTTGGAGTCACATAGGGCATCAAGGGCATTAATGAACCAGTTGTGTTTTCGTAACTTTTACTGTTACCACTTTTGGCAATAATTAAAAACCTTAAAGACTTAAACCCAAGTATTTCCAACAGTTGATACTTGAGCCACAAGTGATAGCAAACATTTTTTAATTCTTATTTTAATTCAATAAAAGATGTTATGTCATGTTACAATAGACAATGAATGCTCAAAACCCTTTGTTATGGACAAGAGGCAGTTTAATTTAAAACAGCCCTGATTTCTCCTCTCACCACCTGTCCGTAAACAAAAAGGTACTTTTGATTTTTGATTTCCCCCTTTACAAGTGGTGGTGTATTTTCCCCAACCCTTCAGTTTTTTGGAGTGATCCTCTATTACTAACCCCACAGCAGACTCGAGATAGGGTAAAATCAGAGGGTTAGTTTATTTCAAAAACACATGGGAATGTAGCTCCCGGTACATTCACACAATAAAAGAGGGATAAGGGAAAGAAAGAGGTGCAGGGCAAAGACCACAGACAAAATAAGAATTATTGTTTCACATGGGTCAAGAGTCCAGAATCAAAAGTTCAATGGTGTATTCCTTCCGAGAGGTTACCCAGCTGAAACTGATGTGGGGTGATTCACGATGGGAGAAGTATTTAGAGAGGAATCAGTCTTGCAGTAGGCACTGGTATCGAAGTTTAGATGTTCCAGTAGAAAACAGTGTAGATGAGGTCATGTGAAATAACTCCCACTTCATCCCCCTGGTTTAGACAAAGGATGCATATTCCAGGACTGGATTCTTGAGAGGGTTAACATTGTATCCGTTAATACGTTTCAGCAATTTCAGGGCCCCTTTGTCCTCACAGACATATCGGGCGGGTTTTCTGCACCCGCCCACCACCGGGATCTTCCGATGCTGCCGCAAGCCAATGGGCTTCTGGCCGCGGCACCTCCTCACCCAAGGCAGGTCCCACCCACAATGGGACCAGGAAATCCCGGCCATCGCATCCGTTGGCCAGAGCTCTGCCTTAGAAATATAAAGGGCCTTTGTGCATTTCCTTGGAATTTTATTTCTGCAGTCACGGGGGGGCATTAGCGCCTCTTCAGAAATAACGAGATCCTTGCTGCTTCTGAAGGCTAGAAAATCTTTTTAGTGTGAGCTGTAGCTAGTCAGGCTTCAGTCAGTGTAAAACTTTTGGCCATTTAAAAAATAACAATAATTTTACAAAGTAGGCAGCATGACATAGACACACACATATATATATGTATATATATATTCCTGCATGCCTTCTCAGCGTGACACATTTTACATCCCGATTGTTTACACTTATACGGGCAGTAGTTTTAGCTGGAAGTTTATTAAATGTGAATGTTTTGGCTGAATTCAAATAACTTGCATTACGAAAGAAATCTGTTACTATTAAGGAAGGAATGAATATGGGCCTGAATTTTATCTTTGGGGAAACGGACCACCCACCCGATTGGCCCTCCAACCGATTCACACTGGCTGGCCAGCCAATGAATGGCCAACCAATGGACGGCCAGCCAATGAACGGCCAGCCAATGGACGGCCAGCCAATGGACGGCCAGCCAATGGACGGCCAGCCAATGAATGGCCAGCCAATGGACGGCCAGCCAATGGACGGCCAGCCAATGAAAGTCCAGCCAATGGACGGCCAGCCAATGGACAGCCAGCCAATGGACGGCCAGCCAATGAAAGTCCAGCCAATGGACGGCCAGCCAATGGACGGCCAGCCAATGGACGGCCAGCGAACGAAAGGCCAGCCAATGGACGGCCAGCCAATGGACGGCCAGCGAACGAAAGGCCAGCCAATGGATGGCCAGCCAATGAAAGGCCAGCCAATGGATGGCCAGCCAATGAAAGGCCAGCCAATGGACGGCCAGCCAATGGACGGCCAGCCAACAAAAGGCCAGCCAACGGACGGCCAGCCAACGGACGGCCAGCCAATGAAAGGCCAGCCAATGGACGGCCAGCCAATGAAAGGCCAGCCAATGAAAGGCCAGCCAATGGACGGCCAGCCAATGGACGGCCAGCCAATGGACGGCCAGCCAATGAAAGGCCAGCCAATGGATGGCCAGCCAATGAAAGGCCAGCCAATGGACGGCCAGCCAATGGACGGCCAGCCAATGAAAGGCCAGCCAATGGACGGCCAGCCAATGGACGGCCAGCCAATGAAAGTCCAGCCAATGAAAGGCCAGCCAATGAAAGGCCAGCCAATGAAAGGCCAGCCAATGGACGGCCAGCCTATGAACGGCCAGCCAATGGACGGCCAGCCAATGAATGGCCAGCCAATGAAAGGCATGCTGAAATGCTCAGTGTTGCTGGGGTGGGGGCGGGGAGAGAGCGGGCGGTGACGTCACCCGCGGGTGCAGGTGAACGATGCGCGTGAGCCCCCTGAAGGCGGGCAGCTGCCTCAGGGAGCTACAGCCCTTCAAATGATGAAATAAAATCTTAAAAAGCTGCTAAAAAAAAAAATGTCCTCGCCTCACCATCAAGCACCTGAAAATATACCTCATAAAAGCGCCGCTTGCAGAACCTTATTTTCATTTTATTTCATGACAGAGATTTCACCCCACGCTCGGATGAGGTTGGATGGAAAATGTAAAGGCCGCCTGGCTGATTCGCCAGCCGGAAGGTTGGATGGGCCACGAAAAAACCGGGGACAATCGCACCGTTAATGAGCTTAATTGTCGGTGGGAATGCTTCTAACTTTTGCGCATGCCCGCCGAGAGAAATGGCGCGCGAGTGCGCAATGACATCAGGACACTCGCCTGATGCCATCTCGCGTGAGTTTACGCCCAATCGGGTTGGGCGTGAGCCCACCTGCAGGGCGTAAAATTCTGCCTGGTTGATATTCGATTTTCGAGCCCCAGAGCTGCACATATCTTTGTTCCCGCTGTCCAACTTGCAGAGAAAGGGACACGACTTCGTCAAACTCAATAACTAGAGCTGCTCCATTCCCCGTTATTTTCAAAAATGTATTCTCGGGACATGGTGTCACTGGCAAGGTTGGCATTTATTGCCCAGTCCCTACATGTCCTGTGGCAGTGGTTTTACACGACTGAGTGGTTTGCTTACTCCAAAGAATCTTTGCAATTCTCTACCTCAGAGGATTGTGGCTGCTCGGTCATTGGGTATATTCAAGACTGAGACCAATAGATTTTTGGCACTAAGGGTATGAAGTTGAGCAGAAAAATGATGTAGGGCCATGATCCTTCTGAGTGATGGAGCAGGCTTGAGGAGCTGTATGATCTATTCCTGCTCCTATACCATCCTGGACCACTCCAGAGTCAAATATATTGGTGCTGGACTGGAGTCATATACAAGATATTAAAAAACCAGCTGGGTCCTTTTTTTTTTACAAATTTTACTGTCATCATGTTTTATTTTTGTTAACTGAATTCAAATTCTCAACCTATCCTGGGGGGATTTGAACTCGCATTCTTCTGGGTAGTGGTTTAGGCTTCAAGGATGCTAGTCCAGTAGCATAACTGTGATGGTAAGTGCCGTCGGCTTCCACTCCCACTATACTGCTTTTAGACTCTTTTTTTATCTCTCTAAAGACTGCACATCAGGGTCTCGTAATACATGGATTTGCATAATTACATACAGCATTGACACTATGATATTCAGGAGGGCGTCAAGGCCCAAGGATAGAATCAATTTATGTGATTACAGAGGGCAGAGTTTAGAAGGCAAGAGGAAGCTGCTGCAGGAGCCCAGCTCACTGTTAATCAGCTGTAAATTTGCATTGGAGACATCAGAGAGATCATTTTTCTCTTGCCCATTGCATAACCTTCTGCATAAGGTATCGTTCCTGCTCACCTTTGACAAAAATCAAAACTGTTAAAGATCCTTGTCGTTCATTGTGCACATTGTGGGGTGCAGTAATGGAATAAGAGTTCAATTTATATTCGCTGAGTGAAGTGTTGTTGGACCTAGGTTTGACTGGCATTCCAACCTACCTGACCTTGATGGCCAGTGTTAATGCCTCAGCTGGAGTCTTAACTTGGAGCTTCTCATTGTAACAGCGTGTTACACCTTGGGCCTGGGGGAAAACAAAACCAAGTGGGGCCAAAAGCCCCTCTTTAGAAGCATATCGCATTCTGTCAGCCATTCCTTGAGGGGGTGTCCTGATACTGGTCTTTAAGGCAATAAGGGCTTGTTAGGGTAGACTTAGAGAAAATGTTTCCAGTTCTGTGGATGTCCAAAACCACAGAGGTAATAATACGAGAGAGTTTCTAATAAATCCAACAGGCAATTCAAGAGAGATACCTTTACCCCAGAGTGATAAAAAAATACTGAGCTCATTACCCTATGGAGTAATAGAGGCAAATAACAGCAGTTAGGGAAAATCTAGGTAAACGCAAGAGGGAGAAAGAAGCAGAAGCATATGCTGATAGGATTACATGAAGAAGGGTGGAAGAAGGTTCATGTGGATCATGAACACTGGCATTGACCAGTCGGGCAGAATGTTTCTGATTCTGTGCTGTAAACCCAAGAAGGATCTTTGGAAACAAAAACAAAAATAGCTGGAAAAACTCAGCTGGTCTGACAGCATCTGCGGAGAGGAACACAGTTAACGTTTCAAGTCCACATGACTCTTCAACAGAACTAAGTAAAAATAGAAAAGGCGTGAAATATAAGCTGGTTTGGGGGGGGGTGGGTGTGGGACAAGAAGAGCTGGATAGAGGGCCAGTGATAGGTGGAGATAACCAAAAGATGTCACAGACAAAAGGACAAAGAGGTGTTGATGGTGGTGATATTATCTAAAGGAATGTGCTAATTAAGGGTAGAAAGCAGGACGAGCAAGGTACAGATAGCCCTAGTGGGGGTGGGGTGGGGGGAAGGGATCGAAATAGGCTGAAAGGTAGAGATAAAACAATGGATGGAAATATATTTTAAAACAATGGAAATAGGTGGGAAAAGAAAAATCTACATAAAGAAAAATGTAGGAAAACACAAACTAGAGGAACAGCACCTCATCTTCCGACTAGGCACTTTACAGCCTTCCGGACTGAATATTGAGTTCAACAATTTTAGATCGTGAACTCTCTCCTCCATCCCCACCCCCTTTCAGATTTTCCCCCTCCTTTTTGTTTTTTCCAATAATTTATATAGAATTTTCTTTTCCCACCAATTTCCATTATTTTTAAATGTATTTCCATCCATTGTTTTATCTCTACCTTTTAGCCTTTTTCGATTCCTTCACCCCACCCCACTCCCACTAGGGCTATCTGTACCTTGCTCGTCCTGTTTTCTACCCTTAATTAGCACATTCCTTAGATAATATCACCACCTTCAACACCTCTTTGTCCTTTTGTCTGTGACATCTTTTGGTTATCTCCACCTATCACTGGCCCTCTGTCCAGCTCTTCTTGTCCCATCCCCCAACCCTTAAACCAGCTTAAATTTCACCCCTTTTCTATTTTTCCTTAGTTCTGTTGCAGAGTCATATGGACTCGAAACGTTAACTGTGTTCCTCTCCGCAGATGCTGTCAGACCTGCTGAGTTTTTCCAGGTATTTTTGTTTTTGTTTTGGATTTCCAGCATCCGCAGTTTTTTGCTTTTATCAAGGATCTTCGAAGGCAGCTCTGAGGAGGAACATCATCCTCTCCTTACTGAGGAAGCCCAGGGTGGAGAACATAGGGAGAGATGGACAATGTAACAAAGACAATAGTGAGAATGATAAATGAAAAAGCAATTTTTTTCCAGCAATCACTCTGCAAGCTGAAAACCATTTGCTTTAGTGTGTTGTTGAGGACTCTAGAATTTAACTGAAATTGAATTTTTCACAATACTCTCCAAGATTAGGATGCTTAATAAACGCTCAATTATTACTTTCAATTATTTCAATGATTGCCATGAGAGCTGGGATTTAGGATGCGCAGTTTGTGATTGTGAGCACCGTATTTCTGACATACTGCTTGGCTGCACTTATCTATTTATTTTAAAGGCTGTGCTGAATTTTTATGAAGCAACTCGTGTTTGAAGATTTTCTGATCAGAAGTAGGACTAAATGCAATGTTGTGACATTACTTTTTCCTGCAAGAAAATGGAATCCCTTTATCTTGAAAGGAGGGCAGGTCACTCAGCTTGAGGGAGACGATTCATCTCGTTCAAAGCTGGTTTCACTTGGATCGGTTCAGCTGCTACATACAAGAAAAGCAACAAGGTTGCACGTTGAATTACTTGATTCGGTATATATTTACCTAAGCTTCTGCCACCCGGCTTTAATGACCTTTGGTGTTGTTGCCAAACACTAATGAGGTTTCACCAATACCATGCTGTCTTGGCTTACCTAACCTTGATAAGGCATTGCATCCCTTTGGACAGACTTGAGATAGTTGGATAAAAACAAAAAAACTGCGGATGCTGGAAATCCAAAACAAAAACAGAATTACCTGGAAAAACTCAGCAGGCCTGGCAGCATCAGCAGAGAGGAAAAGAGTTGACGTTTCGAGTCCTCATGACCTTTCGACAGAACTCTGCTGAAGGGTCATGAGGACTCGAAACGTCAACTCTTCTCTTGAGATAGTTGGTATGGTTTAACTTCAAACTTTTTATTACCACTATTTACAAAGACTTCATGGTAAGCACATGGCATGCAGGAGACAGACTGTTCTGCTCCTGGTTCTCTTGAAGCCTCTCGGTCATCGACTACTGATGTTACAGTTACATCACTGATATCATCACCGTCTCACTAATATATTCATTAACCCATTACTCTCCATTACCCATGGGTTTGTACCTAGACTCAGGCTTGAAATAACCAGGAGGGAAAAAAGATTTTGATAGATTTCAAATAAAACCTTTAAGTTTCTTCCGGAAAAAAATATGCTGAGCTTGGGTGTTTGGGTGACATAGTGAGACATGAACCTCTTCCACATCTGGAAACTCAGCTTGAATACAACTTATAATGAATGAAAATGTATTTTCTTTGCAAGAACGTTAAGTGAAATGAATTCATATCATGTCAGTCTATGGGTTCAAATTCACAGCCGGAAGTTGCCCATAACCATCTAAGTGTGATATAAATGCTTGTAATGACAGCAAGAGGAATAGTGGAAGATGATGAGAAAACCTGGCTATTTATTCCCCTCCCAAGACAAGTAGTATTGAGATCAATTGTAGAACTCCAGCTACTGCCCCAGCTATGATCAGTTAACTCAGCACCAGCAAGGAATTAAATTTGGAATCATTTGGTCTATACAACTTTGTGCCAGATTGAACAATGCTTTTCCACACTCGACCATCAAGGAAGCTTTCGTTGAAAGTCTGAACATACAATTAAGCATCATTTCACTCTGCTTTTCAGATAATTTCATTGTTGAAGTAAAGAAATGACAGCTATCAGCTGAACTTACAAGTTTATATATGTTTTTAAATAACTATAATCTAAAAACAATTATGATCTCAAAGGTGTGTGGTTAACATGACTGTGCAACCCCAGTGTTTGATTTAATGCTTAGCTTTGCCTTGTTTTAACATGATCCCTTTTGCACCGAAACCCATGCGAAACGCACACTGCCAGATTCGTTACTGCCTGATTAAGGATACATGCAGATAACTATAGGTTTGTAAACAAGCTAAATTTCTGAGTTAGAAGAAGTCGATTGCCAAAAATGAGGAATTTTATTCTTCGCTGATTACGTTTCACAAAATCCCTGGTCTCTTCCCCTCCTTCTCTCAGGTCTCCCTCCACAAATCACAGGACAATATAACGTCACCCTACCCTCAGGTTCTTACTTCTGGAAGTTTCTGCCAGAGTTTTTTTTCAGTCTGTTTATTCAATAAACAAAGCTAAATCTAAATCCATAGAAAGGAATCTATAATAATTTTGCAGTAAACTCTAGGTGCATGTAACCTCTTGTTTATAATTTTGTTTTATCCATATTATACTTGGAGATGATAACCATGTGAGGTTTTCAAAGGGGTCTTCTCCCAGTGTTCTGGCCACATTTATCCATCAAATCACTGAAACAGATTATTTGGTCATTTCTCTCATTGCTGTTCGTGGGACTTTGCTGGGTACAAATTAACCACATCTTTATCTCCTCTACAATGGTGACCACACCACAAAAATAACTAATTTGCTAGGAAGCGCTTTGCAATGGACTAAGGACATGATTGGCGTTATATAAGTATGTATGTTCTTTCTTTGGACATTTATCAATAGTGTTCCATGATTGATCACAGCTAGATGAGATGATTTTCTATGCAGTGGGACATGTGTTGCTTCCTATTCTATTTCCTTATCCAATTTAGTGCTCTCTGTCACACCATGCTCCATGTAGCAGTCCAAACTAATGATCTGTATCCCTTTGAGAGGAATTTAGATTCATCATCAATGGAGACTAAGGACACAATCATCCCAGATCTGTACCAAGTGCGGTAGTGGGCCTGAGAAAAGGTGTTTTGCCAGCTGGTCGCAATGGCGGGTTTTCGTGCCATATCACCCTTCCCGGCACGTCCCACCTCATTAGTAATGCATTCACAGGGAATACGCCAGATCGCTGGTGGGAGGGCTTAGGTTTGCCCACCACACCGTGTCCTCAGTGCTTCCTCGCTCTGGGCGCCATATTTAAAGTGCACCAAGATGCAGCCTACTTCATGTCTCTAGACCAGGACGGCTCCAGGAGACAGATGGCCCCAAAAGCCAGGAAGGCGACAGCCCCCAAATTTAGTGATGCCTCTCGCGGCGCCTGCTGGACACAGTAGAAGGAAACTGTGATGTCCACTACCATCGCTTTGGCCGCAGGAGGGACATCAGAGTCACCCTCAATTCACACACTCCCAAACTCATCACACATCCACAGGGATCTCACACCTCAAGGTACAACAGCACTAACTCTCACACACACCCTCCCATCTCCATCAGCCTCATATCCTCCGGAGCTCACGGCCTCACCCTGTCCATGGCTCCGCTCACCACACAAACATTCTACACAGTGTCATGTGTCCTGCTCACTCTCTCTCCATCTTTTCTCGTGCAGTAGAAGCTGGCTTACAACGGCAGGGAGTGGGCCCATACCAGTGGGCAGGGGGGAGGGGTGGGGGGTGGTCAGTTGGGGGAGTGACCCACCTTAGGCCCCTCACTCACTTTGGGCTGTGGTGAGGAAGTGGACCATGCCTGTAGGAATGGTGAGGTCAGCAGAAAACACCCTCCTGAGGATCCTGCACTATGTTATCCCTCTCTCAGCACAACTATGAGTGCTCTCTCTCCTGTTTTTGACTTTGCTGCCATGCACTAACTATCTTTACTTTGGTTCATGGGGAGCTCTGCCAATTGACGGACACCCTCAGCCAGCCAGTCCCTCAGCTCCATCCAGGTCCTCACCTCCAGCAAAGAGGACACCTCCTCCATTGAAGAGCTGGGAATAAGCAGCCTGGAAGACCCATCACAGTGCTTACCCACACCCTCCACCAGCACGGAGACTTACACTTCGGTGGGACCAAGATCTAGAGCAGGCTCGGGTTCACAATCTGGTGGTCACCGCACGGACACGTGTCTGGTGCAGGAGGAGGCAGGATCCACCAAGCTCCCTGGCACTTGTAGAACTGCTAGAGAAGAGGCATCTGTGAGGTCCAAATCAGAGATGAGCCTCTGGATTTGGTCTTCCAACTCATCGTGGAGAGTCAGGGAGTCAGAAGGCAGGGAGTATCACGTTGGAAGCCCTCAACAAAGTGGCACAAAAGCCGGAGGAGTGCGTCCGCCTGCTCTCTGATGAAGTGGTGCCCATGTGTGCCTGTACGGAGGTCTCTATGGGGAGGATGGTGGACACCATGGAGACCCTGGTCCAGCAGAACGCAGAGATGCGTGTAGACCTGCCCTCCATCGTGGGAGCCATGGATGAGTTCCTGCATTGGCAACACAAGAGGGAAACAGGGCACCTCAATGTCCCTGCAGGTGCTCCTTCCCCTCAAGGAGTCAGGCTGGGGCCCTCAGGCACCTGAAGGGAGGAGGAGCAGCAGCTGGACACCCCGGGTCATCCACTCAGGAATCTCAGAGGCTGTCCCCTCCCTCCGATTCCCTTTTGCCTGTTACCCCCTCAACCTTGCCCTCTGTCACCGCAGAGGGAGCTGGCCCACAGGAGACCCTCAATGCCTCAGCTCTCCAGAGAACACACACGGAAATCATCAGAAGCAGCAAAGCCAACCATTGCACCGGCTGTCTCCACCCCTGCTGCAGATGTCAGGGCAGCACCTAGAAGAAGTGATAGGCCTAGAAAAGTTAAGAAATTCTGATCACAAGTGGCTGCATGGGTAAACACATTTTGTCACCTTATAATATGAAAATGTACTCACTTTCACTGAATAATGTGTAATGTTGTCTTTCAGCTTCATTGACAGGCTACACGAGTCCTCTCCCTGTGCCCAACCTCCCCCTCTCCCCACTAGCAGTTCAGCTACATGCAGCCAGACTACAGGAGGTGTGTGTGTGTGTGTGTGTGTGTGTGTGGTAGGGCCTTTCAGAGCCTCGTGCGAGCACTCTCCCATGCATGTGGAGCCTTCATCCATCACACTCACCTCACTGTCCTGAGCATTTGCAATGCTGCCTGTGCATCTCTGCCCACCCACTGGTCACACTCCTAAGCAGCACCTGTGCCTGTCCAACATGAGGCCCTGCTCACTTTCGACTTGACAAACATGGTTGCAGTAAAGTTCTTGATTAGTTCCCCCAACCTTTCCCCTCCCACAGTCTCCCACGTCCTTTCCCCTCCCACAGTCTCCCCCATCCTTTCCCCCATCCCCCGGCATCACCTTCCACCTGCCTACTGTCACCTAGCAACCCGAACCCTTGTCATTCCAGGATGTACAGGTGAACATACACGTTCCCTACCTTCCTGAAAATCCCACCCCATCCACACTGATCTCCCTGACTTCCTCCTTCCTACCACTAGAGTCCGTGTCTGCTTCCAAGCCCCCACTACTCCTCGCTGTCTCTTCTACCGCTATCCTCCCACCCTACAGGCTCCCTCTGCGCCCTCTCATACTCAGCATTCTCTCCTACCTTGCCCACTCTCAGTTCACTCCCCAGGAGACAGTCATTGACTCCAAAGACCCCTCCCTTGCACATGCACCTGGACATCTCCACACCCACCCCTCACACCCTCTTCCACCCTTACTCCCTCCTAAATTAGAATCCGGTGCTTGTGCCGACAGCGATTAGGTGGACGTCATTGAAGAAACTTTAAGCTTGCTACTTTGTTCTTTTCTAAAATGTGGCTATAGAGGGTCATGTACTGAGTGTTGCTTGAAATGGCTTATTTTCTTGAGTAGCCTCAAGCAGTTATTATGCGTAGGTGACCTTGTTTCCCCATGATGAGCGATAATATAACATGGCTGTTGACTTTCTGGTGAGAAACCTTTTGACATTCCAGGCTCCTCTAATCTGATCCAGTTTTCTGAATGGTCTTCAGCTGAACTGAAATTGAATTATTCTGAACTACAGTCAGAGCCCCCTCAAGATAAGTTTATTTGTTAGCGAGGGGTAAGCTTTATATTCAATAGGATCTGCTCTTGGTGCATTCCCTCATGGGAAAGTGAAAGTGAAGAAAGTTGCTCTGAACCTGCTCTCACTACAAGTTGCTAGTTCATTAAGTAAATGTTGTACATGTTGTTAAGTGTTTTCTAAGTGTGCTGGGGAAATCTAATGATGATCTATGAGACAGTACCAGCCTTTGTATCGAATTCCTATGTTGGAGGTGAGTTCCAGCCATAAAGGTCACGGTTCCGTGTACTGTTTGATAACATTCACAGCAAACTGGAAAACTAGCTGACCAACAAAGAGCTGACGCAGCTGCAGGAAAGCTGGGAACTCAAAAACTGGACAAAAACCTCTGACACATAAAATCAAGTAATCACACTGTAAGTGCAGCAGGGCACAGGATAATAAGTTGCAGATACACTCAACACTCCTTCATTCATTTGAGGGAACATAAATGAAAGATACATGCAATACCGTAGAGAGGTCACAATGTCCACATTGTTCCGTATTATTCAATGACCTTTGGTAGCAGCAATGGATGGAAGCTCAGGATCACAGCCAAAGTGGAAGGAACTCAGGACCAAAGCTGATTTTCAATTTATGTTCTGGATATTGCCTCAGGAATGCTGTCTGCCTCCATCAGTTGTGGTTGGTTAGCAAGTACGGACTGATTTTATGACGGCGAAACAACACAAGGTGTGTGATTGCTTATAATTATGGAATTAAGAGCCCAAAAATGATTGGTGCTACGTCGACAAATGCTTAATGTTTACGTGTAACAGTTTGCTGCCTGTTTATTTTAATGTGTGCATTGACTGGTTTATTTTAAACTGCCTTCAAAAATGGGAGAGAAGGATACAATGTTGTTGTGTTAAGTGTTTGCCCATTGATATTAGCCATAATTGCCAAGCTACGGCCTTAAAAATTTGCCCTCAAATGCAATTTAATACATTACATTTGGGAGGAAAGTTTCCTCTGTCCTTTGTACCGATGCTTCTAATTACATCACAAGAAAACAAACTTCCCGGTTTGATCATTATCAGGACTTTATTACTGTGAATGGTTTTATTTACATTATTAGATTTGATTCTAAGTAGGCTCGATCTCAAAATGTTTCTCACAGAGAAAAGAGTTGAAACGTTGCAGTCTGTCTCCCACAGTTATGTGCTGCCTATATAGCTACCTTCCTGCAAACATTTCTGTTACTATAAATGGAAGCCTTCTTCACCAAGAGTGCACAATTATCATTAATTACAAGCACATTATATACAGTCATATCCCACATTCAGCAGAAATCCTGTTGTGATCTTACTGGATTTTTTTAAACAAGATTATTTAAGTTAAACTGAGATTCATAATGTAATTCAGATTTGTGTCAATTACTTTAGATACGCTACCTGGAAAAAAGGTTCTTTACTCAGAGATTGTGAACGATATCTCCAAAAACGATATTCCCCTGGCTTTGACTGAAATCAACACAAGAGGTTTGTGTCCATGGAGCTTTGAAATGCACTAAGCAATTCTGCCTCTTAGAGTCATTACTCTAAAGTGCTTTACAGCCAAAGAAGTGTAGTCACTGTTATAATGCCGAAAACACTGCAGCCAACTTGAACACAGCAAGCTCCCATAAACAGCAAGGTGATAACGACCAGATAATCTGTTTCAGTGATGTTAGGTCAGCACACCAGGGAGAACTCCCCTGATCTTCTTCACCCTGGACAAGGCCTCAGTTAAACTCAGCAGGTCTGGCAGCATCTGTGGAGAGAGAAACAGAGTTAATGTTTCGAGTCGAGTTCTGAAGAAGAGTCATGTGGACTCGAAATGTTATCTCTATTTCTCTCTCCCCAGATGCTGCCAGATCTGCTGAGTTTTCCCAGCATTTTCTGTTTTTATTTCAGATTTCCAGCATCTGCAGTATTTTGCTTTCATCTGTTAGTCTCATCTATAAGGTGGCACCTCTGACAGTGCAGAATTCCTTCAGCACTGCACTGGAGTTTCAGCCAAGATTTTTGTGCTCAATTCTTGAGCAGGACTTGAACCTGCAACCTTCTGCTTTAGAGATAGGAGTGCTTATAACTGAACCATGGCTGACACTATGTCCATGTGGGATTGGATGCAGCACCAAGTTCTGGAGGTAAGTCAGTTTAGATAAGTTCACTTCTTGAAACTGTACGTTATGTTATTTAAAAGGATTGATTGGTTGTGAGAAATGGGCAAAAATGGTAAAAATATTGATGCCCTGAATTTTGTCTGATTTCGAAGTTTGTCCATCTCTGAAAATCATAACAATTTTTGTAAGCCAAAGTATTATTTACCTTTTTGATCATTTTTTAAACTATGTAACTGTTCCTTTATTTGATATTAATCAACGTCGACTGGCTGTGGAGACTGCCTCATGGTGGTAGCATCGAATATCGAGGTGAAAGAAGAACCCAGACCAAAGATATCTGAAGAGCTGTAGTGAACTGAGCAGTGGGCTCAAAACACAAAGCATGATGTTCAATTTAGTCAAGACAAAGCCTTGCCAGCATTAGCAAGGTGTGCAGAATGAATTAAATTGTACAGGAGAACTGGCCTCGAACTGTGGGAAAGATAGGCCCCTTTTGTGATGTCTGTCCGTACCAGGCTAGGGATTGATAACAGTGTGACAGGTCACAAAGCAGAGTCAGGATGGCCCTATTCCTTCAAGCACGGCCTTGTGAGAGGCTGAGGACACAAGAACAAGGGGAGAGACACTAATGTAATTGAAAACCAATGAAAGAGTCCACAAATACATCTTAGCTGCAGCGGGTGAGAGTGATTTGGTCAGTCACTCAAAAGTGAGGCTTGGAGAATTTGTCATCAAGTTGACCACCGGGACTGACCCTGGCTTGCAGGAAAGCTAAGCTAGTGATATTATTGCAGTATGTACTATTGTTTAGTGGTTTAATAAAGCTGCAGTTTGGTGGAACCTCATCTAAGTTGTTGTGGGCTATTGTTATCCAGAGTAAAGACAAGAACCTTTAAACCAGGAGGAGGGTCTTGCATTTCCCACCCGTAATCTATTGATTTCTGTACTGGTTTCTTAGCTGTGTCAGCTCAGAATAAGGTCCAAAGCCATCCACATTCCTGAAAATAATGCCACTTCCCGGTGAAATCTGTGTCAATCTCTTAATGAGTCAACAGTAGTTTGTCACTATCCACTCCATATTCAATCTTTCTCCTAATGCATTCTCCCAGCCATTGTAAAGATGCCAAATCCATTTCACTGTTTGTTTTCTAATAACTATGCTCCTAGACATGCAGGCGGAATTGCCAATTGAAGGGATGCAGCCAATAACCTCTATAGAGGGAAAGGGGTTGAAAGTGAAAGAATTAATTTCATTTCAAAGGAGATAGAATATCAAGAGCCTTTAGAATATCTTAAACTGCGCATCTAGGTGAGGGTATGATCCTTTGTAGGTCAATACTGTTCTTTGCAGAGGTAGAAAAGGTTATTATTGAGGCCCATAGAAGTAGCGTGTTTGAATTGTGTAGATAATTGTGGGTTGTCATTTACCTTAACTGCACCTTATCAGTCGTTTGCTTGTTTTCCTGCAGCTTAGTGATGTTCTGAATAAAAATTGACTTTCACTGATTCTGCCTGAATTTGCTCCATTATTTCAGATTCGATTCCCACACCAAGGCCGAGATTTTTCCATACCTGCCGGTGTCAGGCATGTTCGGCCAGTGAGTGAACAATTTGGCACGATCGGTTTCATGACAGCATGTAAGCAGTTTGCGATTGTCCACTCAGTCCGCTGATGGTGGGCTGCATTCTCAACCATCGGACGCGGGCACCTCGCTGTAATACATCAGCATATCATTAGCATTATTAGGCCTGTCCGCTGGATTGGCCCACTCCCCCTCCCCGCCCTTCCCCTTGCCCCGTCCCCCCCTTCCCCTACCCCCCTCCCCCTCCCCCCAACTGCTGGATCGTCTGCCCATGTCGGTGGGTAAACACGCCAACGTGTTTCACAGCAGCACGTAAGCAACATGCACCTGGCGGTTGCACTTCACTCGGGAATTCAAGGTTTGTTCGCCTACCCTGCTTCAGGCAGTACTCGCAATCATCAGCGCCAGGCTTCACAGGCAGCACCACATCACTCTTAGGGGGGCTCACGGTGGGTCTCCACCTACCAGATCAGACATATGTGGGTGGCTTTTCAATCACTGCAGGGCTAGGGCTTGCTTGGGGATGGGGGAGAAGTGGCCTCAGGCAAGGGAAGAGGCTGCAGGGCGAGGTCTGTACCGGGGAAGGAGGGTATCCCAGGGGTTGTGTGGGGGGCAGATGTTGATTTGTACAAGTGGCCTCAAGATGGTGAGGGCTGAAGAGGCAGTCTCCAGAGGAGATGAGGCCAGATGGACATGTGAGGGTATGTGTGTGAGAATGGATAGTGATGCCCCTTGAGCTGGCAGAGAATGAGATGACAGTGAATGTGTGATGGGTTTGTGAGTGTGTGAGTTTAGAGTGATGAGATGGTTGCCTTACCCTGGCTGCACAGATGAGATCATTCACCCTCTATCTGCACTGGATGGCCAACCTCTTCTGTGCAACACTGGCACTGATCACCCACTGTCACCGCCTGCCTTGCTGGACTGGTGATGCCACTGCCCACCCTGTGGCCAAAGCGGGGGTAGAGGACATCGCGGTGAACCTCCACAGCATCCAGAAGGTGTTCCAGCTGCTGGGGTCAAGGAACAGCAGTTGGGGCAGTTCCCCGGGGGAAGCACGCCAGTGGTGTAGCGCTGCCGGAGTGCCACTCTGGCACCTTCTGTTTAAAGCAGACTTGTCCAGTTCAGTGAGGCCTGCCAAACTTGTTGGACACTCACATGACTTATATTTGAAAAAAATGCTGCAAAGCTGCTCATCCAATCACAGCGTTCTCCCTCCTTGCACTAATCAGCCTATCAGCAGCAAATGCAGAAAGAAACCAGCCTGTGATTGGATGAGCAGCAAAGAGTGAGAAGGTAAGTGCAGAAACGCACTCTGGGAAGATTCTGAGTCAAATTAAATGAACTTTATTTACACAAGAGTTTCCATGGCTGCTTGTATCCAGCCAGCCCCTCGGACAATCATGTTTTTCCAGGGAATCCCTCCCTGGAATTTATTCCCCTGCACTAGCCACGCAGTGATTGAACAAATCATTTGACCCCTACTCATTTGAACTGATCTTAAAGTGACAGTCATCACAGTAAATTTTGAAGATAAGATCCAGGGCTCGTGTAAGGCAGCCAGAGCAGGAGGGCCAGACCGAGGCATCCAGAGTGGGGCCCAACAGCGTCTGAGTAAATGAGTGACTGGAGAATGTGTGAGAGAAAGAGTGTGAGGGGTGGGGTGGAGGGAATGAGATTTTGAGGGAGACAGAGTGTGGGGGGTGAGGGCAGTGAGTGTGAGGGGGTGGGGACAGTGAATTTGAGGGGGTGGGGGCAGACAGTGTGAGGGGTGGGTGGGGGAGAGTGTGTGAGGGGTTGAAGGAAGAGTGTATGTGAGGGGATGGGGAGAGTGTGAGTGAAGGAGTGGGGGAGAGTTAGTGAAGGGATGGGGGGAGAGTGTGCATGAGGCGGTTGGGGGAGAGTGAGTATGAGGAGGTGTGGAAAGTGAGTGTGAGGTGGTGGAGGAGAGTGAATGTTAGGAGGTAAGGGAGAGTAAGTGAGTGTGGGAGAGAAGAGTGAGTGAGTGTGGGAGAGAGAGAGTGGGGGGAGAGAGTGAGTCACATGAATTCCTTGGCTGTGATGGTCTGAAGAGGTGAAACACAATATAGTGTTTGTATTCCCTGCTGGCAGCTTTACATAGAATTTACAGCACAGAAACAGGCCATTTGACCCACCCCATCTATGTTGGTATTTATGTTCCACACAAGCCCCCTCCCACCCTTCTCCATCACGCTATCAGGGTAACCTTCAGCTTCTTTCTTCCTCATGTGTTTATCAAGTTCCTGGAATGTATCTATACTAGAATCATAGAATGGTTACAGCAGATGAAGAAGCCATTCAGCAATTTGTCTCTGTGTCAGTTCTCTGCAACAGCAACTCAGCTAGTCCCACTCCTCAACCTTTTCTCTGTAGCCCTGTAAAACCTTTTCTCTTCAGTTAATTATCCAGTTCCCTTTTGAAAAGTGCAATTGGATCTGTCTCCACCACACACTCAGGCAGTGCATTCCAGATCCAAACGACCTATTGCATAAGGAAGATTTTCCCCTCATGTTGCCTCTGGTCCTTTTGTTAATCACCTTGAGGTTCTCGACTTTCTGCCAATGGGGACAATTCCTCTACATTTATGCTATCCAAACCCCTCGTGATTTTGAACACGCCTAACAAATCTCCTCTCGATTTTGCTTCTCCAGGGAGAACAGCCCAGGCTTCGCCAATCTATCCTCGGAACCATTCTCGTCAATCCTTTGTGCGTCTTTTCTAAAACCTTCACACCCTCCCCGTTGAGGCTGAACCTGTGTTTTCTGAAGGTTTATAACTTACTTGCTTTTGTACTCTGTGACCCTATTTATAAAAGCGGATTCAGTATAATTTATTAACTGCTTTCTCAACCTGTCCTGCTACCTTCAATGATTTATGCACACGTTTCTGCCCATTCCACAAACTTGCCTTTATCATCCTCCCAGTTCACAATATTCCGAGTCTTGTATCATCTTCCAATTTTGAAATTGTGCCCTGTGCATCCAGGTCTAGGTTAGCAATATACATCAAGAAAAGCAGTCGTCCCTCTATATACCATCCCCCAGTCAGATGTAAGTAAATTTTTCTGTAATTTATGTTCCTAATAGGTTTGAATTAAATAAGAAATTATAAGAAACATAAAAAATAGAAACAGGAGTAGGCTATTTGGTCCCTCAGGACTTCTCCGCCATTCAATAAGATCATGGCCAATCTCCTTATGTTTCGAATTCCACATTCCCATCTACCCACAATAACCTTTGATTCCCCTGCCTAACAAGAATCTATCTACCGCTGCCTTAAAAAATATTCAATGACCCCGCCTCCACCACCTTCTGAGGCAGAGAATTCCAAAGTCACACAACCTTCTGAGAGAAAAGATTTCTCCTCATCCCTGTCCTGAAGGGGTGACTGCTAATTTTAAAACAGCGCCTCCTAGTTCTGGATTCTCCCAGAATCACAGAATCACAGAGTGCAAAAGAGGCCCTTCGGCCCATCAAGTCTGCACCGACACGTGAGAAATACCTGATCTGCCTACCTAATCCCATTTACCAGCATTTGGCCCATAGCCTTGAATGTTATGATGTGCCAAGTGCTCATCCAGGTGCTTTTTAAAGGATGTGAGGCAACCCGCCTCCACCACCCTCCCAGGCAGCGCATTCCAGACCGTCACCACCCTCTGGGTAAAAAAGTTTTTCCTCACATCCCCCTTAAACCTCCTGCCCCTCACCTTGAACTTATGACCCCTCGTGGCTGACCCTTCAACTAAAGGGAACAGCTGCTCCCTATCCACCCTGTCCATGCCCCTCATAATCTTGTACACCTCGATCAGGCCGCCCCTCAGTCTTCTCTGCTCCAATGAAAACAACCCAAGTCTATCCAACCTCTCTTCATAACTTAAATGTTTCATCCCAGGCAACATCCTGGTGAATCTCCTCTGCACCCCCTCCAGTGCAATCACATCCTTCCTATAATGTGGCGACCAGAACTGCACAAAGTCCTCCAGCTGTGGCCTCACTAAGGTTCTATACAACTCCAGCATGACCTCTCTACTTTTGTAATCTATGCCTCGATTGATAAAGGCAAGTGTCCCATATGCCTTTTTCACCACCCCACCAATATGTCCCTCCACCTTCAGAGATCTATGGACACACACGCCAAGGGCCCTTTGTTCCTCAGAACATCCTAGTGTCATGCCGTTCATTGAATACTTCCTTGTCAAATTACCCCTTCTAAAGTGTATCACCTCACACTTTTCAGGGTTAAATTCCATCTGCCACTTATCTGCTGATTTGACCATCCCGTCTATATCTTCCTGTAGCCCAAGACACTCAACCTCACTGTTAACCACCCGGCCAACCTTTGTGTCATCCACAAACTTATTAATCCTACCCGCCATATAGTCTTCTATGTCGTTTATATAAATGATGAATAATAGGGGACACAAGAGGAAATATCCTTTCCATGTCCATCTTGTCAAGACCATTCAGGATCTTATATACTTCAATCAAATCACCCCTCACTCTTCTAAACTCCAGTGGAAACAAGCCCAGTCTGTCTAACCTTTCCTCATAAGACAACCCACTCATTCCAGGTATCAATCCAGTAAACCTCCTCTGAACCGCTTCCAATACATTTACATCCTTCCTTAAATAAGGAGACCAAAACTGCACACAGTATTTGAGATGCAGTGTCACCAATGCCCTGTACAGCTTAAGCACAACATCCTTACTTTTATGTTCAATTCCTCTTGTAATAAAGTATAGCATTCCATTAGCCTTCTTAGTTACTTGCTGTACCTGCATACTAACTTTTTATGACTCGTACTGAAACACCTGGATCCCGCTGCACCTCGGAATTTTGTAGCCGTTCTCCATTTGAGTAATACTCTGTCTTTTTATTCTTCCTGCCAAGGTGAGAAACTTCACATTTTCCCACATTAAACTCCATTTACCAGATCTTTACCCACTCACTCAATCTAACTATATCCTTCTGTAACCTCCTTATATCCTCTTCACAACATACTTTCCTACCTATCTCTGTGTCATCTGCAAATTTAGTCTCCATGCCATTGCTACCCTCATCCAAATCATTGATTTAAATTGTAACAAGTTGAGGCCCCAGTACAGACCCCTGTGGGACTCCACTCGTCACATCCTGCCAATCAGAAAAAGACCCGTTTATGCACACTCTCTGTTTCCTGCCAGCCAGCCAATCTTCTTTCCATGCTAATATGTTATATCTTACACCATGAGCTTTTATTTTTTGTAATAAACTTTGATGTGGCACCTTATCAAATGCTTTCGTGAAATCCAAGTACAGTTGTGTCTACAGGCTCCCCTTTATCCACAGCACATGTTACTCCTTCAAAAAACCCCAATAAATTGGTTAAACATAATTTCCCTTTCATAAAACCAGGCTGACTCTCCTCGATTACCTTGAGCTTTTCTAAGTGCCCAGCTATAACTTCCTTAATGATCGATTCTAACAACTTCCCCACGACAGACATCAAACTAACTGGCCTATAGGTTCCTGTTTGCTGCTTGCCTCCCTTCTTGAATAGAGGGTTTATATTTGCTACTTTCCAGTTTGATGGAACCTTTCCAGAATCTAGCGCATTTTGGAAAATTAACACCAGCACATCTACTGCCTCACTAGCCACCTCTTTTAAGACCCTTGGATGAAGTCCATCAGGATCCGGAGACTTGTCAGCCCGTAGCTCCATCGGTTTGCTCGGTAATTAAATTAATATTAAACTGTTGCATATTCTAGCTATGCTAAAGGCTAATGATTCAAAATACCACATGGTTCAAAATAAAATGCCTACTGGCACTAATATTCTTCCGTTAAAAAGCATAGTTTTACTGAAGTTTGGGGACTCAACTGATTATTACATAGGAAAACAACGTAATTGTAGATTTAGAAATGAAAAGGACAACACGTTTTCTCTAAGCCCCTGCACCTCGAAGTTTGGCACTACACCACTGGGGGCAGCTAATTAATAAGCAGCATGAGGTTCGCCTTCCGGTTAAGGATGGTGGGTGGGCTCTCATGGCTGGAGGACTAATCAGGGGTCTTCCACTTCAAGATGGAGGCGCCCTCTCTCCAATCTATTTTAAAACTTTAATTAAAAAATGAATTCAGCAGCCGGGCCACCGCTGAGGTTGGTGGAGAGGGGAGGCAACCTTCTATAAGGTGGGCTGTGGCTACTCCTGCACCCAGGCATGCAGGGAGGGCCTTGAGGTCCACCTGGAGGGTTGGACCCCTGGCCTTGTACTGGGTGCCACCTCCAGGTTGTTAATTAACTGGACCTTGCCGCCTAAGGGAAGCTGGAGGCTGAGGACCGCCTTTGTTTGCTTTCAATAATGAGCCTGATTGGCTTCCCACCACATGTTTGTTTGCTCTGATTGAATTCAAAGCTGTGCAACCATCATATCCTACTGGATCCTAAACTGGGCTTTGAACCTCACTTACTGCAGCACCCTGACTGTGATTTTCTGACTTTTCTGAAATAACATTCACTCCCAGTCCAGTCTCCCTCTATCCTCTCCTGAAACTCTCATTCACACCTTTCTCACTTCCAAGCCCAAGTTAGTCAGCCCTCTCCTTGCTGACCTCCCGAGCTCCACCTGAACATTCCCCAGCTCATCCTGAACTCCACATCTTATCTTGTGCCATGTCCTGATCGCCTATGATCTCGGACTTTTTTGATCTCCATTGCTTTTACCCCAGCGCTATTTCTCAGCATGTTCTGCTCTCTGAATATGAGCTAATGTATATCTCTGTCCCTTCACTCTAACAGCCAGGAGCCTTCACAGCTTGGTCTTCCTAAATATCTCTACATTGGCATCACCCCACATCTTCAAACGCTTCCCACACCTTCTCCCAATTCCTGCTTATTGGGCTTATCTTTTTAAATAAAGTTTCTCCACTGTGTTAGAGCTGCTGAACATTTGTCCTTCATTTACTGAGAAATCTGAGGGCAGATGAAAAGGGAAATACTTTAAGTCACACCAGACCTAATAGTAATGACGCTAATAAAGACGAAGAGTTGTGAGTAGCAGGAGAGCAATGAACAAGTACACAAGAATTATCTGACCAGCATTATGATTATAACAGCCATTATTAGGCATGTTGTGGAGGAGGAGGAGAGGGAGGCTTGGGACCATAGAAGTCATTGGAAGCTCATGAGTCATAGCAGGTACAACCTGAATCTCAATGTTGCTGATGTGGAATTCTCCTGCTGAGATATTGTTGTTTTAGATGGCTTTTCACATTCAAGTGGTAATGTGAATCTGCACACATTGCTGAATACCAGCATTAAGTATTCAAGTGAAGCTATGGGCATGGAAAGTGATGTCCAAGTGTTACTTACTGAGAGCTGCTGATGTGCAAAGCGACACATTGCTGAGAATTGAATTACAAGAACTTTGACCTCGTGTTATTGCCCTGAGAAAGATTTTTAAAAATCACTGCTTTGCCAATGTGTTTTACGCAGCAGTTCTATTTGCTGACTAGTTTCACATTCATCTGAACAGCCACCTTGGACAGTTCAAGGGAAGGCTTTAGGCAAGGCTGACAGGCTCTTTTTAGAGGGGGTATTAACTATGGTGCAAAGTACATCGAATGTAAAGCGCTTGTTCTCTTCCGGAGAATTACTGCAGGGTTTTCTCCTGCCGCTTTGAACAGGTGGCCATATCAAGAGTTCACAGTGCTCAGTCTAAATTTTCAGCACCTCAGCCATGCTGAAGAATCTATTGGCTGTCATCTTCTTGGCTCCTGTTCTTATAACATTGTAAAAATCACTCCCTTTAAATTGGGGCTCAGTGGCCTGAAAGTTCCCCCAGTTGGAGAGGCTCTCCGTTTTTGTGAAATGACAGCAGAGGCCCAGATCCTGAACTCATGACCCCAAACCCAGCAGCCCACCATCTTTGCTGGGGTGGGGGGTTGTTGGTGGTGGGATTGATTGGGGCGGGTTCTAATTTACACACCCATGGTTCATGGAGGCAGTTGCACATGTAAAGTGCAGCTGCCTTAATCAGATTTAATTTTGGCTCCAAAACACAATGTGTGCGCTTTAGATCAGGTTGGAGAAGATCTAAGGCTGCCAGGGTTCTTTGGAGAGAAAGGGTACTCCTTTGGATGTTGTCCTAGAACACCTTTTGGAGAGGTAAGTTGCCCTTTGGGAGTGGTAAGGAGCCTTTGGGATTGTTAAAGGTAGACATGAGAGTGCGTAAAGAGTGTATAAAATCTTTGGAACTGTCAAACTTATTGAAACTGTCAAGATAGCTATCAAAAAATTTAAATCTCGTGCCCTTTACATTTAAAAAAAAAGAGGTCTGTGATGTTGAAAAAAATCCATGTTTGCTATTTTACTCTGTTTGTTGGTATAAGCATGAGGGTTATCATTACAGGATTAGTGCCACATGACTAATTTCACAATCTTTTATTATCACATTGGCATGCCTGTGAGTTCACAGTTTGATAGCCAGCTTCAAGTGGTTATAAATGTTTTGAAGTGGGGCTATGAACACAAATGCTTATTTTCATAAGGGTTTAAAGGGTGAGGGCTGAAAAGATATTTTTTGTTTTATTGTTTATTTTCATAGCCTTGACAAAGTGATGGTGCTCTGAGGCTTTTCACCCAGCCCGCCTCTGCACCCAGCAGTCTCCGACCTTCTTCCAACGTAGCCCATCATGACTCCTATTTTCACCCAACTCCCGAACCGAAAATACGACCTTCCAGGGAACTTCTTCCTGGGTCAGGTTTGTGGAGCTAGGAATCGTCCCAACTGTGCTGCGGACCCAGGATTGAAAATTCAGGAGATGCAGTGACTTAGCTGTGATTTAACTGAGCCTCAATCTCAATGAAGTACTTTTGAAATGTAGTCACTGTTGTAATATAGAAAACATGGTAGCCAATCAACATATAGCAAACTCCCACAAACATCAATGTGATAATGGCCAAATAATCTGTTTTAGTGATGTTGATTGAGGTATAAATATTGTCCCCAGGATACCAGGGATAACTCCTATGGTCTTCTTCAAAATAATGTCATAGGATCGTTTATGTCCACTTGAAAGGGTAGATGGGGCCTCAGTTTGACTTCTCAACTAAAGGATGGCACATCTGGCAGTACAGCACTCACTCAGTACTGCACTGGAGCGTTAGCCTAGATTTTGTGCTCAAGTCTTCGGTGTGGGACATTAACTCACAACCTTCTGAATCAGCGGGAAGAGGACCTGTAGTATGAGAGTTGTAAGGGTTAATGTGTGGGACTGTGTAAATAGCATCCGCCATAATGATGAGGTAAGAGAACACATGACTAGTCGAGGAAGGAGAGAACGTTCATGGCTTCAGCAGCGTAACACCTAGTGATGGGTAGCTGTACATAGTTCAGTTGCATAAGGTAAACCAGTTATTGTTTGAACATATCAACATCTCAGAAATCATTCCGAAGCTAGACTAACCAACATGCAACATGGTGGCAGCGGTGATGGACCCCAAAACACTGAAAATTCAACTTTAAAGAAGATTAAATGTCAGACCTGTAAAAGTGAAGCCAAAATTGCAGAACTTTGTAAGACACCATTGAATAACTTCAAAACTCCATAGGCAAAGTGGAGGCAGGAAGAATCAGAAAATCAACTCTCAAAAGTCATTCAGGGGGCTGCGCCACAGCATGTGGCAGTCTCTGAAGAAAATCCTGACCCAGAGATCATCGCTTTCGAGTTGGGGAACCAAGCAACGATCGTGCAACTGGTGAGCAACCCTTAAAAAGGGTAAAAAAAATAGTTTTTAAAGGTGCACTGGGCAGGCAGCACTGGGAAAGCCAAATCCCTAGCAAGGGTGGGTTACGAGAAACCCTGCAGTCCAGGTTGAAAATAGATACCATTACACGAGGCGACTGTATGGCTGCAAATATTCGATGCTCCAGGGGAAGGGAGTGAAGAGATTATTGAATTAACCTAAAGCAAAGCAGTTTTTAACAGCTTTACAGTATTCAAGAAATAAATACCAAGTCTAGCTGAGAGATTCCTCAGGGAGAGACAGTGATCGCAATGGGTCTCAGTGGGGAGCTGATCAGCGTGGGAAAGCTTCAAATACTGGAAGGAAAATTGAAAACTTCGGCTAATCCACCTAAAAGCTTAGAAAAGCCATAGATCCTAAAGTTATGTGACCTGAGAGGTTTGGATACATGGGAGGGACCAAATCAAACTCCAAACTGGGCACTTTGGAGAAAAGAATTCTTGAGGTTCTGAATTGCTTCAGGATTGGACAGTAAATCTGAAGGTGAACAGGTCAACACATTACTTTCCTCCATAGGAACAGTAACAGATGATATTGTAAGACAGGGCATCAATGAGACCTCTCATAAATTTGAAGAAGTCTTAAAAGTCTTTGATAACTATCCTTCATTGTCGTTGGGTCAAAATCTTGGAACTCCTCCCCCTAACAGCACTGTGGGTGTTCCTACGCCACAGGGACTGTAACGGTTCAAGAAGGTAGCTCGCCACCACCTTCTCAAGGGCAATTAGGATGGGCAATAAATGCTGGCCTAGCCAGCGACACTTGCAATCCATGAATGAATAAAAAAAAATTTCAACCTGAGGAATAATAAGATTTTGGAAAGGGCCAAATTCAGCAAAATGATCCAGAAACCAGATGAGTTGGTAGATGCTTTTGTTACTGACCTTTACAGGCTAGTTGAAGGATGCGAGCGTGGAGACCTAAGAACAGAATTAACACGAGATCACATTGTAGTCAGTGTTAATGATGAATCCTTATCAGCCTTATTGTATTCTAAAGAAGACCTCACCTTAAGAAAGGCAACACAGCTGGTGAGACAAACAGTGGTCTGCAAACAGAACAAGGCAATACTGAGAGGTGAAGAAAAACCTTGGCTCAGGAAACCTGCAGTGACCATACAGTTCCTTAAGCTCAGGAATGTTAAAGGAGCATCAGAAAAGGTGCAATTGGGAGGGAAAGTATAAGACGCCATCAAAACCTGCCGCTGCTGTGGCAACAAAAAGACCACAGGCATGAACAGTGCCCTGCAAACTTTGCAGAATTCTTCCTCTGCAGAGGAATCGGCCATTTTGGGAAGATGTGCCGAAGTAAAACCTTTAATCTCACAGGTTCCAAAGAAAAAGTCTTCACTGTATAAAGCTGTTAATGAAATCGAAGAATTTCTGCCAGAAGAGGAACAAAAATGTCTCCTGGGTGAGATCAATGACCCCAGTCATGCATTTTGGAACGCAGATACATATGTCACAGGCATATCACCAACTTTAAACTAGATACTGGAGCGAGCGGAGCAGTTTTATCAGACAACAAACTGTGGTGACCAACACACTGGCTGCAGCCAACCCAGCTATATGGGTCCAGGAGGAATTGAAGTAAAAGTCGAGGGAATGTTACAGGCAACATCCCAGTTCAAAGAAAAGCAGATATTGGAACTTTGTATGTTCTATACCATCAGAAATTCTCTCTTTTAAGTAGAAGAGCTTGCACTCTTCTGACATCACTCTTATCAGGAAACTGGAAGACATCAATCAACAAGAACTCAAGAGTGACTTCAGAAATGAATCCCCGAATCTAAGGTGAAAATCTGGATTGTGACTTCATTGCTGACTTTTTGACACAGGGATTGATAGTCCAGCCGTTTTGCAGGAGGACATCCAGGAGGGGGAGATGTCCATTCACTCACAAGGAATGCACAGCGAAAAAATTAAACCAGAATAAATAGGAGAATGAGAGTGATCACTCATCACTCTATAGTATTGCTTCAAAAGTGGAAGGTGAAAATCTGGTGATGGAATAATCTGTTCAAATACCACATTCATCCAACAGTGGTGACCTTCTAGAAAGCATATCTACACCTATCCATCCACAAAAAATGGTCATCAAGGACACTAGCAGTCACAGAAGTCAAAAATTAAACACGGAATCAAACCATGCAATGTCCGCCTTTTCTATGTTGGGAGAAAGTGAACTTATTGATAATCCAGGTCTGCTGGATTTTGAGGGAAACCGAGATGTTGATCAGGTGGATTCCTCACAGATTCCCATCTTATCCAAAGAATTACTCCAGGGCTAGAAGACTAGGAATATCCAAGAGTTCAAGAACTAGAGACTGCAAGGAGTCATCGCTCCAGAAGTAAGGAGGAACGGAGAAAAACAAACAATGGAAAGAAGGCATACTCAAGAAGCAAGGATAGGGAGCATGCGAATCACAAAGAGACAGATCAACCAGCAAAATCAAATACCGAGAGAGGAAAATGTGATCAAGAAATGTATAACCGTAAAGAGAGGAAGATATGGATCAAGTCCAAATCCAGAAGTTGGACCGAGGGAAAGGAGGAGTAATTGTCCAGAGATATTACAATCAATAGAAATCTTAAGTAGATATGGAAACTGAGGAATCCTATTTCTATTTATCAAAGACAACAATCAGTCACAGACATTGGAAGAGCCAGACGTTAAGTCATAAATTAATAAAGAACCAAATGCTACAACTCTCAATGAAGACCATCCACGTCAAGAGAAAGGAGTTCAAAGAGAGACTATTGAGTTTCCAAGTCTGACAAGAACACAATCAAGGTGGATTGTGAAGCCTCCTGACACATTGAATCTGTGACTTGGGGGGAGATGAGATAGTATGTAAATATGAATGTAAAAAGTATGGACAAAAGACTTGGAGGGAGATGTAGTACAGGGATTTGTAAGGATTAATGTGTGGAACTGTGCAAATTACACCTCCCATCATGATGAGGTAAGAAAACACATGACTAGGAGAGGAGATGGAGAATGTTCATGACTTCATCAGTGCAACACTTAGACATGGATAGCTGTACATTGTTCAGTTGTATAATATAAACCATATAAATGTTATTTGAACATACCAATGTCTCAGTAATAATTCCGATGCTAGACTAACTAACATACAACAGTACCCACTGAGCCATGGCTGATATTTTAACTTGCTGTCATGTGGAAAGTGGCAGTAGGCTCCACAGAGCAGGATTCTCACACCTTTCTGATCATTACCAGCATTTGCCTTGTGCTAACTGGCTGTATTTCCTATATTATAATAGTGCTTAAGCTTCAGGTACTTCATTGCCTGTAAAACATTTTAGGATATCCTGAAGTCATGAAAGGTGCTATATAAACTCAGGTTCTGTCTATCTTTCTTTCTGCCTATTAGTCATGTAACCAGACTCTGATTACCATTTTAAGGTCAGAACAGACCCACAGGCAAGGAAGTTGAAGAAACCCAGGAAAGGTAAATGTGGAATTAATCTTGTGGGTGGTAGAGGTGCAGGAGTGCTGCTATGGGGCCCACAGTCGGACTCCGGCCTGCTGTCACCATGGGACGCCCCTCCAAGTTCGGCCCCCTACCCCAACCTACCGTAATTTACTATGCCAACAACTGCCCCAGCTCAATTTTGGACACTTCAGTCCGGTGAGCTGCATCGCGATGCACATTTGGCATTGGATTTTAACGAGACTGTCATGATCAAAATTGCAGGCAGTTTGGTCACACAATGTTAAATCATGACCCGACTGTACCTCCCAGTGTCAGTGATTTTAGACTGTCTTCAATTACTGCAAGGTTCAAAAAAAAAAATCACTTTCAAGCCATACCATTTTCTTTTAGAGATTGCTTACAATTAATAAATTGATTTATTACTATCCCATTCTAATCTTCTAAATTAAAATATTTTACTACATAAAACACTCCATCTTTGTACATGTCTTCACATGCCTTGGGGCTGCAGCTCTAATCGACCACTTGGGAGTAATGTTTTACTGAGTGGGATTTATGAGTGGAAAGATTTCCAAGCAGTCTATGTTATGTAAAATTCTGATAAATTTCAATTTAGGCCCTCGTTCCGCCCTATAAACACAGCCTGTTCCCAATTTTGTCTCGGGTTAGCTGAGCTTTTGCTTATCCCCGCCCATAGTAATTTCTTGCTTAAGGGTGCCAAATGTACTTTACCATTTGCGGAACACATTGAAGGCAGCTTTTTTCTTCCACTTTTTTTGCACCACAATATTCACCAACTTCAGATCCATGACCGATATCATATTCTGAGTCTGACGTAACTATGATGGCCACCATGGATGAAAGTTTCCTTAAAGATTCTTGGGCCAGAATTTTTCAGCCCCTCACACCAGCGGGATCTTCCAGTCCCCCCAATGTGAATGGAGACTCCAATGGCTCTCTGGCCCTGCTGAGAGGGAGCCCATCAGGGTTGGCTGGGAAGTTCCAGCCTTGGTCTCTTACTTGCAGCACTGGTTCTTCTTGTATTCAGTTGCTCTCTGTGAACTTTCTATATTTTTGCTCTAACCTCTTCATCTTCCCTGGTCCTGTGTGCCACCTGCTGCTTCACTAAGTAATAACGTGTGGTGTCTCAGGACATAACTTACATGGAACAAATAAAATGTGAGAGAAAAAAAACAAATGAATTGTGAAAGGAAGTTGAGGATTGATGTCATAAATTTGTCACATTCTTTCTTGAAGTGTGTGGTTAGGGTTGGTTAAAGCTTGACTGAGTTACAGTGTTAACCAGGACACAGTACAGGCAGGGCTGTGGGACCCCCTGCTAGGAGGCTAAAGGCCCCCACTTCCACCACCTCAGGTGGTTGGATGTCAACTCCTTTATGACATGTCCCTTGATCCAAGGTATCATCCCATCCCATCAAATTTGCTTGAGATTGGCCCAAGGACCTCGGAAGACTTTGCCAACAGACAGACAGGTAGACATTTTGCTTTTTATATATATATAGAGAGATAGGAACAGGGCAAGGCCACTCAGTCCATCAAGCCTGTTCCACCCTTCAATGAGACCATTGCAGATCTGCATCCTAACTCCATCCTTGGCTCCTTATATTTTAACACCCCTGCCTAGCAAAAATCTATCCATTTCAGGTTTAAGTTATTAATTGATCTAGCATCTGCTGCTTTTTGTGGGGGAGATTTCCCCACACGACCACCACCTTTAGTGTGGGGAAGTCTATCCTAATTTCTCTTCTCAATGGCCTAGCCCTGATTTTAATAAGAACATAAGAAATAGGAGCAGGAGTAGGGCATTTGGTCCTTAACTGATCTTCTACCCCAGCTCCTCCATTTTTCCATCCTACTCCTCCCTAATCTCTTAATTCCCTTAGTGTCCAAAAATGTGTCTGCTTTAAAGTTTATGGCCCCTTCTCCTAAACTCCCCCATTAACACAAGGTGTTTCTCTCTAACTACCCTATCAATTCCTTTCTGAATCCTAAAATCTTCAATTAAATCACCCTTAACTTCCATATTCCAGTGAGTACTAGCCTAGTTTATGTGATCTCCCCTCATATATGAAAGCCTTAGAAACTGGTAACATTCTGGTGAATTCTTCCAAGGCCTGTAGATCCTGCATGAGGTCCAGGAATGTGTGAAGTGCTCCAGATGTGGGGTGACCAGGCTTTGCACAGCTGTAACAAAACTTTCTTCCCTGTACATTCTTGCTGTCTAGATATAAGGTTAACATTCTATTACCCTTTTCGATTATTTTTTGTACCTGACCACTACATTTTAGTCATCTGCAAAAATGGACTCCTGAACCTTTTTGGATCTCCACTGTTCCTAGTTATTCAACATTTAAAAATACACTGCTCCATCTATTTTTGGTTCAAAATGGACCACTTCACACTTATCTGCCATAGTTTTTCATACACACTTTATCTATAAAATCTCCTTGTGCTTTAATGCGCCCATTTACACTACCTTTTATGTTACTAATTTTTGGGTCTTCAGCAAGTTTGTTATATGGTCCTCTATTGTATTATCTATGTCATTAATAAACATAGTGGCTAGTTAAGGCCACTTAATAGTACAGAAGTTATTTGAGTGAGCACCCTTTATACATCCACTGTATCTTTTACTATCTAACCAATCTCCTAACCTGATCAATAATTTGATTTCAGTTCCATGAGCTTTAATTTTAACTGGCAGTCTCTTAGGTGGAACTTTATTGAATATCCTCTGGAAGTCCATATAAACAACATCCACAGACATTTCCCTGTCCACTGCTTGAGTTACTGACTCAAAAAATCAGTGCCCAGTCACTCTGTCCTTAATTATAGATTCCAATAACCTCTCCACAACAGATGTTGAACTAAGGAGTCCATAATTTCCAGCTTTCTCTTTGTCCCCTTTCTTAAATAATGCACTTACAATTATCCAATCCAAAAGCACAATTGCTGAATCAAGACAGCTCTATAGCTAAAGCAGTTGCAATATCCTTATCCAGTCCTTTAGGAACCTGGGGTGAATGGTAATGTCAATGGTAATGTCACTGGGCTCGTAACCCAGAGGCCCAAACTAATGCTCTGGGGACATGGGTTCAAATCCTACCATGGCAGCTGATGGAGTTTAGATTCAGTTAATAAAATCTGCAATTAAAAGCTAGCCTCAGTAATAGTGATGTTGAAATTATAATTGATTGTTGTGAAAACCCATTTGGTTCACTGATGTCCTTTAGGGAATGAAATCTGCTGGTCTGACCTACATGTGACTCCAGACCCACAAGAAAGTGGGTTGACTCAAAATCCACCATCTGAAATGGTAGCAACCCACACGTGCCATGAAAGAATACATCTTAAAAAGCATCAGGTCCTGGAGAATTTGTCAGTCTTTAGTGCTATGGTGTTTTTCACAGGGGGTGTCAGCTGTAACCCTAAAGCAGGGATGGTGCTGCTTTAACAGAACCAGGAGGGAGTGTCGCGTTAACAGTCTAGAGAATAATTTCTGTTTTTTCAACTGACAGGCTTGCACATTTGTGTCTGTGGAGGAGTACTTTGTGCCTTATTGTTTGCATGACTATGAAGTACTGGGATGAAAGAGCTGACTTGTGAGCTGGCTTTGATTAAGATCTAATTGTTAACATTTGACATGCTTTATTATCAGTGAACTGTTATTGAAAGAATTTGACTCTGAATGTTGGCAGTATAACGCAACAGACCGATTTAAATGTACAATATTATATGGAAGTCTGACTATAGAACCATGCAAGAGTGAAAAACTCTATTTAAATTGTAAAGTTACATGTTTCTATGTTTATAGGCAAAAAAAATACAATACTGCAAATCGTCAAATGCAATGAAACCCTCAACATGTGTCCTTCCTATTGCAAGATGCACTTCACAGATTACACATGTGTTCACTTTGCAGAGAGTCTTGCGCCATAGAAAAGATGCTTTCCAGGCATTAAAATAAATAGGTTAATAGATTACATGGGACTTTCAAATCTTCAGTCACTGAAAATGCAGGAAGCCATGTTTACATGAGCAAACTATAGGTAATCCATGTAAGTATACTTTATTCTATTCCACTTTGTGTCTCAGTTCTGCTCTGTGCCAGAGCAGGTCATGGAGTCATGTGTCAGCTGTACAGCTTCAAGTAGGAGATTGACCTTCTGCCCATCTAATCCACATATCCATGGTACTCACTTGAAGCATTTTGATTTACCCTGAATCCTGTTTGTTGAAGAGAATTGGTCTAATTCTTTCTTGAGACCTGTTCAGGTTTCTTATTCCACTGCCTATCTAATCTATTACTTTTAGTTCAAATAAAAGTTCAGCCTGCATTGGTCCTTCTCTTTTATCATTCATTTGCAAATGTCACCACTTTTTGCTTAAATTCTGTGCATGGGAGAAGAGCTTACATGGAATTAATTTGTCTCTTCATTTGAAACTCTTCCAGTGCAGAGGTGAGTGCACTACTCATTCAGCCACACCTGACACCTCAATAACTTGAAAGCCTGTTCCAAGTATGTTCCAAGTATGGCAACTTTCCCCTAACTAATTTTTAGTTTTTGGGCACAAAGGTTTACTGAGAAATAAAGAAACAGTAATGGAGTCTGTGAAGTGTGAAGACTATTGCAACTTCAACTCTCCTGAAGAGCCTTGCACAGTGGAGAAGAAGATAATGCAGAAGATACAGGAATTGATGTTTTATTCTCAAGATGGATTGATTATGGATTGATCAAGTCACTCAGGCTTATCTGTCAACTTTCAGGATTTCCCAATTTATTAATCCTGTATTTTGTTACAGTAACAGGTACTGTTGCAGAACGCACCATCAGCCATGTCACTATTATAAAGAACAAGCTACTGTCGACCATGTCAGGTTCATGGCAACCTGATATTTTGGTCCAATCCTGTGAAAGTG
This sequence comes from Isurus oxyrinchus, assembly GCA_026770705.1. Taxonomy (NCBI): domain Eukaryota; kingdom Metazoa; phylum Chordata; class Chondrichthyes; order Lamniformes; family Lamnidae; genus Isurus; species Isurus oxyrinchus. Next base: position 524,908 of record JANJGN010000263.1, on the reverse strand, counting down.
ATATTTTAAAATCAGCCACAGTGAGATTATGTTGAGTTTTGCATTAACAAGTCTAGTGAGAAAGAAATGGCTGATTGATTGAATGGAGAGATACTTTTAATTTGTTTATGCTATTTTTAATAATATAAAATGTTAGCATAATGATTGTTTTAATTATATAGTCATAAGTACATTAATTTAGTTTTATAGAGCTGAACTTTGACAGGAGTGGGCTGCATAAGCAGATAATGGGGATGGTGGATCAGTGCTTTGGTTGGGAAACCCACAAGTTTGAGTAGCAGAGTATTGATTCCACATTGTGCGTAGTTTTGCTTTGACAGATTCCCTATTCGGAAGTCAGTCTGTGTGGTAATCTGATGTGTAATATACCTTTAAGAAGAATGTTATAATGGAAGATCACATGATCTTAGTATCCAACAGCAGAGTAGCGCGGGCTACCTCAGTAGTTAGTCGTCTATAGTCAGTAGTTAGAAGCAGCAGTAGTATAGAGATAGAGTTTGAAATGTTAGCACGTGATTAGTTGCTGCTGAGTACCTTTGTAAATAAACGCAGAGTTTCTACCTATGAAGTGTCTACTATTCAACTCTATCATGAGTACTAAATTGGCCACCCCTTACAAGCGTGCAAACAGGATCCAACAAACTGGTGACTAGGATTTAACAGCCTGATTGATAGGGTGGCTTCTGGTCAGGTGGGGAACACTCCAAAGGAGGGAGGAGAGGGCCCGATCCTTGACCCTGGAGTGGTGGGGAGGCGAATCTGTCTGGAGGATGGGCTGTGTGTACAGGAGGGGTATGTTGATTGGGTGGGGAGTTTGGGCAACATTCACCTCGACGCTGTCTTAACTGCATTTCAGCTGCTGGTTTTCCTGGGCCAGGCGAACATGGCCAGAAGGCTTAACCCCCCAAAACAGGTTAAAGCAGATGGCTAACAACCTCATGAAAACATTTCATTGGACAACCCGCTTCTTGGGGATGGATTGGCTGCCCAGATCTTATCCTGCCTCTGTTAAATCCAGAAGTGGGTGGGCTGGCATCAGGGTTGAGAATGTTAAAGTTTTAACATCTTACTCCAGCACATTCCCCCACCCCACCCACCACATCCCCCCTGTTTTGGGGGTTAACATTCAGCACATAGACACTAGAGAGCTGGTGAGTGGCAAAATTCACTCTTAGGACAGAATAATTTTTCCAAGACCAAGTGGGAACTTCTGTTGCCATTGGTGCTATTATAAAATTAAAATGGCAGGCAGCCTTAAACCCTGGAATCCAAACTCACACAATCGTAATCCTCGATTATACATCAACTCCAAATTTTATCCAAAATGATAAAAGCAAAATACTGCAGATGCTGGAAATCTGAAACAAAATCAGGAAATACTGGAAAAACTCAGCAGGTCTAACAGCATCTGTGGAGAGAGAAACAGAGTTAATGTTTCGAGTCAGAATGAGGGTCCTATGGATTCGAAACGTTAACTCTGTTTCTCGCTCCACAGATGCTGTTAGATCTGCTGAGTTTTTTCAGCATTTTCTGTTTTTATCCAAAGTGAATCTGCTGGGGAAGAGTTTTGCTACCAGCCCAGTTCAGACTCCTTAAACTTTTTATTCTGGATGCAAGGCTAGATTAGTGTGCATAATGGGAGAGTGTAAACTCAAGCCAGAGAGCCTACATTACACTTCTATCAGCTACAAAAGCTACACTGAAGATTGCAAAATTGGCTACAAATCAATGAAGTACAGTCACTGGAGCCAAGCTCTTCTTCAATTCTCTGTTAAAGTCACCTTAGCTAAAAGGCAATCTTCCCCTTACACCTCCTCCTCCCTATGAATCAAATGTCAAGAGCATTTTATGAATGACTGTTCAGCATTGAAACATCATACATTCTCCTCTATTGACTAATTTGAACAAAAAGAAACCAAATGTGAATATATAGCAGGGGAAAACCACCATGGAGTAATTTTTATCTTCTTGCTGGAAGTAGCCATGATTGATTATAATAGTTACAGTGTAAGGGTCCATCACTGTAGGACAAATATACTCAAAAATTGTAAATTAAATTTGGAATCAAAAATCGTACCTGAATGTTTTAATGCTGTTTAATCTCAATCACAGATCAATCCCACTTCTTGTCATGGAAAATTTAACTTTTCATATAATTTATGTTCACATAACATGGCTGTATTCCACCTAGTTATGCATATTCCCTACTGAATATTATTTTACAGAATTGACATTTACAAACATACGAATTAGGAGCTGGAGTAGGCCACTCATCCCCTCGAGCCTGCTCCGCCATTCAATAAGATTGTGGCTGATCAGGACGTAACCTCAACCCCACACTCCTGCCGACCCCCAATAATCTTTCACCCCCTTGTTAATCAATCTAGCTCGACCTTAAAAATATTCAATGGCTCTGCTTCCAGCACCTTTTGAAGAAGAGAGTTCCAAAGACTCACAACCCTCTGAGAGAAAACATTTCCCCTCACCTTTGTCTTAAATGAGCCACCCCTTATTTTTAAACAGTGACCCCTAGTTCTAGATTCTCCCAGAAGAGGAAACATCCTCTCCACATCCATCCTGTCAAGACCCTCAGGATCTTAAAGGTTTCAATTAAGTCACCTCTTACTCTTCTAAATTCCATTGGATACAAGCCTAACCTGTCCTGCCTATCCTCATAAGACAACCCATACATTTCTGGTATCAGCCTAGTAAACCTTCTCTGAACTACTTCTAACGCATCTACATCTTTCTTTAAATAAGGAGACCAGTACGGTACACAATACTCCAGATGTGGTCTCACCAGTGTCCTGTGCAACTGAAGCATAACCTCCCAATTTTGTAATCAATTCCCCTCACAATAAATGATAACCTTCTACTAGCTTTCCTAATTACCTGCTGTACCTGCATACTCACCTTTTGTGATTCAAGCACTAGGACACCCGGATCCCTCTGAATCTTTGAGCTCTGCAATCTCTCACCTTTTAGATAATAAGCGTTTTTATTCTTCCTGCCAAAATGAATGATTTCAAATTTCCCCACATTATACTCCATTTGCCAGATCTTTGCCCACTCACTTAACCTGTCTATGTCACTTTGTATCCTCCTTACGCCCTCTTCACAATTTACTTTCCTACCTTTCTTTGTGTCGTCAGCAAACTTAGCAACTATTCCTTCGGTCCCTTCATCCAAGTCATTTATAGAAATTGTAAAACGTTGAGGCCCCAGCGCTGATCCCTGTGGCACACCATTTGTTCCATCCTGCCAACAATTATATGTGTTAAGTTGGTAAACTGCCATGAAATGCCTACTGAACATTTACACAATCCAGGAAAATGGGGAAGATTTTCATTAGTCTTTTATGCTACTTTATATTGATTCCCTGACTTCTCAGCTCTGTTTAAGAGATGGCAGCTTCTGCACTGAACTTTCAGGGTAAGTACAACACAATGCAGCCTTTAGCGTCGATTTATTAACGTGCCAACTCTGGATATTGGTGCGATAGCTAAGTTTCATGGAGAAGGGATCAATAGAAGGTGGAGGAATTTCTTGAGCAAGCAACGATCACCAATATTCTGCTATAATTCTCCAAGGGCAGGATTTTTAGCTCAGTGTGTGGGCACGTGCCCCAAATACCCAAGCGTGAAATAGCGTGTGATGATGTCAGGCGAGCGTCCCAATGTCATCGCGCAATATTTCAGTCAGCAGGCGCAAACGAAAGTCGGCAGCGCGCCCGCTGATACCTAAGAGGCCTATTAAGGCCATTAATGGATTAATTAACAGCAATTTTTTGCTGCCCATCCAAAGTTATGATTGGCGAGCGGGCGAATAGGCCAGGCAGCCTTTGCATTTTTCAGGAAACCTCATCCGAGGGCGGGATGAGGTTTCCGAAATGAATTAAAAGAAAATAAAAATTTTTGGACCGAATCTTTATAATCAATTTGTTCACGTGAGTGATTCTGATGCGTGAAAAAAATGTTCTGCATTTCCAAAGCTTTGTTTCACGGTTTTAAAACCCTCGGCTCCCTGAGGTGCCTCCCTGCCGTCTGGGAGCTTCTGTGCCTACGCTGACTTCAGCGCTCGCTCTCCTCCCACCCCCACCCCAGCAGCGCTGAGCCTTTCCGCGTGCACTTCATGCTGGCCGCCCATTAATTGACCGGTCAGCGCGAAATTGCAATCAGGGGCCAATGGCGGGTGGTGGGCCTATTCCCGGCCACTCCCAGGCTTGGCTACCGGCAACCTGAAAATCCTGCCCCATGTTGAAAATTTGTCATCTAACCCCAAACTTTCCTTGATTTTTTTGGTTGACTTTTGATGGCGAGAAGTAAGAGTTAGTCCCTGGATTTCAGTTTCCAATACAGGATTCGCATGATGCTAGCTAGTAAATGGAGCAATGAAATAATGCAATACCTTTCATGGCTCTTCAATATTAGTAACCAGTTCATTGCAGAGTCAAAGATCAGGAGAAGAGCTGGCGAGGGTTAATTTCATCGGTCTTCCCGTGGTGGAGTTGGGTGATGTAGTTCTATGCAGTTTCCCATCTGGTTGAAAGCCTATGATAACAGAAGCACAAACAATTACCAGTACTTATTTTCCAAACCAAAATTTGTATTGCAGAACTACAGAGATACAATAGGTGCTGCTGAGGAGGCTTTAAAATCATGGGGCGGAGTTTTACCTGTCGTTGGGCTGGCGGGGGGGGGGGGTGGTGGGGTGCGGGGGTGTAAAATGCGGCGAGCTGTTCAAAAGTCCATTGCTTCGGCTGGGCCGTAAAATACTGCCAGCGTAAATATCCACCCATGGCACTAGATGCAGCTAATGACTTTGGGCATTTAAAAATTATTTGCCGAAGACCATAACGTTGCTTCTGGTATCATTCTAAAAAGAATCACAAACATATTTGGGATAAGGGGCAGGGTTTTTCCTGTAGGCTTTGGAACCTTGGTCATCAGTGTCAAATGCGGGGGGGGTCAGGAGCCGTCAGTTTGGAGGTAACAGTCAGCCGGTTCTGATTTTCGCGGAATTGCCCAATTGGTGGTATAAGGGTGGCCTTGCCAACCAGTTAAGGATTGTGGGCGGGCTCTTGAAGTTGGCGAGGCCATAGGAAGCCTTTTTAGATAAGTAAGCGAGAGGGTGTTCCAAGATGGATTCACCCACTCTCCACCTCTTTTTTGACTTTAATTTTAAAAAAAACGGCCCCAGCAGCAACAGGAAGGTGTGTGACTGCAGTTGAAGCTGGGCAGGCCGAGAGGGTCTTTAAGCCTCCCTGCAGTACTGGTCCTATGGCCTGCTGCTGGGAGGCCCGTTCCCTGACTCCTCCAGGGATCTGGAGGCTGACTGGAAAAATTCCAGTCAGCATCTCCAACAAAAGGCTTGAACAGGCCCTTAACAAGCGGATGTGGCTGCCCGCTGATTGTGTAAGGGTCGCCCCGCTGCCAAAAACACCCCCCCCACCAATCCACCCCCCCCACCACCCTGCTCTGGGCAGGATGGAGTCAGGGAGCTGGCACACCAACCAGCAGAGTGACGTTCCACATCAAACAACCTCCGTGCCTGCCCCACTCAGGCCCTAAAAATTCAGAGCTGGGTGAGATGAGTCAGGGCTTTACACATACAGCTAGTAGATGGTTCTCCACCTCTGCACCCCAGGGGGTTAACTGGGGCTAGAAAACTAAAATTGCATATGGCATCAAAATCACCTCAATATTTACAGGTCATTAGTGTTTTCTCTAATATGGGTACATTGTGTAATAAATTGGTGCAAATGATAGTGGAGATCTGGCGTTCGGAGATCCTGCTATTTAATGCAAATCTTATTTGATCTGTTGTTGCTGCTCTACTGAGCTGTGAATCAGGGTTTGCTCACTTGACAAGAGCATCGTTCACCTGAGGCACAGAGTATGACAAAGGCATCTTCATAATGGCAACTAAGTTGCTTCTGGCATCTCAAATCAAGCAGCGACAGAACAGGTTAATGTTAGTGTGACCTTTACATCAACGGGCTGAGCATGATTGATTTCTGGCAGTATTAGATTCAATATTTCCCCTGAACTGATGACAAATGTGTACTTATTGAACATATACCTCTGATGACTTTAGTGTCCATCTGGTCGTGCAAAGTTAGTACAGGATTGTCATGGAGCCTCTTCTCTTAGAGTTACCATCTTGGTGTCATGTAGACATTAGGATGAGTCCTACTGTAAGAAACTGAACCAACAGTGGTGCAATATGCCACCTGAAATATTTGTAGGTACGTAACAGAAGCTTGAAATTCCTGTCATTCAATTCTCTGCAACGTGACAATTTACAGATCAAGAAAGTTTAATGAATAGTTGAACAATAGTCATTTGTGAAGGCACCCATCCATTTAAATACTTAATAGTGATACTCAACAAAAGCTCGACTGCCAAGTACTGTTGTCACAATTTCACAGTTCATGTAACATAAGCTGGATTTTACTACAATTATTTCACAGTCTTTGGCACAATGCTTGTCTTTGGTCCATCAGCTTTAACACAATGAGTTTATTGGCCCAAGTTCTGTGGTCAGAAGTGGCTGACCTCAAAGAAAGCTGCCCATAAAGATCCAATGATTTTGGTGGTGTGGTTTTCCCCTTTCTCGATGGCAGCTTAAATCTGATGCTGAATCAAGGGGATGTCATTTAGCAGCAGCGATACCCATAAGCAAGAAGGCAGCCAATCACTTTGAAGCATTCCCACAGACAACAAACCAGGAAATTAAAAGCATTTAATATCGCTGATTTTTAATTTAATTTTTCAGATAGCAAAATAAATAATTATGGTTGAATTAAGATAGAAGCTAAAATAAAGATGAGCAAATTTCTAAAAAAGAAAAAGTTATTATTTTCAAAAAATATGTGGATTTTTTTTATCATTTTAGAGAAATTTGACACTCCACAAATATAAAATTAACTTTTCAGGGCCAGTGAAGGTGTTTATCAGTAATTACAAAGTTAATACACCATTAAAAACACAGTTACACCTCATTGATCAAAGTGTAACTGTTTCAAGAGTTTTTACAGCGAGACTAACAGCCTCTGAGTACAAGATCTTGACAATTCAATTAATTTCCAATTGGCTGTGCTCTGGGGAACCTCAACAGTGTACCCTCTGGAGAAGCATAGAATCACTGACAGCAACTTTTCACGCTTAACTGCGTATGTGCATTCTCATGAAATTGCTATCAGTTTCATGATGGCAAACACTGACAATTTCACTGTCATCACAACTGCAAGATCCAGGCCACTAATTCAGCAAAGGGGAGGGTGTCTCCCTGACACCCTTGCTTCAATCTGAGGCAACTAGAGTGCAATGAATATCATTACTTTGACCTTAATTTAGAGGCCATCTAATACCTGTCTTATGGTTTATATCAAATCCATGGATTATCTTCCATTTTCTTGATTTTTTTTCTCTATATGAATGCAGAGGAAATACCACTTTTGAACATCCTGAGCCTTGCAAGGTAATTTGCACCCTGAACACAGGTTTAATTTAGCATTGCCAGAATGTATTCAGGTATGACGATTAATATGAATCCAGAAATATGTAACAAAGCATCACAGCCATTACCACAATCAATTATTTTCTGAAGGTACACAGGATTACACTTCACATTGGCATTGGTACAAATTCAAAATTAGCAAATAAAATTTTGCCTCTTACCTGCAAAAGTGCCAAGACAACATATACAGAAAGTTACAGATGAGCAGGTCCAAAAAACATGAAAAGATGCCTTCGAAAGATGGGAAGTAGCAAAATGAGAATCAAAGTTTCGTGTTGAACTTGAGAATATTGATATTGCTTTGCATCATTACGTGCAATTTCAGGGAACTAAAATTTTTGCTTTCACAGGGAATTTTTGGTTTTTTAGTAAATCTTCCCTTTTGCTTGTATTTTTGTTAACGGGTCATGTCAGCTATCTTCTGATGGAATAACCCAACTGTGAGCTTTGTTGACTCTCCTCAAACAGAGTGGGGCTTTAAGTTCACCTTCGGTAGTAGGGTGTACTGGGACGTATCAGATTGTCTGCCCATTATATACCCGTTAAATGTTTTGACTGCAATGGAACTGAATGTCGGATGGGGCATACAACAGGCCGCCAATGCAATACTGCTCATTGATGACCTATCACCCAAGGTGAGTATCTTCCCTATGGTGTCTCAGTCGTGCACTATCTGAGATGGACTACTTTGAGAGTCAGTCAAAATTTGGTTATCTATGCAGATCATTTCCACAAAACGGACATCTAATGTCATTTAGAGCCTCTGAGATCTGATATAAATATAATATAATAGTTATCAAAAAAAATGACTAGAAGATGTTGCAAAACCTGTCCCCCATTTAACCACTTACCCTACCTATTCCATTCAGCACCCCCACCCCTATATCAGCAGCTCAATCCTATAACTGCAGCTTTGATGCCTCTAAAAAGCTGTATTGTGACAGTGCAAAGTGTAAGTTTGCAACTGAATTGACCCAGCGATGAGCTTTTGACATTCTACATGTATTCAATGTAGCAAATGAAGATCACTACGCTGCCATAGAATCATCAAAGGAGGCTCTTCATCCCATCAAGTTGTGCCTGCTCTTTCAAAGAGCAATCAGTTAGTCCCATTCCCCAGCTCTTCCCCATTTCCCTGCAATTTTTTCCTTGTCAAATATTTATCCAATTCCCTTTTGAAGCTTATTATTGAATGTGTAAGCAGTGCATTCCAAATCCCAACAACTCACTTGTGTAAAATAGTTTTCTGACCTTTCATATTTTTTTTGCCAATCATCTCAGATCTGTGCCCTTTTGTTATCGACCCTTCCCCCATCTAAAGTCTATGAATACTGCAGCAGAAGCTGTACCCAGAGGAAACCTGCTAGTTACTCAGTGGTACCAACCTCAATAGAATGAAGATGGGAGCAGAAACCAACATTATCATCATGTGCTAGAATTAAATCAAAATATTGGTGTAGTACAATGTTGTGCCTCTAATAAGCTACAGTAACTGTAAATTATATGAGTATGAACTGTAAAGGTATAATGAATCCATTATGGGTAAATGAGAGACTCCTGCATTATTTACCATTGTCATTTTGTGCTGTTGTTATACAGCATTCAACTGACATTAATGAAAGAGAATCCTGATATGATTCAATCCACAAATTGTAGAATATAATGTTCTGAGACCCCTTGTTTATATCAGATGTCAGATTCCCATTGTGGATGCCAGTTTGGACAGTGTTATTCACTCGCTTGACTGATGGTTTCTATTCCTTGATTCCCAGTTATACTTCATCTGTAATCAAATATTGGCACACTTCATTCTGTTTTGGCACCATTTAAAGGTAGAAATTACTGTTCATGATATTAGCAGGACAAATATTCAATTTAATTCTATGACATTCTTCTGTTCTCTCTTAACTGAGACATTAACCCATTTATATTCAATTGACTGACACCAACAGTTAATTCTACCGCTCAGTTCTCATTTTAGCTTTTACATTCTCTATATATAGATTTTGTATTTGGGAAAGTCTTAAAAGCATTCAAGTCCTCTTTCCCTGTTTTGGCGATGACATCTTGTACATCTTGTGAGCACAGTGTGTTGATAATTGATAAAACCTCCACACTCTGAGGTACTGGCTGGGTGATGAGTAACACGCACACTCAGGTTGGTGCTCTCCTGGCAGTCCACCTTTACGCTGCAGTATTTTTCAATGAATGTTCCGATGAAGCATTCAACCAAGCAAAATTAGCGAGCCCCTCATATTTTTTGAATCTGTCTGTGTATCAAGCAGCAATGGTGAATATCTGTATTGTTCTGCTGATTTTCTACCCTTGTTAATGTAGTTCTCCTCTTCAGGCAATGCTTAGCAGTAGACTTACAGCGTAAGCTGCCTGTAATGTAATTGTGTGAAAACTGCACCACAATTCATTATACATTGCTTCACTATTCACTTCAGCATAAATAGAATGGATTCAAACTTGCATATACGTGGGAAAGTTATGGTGGAACTTATTTGAAAGGCTTCAAAGAGTCTCCCAGTCTCATTTCTTTCCATCTCAACTTTATCTGGACAAATCACTGACACAAACTGATAGAAGTACTTTTGTGACATGGTGAGATCAGAGAGGTGAAGGAATATCAGAACAATCTAAATGGTAATAATAGTTGTCGCAATGTCCATTAACGTTTCCTACTCTTTTAGCTTCTATCAAGATTTTAGTTTATATAAAAATCATAATGTTTGTATTTTTCACTTTATTCTTTGATGGGATATGGGCATCACCAGCAATGCAACTTGTTGTCCTTGAACTGAGTGGCACAGTTAAGAGTCAATGATGTTGCTGTGGTTCTGGAGTCACATGTTGTCTGGTAAGGATGGTAGACAGCAATTGATGATGGTTGCCATGGTCACCATTACTGAGTCTACCAGCTGCCATGGTGGAGTTTGAACTCATCTCCCCAGAGCATTAGCCCGGGTCTCTGGATTACTAGCCCAGTGACATTACCACTGCACCACCATCTCCCTTTTACGTCCCAAGCCTGTCAATTATCCAACAGAACAAAATTAGCAAATGTGGCACGTATTTTGAACCGTTGTATCAGGCAGGAGGGGAATTCACAGTTAAGTTTCAGAAAGTGAATATTTTACCTCCTGCGCTGTTTCACTGTTTTACTAAGTTTAAAAATCACATAAATTGAAAACTAGCTTTGAAATTCCTTAGAAAAGTTACACTTTAAAAACTAGCGACTTTCCCAAACTTATGGAGTAAAACTTGCATTGCCCACTCCGATCTGTTGTAAGGGTTTATTCAGTAGGTCTCATGAAGAGGTTCAGAGGCTTGTAAGATTGAACAGTAGTGTTTATTGGTAACACATAACTATTTACATATGTACAAAGTATAGCCCAAATTAGGAGCTAACTTCATGCTGACTTCTACTCAAATTTCTCCATACAACTCTATCTCCTGACTACTGTCATGTGTCTCTCTACATCACACTGTGAGTGGTACTGTTCTCCAATCCCATATTTACCTTTGCTATGCCAAACACCCTTATTCTACACCTCCCCCCAAATCTTTACCCAGCATATTTACAGTATAATCTTTCTTTACATGCTACCCCTTCTCCCCACCTCAAGTCTCTGAGTTTATAAATTCAGATAGCCTAGAGGCTTGACATTGCTTCTAGATCTCATTCTGTTCACACTTGGAGGAGTGGCAGGCTCAGTTGCTTTGGGCAAGCTGTGCTGGCTTGGAATTGAATTTGTGGTATTCTGTCTTTCCAGCACTTGGTTGTCTCCATCTGATTAGCTTTTTGCATTCCTTGGAGTTGAACGTTTCCTTATCAATCGCACATCTGCTTTGTTCAGACACCATAGGCTTGTCCTATTCCTTCTGGAGGGAGTGTTCACTCTGTTCCTTCATTGTATGAACACAGGTTTTCCTTTTCCGGAGGTTCCGCCATGATCCTTCTGGGAGTTGAATGTGTACCTCCATTCCGTTTGAATGTTCCTCATCCATGAGCTCAATCTGTAGTTTGGCTTTCATCACCACACTGTTTTCTTTCCTACACCCTCGTACCTCGCTTGGTGTGCTCTGCTGAGGTGTTGGTCACTGCTTCCCTGTTCCAGCATCGCCTTGCTGCTGTGCACCTGCTAAAAATTGCAGTTTCGTTGCCAAGGTGTTTCCAGATTGGGTGACAGCAACTGTTGGAGCCTGGGGTCGGGGCTCATTGTCCTGTTGCTGGTCATTCTCATCTGTGTCTTCCACTCGAAGTATGGTGGGACTTATCTGAAGGTTTGGCTGGTCTGACCAAAGAGGAGGCTTTGCTGCTTGCAAGGGAGTTGGACAAAACGGCTCTGCAAAGAGTGAAGATGATTCAGAGTTGAAGCCCCAGTCATGAGTCTCTTCACTGGTGGACCTCTCAGGAACTTGCAGTTCCGTGTAGTTGATGACAGAAGTTGCTCTGACACCGTCTGGCATTTTGAGGAGGTTAAGTGCAACACAGGCACCCCTGATTAAGACAGAAAAGGATTGGTTTCAGATGGCATTCAAAATCTCGAACATATTGGAGTGGTTCTAAGATCATACCTATGGCCAGAAGTCAGATTCCTCCAGGGCCATAGAGTGGTGTGTCTGTCGTTCGCAGCCAGAGGTCTTTCAGCCATGGTTCCTTATTCAAGAAGGCATAAAACTGGCTCCTGTGTCTAATTTGAAATTGGTGAGGTGACTGTTTACAGAGAGGTCATTGTTCCAAAAGGAGAATCCAGGATCCTTGATCTCACCCAAGAAGCATGGTTAGACTTATTCCTGCTGTGGCACCTCAATCTCATGGACTGTTTTGGGATCTTCTGCACATCTCGATGTCTTAGACTTGTATAGCTTTCCAAAGTGTCCCAGCCGATTGAAGTTGAAATACTGCACAGAGATTACTGGACATTGTTCTCGCCTGTGAAGCCTTTTGGCTACACAGCGCTGACATGGTCTCCCACCATCGTGTGGTCTGTTTGGGTATTGTCTTCCTTGGTCTGGAGTCTCCCTGCCCTTTTGTTGCTTTAGTAGCTAGACAGTTGGGGTTGTTCTATACCATGGCTTAACCTTGCCTTGTAAAATAGGCTGGTGCTGTTGGCAAATTTCAGACTGTCTGACTGTTTGGATGGCCTTTTCTAGAGTCAGATCTATTTTTGCCTATAGTATGTCCAACAAGGCATCACCAGCCACTCTGACTACTGTTCAATCACTTTTAAGCTCCAGCTTAAGGTCATTGTAATCACAGCCTTCAGCCAATCTGTATAATCCATTTATGAAAGAGACAATGGGTCTGGGTTTTTGGACTCGCTTGTTGAACTTTGCATACTCTAAAATTGTAATACTTCTTAAATTAAAGTAGATGTCGAAGATTTCAGAACCTCTTCAAACTTATCTGAAGATTCATTGTTTCCTTGCCTCCCAATGATGTCATCGCCTAGCGGCCCTACTGAGTACAGTAATGTATTCACTTGTTCAACCTCTGTCTTCTTATCTAATCCTGAAGCTACCTTGTATCTTAAAAATCTTTTTTGCCAAAGCCCTCAATTCTGCACCTCGTCTGGCCCTTGTATCAGCCCAAATTGATCTGGTACAGTTGATTTATTATCCATGGTTGATTTTCAGCTCGGAGGTTACAGCATTAAATGCTGTTTCATTTTTAAACATGACACTGCGGTGACCAATTTTTCCATGCTTCTTCCTGCGCTTGTCTGGTTTTGACGATTCCCACGGCGTTCGCAGACTTGACCTTATTGGGGTTGATTTCTTGCAGAAAATTTTTAAGTCAAAGATTTGGACACTTCAGAACGTTTTTGGTGCGTGTTAAGGTGATTAAAGGCGATTCCTGGCTTGGGCTGAGTTTTTAACATGGAGTTGGTCTGCCATGTTGTATGGTGCTGACTCTGCTCCCTGGCTACCTGCGGTGATTAACGAAATGGACTGCTCTGACTGAATAATGGCCTGAAGACTTTTAAAAGCTAGTTCAGCCACAGAACAGAATTTTTACTCACCCTTGCTGGGTCCTTTAACTCTGCAATCGATGGGGAATCACAATGGACCTCCACGTGCTCTGGTGGAACCCCCCAGCTGTATAGGGTATTTCTTCTGCTTTTCAGCCTCCAGGTTTGCAATGGTGTTTCTTGTTGGGTGATCTCTGGCCGCGTCTTCGGTTCAGGTGCACTTCAGTCAGGTCAAGATGTTGTTCCTTTAGTTTTTCAGATTCCAGGCCCTTCACCAGCTCCTTCGGTTCTGGGTTCATTCATGAGCTGCCACCATGTTGTGAGGGCTCGTTCGGTTCAGAGACTTGTAAAGTTGAACAGTAGTGTTTATCAGTGACACATAACTATTTACATATGTACAAAGCAGAGCCCAGACCAGGAGTTAACTTCATGCTGACTTCACCTCGAGTCTCTCCATGCAACTCTGTCTCCTGACTACTGTCATGTGTCTGCCTACATCACACTATGAGGCAGTACTGATCTCCAGTCCCACATTAACCCTTGCAATGTTGAACATCCTTATACTACACAATCCTCCACCCATCACCTATCTGAGGGCTGGTGTCTGCCGGACTGAAGTTCAGCCCTAAAGAAAGGAGAGCTATCTGTAGAGGTGTGCCAGGTACTGGAATATTTTGATCACAGCCCAATGACCTCAGGCCCAACTGCTCAGGTGAGTCTGGGCCCTGAAACAGGCCTAGACTAACTTCTACCCCAATGAGTCTGGGAGGGCCTGTTGCGCCTGATGTGAACAGACTGGAGTCTTCTTCTTAGGCTGTCCCTCGGGGTCGAGGATGACACTAAAAATGAGCTCTCAGGTGACTGATAGCGCAATGCTCCACCTACAGTCTCTGTCACAGGTAGGGCAGGCGGTGATAGGGGAAATGGGTGGGTGGGGTGCCCAGGTTGCCACACGCTTCTTTCACTGTCGACGCTTGGCTTCAGCTAGTCCTTGACGATGAGACCCGAGGTGTTCAGCCGCTTCTTGGATGCTTTCCCTCCACTCCAGGTGGTCCTGAGCCAGGGATTCCCAGATGTCGGTGGGGATGTTGCACTTTTTCAAGGAGGCTTCGAGGGCGTCCTTGAAGTGTTTCCTCTGCCCTCCTAGGCATTGCTCGCTGTGTCAAAGCTCCGAGTAGAGCACTTGTTTCAGGAGTCTCATGTCAGCCATGTGGACAATGTGGCCCACCCAGCGGAGCTGATCGAGTGTGGTCAATGCTGCGATGCTGGGGATGTTGGCCTGAGTGAGAAAAGTTCTAGAAAATGGCCTTAATTATTCGCACTGTCAACTAAGTTCATAGTTTGCTTTTCAGCATGACATACACCCTTGCTATGCTTTGAATAAACTAGGCACAAACTTAAACAACACTTGTTTTGCTCTTCCTTATAATACATTTCAGAAATGTAGTGAATTGTATTTCACCACTGAAGTGATTAAAAAGCCCCACTCTGTATCTCAGTGGAGCATCACTAATTTGACTGGTAGTTATTAATAAAAGGATAATGATAGTGGGGCTTCATTATTTTTTGAATGAGACAATTGAATTTTAAAGAGGCAGAAGCACTCTTCAAGTGACCTACACAAACTGTATGAAAAATTGAATAACATTTGATGAACACAGTATGCAAATGGAATAAACATGCTCTGAAGATATGCTAAAATTCCTCATTTTTATACAGATTGTGTTTTAATGATCTTTGTTTATCATTTAAAAAATATAAATTGCTTCATCTTTATTATGATGCTGCAAAACAGTTTAGTGCAAATAATCTGATTTTTCATATTACTGTGCTAGAGGCAGGCAGCAGCATAAAATGTAAATATGGAAAGTTGGGAGTCAAGCGGCCTTAGACTAGAGAAAACGTTATAGCTGTGACCTCAATAATGGAGAAGGAGGAGGTTGAGCAGTTAAACCATTTGTCAGAATTTAAACTTTTTTTTACTCACTTGTGGGATACGGGCGTCGCTGGCTGGACCAGCATTTATTGCCCATCCCTAATTGCCCTTGAGAAGTGGTGCCCTTGGTGGTGAGCTGCCTTCTTGAACCGCTGCAGTCCATGTGGTGTAGGTACACCCACAGTGCTGTTAGGAAGGGAGTTCCAGCGTTTTGATCCAGAGGCATCTGCACATCTTGCGTTCCACAGTTTTCTGAAATGCATCAGCCAGTAACAGCAGAATATTGGACTCGTAGGGAAGACTTGTGGTACGAGAGAACAAAAACCAGTTGCATTATTGAAAGAAGAGGTGGAGATGAGGAGTCATCAGTGACACATCTTACACCAAATATTTGTCCTGAATATTTCACACGTGTCTCCAATAATGAAAAATGTTATGGAAAATTAACTTATTTTGCCTAATTTCTTAATTCCATCTGTGCTGGGAGTCTCTGCACTTCAGTGAAAACTAAGACTAATTGGTGCTGTTTACACAAGTTAAAATGTGATATTTATGCTGATGACTCAACTGAATAGACAGGAGTTAGCAGCCTAATAAGATTCCTAAATCTTACAGAGAAAACTATGGCTATACAGTTTTCCTCTGGGGAAATTGGGACCATTTTACAGGTGCAAAGAGGTCCAAATTTTTCATTCTAGCACATGCATTGCACACATAATCTTCAAAACATTCAGATCTTCTAATGGTACACATGTGGGTTGTTATCGGATGTGCGCCTGGTGTCTGCTGGTTCCTGGCTTGATATTGCCTCCCCGGGGGATGTCTTTGTTGTGGTGAGTGTCCCTGCTGATCCATTGCATTTGTTGGGGAGCAGTTGACCTCTGGGACTGATTGTCATTCTGTTCCTTATTCAGTTGATGAAATCAACACTTCCTCATCAGCTGTCTGCTATGAAAGAGTGGCGACTCCAGTTCCATGTATACGTCTGCAGTTGCAGCGATATATCTGGTCGTTCACTTTCACCGTGTATGATTGAGTTTGGCTGTCCAACTCTCAGTTCTGGCAATGACTTGGCCGCTTTATCAAAGTGAAATTTGACTTTCTGTCGTTTCACTTTGATGTTTTCATTCACGCCTGTTACTACTTCTGGCTTCAGTAGTGTGGCTGCTGGAAGAGTAGTTTGGGTGTGGTGTGGCATTAGTCGCTGGACTGGACAACTTTCCATGCCTTCATTAGGTGTGTTTCTCTACTCTAAGATTGCCTTGTACACATCTACTCTGGATCTACTTGATTTTTTTTTAATGATCCCATAGCCAATTTTCACAGCTGCCTCAGCCTTTCCAGGTGATTGGGAACAGTGTGGAGATCATGGGCAGAATTTTGCCCGTGGCGGGGGTGTTCAGCAGGGGTGTTCGGCCCACGATTGGAACCGCACCACGATTTTAAGCGGGCGGGCCTATTAAGGCCCACCCAGCGTGGAACGCAAGCGGCAGTGCTCGGCTCTGTCTGTTCAGGCGGGGGGGAGGAGGGTGTGTGAGCCTGGCACAAACTTCGCACGCGCGCGTGAAAGAGCATTTCAATCTCCCTGAGGCATGGAGTTGCCTCAGGGAAATGCAGCGCTGTTTTAAAAAAATGAAGAGAAATGTCATTAAAATGTCATAAAACATGTCCCCTCATGTGATGCGCAGGGACACGTTTTTAATTCAAGTGTGAAATTTTTATTCTATTTTTATTTGCTTTAGGAAACGTCACCCTGCCCGGTGGATGAGGTTTCCTAAAAAGTGCAAAGGCCGCTTGGCACTTTCGCCTGCCCACCAACCGTAAGGTTGGATGGGCAGCATAAATTTGACATTAATTACCTTATTAATAGCATTAATAGGTCTTTTAATTGTCAGTGGGCACTCTGCCAGCTCAGGGGCGTGCCCACCGAACGAAATATTACGATGATGTCGGGACCCTTGCCCAATGTCATCGCGCGTCATTTTACGCTCGGCCAGGTCAGATGCGTGTCCGCCCACCGAGCTCAATATTCTGCCCAATGTGTCGTACTGAATTCCCAATCCTTCGTGGAGTTTCTGAATTGTTCACTCAGGAACTGGGAGTCATTGTAACTCATCACAACGTCAGGAAGGCCATGACAACTGAAGTGCGCTTTCAGGCATTCTACAATCTCACTGGTAGCCGTTGGCATCAGCTTGCTCAACTCACAGTGGTCGGTATAGGAGTCAACGATGACAAGGTAGTCAGTTCCAAAGAAATTCAAGGGGCCTACTTCAAGCTTCATCCATGGTCTGCCTGGAATGTCAAGGGTCATGAGCAGCTCTTTAGCTTACTTAGCTTGGTGTTCATTACAAGCGTTGAGCTGACTGATATGGTCCTTAATCTCATTGCCCATGTCTGGAGTAGCGCACTTCTCTTGCCTTCCTTAGACTGGACTCAGTTCATTGATGGCTTGCATGGATGTGCTTCAGCATTTCCTTCCTCGTCTCTTTAGGGATGATAACTCTACTTCCTTTGTACAAGATGCCATCGCGAGAAATCAAGTCATCTCTGTATGCCTAATACTCTCTTCTGGCAATAGGTGTGTCCTTGAAGGTTTCCGGCCATCCTTTTATCACTACTTCCTGCAGCACTTGGAGAGTTGCAATCGATCGTGTAGTTTGCTTGATCTGAGCAAGATGCTTGTCTGTCAGATTCAATATCTTTGCTGGGTTGATAACTTCCAGAGGAAGCCATGCTGTTGTTTTTCGTTAAATTTGGAAAATGTCACATATTGTACTAGGGAGTGCGGCTCTTGACATGATGTCAGTGATGTACATCCGCTTCTCCTGCTTGGACTTCACTTCCAAATGATATCCCTGCAAACAAAATAACATTCTTTGCAAATGCTTTGCAGCAGACGGAAGTGGTTTGAGAAAGGTGCTTTGAAGTGGCTTGTGGTCAAACTCGACTGTCACTTTGTCTCTCCCAAACAGGTACTGGTTAAAATGCTCACAAACAACGACAGTAGCCAGGCACTCTCTCACAATCCGTGCGTAGCTTCGTTCAATTTGCTTTAACACTCTGGATGCAAACAGAACTGGTTATCCATGCATGAGGGCTACTCCAAGTTCTGATGCACTGGCATCACACTGCAGGGGTGACTCTGTTATTAGTTTCGTAGTATCTCAGCACTGCTGTTGTCAGCACTAGTTGTTTGATGTGAGTGAAAGTTGCTTCTTGTTCTATGCCCCTATACCATTGAAGATCCTTTGCAATGAGCTTGCCTAGAGGTTCACACTCTGATGACAAATTGAAGATGAACTTTTCTAGGTAGTTCACAAATCGTTGCACGACCTTCACATCTGTCGGTTGCTGCATCTCTGTTACAGCTCTCACCTTATCAGGATCAGGGCAAAGTCCTTTTGTGGTTAGTACATGACCTATTTACTTGATTAGTCATCTTCAGTTGCAGTTTTTTTGCAAGCTCTTTCTAGCAGCCTCACTAGATCCTGATCATTGTCTGCCATTAGTTCTTCCATCACACCTCCACATCCATAGACTAGCAGATCATCCACGACCACTCCCATTTCTGGAAGATCATTGACTATCTCATGTTTTCAGCATTGATACTCTTCCAGGGCAGTAGAAATGCCAAATGGCGCGCACAAACATCTGATTCCCCCCCCAAATGGCATTCAGAACATAGAATGAACAGTCAGAAAACTGCTGCTTTCATCTAGCTTGACTTGCCAGTAATTATGCTTCATATCTAGGGTGGTGTCTATCTTGGGTGGTAAAGACCTTTACCTTGGCAAGTTGCAGCAAAATTTCTTCAGTGGTTGGCATGAAGTAGTGAGATTTCTTCAAAGCTTTATTGAGGTCCTTTGGGTCTATGCTTTCCAGGTTGTTTCACTGCTCCCATGTTGTTAATCCAGTCCGTAGGAGTTGCCACTTCCTTGATTACTCCCATCTTTTCAAGCTCCTCTCTCGTCTTTCAGGCTGGATTTGAGGGCAGCTGGAACTCTCCTCGGAAGATGCGGAGTTGGTCTCACACCCTCATTGGCTTCAAGATGATATTCACCAGGAAGACATTCAAGACCGTGAATACATCTTTGTAATTTATCAGGATCTGTTCAGCAGTAAATGGCTTGGTGCCGTGTAAAGCACTGCAAACCTCTTCTGGTACATGGAGAGTAACCAGTTCAAGCTTTTGGGCAGAATTTTACGCTCCCCCGCTGGAGGGTTTGTGAGGGTGAAATTCTGGGGTTAGGCTTCCCGCTGGGTTCCCACCCTCTCCGACTACTTTGCAATTTTCTGCCGGGGCGGGCGAGGCCTAGGCTGGGCCACCCACCCTTGACCCTATTGAGGCCCTTCAGTGGCCAATTATTGAGCAGCTGGGGGCCATTTCCTGCCCCGCCCCAATTTTCAGGCTGGGAGAAGACATTCCGAGGGAAGGAATTCCGAGGCCTGAAAATAATCGGAAGCCCTCCCTCAGATGCCTCCCATTTAAGGTCCAGTAACCACAGGACCTCGCTCCCCCCCCACTGGCCTCTCCGCTGAAACCCCAATCCCCCTCTGTCCAAATCCCCAAGGCCTGCCCTACCCTCTCCGCCCCAAAACTTACCTGTTCCTGGGGACTGACTGCATCCCAGTCCTTGCCACTGCAGCTTCTGGCATTGCACTGACTAGAGAGCTGCCAGCCAATCAGGTTGGTTGGCAGCTCTCTGAGGTGGGACTTCCTCCCAAGTGAAGGTCGTCTCCAGCCAATTGCTGGAGGGTTAAATGGCTGCGGGGCTTCACACAGGTCCACAAAGCTCATGATGTTGCAGGTAGTACCGGCATGAATCCGACTTTCCACGTTAATTTGATGCTCTCTTTCTGTCGTCATCATTGCAATAGTCACAAACCATCTTTTAATTTGAGACCTGACAGATGCCAACCTAGGGAGTGCAGTGATTCGTCAGATTCATTGTCCGACATCTCTCCAGCAAACATTTTTATAGACTAGTTTTTCTTCTTTCCAGCAAAGCACTTGGGTGAAAAGTGATTCAGCTTCCCTGCCATTAGATGACTGCAAACACTGGACATGTTTTCTTTTCTTTTGTGCGGTGAACTCTGCAATTTTTACAGCCGGTACTTCAGCTCTGATCTTTCTGCCGGCCCTTCTGTAAATAGTTCTTCCTTCTCTCCATGGTCTTGTGCTTGGAAGGCCTCAGTTGCCTCTCAGTATAGTGCAAAGCCTCATCACTTCTCCAATCAGTACACTTCAGCTGAGGATTAACCACTTCAGAGTTTCTGCACATGTCAATAGCTTTCCTGAGGATGAGTCTCTCTTCACTCAGCAGACTTGCTCTCACGGCGAGATCTCTTGTTCCTAAGACAATCCTACCTTTGGTCAGATCATCCTTCAGTTGCTCAAACTCACAAGGTAAACAAGACATCTCAATGCAGCCACATATTGATCAATATTCACCCTGTCTTCCTGAGCTCTGGTGTTGAATATGTAGCATACATAAATAACGTTAGTAGAGAGCACAAAGTAGGTCTTCAAGACCTCCAAAGTTTCACAAGACTGGCTTTTCTGTTCCTTAATGAGGTATAGGGCACAGTACAGCTTATGGCACTCTTTCCCCAACACTAATAACAGAGTTGCTACTCTTATTTGTTCAGGCTTCTTGCTTAACTCTGCGGCAATTTCATAGTTCTGCCATTGACACTGGAAGAATTTCCAATTTATTTGCAAATCTCCCTTCATCTCTGCAGGAGCCAGGACGAGAATATTCAAAGTCAAACTGACGCACCCAGCAGTCAATATCCTGTACAAAGTTGCAGACTGAAGTTTTGCTTATTCTCTGCTGTTTTACGGTGACTGGCTCTGTTACAGCTATCAAAAAGCACACCATTTCAGCTGCATAGTCCTGACACCATGGGCTGAATTTTCTGCCTGTCAGGCTGGTGGGCTTGACCCAATCGTGGGCGTGCGTGGAGCGGATTGCCGTCAGCGATCGGGGCCACGCCACCATTTTACGTTGGCGGGCCAATTAAGGCCCGCCCAGCGTGATGTCCAACGGGAAGCGCTGTGCTCTCCCTATGCGGGGGGGGGGGGGACCCCTAAAATCGTGAGTGCGCTTTTTCACGCATGCGCACAAAAGAGTGCACATCTCCCTGAGGCTAAGTGCAGCCTCAGGGAAATCACCTTGACTTTTAAAACCATTAAAAATAGAGATAAGAAAAATCCCTTACATGACCCCCTCATATGACAATGTCACAGGAGTTGGGACATGTTCATCATTTACAGGACAACTTTATCAAACTTTTTAAAACCCTACATGAAGCCTCATCCCGCCGGTGGATGAGGTTTCATGTTTTTTCTATTGCCCACAGGGGCTCCTGGCCTGCCCACCA
Source organism: Isurus oxyrinchus (assembly GCA_026770705.1). NCBI lineage: Eukaryota > Metazoa > Chordata > Chondrichthyes > Lamniformes > Lamnidae > Isurus > Isurus oxyrinchus. The sequence continues at coordinate 503,083 of JANJGN010000263.1, read as the reverse complement.
GCTTTAAGGTTGGACAAGCAGGTCCTTTAATTGTTTTAATGATCCCGTCAATGGCTTCAATTGGCCATTGACAGGCCCACAGCTGATTTCGCTGTCCACCTGCCTTCCTGAAAATTTAAATGTGTCGGGGTGACATCAGGGGTTCCGCCAGACATCACCGCGTGTCATTTTAGGTTTCGGCAAGTGGGCCCCACCCCCCCGCTCGCTGATAGCAAAATTCTGCCCAATGTTCCATGTGGTGGGTAAAAATAACTTCTGCCCCAAGCCTTTGTTTCATCCAAGATGACCTCAGCGGTCACATGACTATGGCAAGCCACAGTACACAAGAGGCAGCAGGGCACAAAGGCATTGCTCCAAGCAAACATATCCAACGCTGTATCGGTTTGTTTATTAAAGAAGCATACCTAAAGCAGATGCTCCATGAATATGCTGTTAAGGGGGAAATCTGGTTTCAGATCCAAATCAAAGCTCGGTCTGCCCTGAGCACAGCAGACATCATGTTTGGTTCATTCAAAGTGACCCGGCCTGTATGTGGCCTTAACCGACCACTTGAGGCCGGCTTCAAAAGGATCGATGTTTTGAAAAGAAACGTGCAGCAAAGGAGCAGAGTGTTCCTTCTGACTCGGAGGGCCTCCATTCACTGCCCATTCTCCTCTCCCTCCCCATTCCCCTCCCCCAAAGCCGAATATTGCACTCGAGAGGTGGGCATGCACCCGACCCGAAATAGCGCAACATGACGGGCGATGACCTTGGGCGAGCATCCTCACATCATCGCGCACTCGCGCGATATTCCAGTCAGTGGGCACACACGGGAGTCCGCACTGCACCCGCCAACTATTAAGCGGCCGATTAAGACAATTAAAGTCATAAATAAAATAAATTTTTCCCTGCCCGGCCAAACTTACAGTTGACAGGCAGGCGAATCAACCAGGCGGCCTTTGGATTTTTTTTGTGAATCCTCATCCACAGGCGGGATGAGGTTTCTATCAGTGATTTAAAAATAAATAAATATTTTCCAAACTAATTTCGAACACGTCCCTGCTCATGTGACACGAGCACATATTTTTAACATGTTTTTAACATTTTTAAATTCTTTATTTTGCACTTTAGAAACTTTCAGCTCCCTGAGGCAGCTCTGTGCCTCAGGACGCTTTTACTGCGCGCACCCATGCGCATGTGTGAACTTCCACGCTCGCTCTCCTCCCCCCTGCCCACATATACTTATACGCCCTCACACACCCTCCTCCCCTACATGTACAGCCTCACCACCACCACCCCCACCGACCCACACCCACGTCCACACACACACACACACACACACACACACACACACACACACACACACACACACACACACACACACACACACACACACACACACACACACACACACACACCCAACCACACACATAGTAAAGGACAAGTTTTGGTACATAAAATCCATTCTTGCAAGCAGCTCGTTTTACAGGAGAGTAACTTACAGGAAACAACTGGAAGGGTCATGGATGAGTTGCAAATATTGCAACAAAAGGATTAAACCTCTGTCATTTACAACCATCACACACACACACAAAAAAAGCTATTGCATGTTGCTGGTGCTTTCAGCAAAGCCATTGATTTAATATTGTGAAATTCGGAAAGAGTTGCCCAGATTCTTAACATAATATTGTTGGAATGAGAAGGTTCTAATCGTTAGTGAAATGTTACATTCATTGGGGAAGCCATACTGAAAAACTGCCAGGTGGAAGAAGATTAAAGGGTCCAGGCTCTCCTTCACTGGCATCTCGGAGAATCATTCATTTGATAGAGATAGCACAGGGGAATCCGATACGTGTCTTCCTCAATCAATTATTAAACTCTCTCTTTCTTCATTGGCACACAAAGCATATGAAAACAGCTCTAATATTGCAATGTTGATGGATGAAAGAAATGTGTTAGTTAAATAAAAAAAAAACAGCTGGAATGGCCAACATCAACCACTTATCTTCTCTGCAAACTCTTATACATACCCCACTGAGGTGGTTAAACTGAAAGCACATGATCGGTATGCAAATATTTATAGTATTAAAGATCCACTTCACTCATGGTTACATGGTTGAATGTCAGTTAGGGCACTCGTTATATATGTGGAATTAGTTAGAGTTGAATTTTGAACTCAGGGGAAAGAGAAAGGCTACAACTAAACACAAGGCAACATACTTGCACCGAAAAGCTGGGAAATGCACCACAGCAATGATCTTATACCAGGGCTATAGAGATGTTTCCAAAGCATGGAGGATTCCACACCGGTGGCACTAGGATTATGGAGAGGGAGGAGAATGTAGGAAGTCCCTTCAAAGGGAATCAGTGGACAATTATTACTTAATATGTCAAACCATTGTGTACAATTCTGAGAAAGGCAATTGGCAGAAGGCCATTGGCCTGGTGACAATTTCCCAACAAACCCCTCAACCCCAACCCCCTCCCCCCCACCCCCATCCCCCCCAATCCCCCACCCCCATCTCCCCATTCTTCTTGTCCTCCACCTCCAGGGAGTCTGCATCTCATTCGCATGACCCTCCGGTTATGGAGAAGATTTATGAAAATGAGCGGCAATGCCTCGAGAAAGGGAAAAGGAAGAAAGACTGGTCTAAAAAAAGAAAACTGTCCTTTTCTTTTGTGAAGACTGCAGCAAATTAAAACGATGTGCTATCAAGATGCAGCATGTGGCACAGCCCCTGAAGATCAAGTAAATAGAAATGTGTCTCATTGATAATTTTTGTTCCGGTTTACATTGATTTACACATCTGTTCTGCTGCTTAAGGAAGTTTGAGTAACATGGTAATGGCACCACTATCTTAGTTAATGTCGTCAACAAAAAAAAAGGCTCTATGATATCAAAGCTAATTTATTGTATGCATCTTGGGGGGAAAACTGCGACAGATTAATAAACTCGACTTTAAAGCATATGGTGCATTAGCCAGATGTCGGACACATGTTTCTCACTGCTTTGAATGAAAAAAAGATAAAAAGGAAAGTTTTCACTTTGTAATAAGTTTGGTGGTCAAACGATAGGTTAAGTGATAAAATAAACCACATGAAAACACAGAAAAATTCAGCATTTGTACACAATAGTGACTTTTATAGAACATGTGGAAGTCAGCTCTTCCAGAAACTATAAAAAGCATATTGGTACCACTTAAAAATAGGAAGATGCAATCTTTTAATCATTCAAATATGTTTTCAAATTATTTATGGAAGCTTAGTAGTTTATCAAATATTACTTTTTAATCATTTTAATCCCTATTTTGTTTACGTTCTTACAAGATGATTCACCTTGAGTTAATTCACTGATTAAACATCCAGTTAAAAGCAACTATTTTCCTCTATTCATTTCTATCGAAGCCTGTTAGTACATTTAAGTGTGTCATTTGTGTCCTGTTCACATCCTTGAAAATGTTAATCTGTTAATTGTTCATCTAAAATAGGTCATTTTAACAGCTCATTATTCACTAACTACAATGCTGCGTATCAAGTGGAAATGTCACATTCGAGGCGTCACAAACTGTCTCATTATCGTAAACATGTTAAAAATGTTTCCAACTGAATCTGTTGTTCAAACCCAGCAGGCTACATTTTAGCCTGTGGATCCCTATTAAGTACTGGATGTAAAAACGTACCTTAAAAATGGGAAGGAAATAGAAATGTGAGAGAAATTTGTTGAGCAGAACTCAGTTCTACATCACCAGCTATTTATTGATGCTGCTGAAGAGAATCTCTGACAGATAGACTTGATTTGCTTTGTGACTTGCGATTAAACAGTTTCTCCACAGCACAAACTGTTATTTCCAGTATTAAAACTCTACCACTAAATATGTCACTGCGTTGATAACTTGGGAAAGAAAACTGCACAATGGGGATAAAATGGGACAGTTGTGTCTACCTATACTGTGCTGTTATATTCTAAAGGAGATTCAAGTTTATTTCTCATGGTGTACTTTTCAGCCCAGCATCCACAGATCATGATCAGACTTTTCCTCCTTAATACCATTCTTCCTGGATTTTTGGTGGAATTTTTTTCCCCCACATAAGTTGCAGGATGCAAATGGGAACACAAACTCTCTGCCTATTGATTTTCACGCATGCATATGTGCAAAAGTATTGTTCCAGAATCTTTTATCACATCACGTTTGTCCTGTTTTTTGTGGTTCTCCGTATATCTATCTTGTTTGCCTTCTCAGTCTCTTTGCTTTTCCTTATTTCTTCTTTTTGCTGTCTTATTTTCATTCTCCCTCTCTTTTTCTGCTCTAAGGTTCCGTTGGTTTAACTGATGTTTCTCCTTTGTTCACTCTCTATTCACTCCTCAGTTCGCTCTCTGCTGTTTTTCTCTCTCTCTCCCTTCTTTTCTGTGGATACTTAACTCTCTCTATTTTTCCTTCTAGTATCTTTCTCTCTGCATCACAGACATTAATCGGAGGATTGTTACATTATGTATTTGCGTTGCTCGGTGTTTTTGTGATGATTCCCTTTTGTGTTATTTCTGGACACTTCCGACTGTCTCTTTCAATGGGCAGAATTTTACGTCCCGCATGCGGGCGCACACCCGACTCGATCGGGAGTAAAATAGCACACGGTGATGTTAGGCAAGTGCCCAGACGTTATCGCACACACTCGCACGATATTTCGGCTGGTGGGCACATGCTAGAGCCAGCAGCGCGCCCGCCGACAATTAAGAGGCCTATTAAGGCCATTAAACCAGCAATTAATTTGTACTTTTCGCTGCCTATCCAACCCTATGGTTGGCGGGCGGGTGAATAGACCAGGTGGCCGTTACGTTTTATAGGAGACCTCACCCACGGGCAGGATGAGGCTTCCGACAGTAATTTTTAAACACCATTTTTAATATGTCCCCGTTCACGTGAATGAGTCGCATGTGGGAACATGTTTCCCTTATTTTTAACATCTTTATTTTTCATTGTAAAATTCCTGAGGCAGCTCTGTGCCTTCAGGGAGCTTTCAGCCCCCGCTCCCCCTGTACACGCGCAGACTTTAGCCCTCGCAACCACACCGCCCCCCCCCCCCTCCCGCCCTCACCCCGGCAGCGCTGAGCTCCTCAGCCCGTGTTTCACACCGGCTGGGCCGTTAATTGGCCAGCCAGCGTGAAATGGCGGCCGGGGCCCGATCGTGGGCAGTGGACTGTTTCGTGGCTGTTCCTGGGCCGGCCTGACGAAGAGAAAATCCTGCCCCATATGTTTGTGACATGTGGTCACCATATTTATGCCAGTGTCTGCCCAGTCTGGAGTCACTTGATGTGACCATAGTGACTCTTTTCAACTAACTTTTGTCTTTTAATGGAAGCTTTTTCATGCCTAAATCAAGAAAGGCATTTGATGTCATTTAAAACCCATCTGAATATCATAAAAATTAATCTATTGTGCATCAATGAGTTGTGATACCACGCAGTCATGCTTTGCTTTCAAAAATTCAAGTATCCTGTTCCTGGGTTGAGATTATACTCAATTTAGACTAAAACATGTTCTGCATTAACTGAGAGTTCCCTAAGGCCCACCCTGCTCTCTCATTTGCTCCTCTCTCCAACTCTGTTCATGTATTTTTAAATTTGTTCTCAGGATGTGGGCATCGCTGGCTGGGCCAGCATTTATTGCCCATTCCTAATTGCCCTTGAGAAGGTGGTGGTGAGCTGCCTTCTTGAACCATTGCAGCCCATGTGGTGTGGGAACACCCACAGTGCTGTTAGGGAGGGAGTTCTAGGATTCTGACCTAGCAACAATGAAGGAACAGTCAGGATGGTGTGTGGCTTAGAGGGGAACTTATAGGTGGTGGTGTTTCCATGCATCTGCTGCCCTTGTCCTTCTACGTTGTAGAGACTTCGGATTTGGAAGGTGCTGTTGAATAAGCCTTAATAAGTTACTGCAGTGCATCTTGTAGATGGTACACACTATTGCCACTGTGCGTAGGTGGTGGAGTGAGTGAGTGTTTGTGGAATGTGTTGCCAATCAAGCTGCTTTGTCCTGGATGGTGTTAAGCTTCTTGAGTGTTGTGGGAGTTGCACTCATCCAGGCACTAGGAGAGTATTCCATTCTGACTTGTGCCTTGTAGATAGTGGACAGGCTTTGGGGAATCAGGAGGTGAGTTACTCATCACAGGATTCCCAGCCTCTGACCTGCTCTTGTAGCCACATGTATGGCTGGTCCAATTCAGTTTCTGGTCAATGGTAACCCCCAGGATATTGATAGTGGGGGATTCAGCAATGGTAATGCCATTGAATGTCAAGGGGCGATGGTTAGATTCTCTCTTGTTGGAGATGATAATTGTCTGGCACTTGTGTGACACGAATGTTACTTGCCACTGATCAACCCAAGCCTAAATATTGTCCAGGTCTTTCTGCATATGGACATGGACTGCTTCAGTATCTGAGGAGTTGTGAATGGTGCAGAACATTGTGCAATCATCAGTGAACATCCGCACTTCTGACCTTATGATGGAAGGAAGGTCATTGATGAAGATGGTTGGGCCTCGGACACTACCCTGAGGAACTCCTGCAGTGATGTCCTAAAACTGAGATGATTGACCTCCAACATCTTCCTTGGTAATGTTAATAACCTCCTCTACTTATTCATTGTTTATTGATGGTTTCACTCTACATTCTCGTCAACTTCTTTTTCAGACAAAACAGTCTTAGCCCTCATACTCGGCCGAAGGCAGGTTCCTCCTCCCAATATTATCATGAGACCTGAGGCTTAGAACACAGTCAAAGTGACTAACATGTTCACTACTGCAAGGGTTCCTCCCGACGTCAGCAGGAGTCATATTCCCGTCGGCAAGCAGGCCCTGCCCCCAAATCACCCACAGGAAAATTCAGGCCGAGGTATTCTTTCATGAGATGTGGGCATCACTAACAAGGCCAACATCTGTTGCCTATCCCTAGTCACCGTTGAATTGAGTGACCATCTCAGGGGGCAGTTAAGAGTCAACTTGTGGGTCCGGGTCACACGTAGACCAAACTAGGCAAGGATGGCAGATTTCCTTCCCTAAAGGGCATTAGTGAGTAAGAATTTTTGCAACAATCAATGATAGTTTCATGGTCACCATTACTGAGACTGGCTTTTAATTCCAGATTTTATTAATTGAATTTAAATTCCTCCAGCTGCTCTGGTGGAATTTGAACACACGTACCCAGAGCATTAGCCTGGACCTCTGGATTACTAGTCCTGTGATATTACCGCCACCCCACCATCTCCACATTCAACACAATGAAATGGAAAGCAAAAATGTTGTGAAGATGTAAATCTATAAATGAAGGATTAATGATTTGGAAAAGCATAATGAATGGTTTTCTATTGAGAAGTATTTCCCATCTGTATTATTTACCACAAATAAATAAAGTTACAAGAACAATAACACATTTCAGTGAAGACTGTACGTGAAAGATGAAAAATGCAGAGATTATGGGGAAAGAGCAGGGGGATGGAATGGGCTGGATAACTCTTCAAAAGGACAAACACAGACTCAGTGTGCCGAATGGGCTTCTTTCTGTCCTGTACTTATTCCTTGATTCTGTTTTTCTACAGTAATCAGTATCAGCATCAAGTCTTGCATTTGTTTAAAGCTGAATAGTTAATAGCACAGTGACACTTACACATTGTAAATGTTTTTTTTTAAACCACTATCTGAATAGCTTTGCTTTAAGCCTGGTCACTGAGCATTATGAGATAGAAAACCACCTTCAATAAAAGTTTAGAGTATAGGAATTGCCCTGACTAGTTATTCCTGCCCACTGTTGGTTGTGTACACCATTATTTAGTCTCTTTTTGAGATACAGTAATTGGAGTCTTTATTCATTTCCTCAGCATTCCTAATAATATGAGAAATGTATTAACCATTGTCATTCAACACACATTTAATTTGCAAAGATCATGATGTGCTCCTTGTATTTGTTGTTTATTTTTTGCTTTACATGCACGTTTACCAATTGCACTTACTAAGCCTGACTTGTAGCAAAATCAAATGACTCATTTCTGGTTCTTAAGAGGCAAAGTTTTCATAATTTCATTTTAAATTTGTCATATGCGGAGGACAAAGAGGAGACGGCAAGCTTCAGCTATACAAAACCCTAGTTGGACATCAGCTTGAAGAACTGTGAGCAGTTTTAGGTTCCACCCCTTAGGAAGGATATTTTCGCCTTGAAGGGATTGCTCGACTGATACCTGCTTGGTTAGCTCAGTTGGCTGGATGGATAGAGTGTGATGCAGAATGATGCCAACAGTATGGATTCAATCCGTGAAATGGTTGCAGTACTTTGGGAAGGCCTGCCTCCTCACTTTGCCCCACTCTTGAGAATGGTGCCTCTCAATCTAAGTACAATCAATTGTCTCTCTCTAATGGAGAGAGATACCTCTGGTCCATTGTGGACTGTGGCTAATTACTTACATACCTGGACTCCAAGGGTTAAACTACAAGGTGACATTACACAAGCTAGAATTGTATTCTCTGGAACTTAGAAGGTGAACTTTGATCAAAGTTTTCAATATATTAAGGAGAGCAGATAGGGTAGGTAGATAGAAACCATTTCTGCTGGCTTGTGCCAACTGTGGCTCAGTTGGCAGCACTCCTGCATGAGTCAAGAGGTTTTGAGTTCAAGTCACATTCCAAGACTTCCACACAAAAATTAAGACTGACATTCCAGTGCATTAAAGAGGGAACGCTGCACTGTCAGAGGTGCTGTCTTTTTGATGAGACTTTAAACCAAGGCCCTGTCTGCTTTTATGAACCTCTCAGGGGGACCTTAAAGATCCCATGACACTTTATCGAAGAAGAGCTGGCGAGTGATGCCCGGTGTCCTGGTCAATATTTATCCCTCAATCCCATCATAAAAACTGATGACTTGCCCATTATCACACTGTTGTTTGTGGGAGCTTGCTGTGCACAAATTGACTGCTGCATTTCCAATAGTGACTACACTTCAAAAGCACTTCATTGTAAAGCGCTGTGAGACATCCGGTGGCTGTGAAAAGTGCTAAATAAATGCAAGTATTTCTTTTTTGCTTTGATTGGGGAATCCAGGACTAGAGGGGAAAGTCTAAAAACTAGGGCCAAATCTTTCAGGAGTGAAATTGAGAAACATTTCTATACACAAAGTTTGGAACACTCTTCACAAATGGCAACTGACGCTAGATTTTTGATAACCGAAGGTATTAGGGGATATGGAGCAAAGCAATATGGAGTTCGGTCGCAGATCAGCCACAATCTCACTGAATGGTGGAGCAGACTCAAGGGACTAAATAGCTTCCTCCTGTTCCCGTGAGCCTATGTGAAAGCTCAGAGCCTTTTTGTAATTTTACACCAAAATGTGTGAGGCAGGGGTATTAAATAATGCAGCTGTTGTAAACAACAAAAAGAATTGACATTTTTGGCACCAGCTGCCATATTCTAACTGCCTACTGGGATCGGGGAAGCCTGTGTGAAGGGCCTAATGCTGTGTACACTGCAGCTACCAAGGTTTTGTAACTCTCTAAAGCTCACATTTCATCATAGTTTAGGCAAGCAATAACCTTATTACAGTTTTCATTTTAGTCTTAATGTATAATAGAACTCTATTGTACAAACTGGCTGCTGTGTACAAGAGGGGACTATGCTTCAAAAAGTATTTCAGTGGCTGTAAAGTGCTTCAGGACATGTTGAGGTCGTGAAAGGTGCTATATAAATGCAAGTTCTCTTCTTACTTAATTTTAAACTCTAGGCTAACGTGCCTGATTGATTTGAATCTAGAGATGCCAACGCCGGTTTGGGCCTAAGCCTGGAGGTTTACCACCTTCACCTCCAACCCCCATATCAGTCAAACAGCCTCTTGAATATTTTTAGAACTAGTAAGTAAATACACTCAAACAAAATGAAAAAAAAACACAAACACAATTATTTTGTAGTGCCCTGGTGATCTTACACCCTCGTTGCTAGCGGTGTGAATACCTGCGGCAGTCAGTCTTGGAGAATCCCTGTCTCTGCACACTTCAGTGGGCAGGAATACCGGGGAGACTTTTTCCCCAATCCCAGTCAATAAAAGCACTGGTCTTCCTACATGTGGGGAGGTGATGGGGATATGGATATTTGGGAGTGAAATGCCATTCTGTATTTGTAAAATAACAAAGGATAATTTCGTGAGGCTCCACTGATGCCCACAGCTTCATTAGTGCCATGAGGCAGGAACTCAGGGCTGGAAGACTAGAAACCTTTCTCAGGTCCACGTATTATCAGCATCCAGCACTCTTAGGTAAACTCAAGCACAGGTTAAGTACAGAATGAAATTCCCTCCGCACTGGCCTCATCAATGAACCATACCAACTTTACACTATTGCCCCGCCCCCACACCACCCTACAGCTATCCTACAACCCCTCTGAAGATGTCCAGTTTAGTCCTGTGACCTAAGGATTTAGATTGGCGCAGCCCAATTCATTTCATGTAGCACCGTTTAGATATGAGAGACTCATTTCATTCCCTTGTCTTTGTTGATCGCAACCTAGTCCCAGAGTTAAAAGGTCAACGTATTAACCTAAAGCGTCATATCTAAATACCTCATGTCCAACTAAGATTGTCTGTGTGTCATTTTCTCAAACTCTTTAATAAATTATTTTATCTTAATTATTAAGCTGAAGGTTGTTCTTGGTTGATTCTGAACTCAGGAAAATCCATGGGTGGAATTTAATGCCCTCCCCCATGGTGATTTTGGTGGTAGGGGCATTTATTGGAGTGGGGATCTCACAGCTGCCTTGCCTCTGCCCCGATTATATCCATGACAGGAAGGCTTGTGCGTGGCCTTCCCACACCACTGCCAATTGAGGCCCTTAACTGGGAAATTAATGCCCGCTCAAGAACCTCATGCTGCTGCCATGGGTATTCACCCAGCAGTGGGAAGGGGTCTCATCATGCAGGAAGCCTGAAAAGGAAACTCCCTCAGTGTTACTTGTGGGCTCCCAGTGGGTGTCCCTCCCTCATTGGAAAGCACTCAGTGCCTGATCAAGGGACCCAGCATCGGGATTGGGGGTGAGGAGGGCCAACTGAGAGCCACCCACCCATACTCTTGCTGCCCAACTCTCTCCCCCCTCCCCCACGACCCACAATCCCCCGTCTGCCACCACTAACCAGTTGCCTTGGTCCCTCAACGATCCTGGGCCTCCGGTGGGCGCGCTACCGGCAGCAGCCACCGCCCTGTGGTGGTGTTGCTGAGCAATGAAGAACTGTCAGCCTCCGATTGGCTGACAGTGCTCAGTGGGTGGGATTTCCACCCTGAGGAAGACCCGTCGCTGCCCAGTTAAGTGTGTGACTGGCACCTAATGCGGCGGGCTCTCCAGCTAGCGGGCAAGACCCCCCCATCTATAATCCACCCTATGTGCAGGATGCATCTCCACATAATATATTTGCTTATCTTGCAATGGTTATATTAACATTTTTATTTAAATTACAGATTATAGAATTTATCTGATTTAATAGTCTGATTTTACCATCTGTGCGTTTCCTGGAAGCTGTACACTGACATAACTCACACCTACCAGCTCCAAGTTGAGGATCCATTGAGAATATTTATTCTTCAGCTCTATTAATCCTACTGCAATATTTTCACACACTCCCAGAATTAAGGCTATTTTTGTGAGTGTTAAAATGAGTTATTAATAATTATAAAGCAGTAAACTGTTATTTTCTTACATTGAGTCTCGCTAATTCCACACACAAATGAAAGTGGCAGTATTTAGTCATTGAACTATCAAACTAGATTAGATTCAATTCTACAGCTACTTTGCACCTCTAATAATTCCTCTTGAATATAACTTCAAAACAGTACTTCATAATGGCACTAGTATGAAATGGTGCGTTTCTTAGTTCTGTGTTAATGTGGCAGTACAATGCATAATCCTTCTACATCGGAAAGTACCAATACGGTGTCATGAGCAGCCAGGTCATACTGCCGTTATTATTCAGTGGAAAGTATGAGCCACAATGACCTATTTGATACGTTTGTGGGATGTACATTGACTCAAAACACAAATTAGACTAAATTAAACCCTTGAAGGGGAGAGAGGTGAAAGAGGTTGAGGGAGGTGCCTCTGACTGTCACTGACAGTTCTGCCCTGAGGTGCTGGTTGCCTACAATGTCCTCACAGCACATACCCACAGACCTGAATTAGCTCCATACTGATCTGAAGCTCAGACAGCCGGTTCTCCAAGGTTGCTGGTAGGTAATAAAAACAGAAAGTGCCGGAAATACTCAGCAGGTCCGACAGCATCTGTGGAGAGAAAGTCCAATATGAATCTTCATATTCAACTCGAAACGTTAACTCTGTTTCTCTCTCCACAGATGCTGCCAGACCTGCTGAGTTATTTCCAGCATTTTCTGTTTTTATTGCAGATTTCCAGCATCTGCAGTATTTTGTTGTTATTGATAGATGAATCTGGGGAAGGGCTGATGTCCCATCATGAGTGTACCCTGCCTAGCACTTAATGCCTCTCAGGAGAGGCTCCGACTCCCAGCGACCCTGAATTGGACGAAGAGGTTCTGGAAAAGTGAGGGATAGGTGAATGTGTTAGGATCTGTGGATGATGAGTTGTTAGTAGGTGATGGCAGTCCAGTTCTGAAAACTGCTGATCTCGACATCACCTCTTTCATCTTGTATCACTCAACCATGAAATGCCACATTTCTTTGTTTTGGAAACAACTCGCATCATTAATTTAACTTTCCCGCTGATACAGGACTTTTCACTTAGATACTTGAAACATTCCTTGAACACCCATCAAAATTTGTACTATACAGAATTTTACAGAACAGGAACAGGTTATTCTGTCCAGCAGTCCTTATTGTGTTTATGCTCCACACAAGTTTCCAACCCCTCTTTATCTCAGCCCATCTATTCCTTCTATTCCTTTCTCTCTCGTGTCATGAAGCAACCAGGTCATACTGCTGTTATTATTCAGTGGAAAGTATGGGCCGCACTGACCTATTTGATACGTTTGTGGGATGTACATTGACTCAAAACACAAATTAGACTCAATTAAACCCTTGAAGGGGAGAGAGGTGAAAGAGGTTGAGGGAGGTACCTCTGACTGTCACTGACAGTTCTGCCCTGAGGTGCTGGTTGGCTACAATGTCCTTACAGCACATACTCACAGACCTGAATTGGCTTTTCCTTTCCCCTAGCTTGTCTGTTCTTCATTGTCTGCTGCAGTGTTTGAAGGCGTTTCAGTTTGAGTCAGCTTTCCAGTCAATTAGTTGGACGGCCTAGTGTGTCAGCCACACTCTCTAACAGGAGGCTCCGACCATTTAAGGACTGCGTCTCACTAAAATGCTGACAATGAGCTGGAGGCCCCAGAAGGACATCCTGCTGCAGGTCACTGGTTTCAGGAGCTCCAGAGTCTGGAGGCTTATCCAGATGAACTGAAGGTAAGTCCAGGGAGGGCTCTGATTGAAGAGGAGAGGGAGCCCCAGGGATCCTCTGTAGTAATCTGATGTGTAATATACCTTTAAGACAAATGTTGTAATGTAAGATCACATGATCTTGGTACCCAATAGCAGAATAGCACAGGCTACCTCTGTCGTTAGTAGTCTTGAGTAGTCTGAAGAGTAAATGCAGAGTTTTGAGTTGTAAGCACACAAGAGTAGCTGCTGAGTTCCTTTTGTAAATAAACAGAACGTGTCTCTTCTAAGAATGGTCTACTAATCTTCTCTGTCTTGGTACCAACTCAGTCACCCTGAAACAAGCTGTCTTCATCTCATCCTTCAGCCCCAGCAAACCAGGGCACTGGATCCAACATCCTCCTAACCCCACAAAAGATCATGTTAGCTTTTACTTTTTCCTGGCCTCTCCTCATTGGCCATCACTATTACTGAGAGGACAGCCACCCCCTGGCGAATAGCCCACCGAAACTACATTTGGGGCCCATTCTTGTCATAGGGCCCAACATGCATAGATCACCCAGAAAGGAAAGCCAGTAAAAACTGGGAAATAAGGATACATAAACTCTGCCAGCATCCAGTTTAGTCAAATGACCTATTTCAGTACTGTATTTTCTATATAATTCTAAGTATCTTGAAGCTGTGTGATGACTCAGTTTGAACCTCACTGCAATATAGTTCTCAATTCAATACTTAATTTGTGCTGAATGGCATCACTGGGACAATTGTGGGGTTGACCTGTTTCCTTGGGAGAAAGGTAAATGGGATTAGGTTAGGTAAGTCAGGTGCAGACTCGATGGACTGAAGGGCCTCTTCTACACTGTGTGATGCTGTAATTCTGCTATGATTCTGTGATACTGGTCCAAACTGGCCTTGTATACCTTAAAACGGAACACCAGTAAAAACTGGAAAGCAAGAGTATGGTCCGAACTGGTTTTTTCCTGTTGGGTAATGAGACTCCTGTCTAATTTGGATGGAAGGATGAGCCAACTAGTAAAAGCTCCAAGCTAAAGACTCAGTGGGAATTTAACTCCACTGCCATTCTGTTTGTGCCGGAGTGAGTAGAACTGGTTGCTATGATCTGTAGTAAGCACTCATATACGTCCTTCTGGTGGAAGTTGGTAAAATTGGTTTGGGAGAATAAATTGCCTCTACTCCAATCTGCCAACATCTAATGGCATCAGTAGAGTTAACCTCAGACAGGGAGCACCTTCTCTTCAGAATGTTCTCGCTCCTGTCGTGTAGGCTTACAGCTCCAAGCTTGAATGGATGTTAGCATCCTGTTTCAATTCTTTTGGTTACTGAGAAAGAGAAAGATCCACCCCCGATGGGTGCTTGGAATTCTGTGTTCGCAAACAACCAGTGCATAAAGGTCACAGAACATGAGTGGAAACAGCAGCAAAACGCAATAACAGAAATAAAACATATTCAACAGCCTGGTCCTGTTTTCACTGTAAAGAGAAAAAGTATCAGTTATCCAGTAGTAAATCTAATAGACTAAGTGCAATATTTTTGCAATAAATGTAATTTATAAGTCCTCCCCTTGAACTGAATCAAGCTTCTAAAGTGCTACTTTAATATTCCAATTGAAGGCCTCGGTTCAATAAAACAAATAACTTGCAATCATATAACACTTTTCACAACCACAGCACCATCCCAAAGCACTTCACCAGCAACAAATTATTTTTTGAAACTCCGTCACTGTTGTCATGTGAGCCAGTTTGTGCACAGCAAGGTCCCACAGATATCTTGGGGAGTGTTGATTGAGTGAAGAAGGTAGGCCAGAACAGCAAGGGAGACCCCTACTCTTCTTCAAGTAGTTACTCATGATCCGGTTTGTCCACCTGAACAGGCAGATCAGTCCTTAGTTTAACATTTCATTGGAAAGAATGCACCCCTGACACTGCAGCAGTCCTTCAGTGGAGCACTGAAGTGTTGGTTTAGATTATGTGCTCATGGAAGGTCCTGGTCCGTCCTTTGTTTTGCTTTAGCTGTTCTCTGCTGCGAAGTTGTGAATCAGCCATTGGTTGCTTCACATCTCTAATAAACCCAACTTCTATCCTTCCTTCCCCTTGGAAGAGATGTGACACATTTGACTGCCTTAAAATTAAGGCAGGCCCCCAGGGTATCTAGGTACAATATTTCCTTGCTAGAGCCATGTTCTCCTTCCATATTTATGTGAAAATAGCCATAGGTATGTTATAGGAATTTTGATGGGGGCCTGGATTGCCATAGTCAATGTTACCCTGATGCTGTCTCTAGACAATGAAACATATGGAGATTTGTACATGATGATACATGAACCTCATTTACTACCTTAATAAAATGATGCACAAGAAAGTGCCTGTTTCCTGTGATTTGGGTCCCCAACAGGACCCTAGGGCAACAGCAAGCTTCACAGACACCCTTAATGAAACCTGTACAGACAATGATCCCTGCATCCTTTCCTTGGCTGCTCAGTCAAGGTCAATCCTGCTCACAATCACCTCTCCTCCATCAGGCCCTGGTAACTGACTTCTGGGGCACAATACACCTCTCATGCTGGACTTTGTCTTCCATTCTCCCTCTCTCTGCCCTACTCAGATACCCGGCAATGGCGCCTGATGCTCTCAGGCAGGGAACTCCCGTGTATTATCCCACATCCATCATTGCTCTGCTAATACTCACATTTAACCTTTCAGTAAGAACAGGGAATACCAGGTCTGACCTACAGTTTTATTCTTTATTTTGTTCTTTCATGGGATGTGGGCTTCGCTGGTTGGGCCATCATTTATTGCCCATCCCTAATTGCCCTTGGGAAGGTGATGGTGAGCTGCCTACTTGAACCGCTGCAGTCCATGGGTGTAGGTACACCCACAATGCTGTTAGGAAGGGAGTTCCAGGATTTTGACCCAGAGACAGTGAAGGAGCAGCGATCTAGTTCCAAGACAGGATGGTGAGGGGCTTGGAGGGGAACTTGCAGGTGGTGGTGTTCCCATCTATCTGCTGCCCTTGTCCTTCTAGATGGCAGAGGTCACAGGTTTTGAAGGTGCTGTCGAAGGAGCCTTGGTGAGTTGGTGCAGAGCATCTTGTAGATGGTACACACTGCTGCTATTGTGCATCGGTGGTGGAGGGAGTGAATGTTTGTGGAAGGGGTGCCAATCAAGTGGGCTGCTTTGTCCTGGATGGTGTCAAGCTTCTTGAATGTTGTTGAAGCTGTACTCATTCAGGCAAGTGGAGAGTATTCCATCACACTCCTGACTTGTGCCTTGTAGATGGTGGACAGGCTTTGGGGAGTCAGGAGGTGAGTTACTCACCACAGAATTCCCAGCCTCTGACCTGCACTTGTAGCCACAGTATTTATATGGCAGGTCCAGTTCAGTTTCTTGTCAATGGTAACCCCCAGGATGTTGATAGTGGGGGATTCAATGGGCAGTGGTCTTGAATGTCAAGGACAGATGGTTAGATTCTCTCTCTGGTTGGAGATGATCATTGGCTGGCACTTGTGTAGTGCGAATGTTACTTGGTATTTATTCAACCCAAGCTGGATATTGTCCAGGTCTTGCTGCATTTAGACATGGACTGCTTCAGTATCTGAGGAGTCGCGAATGGTGCTGAACATTGTGCAATCATCAGTGAACATCCCACTTCTGACCTTATGATGGAAGGAAGGTCATTGATGAAGCAGCTGAAGATGGTTGGGCCGAGGACACTACCCTGAGGAACTCCTGCAGTGATGTCCTGGGACTAAGATGATTGACCTCCAACAACCACAACCATATTAAATGATTCTGTTTGGTGCTCACTCATTTTGAATCATCGTGCATAGCCTTTTCATATTTACCCCTTAACAAGGGATAAACAAGTTAAATTGCTCTTTATTAATCACTGATGTTAATTTCCATAAAACTATTTTTGGAGAGCAGCAATCCTGCTAATCAGTGTTAAACATAGGATGATTAATTTTCAATAAAATTAATGAATACAGGAAAATGCTGTCCTGAGGTATTTCCAGTTCTCTGGTTTGAATATATCGAATGTTTGAACTGCAGACAGTTGGGGTACAGTATGGCTCTTTTATCTCTGTATTTCATGTGTTTTTATGGAATAAACCACATCCTTATTTTACCCAACTTTGAGAAATACTGAGATGCAGTAGCAGTTCCTTTCTCTCCAAGGAAACATTCACAAACACAAGAGCCAAGTTATTATAAAAGTATAATTCTGTCAGTACCTTTGTGTCTCTCCATGTCTGCTTAGTTAATGTATCAATCTAAACAGCTTCCAACTATGTCAAAGTCATCCCTGGTACATAATCAGGGTCAACGCCAACTCAGTGTCAGGTAGGGAGCCCTCTGAAACTTTCTTAGTGTTTGTTACCTTAGCTCATTTGGCAACTCTCTTACCACAGATAATCCAACACTCCAGTACAGGAGTGAGAGAGAACTGCATTATCAGTATAGGAGTGAGAGAGAGCTGCATTATCAGTACAGGAGTGAGAGAGAGCTACGTTGTCACTGCAGGAGTGAGAGAGAGCTGCATTGTCAGTGCAGGAGTGAGAGAGAAGTGCATTGTCAGTATAGGAGAAAGAGAGAGCTGCATTGTCAGTAGAGGAGTGAGAGAGTGCTGCATTTTCAGTACAGGAGTGAGAGAGTGCTGCATTGTCAGTACAGGAGTGAGAGAGTGCTGCATTGTCAGTATAGGAGTGAGAGAGAGCTGCATTGTCAGTACAGGAGTGAGACGGAGCTGTACTGTCAGTATAGGAGTGAGAGAGAGCTGCTTTGTCAGTATAGGAGTGAGAGAGAGCTGCATTGTCAGTACAGGAGTGAGAGAGAGCTGCATTGTCAGTACAGGAGTGAGACGGAGCTGTATTGTCACTATAGGAGTGACAGAGAGCTGCATTGTCAATATAGGAGTGAGAGAGTGCTGCTTCTCAGTACAGGAGTGAGAGAGAGCTGCATTGTCAATACAGGAGTGAGAGAGTGCTCCTTGTCAGTTCAGGAGTGAGAGAGAGCTGCATTGACAGTACAGGAGTGAGAGAGAGCTGCATTGTCAGTATAGGAGTGAGAGAGTGCTGCATTGTCAGTACAGGAGTGAGAGAGAGCTGCATTGTCAGTATAGGAGTGAGAGAGAGCTCCATTGTCAGTACAGGAGTGATAGAGTGCTGCATTGTCAGTACAGGAGTGAGGGAGAGCTGCATTGTCAGTGCAGGAGTGAGAGAGAGCTGCATTGTCAGTATAGGAGTGAGAGAGAGCTGCGTTGTCACTGCATGAGTGAGAGAGAGCTGTATTGTCTCTACAGGAGTGAGGCAGAGCTGCATTGTCAGTATAGGAGTGAGAGAGAGAGCTGCATTATCACTGCAGGAGTGAGAGAGAGCTGCATTGTCAGTACAGGAGTGAGAGAGAGATGCATTGTCAGCACAGGAGTGAGAGAGAGCTGCATTGTCAGTATAGGAGTGAGAGAGATCTGCATTGTCAGTATAGGAGTGAGAGAGAGCTGCATTGTCAGTATAGGAGTGAGAAGAAGTGCATTGTCAGTACAGGAGTGAGAGAGAGATTGCATTTTCAGTACAGGAGTGAGAGAGTGCTGCATTCTCTGTACAAGAGTGAGAGACAGCTGCATTGTCAGTAGAGGAGTGAGAGAGAGCTGCATTGCCAGTACAGGAGTGAGAGAGAGCTGCATTGTCAGTACAGGAGTGAGAGAGAGCTGCATTGTCAGTAGAGGAGTGAGAGAGTGCTCCTTGTCAGTACAGGAGTGAGAGAGAGCTGCATTGACAGTACAGGAGTGAGAGAGATCTGCAATGTCAGTATAGGAGTGAGAGAGAGCTCCATTGTCAGTGCAGGAGTGATAGAGTGCTGCATTGTCAGTACACGAGTGAGGGAGAGCTGCATTGTCAGTGCAGGAGTGAGAGAGAGCTGCATTGTCAGTATAGGAGTGAGAGAGAGCTGCATTGTCACTGCATGAGTGAGAGAGAGCTGTATTGTCTCTACAGGAGTGAGGCAGAGCTGCATTGTCAGTATAGGAGTGAGACAGAGAGCTGCATTGTCACTGCAGGAGTGAGAGAGAGCTGCATTGTCAGTACAGGAGTGAGAGAGAGCTGCATTGTCAGTACAAGAGTGACAGAGAGCTGCATTGTCAGTATAGGAGTGAGAGAGAGCTTCAATGTCAGTACAGGAGTGAGAGAGCTGCATTGTCACTGCAGGAGTGAGAGAGAGCTGCATTGTCAGTACAAGAGTGAAAGAGAGCTGCATTGTCACTGCAGGAGTGACAGAGAGCTGTATTGTCAGTAGAGGAGTGAGAGAGAACTGCATTGTCAGTATAGGAGTGAGAGAGAGCTGCATTGTCACTGCAGGAGTGATAGAGTGCTGCATTGTCAGTACAGGAGTGAGGGAGAGCTGCATTGTCAGTGCAGGAGTGAGAGAGATCTGTATTGTCTCTACAGGAGTGAGGGAGAGTTGCATTGTCAGTATAGGAGTGAGAGAGAGAGCTACATTGTCACTGCAGGAGTGAGAGAGAGTTGCATTGGCACTGCAGGAGTGAGAGAGAGCTGCATTGTCAGTACAGGAGTGAGAGACAGCTGCATTGTCAGTATAGGAGTGAGAGAGAGCTGCATTGTCAGTACAGGACTGAGAGAGAGCTGCAATGTCAGTACAGGAGTGAGCGAGAGCTGCATTGTCACTGCAGAAGTGATAGAGTGCTGCATTGTCAGTACAGGAGTGAGGGAGAGCTGCATTGTCAGTGCAGGAGTGAGAGAGATCTGTATTGTCTCTACAGGAGTGAGGGAGAGTTGCATTGTCAGTATAGGAGTGAGAGAGAGAGCTACATTGTCACTGCAGGAGTGAGAGAGAGTTGCATTGGCACTGCAGGAGTGAGAGAGAGCTGCATTGTCAGTACAGGAGTGAGAGACAGCTGCATTGTCAGTATAGGAGTGAGAGAGAGCTGCATTGTCAGTACAGGACTGAGAGAGAGCTGCATTGTCAGTATAAGAGTGAGAGAGTGCTGCATTGTCACTGCAGAATGAGAGAGAGCAGCACTGTCAGTAGAGGAGTGAGAGAGTGCATCATTGCCAGTACCGGAGTGAGAGAGAGCTACATTGTCAGCATAGGAGTGAGAGAGAGCTGTATTGTCAGTACAGGAGTGAGAGAGAGCTGCAATATCAGTATAGGAGTGAGAGAGAGCTGCAATGTCATTACAGGAGTGAGAGAGAGCTGCATTGTCACTGCAGGAGTGAAAGAGAGCTGCATTGTCAGTATAGGAGTGAGAGAGAGCTGCAATGTCAGTACAAGAGTGAGAGAGAGCTGCATTGTCACTGCAGGAGTGTCAGAGAGCTGTATTGTCAATTAGAGGAGTGAGAGAGAGCTGCATTCTGAGTACAGGAGTGAGAGAGAGCTGCAATGTCAGTACAGGAGTGAGAGAGAGCTGCATTGTCACTGCAGGAGTGAGAGAGAGCTGCATTGTCAGTACAGGAGTGAGAGAGAGCTGCATTGTCAGTACAAGAGTGAAAGAGAGCTGCATTGTCACTGCAGGAGTGAGAGAGAGCTGCATTGTCAGTATAGGAGTGAGACAGAGCTGCAATGTCAGTACAGGAGTGAGAGAACTGTATTGTCTCTACAGGAGTGAGGGAGAGCTGCATTGTCAGTATACGAGTGAGAGAGAGAGCTGCATTGTCACTGCAGGAGTGAGAGAGAGCTGCATTGTCAGTGCAGGAGTGAGAGAGAGAGCTGCATTGTCACTGCAGGAGTGAGAGAGAGATAGATTCTCAGTGCAGGTTTGAGAGAGAGCTGCTTTGTCATTATACGAGTGAGAGAGAGCTACAATGTCAGTACAGGAGTGAGAGAGAGCTGCATTGTCAGTAGAGGAGTGAGAGAGAGCTGCATTGTCAGAAGAGGAGTGAGAGAGAGCTGCAATGACAGTACAGAAGTGAGCGAGAGCTGCGTTGTCAGTACAGGAGTGACAGAAAGCTGTATTGTCTGTACAGGAGTGAGAGAGTGCTGCATTGTCAGTATAGGAGCGAGAGAGAGCTGCATTGTCAGTATAGGAGTGAGAGAGAGCTGCGTTGTCAGTACACGAGTGAGAGACAGTTGCATTGTCAGTATAGCAGTGAGAGAGAGCTGCAATGTCAGTACAAGAGTGAGAGAGAGCTGCATTGTCACTGCAGGAGTGTCAGAGAGCTGTATTGTCAATTAGAGGAGTGAGAGAGAGCTGCATTGTCAGTATAGGAGTGAGAGAGAGCTGCATTGTCTCTACAGGAGTGAGGGAGAGCTGTATCGTCAGTACAGGAGTGAGAGAGAGAGTTGCATTGTCAGTACAGGAGTGAAAAAGAGATAGATTGTCAGTGCAGGAGTGAGAGAGTGCACCATTGTCAGTACAGCAGTGAGAGAGAGCTCCATTGTCAGTACAGGAGTGAGAGAGAGCTCCATTGTCAGTGCAGGAGTGAGGGAGAGTTGCATTGTCAGTATAGGAGTGAGAGAGAGCTACATTGTCACTGCAGGAGTGAGAGAGAGCTGCATTGTCAGTACAGGAGTGAGAGACAGCTGCATTGTCAGTAGAAGAGTGACAGAGAGCTGCATTGTCAGTATAGGAGTGAGAAGAGCTGCAATGTCAGTACAGGAGTGAGCGAGAGCTGCATTGTCACTGCAGAAGTGATAGAGTGCTGCATTGTCAGTACAGGAGTGAGGGAGAGCTGCATTGTCAGTGCAGGAGTGAGAGAGATCTGTATTGTCTCTACAGGAGTGAGGGAGAGTTGCATTGTCAGTATAGGAGTGAGAGAGAGAGCTACATTGTCACTGCAGGAGTGAGAGAGAGTTGCATTGGCACTGCAGGAGTGAGAGAGAGCTGCATTGTCAGTACAGGAGTGAGAGACAGCTGCATTGTCAGTATAGGAGTGAGAGAGAGCTGCATTGTCAGTACAGGACTGAGAGAGAGCTGCATTGTCAGTATAAGAGTGAGAGAGTGCTGCATTGTCAGTGCAGAATGAGAGAGAGCAGCACTGTCAGTAGAGGAGTGAGAGAGTGCATCATTGCCAGTACCGGAGTGAGAGAGAGCTACATTGTCAGCATAGGAGTGAGAGAGAGCTGTATTGTCAGTACAGGAGTGAGAGAGAGCTGCATTGTCACTGCAGGAGTGAAAGAGAGCTGCATTGTCAGTATAGGAGTGAGAGAGAGCTGTATTGTCACTGCAGGAGTGTCAGGGAGCTGTATTGTCAATTAGAGGAGTGAGAGAGAGCTGCATTCTGAGTACAGGAGTGAGAGAGAGCTGCATTGCCAGTAGAGGAGTGAGAGAGAGCTGTATTGTCAGTATAGGAGTGAGAGAGAACTGTATTGTCTCTACAGGAGTGAGGGAGAGCTGCATTTTCAGTATAGGAGTGAGAGAGAGAACTGCATTGTCACTGCAGGAGTGAGAGAGAGCTGCATTGTCAGTACAGGAGTGAGAGAGAGATAGATTGTCAGTGCAGGAGTGAGAGAGAGCTCCATTGTCAGTACAGGAGTGAGAGAGAGCTCCATTGTCAGTACAGGAGTGAGAGAGAGCTCCATTGTCAGTGCAGGAGTGATAGAGTGCTGCATTGTCAGTACAGGAGTGAGGGAGAGCTGCATTGTCAGTATAGGAGTGAGAGAGAGCTGCATTGTCACTGCATGAGTGAGAGAGAGCTGTATTGTCTCTACAGGAGTGAGGGAGAGTTGCATTGTCAGTATAGGAGTGAGAGAGAGAGCTACATTGTCACTGCAGGAGTGAGAGAGAGCTGCATTGTCAGTACAGGAGTGAGAGACAGCTGCATTGTCAGTACAGGAGTGAGCGAGAGCTGCATTGTCAGGGCAGGAGTTAGAGAGAGCTGCATTGTCAGTATAGGAGTGAGAGAGAGCTGCATTGTCACTGCATGAGTGAGAGAGAGCTGCATTGTCTCTACAGGAGTGAGGGAGAATTGCATTGTCAGTATAGGAGTGAGAGAGAGAGCTACATTGTCACTGCAGGAGTGAGAGAGAGCTGCAATGTCAGTACAGGAGTGAGCGAGAGCTGCATTGTCACTGCAGGAGTGAGAGAGAGCTGCATTGACAGTACAGGAGTGAGAGAGAGCTGCATTGTCAGTACAAGAGTGAAAGAGAGCTTCATTGTCAGTATAGGAGTGAGAGAGAAGTGCATTGCCAGTACAGGAGTGAGAGAGCTGCATTGCCAGTAGAGGAGTGAGAGAGAGCTGCATTGTCAGTATAGGAGTGAGAGTGAAGTGCATTGTCAGTACAGGAGTGAGAGAGAGCTGCAATGTCAGTACAGAAGTGAGAGAGAGCTGCATTGTCAGTACAGGAGTGAGAGAGAGCTGCATTGTCAGTACAGGAGTGAGAGAGAGCTGCAATGTCAGAACAGGAGTGAGAGAGAACTGTATTGTCTCTACAGGAGTGAGGGAGAGCTGCATTGTCAGTTTACGAGTGAGAGAGAGAGCTGCATTGTCACTGCAGGTGTGAGAGAGAGCTGCATTGTCAGTACAGGAGGGAGAGAGAGATAGATTGTCAGTACAGGAGTGACAGAGAGCTGCATTGTCAGTACAGGAGTGAGAGAGAAGTGCAATGTCAGTACAGGAGTGAGAGAGAGCTGCATTGTCAGTAGAGGAGTGAGAGAGAGCTGCATTGTCAGTATAGGAGTGAGAGAGAGCTGCATTGTCAGTGTAGGAGTGAGAGACAGCTGCATTGTCAGTATAGGAGTGAGGGAGAGCTGCATTGTCAGTATAGGAGTGAGAGAGAGAGCTGCCTTGTCACTGCAGGACTGAGAGAGAGCTGCATTGTCAGTATAGGAGTGAGAGAGTGCTGCATTGTCAGTGCTGAATGAGAGAGAGCAGCACTGTCACTATAGGAGTGAGAGAGTGCATCATTGTCAGTACAGCAGTGAGAGAGAGCTGCATTGTCAGTACAGGAGTGAGAGAGAGCTGCATTGTCAGTATAGGAGTGAGAGAGTGCATCATTGTCAGTACAGCAGTGAGAGAGAGCTGCATTTTCAGTATAGGAGTGAGAGAGAGCTCCATTGTCAGTACAGGAGTGAGAGAGAGCTATATTGTCAGTACAGGAGTGAGAGAGTGCTGCATTGTCAGTATAGGAGTGAGAGAGAGCTGAATGTCAGTACAAGAGTGAGAGAGAGCTGCATTGTCACTGCAGGAGTGACAGAGAGCTGTATTGTCAGTAGAGGAGTGAGAGAGAGCTGCATTGTCAGTATAGGAGTGAGAGAGAGCTGCATTGTCAGTATAGGAGTGAGAGAGAGCTGCATTGCCAGTAGAGGAGTGAGAGAGAGCTGCATTGTCAGTATAGGAGTGAGTGTGAAGTGCATTGTCAGTACAGGAGTGAGAGAGAGCTGCGTTGTCAGTACAGGAGTGAGAGAGAGCTGCATTGTCAGTACAGGAGTGAGAGAACTGTATTGTCTCTACAGGAGTGAGGGAGAGCTGCATTGTCAGTATAGGAGTGAGAGAGAGAGCTGCCTTGTCACTGCAGGAGTGAGAGAGAGCTGCATTGTCAGTATAGGAGTGAGAAGAGCTGCATTGTCACTGCAGGAGTGACAGAGAGCTGCATTGTCAGTATAGGAGTGAGAGAGAGCTGCATTGTCAGTAGAGGAGTGAGAGAGAGCTGCAATGTCAGTACAGAAGTGAGAGAGAGCTCCATTGTCAGTATAGGAGTGAGAGAGAGCTGCGTTGTCAGTACAGGAGTGACAGAGAGCTGTATTGTCTGTACAGGAGTGAGAGAGAGCTGCATTGTCAGTATAGGAGTGAGAGAGAGCTGCATTGGCACTGCAGGAGTGAGAGAGAGCAGCATTGTCAGTACAGGAGTGACAGAGAGCTGCATTGTCAGTATAAGAGTGAGAGAGAGCTGCAATGTCAGTACAGGACTGAGAGAGAGCTGCATTGTCAGTATAAGAGTGAGAGAGTGCTGCATTGTCAGTGCAGAATGAGAGAGAGCAGCACTGTCCGTATAGGAGTGAGAGAGTGCATCATTGTCAGTACAGCAGTGAGAGAGAGCCGCATTGTCAGTATAGGAGTGAGAGAGAGCTGCCTTGTCAGTACAGGTGTGAGAGAGAGCTGCATTGACAGTACAGGAGTGACAGAGAGCTGCATTGTCAGTAGAGGAGTGAGAGAGAGCTGCATTGTCAGTACAGGAGTGAGAGAGAGCTGCATTGTCACTGCATGAGTGAGAGAGAGCTGTATTGTCTCTACAGGAGTGAGAGAGAGCTGCATTGTCAGTGTAGGAGTGAGAGAGAGCTTCATTGTCAGTACAGGAGTGAGAGAGAGCTGCATTGACAGTACAGGAGTGACAGAGAGCTGCATTGTCAGTAGAGGAGTGAGAGAGAGCTGCATTGTCAGTACAGGAGTGAGAGAGAGCTGCATTGTCAGAATACGAGTGAGAGAGAGCTGCATTGTCAGTATAGGAGTGAGAGAGAAATGTATTGCCAGTACAGGAGTGAGAGAGAGCTGCAATGTCAGTACAGTAGTGAGAGAGAGCTGCATTGTCAGTACAGGAGTGAGAGAGAGCTGCATTGTCAGTATAGGAGTGAGAGAGAAATGCATTGCCAGTACAGGAGTGACAGAGAGCTGCAATGTCAGTACAGTAGTGAGAGAGAGCTGCATTGTCAGTACAGGAGTGAGAGAGAGCTGCATTGGCACTGCAGGAGTGAGAGAGAGCTGCATTGTCAGAACAGGAGTGAGAAAGAGATGCATGTCAGTATAGGAGTGAGAGAGATCTGCAATGTCAGTACAGGAGTGAGGGAGAGCTGTATTGTCTCTACAGGAGTGAGGGAGAGTTGCATTGTCAGTATAGGAGTGAGAGAGAGAGCTGCATTGTCACTGCAGGAGTGAGAGAGAGCTGCGTTGTCAGTACAGGAGTGAGAGAGAGCTGCATTGTCAGTATAGGAGTGAGAGAGAGAGCTGCATTGTCACTGCAGGAGTGAGAGAGAGCTGCATTGTCAGTACAGGAGTGAGAGAGAGCTAGATTGTCAGTACATGAGTGAGAGAGAGCTGCATTGTCATTATAGGAGTGAGAGAGAGCTGCAATGTCAGTAGAGGAGTGAGAGAGAACTGTATTGTCAGTACAGGAGTGAGAGAGAGCTGCATTGTCAGTAAGGAGTGAGAGAGAGCTGCATTGTCAGTATAGGAGTGAGAGAAAAGTGCATTGTCAGTACAGTTGTGAGAGAGAGCTGCAATGTCAATACAGAAGTGAGCGAGAGCTGCGTTGTCAGTACAGGAGTGACAGAGAGCTGTATTGTCTGTACAGGAGTGAGAGAGAGCTGCATTGTCAGTACGGGAGTGAGAGAGAGCTGCATTGGCACTGCAGGAGTGAGAGAGAGCTGCATTGTCAGTAGAGGAGTGACAGACAGCTGCATTGTCAGTATAGGAGTGAGAGAGAGCTGCAATGTCAGTACAGGACTGAGAGAGAGCTGCAATGTCAGTACCGGAGTGAGAGAGAGCTGCATTGTCAGTATAAGAGTGAGAGAGTGCTGCATTGTCAGTGCTGAATGAAAGAGAGCAGCACTGTCAGTATAGGAGTGAGAGAGTGCATCATTGTCAGTACAGCAGTGAGAGAGAGCTGCATTGTCAGTATAGGATTGAGAGAGAGCTCCATTGTCAGTACAGGAGTTAGAGAGAGCTGCATTGTCAGTACAGGAGTGAGAGAGAGCTGCATTGTCAGTACAGGAGTGAGAGAGTACACCATTGTCAGTACAGCAGGGAGAGAGAGCTCCATTGTCAGTATAGGAGTGAGAGAGAACTCCATTGTCAGTGCAGGAGTGATAGAATGCTGCATTGTCAGTACAGGAGTGAGGGAGAGCTGCATTATCAGTATAGGAGTGAGAGAGAAGTGCATTGCCAGTACAGGAGTGAGAGAGAGCTGCATTGTCCGTATAGGAGTGAGAGAGTGCTGCATTGTCAGTACAGGAGTGAGAGAGATCTGCAATGTCAGTAGAGGAGTGAGAGAGAGCTGCATTGTCAGTATAGGAGTGAGAGAGAGCTCCATTGTCAGTGCAGGAGTGATAGAGTGCTGCAATGTCAGTACAGGAGTGAGGGAGAGATGCATTGTCAGTACAGGAGTGAGGGAGAGCTGCATTGTGAGTATAGGAGTGAGAGAGAGCTGCATTGTCACTGCATGAGTGAGGGAGAGCTGTATTGTCTCTACAGGAGTGAGGCAGAGCTGCATTGTCAGTATAGGAGTGAGAGAGAGCGGCAATGTCAGTACAAGAGTGACAGAGAGCTGCATTGTCACTGCAGGAGTGACAGAGAGCTGTATTGTCAGTAGTGGAGTGAGAGAGAGCTGCATTGTCAGTATAGGAGTGAGAGAGAGCTGCAATGTCACTGCAGGAGTGACAGAGAGCTGCATTGCCAGTACAGGAGTGAGAGAGAGCTGCATTGTCAGTACAGGAGTGAGAGAGTGCTGCATTGTCAGTACAGGAGTGAGAGAGAGATGCATTGTCAGTATAGGAGTGAGACAAGGCTGCAATGTCAGAACAGGAGTGAGAGAGAACTGTATTGTCTCTACAGGAGTGAGGGAGAGCTGCATTGTCAGTTTACGAGTGAGAGAGAGAGCTGCATTGTCACTGCAGGTGTGAGAGAGAGCTGCATTGTCAGTACAGGAGGGAGAGAGAGATAGATTGTCAGTACAGGAGTGACAGAGAGCAGCATTGTCAGTACAGGAGTGAGAGAGAGCTGCATGGTCAGTATAGGAGTGAGAGACAGCTGCATTGGCACTGCAGGAGTGAGAGAGAGCTGCATTGTCAGTACAGGAGTGACAGACAGCTGCATTGTCAGTATAGGAGTGAGAGAGAGCTGCAATTTCAGTACAGGACTGAGAGAGAGCTGCATTGTCAGTATAGGAGTGAGAGAGTGCTGCATTGTCAGTGCTGAATGAGAGAGAGCAGCACTGTCACTATAGGAGTGAGAGAGTGCATCATTGTCAGTACAGCAGTGAGAGAGAGCTGCATTTTCAGTATAGGAGTGAGAGAGAGCTCCATTGTCAGTACAGGAGTGAGAGAGAGCTGCATTCGCACTGCAGGAGTGAGAGAGTGCTGCATTGTCAGTATAGGAGTGAGAGAGAGCTGCATTGTCAGTATAGGAGTGAGAGAGAGCTGCATTGTCAGTATAGGAGTGAGAGAGTGCTGCATTGTCACTGCATGAGTGAGAGAGAGCTGTATTGTCTCTACAGGAGTGAGGGAGAGCTGCATTGTCAGTATAGGAGTGAGAGAGAGAGCTGCATTGTCACTGCAGGAGTGAGAGAGAGCTGCATTGTCAGTACAGGAGTGAGAAAGAGCTGCATTGTCAGTATAGGAGTGAGAGAGAGCTGCAATGTCAGTACAGGAGTGAGAGAGAGTTGCATTGTCACTGCAGGAGTGAGAGAGAGCTGCATTGTCAGTACAAGAGTGAAAGAGAGCTGCATTGTCAATATAGGAGTGAGAGAGAGCTGCAATGTCAGTACAAGAGTGAGAGAGAGCTGCATTGTCACTGCAGGAGTGACAGAGCTGTATTGTCAGTAGAGGAGTGAGAGAGAGCTGCATTGTCAGTATAGGAGTGAGAGAGAGCTGCATTGTCAGTACAGGAGTGAGAGAGAGCTGCATTGTCAGTACAGGAGTGAGAGAGAGCTGCGTTGTCAGTACAGGAGTGAGAGAGAGCTGCATTGTCAGTATCGGAGTGAGAGAGAGCTGCAATGTCAGTACAGGAGGGAGAGAACTGTATTTTCTCTACAGGAGTGAGGGAGAGCTGCATTGTCAGTATAGGAGTGAGAGAGAGAGCTGCCTTGTCACTGCAGGAATGAGAGAGAGCTGCATTGTCAGTACAGGAGTGAGAAGAGCTGCATTGTCACTGCAGGAGTGACAGAGAGCTGCATTGTCAGTACAGGAGTGAGAGAGAAGTGCATTGTCAGTAGAGGAGTGAGAGAGAGCTGCATTGTCAGTAGAGGAGTGAGAGAGAGCTGCATTGTCAGTACAGAAGTGAGCGAGAGCTGCGTTGTCAGTACAGGAGTGACAGACAGCTGCATTGTCAGTATAGGAGTGAGAGAGAGCTGCATTGGCACTGCAGGAGTGAGAGAGAGCTGCATTGTCAGTACAGGAGTGACAGACAGCTGCATTGTCAGTATAGGAGTGAGAGAGAGCTGCAATGTCAGTACAGGACTGAGAGAGAGCTGCATTGTCAGTATAAGAGTGAGAGAGTGCTGCATTGTCAGTGCAGAATGAGAGAGAGCAGCACTGTCCGTATAGGAGTGAGAGAGTGCATCATTGTCAGTACAGCAGTGAGAGAGAGCCGCATTGTCAGTATAGGAGTGAGAGAGAGCTGCATTGTCACTGCATGAGTGAGAGAGAGCTGTATTGTCTCTACAGGAGTGAGAGAGAGCTGCATTGTCAGTGTAGGAGTGAGAGAGAGCTGCATTGTCAGTACAGGAGTGAGAGAGAGCTGCATTGACAGTACAGGAGTGACAGAGAGCTGCATTGTCAGTAGAGGAGTGAGAGAGAGCTGCATTGTCAGTACAGGAGTGAGAGAGAGCTGCATTGTCAGAATACGTGTGAGAGAGAGCTGCATTGTCAGTATAGGAGTGAGAGAGAAATGTATTGCCAGTACAGGAGTGAGAGAGAGCTGCAAGGTCAGTACAGTAGTGAGAGAGAGCTGCATTGTCAGTACAGGAGTGAGAGAGAGCTGCATTGTCAGTATAGGAGTGAGAGAGAAATGCATTGCCAGTACAGGAGTGAGAGAGAGCTGCAATGTCAGTACAGTAGTGAGAGAGAGCTGCATTGTCAGTACAGGAGTGAGAGAGAGCTGCATTGTCAGAACAGGAGTGAGAAAGAGATGCATGTCAGTATAGGAGTGAGAGAGAGCTGCAATGTCAGTACAGGAGTGAGGGAGAGCTGTATTGTCTCTACAGGAGTGAGGGAGAGTTGCATTGTCTGTATAGGAGTGAGAGAGAGAGCTGCATTGTCACTGCAGGAGTGAGAGAGAGCTGCATTGTCAGTACAGGAGTGAGAGAGAGCTAGATTGTCAGTACAGGAGTGAGAGAGAGCTAGATTGTCAGTACATGAGTGAGAGAGAGCTGCGTTGTCATTATAGGAGTGAGAGAGATCTGCAATGTCAGTAGAGGAGTGAGAGAGAGCTGCATTGTCAGTAAGGAGTGAGAGAGAGCTGCATTGTCAGTATAGGAGTGAGAGAAAAGTGCATTGTCAGTACAGTTGTGAGAGAGAGCTGCAATGTCAATACAGAAGTGAGCGAGAGCTGTGTTGTCAGTACAGGAGTGACAGAGAGCTGTATTGTCTGTACAGGAGTGAGAGAGAGCTGCATTGTCAGTATAGGAGTGAGAGAGAGCTGCATTGGCACTGCAGGAGTGAGAGAGAGCTGCATTGTCAGTAGAGGAGTGACAGACAGCTGCATTGTCAGTATAGGAGTGAGAGAGAGCTGCAATGTCAGTACAGGACTGAGAGAGAGCTGCATTGTCAGTATAAGAGTGAGAGAGTGCTGCATTGTCAGTGCTGAATGAGAGAGAGCAGCACTGTCAGTATAGGAGTGAGAGAGTGCATCATTGTCAGTACAGCAGTGAGAGAGAGCTGCATTGTCAGTATAGGATTGAGAGAGAGCTCCATTGTCAGTACAGGAGTTAGAGAGAGCTGCATTGTCAGTAGAGGAGTGAGAGAGAGCTGCATTCTCAGTATAGGAGTGAGAGAGTGCTCCATTGACAGTGCAGGAGTGAGAGAGAGCTGCATTGTCAGTATAGGAGTGAGAGAGTACACCATTGTCAGTACAGCAGGGAGAGAGAGCTCCATTGTCAGTATAGGAGTGAGAGAGAACTCCATTGTCAGTGCAGGAGTGAGAGAGAGATGCATTATCAGTATAGGAGTGACAGAATGCTGCATTGTCAGTACAGGAGTGAGGGAGAGCTGCATTATCAGTATAGGAGTGAGAGAGAAGTGCATTGCCAGTACAGGAGTGAGAGAGAGCTGCATTGTCAGTACAGGAGTGAGAGAGATCTGCAATGTCAGTAGAGGAGTGAGAGAGAGCTGCATTGTCAGTATAGGAGTGAGAGAGAGCTCCATTGTCAGTGCAGGAGTGATAGAGTGCTGCATTGTCAGTACAGGAGTGAGGGAGATCTGCAATGTCAGTAGAGGAGTGAGAGAGAGCTGCATTGTCAGTATAGGAGTGAGAGAGACCTGCATTGTCAGTATAGGAGTGAGAGAGAGAGCTGCATTGTCAGTATAGGAGTGAGAGAGTGCTGCATTCTCTCTACAGGAGTGAGAGACAGCTGCATTGTCAGTAGAGCAGTGAGAGAGAGCTGCATTGCCAGTACAGGAGTGAGAGAGAGCTGCATTTTCAGTACAGGAGTGAGAGAGTGATACATTGTCAGTATAGGAGTGAGAGAGTGCTGCATTGTCAGTAGAGGAGTGAGAGAGTGCTCCTTGTCAGTACAGGAGTGAGAGAGAGCTGTATTGTCTCTACGGGAGTGAGGCAGAGCTGCATTGACAGTTTTGGAGTAAGAGAGAGAGCTGCATTGTCACTGCAGGAGTGAGAGAGAGCTGCATTGTCAGTACAGGAGTGAGAGAGAGATGCATTGTCAGTACAGGAGTGAGAGAGAGCTGCATTGTCAGTATAGGGGTGAGAGAGATCTGCATTGTCAGTATAGGAGTGAGGGAGAGCTGTATTGTCAGTATAGGAGTGAGAGAGTGCTGCATTGTCAGTACAGGAGTGAGAGAGAGCTGCATTGACAGTACAGGAGTGAGAGAGAGCTGCATTGTCAGTATAGGAGTGAGAGAGTGCTGCATTGTCAGTACAGGAGTGAGAGAGATCTGCAATGTCAGTATAGGAGTGAGGGAGAGCTGTATTGTCAGTATAGGAGTGAGAGAGTGCTGCATTGTCAGTACAGGAGTGAGAGAGAGCTGCATTGACAGTACAGGAGTGAGAGAGAGCTGCATTGTCAGTATAGGAGTGAGAGAGTGCTGCATTGTCAGTACAGGAGTGAGAGAGATCTGCAATGTCAGTAGAGGAGTGAGAGAGAGCTGCATTGTCAGTACAGGAGTGAGAGAGTGCTCCATTGTCAGTGCAGGAGTGATAGAGTGCTGCATTGTCAGTACACGAGTGAGGGAGAGCTGCATTGTCAGTGCAGGAGTGAGAGAGAGCTGCATTGTCAGTATAGGAGTGAGAGAGAGCTGCATTGTCACTGCATGAGTGAGAGAGAGCTGTATTGTCTCTACGGGAGTGAGAGAGAGCTGCAATGTCAGTACAGGAGTGAGAGAGAGATGCATTGTCAGTACAGGAGTGAGAGAAAGATGCATTGTCAGTATAGGAGTGAGAGAGATCGGCAATGTCAGTACAGGAGTGAGGGAGAGCTGTGTTGTCTCTACAGGAGTGAGGGAGAGCTGCATTGTCAGTATAGGAGTGAGAGAGAGAGCTGCATTGTCACTGCAGGAGTGAGAGAGAGCTGCATTGTCAGTACAGGAGTGAGAGAGAGCTAGATTGTCAGTACATGAGTGAGAGAGAGCTGCGTTGTCATTATAGGAGTGAGAGAGAGCTGCAATGTCAGTAGAGGAGTGAGAGAGAGCTGCATTGTCAGTAAGGAGTGAGAGAGAGCTGCATTGTCAGTATAGGAGTGAGAGAAAAGTGCATTGTCAATACAGTTGTGAGAGAGAGCTGCAATGTCAATACAGAAGTGACAGAGAGCTGTATTGTCTGTACAGGAGTGAGAGAGAGCTGCATTGTCAGTATAGGAGTGAGAGAGAGCTGCATTGGCACTGCAGGAGTGAGAGAGAGCTGCATTGTCAGTACAGGAGTGACAGACAGCTGCATTGTCAGTATAGGAGTGAGAGAGAGCTGCAATGTCAGTACAGGACTGAGAGAGAGCTGCATTGTCAGTATAAGAGTGAGAGAGTGCTGCATTGTCAGTGCTGAATGAGAGAGAGCAGCACTGCCAGTATAGGAGTGAGAGAGTGCATCATTGTCAGTACAGCAGTGAGAGAGAGCTGCATTGTCAGTATAGGATTGAGAGAGAGCTCCATTGTCAGTACAGGAGTTAGAGAGAGCCGCATTGTCAGTAGAGGAGAGAGAGAGAGCTGCATTCTCAGTATAGGAGTGAGAGAGTGCTCCATTGACAGTGCAGGAGTGAGAGAGAGCTGCATTGTCAGTATAGGAGTGAGAGAGTACACCATTGTCAGTACAGCAGGGAGAGAGAGCTCCATTGTCAGTATAGGAGTGAGAGAGAACTCCATTGTCAGTGCAGGAGTGAGAGAGAGCTGCATTATCAGTATAGGAGTGACAGAATGCTGCATTGTCAGTACAGGAGTGAGAGAGAGCTGCATTATCAGTATAGGAGTGAGAGAGAAGTGCATTGCCAGTACAGGAGTGAGAGAGAGCTGCATTGTCAGTACAGGAGTGAGAGAGATCTGCAATGTCAGTAGAGGAGTGAGAGAGAGCTGCATTGTCAGTATAGGAGTGAGAGAGAGCTCCATTGTCAGTGCAGGAGTGATAGAGTGCTGCATTGTCAGTACAGGAGTGAGGGAGAGCTGCATTGTCAGTGCAGGAGTGAGAGAGAGCTGCATTGTGAGTATGGGAGTGAGAGAGAGCTGCATTGTCACTGCATGAGTGAGAGAGAGCTGTATTGTCTCTAGAGGAGTGAGGCAGAGCTGCATTGTCAGTATAGGAGTGAGAGAGAGAGCTGCATTGTCACTGCAGGAGTGGGAGAGAGCTGCATTGTCAGTACAGGAGTGAGAGAGAGCTGCATTGTCAGTATAGGAGTGAGAGAGACCTGCATTGTCAGTATAGGAGTGAGAGAGAGAGCTGCATTGTCAGTACAGGAGTGAGAGAGTGCTGCATTCCCTCTACAGGAGTGAGAGACAGCTGCATTGTCAGTAGAGCAGTGAGAGAGAGCTGCATTGCCAGTACAGGAGTGAGAGAGAGCTGCATTTTCAGTACAGGAGAGAGAGAGTGCTGCATTGTCAGTATAGGAGTGAGAGAGTGCTGCATTGTCAGTAGAGGAGTGAGAGAGTGCTCCTTGTCAGTACAGGAGTGAGAGAGAGCTGTATTGTCTCTACGGGAGTGAGGCAGAGCTGCATTGACAGTTTTGGAGTAAGAGAGAGAGCTGCATTGTCACTGCAGGAGTGAGAGAGAGCTGCATTGTCAGTACAGGAGTGAGAGAGAGATGCATTGTCAGTACAGGAGTGAGAGAGAGCTGCATTGTCAGTATAGGGGTGAGAGAGATCTGCATTGTCAGTATAGGAGTGAGGGAGAGCTGTATTGTCAGTATAGGAGTGAGAGAGAGCTGCATTGTCAGTACAGCAGTGAGAGAGAGCTGCATTGTCAATACAGGAGTGAGAGAGAGCTGCATTGTCAGTACAGCAGTGAGAGAGAGCTGCATTGTCAATACAGGAGTGAGAGAGAGCTGCATTGTCAGTACAGGAGTGAGAGAGAGCAGCATTGTCAGTACAGGAGTGACAGAGAGCTGCATTGTCAGTACAGGAGTGAGACGGGGCTGTATTGTCAGCAGAGGAGTGAGAGAGAGCTGCATTGTCAGTATAGGAGTGAGAGAGTGCTGCATTGTCAGTACAGGAGTGAGAGAGATCTGCAATGTCAGTAGAGGAGTGAGAGAGAGCTGCATTGTCAGTACAGGAGTGAGAGAGTGCTCCATTGTCAGTGCAGGAGTGATAGAGTGCTGCATTGTCAGTACACGAGTGAGGGAGAGCTGCATTGTCAGTGCAGGAGTGAGAGAGAGCTGCATTGTCAGTACAGGAGTGAGAGAGAGCTGCATTGTCACTGCATGAGTGAGAGAGAGCTGTATTGTCTCTACGGGAGTGAGAGAGAG
Organism: Isurus oxyrinchus; assembly: GCA_026770705.1. NCBI lineage: Eukaryota > Metazoa > Chordata > Chondrichthyes > Lamniformes > Lamnidae > Isurus > Isurus oxyrinchus. Next base: position 467,888 of record JANJGN010000263.1, on the reverse strand, counting down.
CTGCAATGTCAGTACAGGAGTGAGAGAGAGATGCATTGTCAGTACAGGAGTGAGAGAGAGATGCATTGTCAGTATAGGAGTGAGAGAGATCGGCAATGTCAGTACAGGAGTGAGGGAGAGCTGTATTGTCTCTACAGGAGTGAGGGAGAGCTGCATTGTCAGTATAGGAGTGAGAGAGAGAGCTGCATTGTCACTGCAGGAGTGAGAGAGAGCTGCATTGTCAGTACAGCAGTGAGAGAGAACTGCATTGTCAGTATAGGAGTGAGAGAGAGCTGTATTGTCAGTATAAGAGTGAGAGAGAGCTGCATTGTCAGTATAGGAGTGAGAGAGAGCTGCATTCTCAGTATAGGAGTGAGAGAGAGCGGCATTGTCAGTATAGGAGTGAGAGAGAGAGCTGCATTGTCACTGCAGGAGTGAGAGAGAGCTGCATTCTCAGTACAGGAGTGAGAGAGAGCTGTATTGTCAGTACAGGAGTGAGAGAGAGTTGCATTGTCAGTATAGGAGTGGGAGAGAGCTGCATTTTCACTATTGGAGCGAGAGAGTTCTCCATTATCAGTAGAGGAGTGAGAGAGAGCAGCAATGTCAGTACAGGGGTGAGAGAGAGCTGCATTGTCAGTACAGCAGTGAGAGAGAGCTGCATTGTCAATACAGGAGTGAGAGAGAGCTGCATTGTCAGTACAGCAGTGAGAGAGAGCTGCATTGTCAATACAGGAGTGAGAGAGAGCTGCATTGTCAGTACAGGAGTGAGAGAGAGCAGCATTGTCAGTACAGGAGTGACAGAGAGCTGCATTGTCAGTACAGGAGTGAGACGGGGCTGTATTGTCAGCAGAGGAGTGAGAGAGAGCTGCATTGTCACTGCAGGAGTGAGAGAGAGCTGCATTGTCAGTACAGGAGTGACAGAGAGCTGCATTTTCAGTAGAGGAGTGAGACGGTGCTGTATTGTCAGTATAGGAGTGAGAGAGAGCTGCATTATCAGTACGGGAGTGAGAGAGAGCTGCATTGTCAATATAGGAATGAGAGAGTGCTCCTTGTCAGCACAGGAGTGAGAGGGAGCTGCATTGTCAGTACAGGAGTGAGAGAGAGCTGCATTGTCATTGCAGGAGTGAGAGAGAGCTACATTGTCTGTACAGGAGTGAGAGAGAGCTGCATTGTCACTGCAGGAGTGAGAGAGAGCTGCATTGTCAGTATAGGAGTGAGAGAGAGCTGCATTGTCAGTACAGGAATGACAGAGAGCTACTTTGTCTGTACAGGAGTGAGAGAGAGCTGCATTGTCACTGCAGGAGTGAGAGAGAGCTGAATTGTCAGTACCGGAGTGACAGAGAGCTGTATTGTCAGTGCAGGAATGACAGAGAGCTACATTGTCTGTACAGGAGTGAGAGAGAGCTGCACTGTCACTGTAGGAGTGAGAGAGATGCATTGTCACTGCAGGAGTGAGAGAGAGCTGCATAGTCAGTACAGCAGTGAGAGAGAGAGCTGCATTGTCAGTACAGGAGTGACAGAGAGCTGCATTCTCTTTACAGGAGTGAGAGAGAGCTGCATTGTCAGTACAGGAGTGAGAGAGAGATGCATTGTCAGTACAGGAGTGAGCGAGAGCACCATTGTCAGTATAGGAGTGAGAGAGTTCTGCATTGTCAGTATAGGAGTGAGAGAGAGCTGCATTGTCAGTACAGGAGTGAGAGAGTTCTGCATTGTCACTGGAGGAGTGAGAGAGAGCTGCCTTGTCAGTAAGGAGTGAGAAAGAGCTGCAATGTCAGTACAGGAGTGAGAGAGAGCTGCATTGTCGGTATAGGAGTGAGAGAGTACTCCATTGTCAGTAGACGCGTGAGAGAGAGCTGCAATGTCAATATAGGAGTGAGAGAGAGCTACAATGTCAGTATAGGCGTGAGAGAGTGCTGCATTGTCAGTACAGGAGTGAGAGGGAGCTGCATTGTCACTGCAGGGGTGAGAGAGAGCTGCATTGTAAGAAAGGAGTGAGAGAGAGCTGCATTGTCACTGGAGGAGTGAGAGAGAGCTGCATTGTCAGTAAAGCAGTGACATTGAGCTGTATTGTCTGTACAGGAGTGAGAGAGCTGCATTGTCAGTATAGGAGTGAGAGAGAGCTGCATTGTCACTGGAGGAGTGAGAGAGAGCTGCATTGTCAGTAAAGGAGTGACATTGAGCTGTATTGTCTGTACAGGAGTGAGAGAGCTGCATTGTCAGTATAGGAGTGAGAGAGAGCTGCATTGTCAGTATAGGAGTGAGAGAGATCTGCAATGTCAGTACAGGAGTGAGGGAGAGCTGTATTGTCTCTACAGGAGTGAGGGAGAGCTGCATTGTCAGTATAGGAGTGAGAGAGAGAGCTGCATTGTCACTGCAGGAGTGAGAGAGAGCTGCATTGTCAGTACAGGAGTGAGAGAGAGCTAGATTGTCAGTACATGAGTGAGAGAGAAGTGCATTGTCAGTATAGGAGTGAGAGAGAGCTGCATTGTCAGTATAGGAGTGAGAGAGAGCTGCATTGTCAGTATAGGAGTGAGAGAGAGCTGCATTGTCAGTATACGAGTGTGAGAGAAGTGCATTGTAAGTACAGGAGTGAGAGAGAGCAGCAATGTCAGTACAGAAGTGATAGAGAGCTGCGTTATCAGTACAGGAGTGACAGAGATCTGTATTGTCTGTACAGGTGTGAGAGAGAGCTGCATTGTTAGTATAGGAGTGAGAGAGAGCTGCATTATCAGTGCAGCAGTGAGAGAGAGCAACAATGTCAGTACAGGAGTGAGAGAGAACTGCATTGTCACTGCAGGAGTGAGAGAGAGCTGAATTGTCAGTACCGGAGTGACAGAGAGCTGTATTGTCAGTGCAGGAATGACAGAGCTACATTGTCTGAACAGGAGGGAGAGAGAGCTGCATTGTCACTGCAGGAGTGAGAGAGATGCATTGTCACTGCAGGAGTGAGAGAGAGCTGCATTATCAGTGCAGCAGTGAGAGAGAGCTGCATTGTCAGTACAGGAGTGAGAGAGAGCTGCATTGTCAGTACAGGAGTGAGACGGGGCTGTATTGTCAGTAGAGGAGTGAGAGAGAGCTGCATTGTCACTGCAGGAGTGAGAGAGAGCTGCATTGTCAGTACAGGAGTGACAGAGAGCTGCATTTTCAGTAGAGGAGTGAGACGTTGCTGTATTGTCAGTAAAGGAGTGAGAGAGAGATGCATTGTCAGTATAGGAGTGAGAGAGAGCTGCATTGTCAGTACGGGAGTGACAGAGAGCTGCATTCTCTGTACAGGAGTGGGAGAGAGCTGCATTGTCAGTACAGGAGTGAGAGAGAGCTGCATTGTCAGTACAGGAGTGACAGAGAGCTGCATTCTCTGTACAGGAGTGAGAGAGAGCTGCATCGACAGTACAGGAGTGAGAGAGAGCTGCATTGTCAGTATAGGAGTGAGAGAGTGCTGCATTGTCAGTACAGGAGTGAGAGAGATCTGCAATGTCAGTAGAGGAGTGAGAGAGAGCTGCATTGTCAGTACAGGAGTGAGAGAGTGCTCCATTGTCAGTGCAGGAGTGATAGAGTGCTGCATTGTCAGTACACGAGTGAGGGAGAGCTGCATTGTCAGTGCAGGAGTGAGAGAGAGCTGCATTGTCAGTATAGGAGTGAGAGAGAGCTGCATTGTCACTGCATGAGTGAGAGAGAGCTGTATTGTCTCTACGGGAGTGAGAGAGAGCTGCAATGTCAGTACAGGAGTGAGAGAGAGATGCATTGTCAGTACAGGAGTGAGAGAGAGATGCATTGTCAGTATAGGAGTGAGAGAGATCGGCAATGTCAGTACAGGAGTGAGGGAGAGCTGTATTGTCTCTACAGGAGTGAGGGAGAGCTGCATTGTCAGTATAGGAGTGAGAGAGAGAGCTGCATTGTCACTGCAGGAGTGAGAGAGAGCTGCATTGTCAGTACAGCAGTGAGAGAGAACTGCATTGTCAGTATAGGAGTGAGAGAGAGCTGTATTGTCAGTATAAGAGTGAGAGAGAGCTGCATTGTCAGTATAGGAGTGAGAGAGAGCGGCATTGTCAGTATAGGAGTGAGAGAGAGAGCTGCATTGTCACTGCAGGAGTGAGAGAGAGCTGCATTGTCAGTACAGGAGTGAGAGAGAGCTGCATTGTCAGTATAGAAGGGAGAGAGAACTGCATTGTCAGTATAGGAGTGAGAGAGAAGTGCATTGTCAGTATAGGAGTGAGAGAGAGAGCTGCATTGTTACTGCAGGAGTGAGAGAGAGGTGCATTCTCAGTACAGGAGTGAGAGAGAGCTGTATTGTCAGTACAGGAGTGAGAGAGAGTTGCATTGTCAGTATAGGAGTGGGAGAGAGCTGCATTTTCACTATTGGAGCGAGAGAGTTCTCCATTATCAGTAGAGGAGTGAGAGAGAGCAGCAATGTCAGTACAGGGGTGAGAGAGAGCTGCATTGTCAGTACAGCAGTGAGAGAGAGCTGCATTGTCAATACAGGAGTGAGAGAGAGCTGCATTGTCAGTACAGCAGTGAGAGAGAGCTGCATTGTCAATACAGGAGTGAGAGAGAGCTGCATTGTCAGTACAGGAGTGAGAGAGAGCAGCATTGTCAGTACAGGAGTGACAGAGAGCTGCATTGTCAGTACAGGAGTGAGACGGGGCTGTATTGTCAGCAGAGGAGTGAGAGAGAGCTGCATTGTCACTGCAGGAGTGAGAGAGAGCTGCATTGTCAGTACAGGAGTGACAGAGAGCTGCATTTTCAGTAGAGGAGTGAGACGGTGCTGTATTGTCAGTATAGGAGTGAGAGAGAGCTGCATTATCAGTACGGGAGTGAGAGAGAGCTGCATTGTCAATATAGGAATGAGAGAGTGCTCCTTGTCAGCACAGGAGTGAGAGGGAGCTGCATTGTCAGTACAGGAGTGAGAGAGAGCTGCATTGTCATTGCAGGAGTGAGAGAGAGCTACATTGTCTGTACAGGAGTGAGAGAGAGATGCATTGTCACTGCAGGAGTGAGAGAGAGCTGCATTGTCAGTATAGGAGTGAGAGAGAGCTGCATTGTCAGTACAGGAATGACAGAGAGCTACTTTGTTTGTACAGGAGTGATAGAGAGCTGCATTGTCACTGCAGGAGTGAGAGAGAGCTGAATTGTCAGTACCGGAGTGACAGAGAGCTGTATTGTCAGTGCAGGAATGACAGAGAGCTACATTGTCTGTACAGGAGTGAGAGAGAGCTGCACTGTCACTGTAGGAGTGAGAGAGATGCATTGTCACTGCAGGAGTGAGAGAGAGCTGCATAGTCAGTACAGCAGTGAGAGAGAGAGCTGCATTGTCAGTACAGGAGTGACAGAGAGCTGCATTCTCTTTACAGGAGTGAGAGAGAGCTGCATTGTCAGTACAGGAGTGAGAGAGAGATGCATTGTCAGTACAGGAGTGAGCGAGAGCACCATTGTCAGTATAGGAGTGAGAGAGTTCTGCATTGTCAGTATAGGAGTGAGAGAGAGCTGCATTGTCAGTACAGGAGTGAGAGAGTTCTGCATTGTCACTGGAGGAGTGAGAGAGAGCTGCATTGTCAGTAAGGAGTGAGAAAGAGCTGCAATGTCAGTACAGGAGTGAGAGAGAGCTGCATTGTCGGTATAGGAGTGAGAGAGTACTCCATTGTCAGTAGACGCGTGAGAGAGAGCTGCAATGTCAATATAGGAGTGAGAGAGAGAGCTACAATGTCAGTATAGGCGTGAGGGAGTGCTGCATTGTCAGTACAGGAGTGAGAGGGAGCTGCATTGTCACTGCAGGAGTGAGAGAGAGCTGCATTGTAAGAAAGGAGTGAGAGAGAGCTGCATTGTCACTGGAGGAGTGAGAGAGAGCTGCATTGTCAGTAAAGCAGTGACATTGAGCTGTATTGTCTGTACAGGAGTGAGAGAGCTGCATTGTCAGTATAGGAGTGAGAGAGAGCTGCATTGTCACTGGAGGAGTGAGAGAGAGCTGCATTGTCAGTAAAGGAGTGACATTGAGCTGTATTGTCTGTACAGGAGTGAGAGAGCTGCATTGTCAGTATAGGAGTGAGAGAGATCTGCAATGTCAGTACAGGAGTGAGGGAGAGCTGTATTGTCTCTACAGGAGTGAGGGAGAGCTGCATTGTCAGTATAGGAGTGAGAGAGAGAGCTGCATTGTCACTGCAGGAGTGAGAGAGAGCTGCATTGTCAGTACAGGAGTGAGAGAGAGCTAGATTGTCAGTACATGAGTGAGAGAGAAGTGCATTGTCAGTATAGGAGTGAGAGAGAGCTGCATTGTTAGTATAGGAGTGAGAGAGAGCTGCATTGTCAGTATAGGAGTGAGAGAGAGCTGCATTGTCAGTATACGAGTGTGAGAGAAGTGCATTGTAAGTACAGGAGTGAGAGAGAGCAGCAATGTCAGTACAGAAGTGATAGAGAGCTGCGTTATCAGTACAGGAGTGACAGAGATCTGTATTGTCTGTACAGGTGTGAGAGAGAGCTGCATTGTTAGTATAGGAGTGAGAGAGAGCTGCATTATCAGTGCAGCAGTGAGAGAGAGCAACAATGTCAGTACAGGAGTGAGAGAGAGCTGCATTGTCACTGCAGGAGTGAGAGAGAGCTGAATTGTCAGTACCGGAGTGACAGAGAGCTGTATTGTCAGTGCAGGAATGACAGAGCTACATTGTCTGAACAGGAGGGAGAGAGAGCTGCATTGTCACTGCAGGAGTGAGAGAGATGCATTGTCACTGCAGGAGTGAGAGAGAGCTGCATTATCAGTGCAGCAGTGAGAGAGAGCTGCATTGTCAGTACAGGAGTGACAGAGAGCTGCATTGTCAGTACAGGAGAGAGACGGGGCTGTATTGTCAGTAGAGGAGTGAGAGAGAGCTGCATTGTCACTGCAGGAGTGAGAGAGAGCTGCATTGTCAGTACAGGAGTGACAGAGAGCTGCATTTTCAGTAGAGGAGTGAGACGGTGCTGTATTGTCAGTAAAGGAGTGAGAGAGAGATGCATTGTCAGTATAGGAGTGAGAGAGAGCTGCATTGTCAGTACGGGAGTGAGAGAGAGCTGTATTGTCAGTTTAGGAGTGAGGGAGAGCTGCATTGTCAGTGCAGGAATGACAGAGAGCTACATTGTCTGTACAGGAGTGAGAGAGACCTGCATTGTCACTGCCGGAGTGAGAGAGCTGCATTGTCACTGCAGGAGTGAGAGAGAGCTGCATTATCATTACAGAAGTGAGAGAGCGCTGCATTGTCAGTGCAGGAGTGACAGAGAGCTGCATTCTCTGCACAGGAGTGAGAGAGTGCTGCATTGTCAGTACAGGAGTGACAGAGAGCTGCATTCTCTGTACAGGAGTGAGAGAGAGCTGCATTGTCAGTACAGGAGTGAGAGAGAGCTGCAATGTCAGTACAGGAGTGACAGAGAGCTGCATTCTCTGTACAGGAGTGAGAGAGAGCTGCATTGTCAGTAGAGGAGTGAGAGAGAGCTGCATTGTCAGTGCAGGAGGGAGAGAGAGCTGCATTGTCACTGCAGGAGTGAGAGAGCTGCATTGTCACTGCAGGAGTGAGAGAGAGCTGCATTATCAGAACAGCAGTGAGAGAGAGCTGCATTGTCAGTACAGGAGTGACAGAGAGCTGCATTCTCTGTACAGGAGTGAGAGATAGCTGCATTGTCAGTAGAGGAGTGAGTGAGAGCTGCATTGTCAGTGCAGGAGGGAGAGAGAGCTGCATTGTCAGTAAAGGAGTGACAGCTGCATTGTCAGTACAGGAGTGAGAGAGAGATGCATTGTCAGTACAGGAGTGAGCGAGAGCACCATTGTCAGTATAGGAGTGAGAGAGTTCTGCATTGTCAGTATAGGAGTGAGAGAGAGCTGCATTGTCACTGGAGGAGTGAGAGAGAGCTGCATTGTCGGTATAGGAGTGAGAGAGAGCTGCATTGTCAGTGCAGGAGTGAGAGAGAGCTGCATTGTGAGTATAGGAGTGAGAGAGAGCTGCATTGTCACTGCATGAGTGAGAGAGAGCTGTATTGTCTCTAGAGGAGTGAGGCAGAGCTGCATTGTCAGTATAGGAGTGAGAGAGAGAGCTGCATTGTCACTGCAGGAGTGAGAGAGAGCTGCATTGTCAGTACAGGAGTGAGAGAGAGCTGCATTGTCAGTATAGGAGTGAGAGAGACCTGCATTGTCAGTATAGGAGTGAGAGAGAGAGCTGCATTGTCAGTACAGGAGTGAGAGAGTGCTGCATTCTCTCTACAGGAGTGAGAGACAGCTGCATTGTCAGTAGAGCAGTGAGAGAGAGCTGCATTGCCAGTACAGGAGTGAGAGAGAGCTGCATTTTCAGTACAGGAGTGAGAGAGTGCTGCATTGTCAGTATAGGAGTGAGAGAGTGCTGCATTGTCAGTAGAGGAGTGAGAGAGAGCTCCTTGTCAGTACAGGAGTGAGAGAGAGCTGTATTGTCTCTACGGGAGTGAGGCAGAGCTGCATTGACAGTTTTGGAGTAAGAGAGAGAGCTGCATTGTCACTGCAGGAGTGAGAGAGAGCTGCATTGTCAGTACAGGAGTGAGAGAGAGATGCATTGTCAGTACAGGAGTGAGAGAGAGCTGCATTGTCAGTATAGGGGTGAGAGAGATCTGCATTGTCAGTATAGGAGTGAGGGAGAGCTGTATTGTCAGTATAGGAGTGAGAGAGTGCTGCATTGTCAGTACAGGAGTGAGAGAGAGCTGCATTGACAGTACAGGAGTGAGAGAGAGCTGCACTGTCAGTATAGGAGTGAGAGAGTGCTGCATTGTCAGTACAGGAGTGAGAGAGATCTGCAATGTCAGTATAGGAGTGAGGGAGAGCTGTATTGTCAGTATAGGAGTGAGAGAGTGCTGCATTGTCAGTACAGGAGTGAGAGAGAGCTGCATTGACAGTACAGGAGTGAGAGAGAGCTGCATTGTCAGTATAGGAGTGAGAGAGTGCTGCATTGTCAGTACAGGAGTGAGAGAGATCTGCAATGTCAGTAGAGGAGTGAGAGAGAGCTGCATTGTCAGTACAGGAGTGAGAGAGTGCTCCATTGTCAGTGCAGGAGTGATAGAGTGCTGCATTGTCAGTACAGGAGTGAGGGAGAGCTGCATTGTGAGTATGGGAGTGAGAGAGAGCTGCATTGTCACTGCATGAGTGAGAGAGAGCTGTATTGTCTCTAGAGGAGTGAGGCAGAGCTGCATTGTCAGTATAGGAGTGAGATAGAGAGCTGCATTGTCACTGCAGGAGTGAGAGAGAGCTGCATTGTCAGTACAGGAGTGAGAGAGAGCTGCATTGTCAGTATAGGAGTGAGAGAGACCTGCATTGTCAGTATAGGAGTGAGAGAGAGAGCTGCATTGTCAGTACAGGAGTGAGAGAGTGCTGCATTCCCTCTACAGGAGTGAGAGACAGCTGCATTGTCAGTAGAGCAGTGAGAGAGAGCTGCATTGCCAGTACAGGAGTGAGAGAGAGCTGCATTTTCAGTACAGGAGTGAGAGAGTGCTGCATTGTCAGTATAGGAGTGAGAGAGTGCTGCATTGTCAGTAGAGGAGTGAGAGAGTGCTCCTTGTCAGTACAGGAGTGAGAGAGAGCTGTATTGTCTCTACGGGAGTGAGGCAGAGCTGCATTGACAGTTTTGGAGTAAGAGAGAGAGCTGCATTGTCACTGCAGGAGTGAGAGAGAGCTGCATTGTCAGTACAGGAGTGAGAGAGAGATGCATTGTCAGTACAGGAGTGAGAGAGAGCTGCATTGTCAGTATAGGGGTGAGAGAGATCTGCATTGTCAGTATAGGAGTGAGGGAGAGCTGTATTGTCAGTATAGGAGTGAGAGAGTGCTGCATTGTCAGTACAGGAGTGAGAGAGAGCTGCATTGTCATTGCAGGAGTGAGAGAGAGCTACATTGTCTGTACAGGAGTGAGAGAGAGCTGCATTGTCACTGCAGGAGTGAGAGAGAGCTGCATTGTCAGTATAGGAGTGAGAGAGAGCTGCATTGTCAGTACAGGAATGACAGAGAGCTACTTTGTCTGTACAGGAGTGAGAGAGAGCTGCATTGTCACTGCAGGAGTGAGAGAGAGCTGAATTGTCAGTACCGGAGTGACAGAGAGCTGTATTGTCAGTGCAGGAATGACAGAGAGCTACATTGTCTGTACAGGAGTGAGAGAGAGCTGCACTGTCACTGTAGGAGTGAGAGAGATGCATTGTCACTGCAGGAGTGAGAGAGAGCTGCAATGTCAGTACAGGAGTGAGAGAGAGATGCATTGTCAGTACAGGAGTGAGAGAGAGATGCATTGTCAGTATAGGAGTGAGAGAGATCGGCAATGTCAGTACAGGAGTGAGGGAGAGCTGTATTGTCTCTACAGGAGTGAGGGAGAGCTGCATTGTCAGTATAGGAGTGAGAGAGAGAGCTGCATTGTCACTGCAGGAGTGAGAGAGAGCTGCATTGTCAGTACAGCAGTGAGAGAGAACTGCATTGTCAGTATAGGAGTGAGAGAGAGCTGTATTGTCAGTATAAGAGTGAGAGAGAGCTGCATTGTCAGTATAGGAGTGAGAGAGAGCGGCATTGTCAGTATAGGAGTGAGAGAGAGAGCTGCATTGTCACTGCAGGAGTGAGAGAGAGCTGCATTGTCAGTACAGGAGTGAGAGAGAGCTGCATTGTCAGTATAGAAGGGAGAGAGAACTGCATTGTCAGTATAGGAGTGAGAGAGAAGTGCATTGTCAGTATAGGAGTGAGAGAGAGAGCTGCATTGTTACTGCAGGAGTGAGAGAGAGGTGCATTCTCAGTACAGGAGTGAGAGAGAGCTGTATTGTCAGTACAGGAGTGAGAGAGAGTTGCATTGTCAGTATAGGAGTGGGAGAGAGCTGCATTTTCACTATTGGAGCGAGAGAGTTCTCCATTATCAGTAGAGGAGTGAGAGAGAGCAGCAATGTCAGTACAGGGGTGAGAGAGAGCTGCATTGTCAGTACAGCAGTGAGAGAGAGCTGCATTGTCAATACAGGAGTGAGAGAGAGCTGCATTGTCAGTACAGCAGTGAGAGAGAGCTGCATTGTCAATACAGGAGTGAGAGAGAGCTGCATTGTCAGTACAGGAGTGAGAGAGAGCAGCATTGTCAGTACAGGAGTGACAGAGAGCTGCATTGTCAGTACAGGAGTGAGACGGGGCTGTATTGTCAGCAGAGGAGTGAGAGAGAGCTGCATTGTCACTGCAGGAGTGAGAGAGAGCTGCATTGTCAGTACAGGAGTGACAGAGAGCTGCATTTTCAGTAGAGGAGTGAGACGGTGCTGTATTGTCAGTATAGGAGTGAGAGAGAGCTGCATTATCAGTACGGGAGTGAGAGAGAGCTGCATTGTCAATATAGGAATGAGAGAGTGCTCCTTGTCAGCACAGGAGTGAGAGGGAGCTGCATTGTCAGTACAGGAGTGAGAGAGAGCTGCATTGTCATTGCAGGAGTGAGAGAGAGCTACATTGTCTGTACAGGAGTGAGAGAGAGATGCATTGTCACTGCAGGAGTGAGAGAGAGCTGCATTGTCAGTATAGGAGTGAGAGAGAGCTGCATTGTCAGTACAGGAATGACAGAGAGCTACTTTGTTTGTACAGGAGTGATAGAGAGCTGCATTGTCACTGCAGGAGTGAGAGAGAGCTGAATTGTCAGTACCGGAGTGACAGAGAGCTGTATTGTCAGTGCAGGAATGACAGAGAGCTACATTGTCTGTACAGGAGTGAGAGAGAGCTGCACTGTCACTGTAGGAGTGAGAGAGATGCATTGTCACTGCAGGAGTGAGAGAGAGCTGCATAGTCAGTACAGCAGTGAGAGAGAGAGCTGCATTGTCAGTACAGGAGTGACAGAGAGCTGCATTCTCTTTACAGGAGTGAGAGAGAGCTGCATTGTCAGTACAGGAGTGAGAGAGAGATGCATTGTCAGTACAGGAGTGAGCGAGAGCACCATTGTCAGTATAGGAGTGAGAGAGTTCTGCATTGTCAGTATAGGAGTGAGAGAGAGCTGCATTGTCAGTACAGGAGTGAGAGAGTTCTGCATTGTCACTGGAGGAGTGAGAGAGAGCTGCATTGTCAGTAAGGAGTGAGAAAGAGCTGCAATGTCAGTACAGGAGTGAGAGAGAGCTGCATTGTCGGTATAGGAGTGAGAGAGTACTCCATTGTCAGTAGACGCGTGAGAGAGAGCTGCAATGTCAATATAGGAGTGAGAGAGAGAGCTACAATGTCAGTATAGGCGTGAGGGAGTGCTGCATTGTCAGTACAGGAGTGAGAGGGAGCTGCATTGTCACTGCAGGAGTGAGAGAGAGCTGCATTGTAAGAAAGGAGTGAGAGAGAGCTGCATTGTCACTGGAGGAGTGAGAGAGAGCTGCATTGTCAGTAAAGCAGTGACATTGAGCTGTATTGTCTGTACAGGAGTGAGAGAGCTGCATTGTCAGTATAGGAGTGAGAGAGAGCTGCATTGTCACTGGAGGAGTGAGAGAGAGCTGCATTGTCAGTAAAGGAGTGACATTGAGCTGTATTGTCTGTACAGGAGTGAGAGAGCTGCATTGTCAGTATAGGAGTGAGAGAGATCTGCAATGTCAGTACAGGAGTGAGGGAGAGCTGTATTGTCTCTACAGGAGTGAGGGAGAGCTGCATTGTCAGTATAGGAGTGAGAGAGAGAGCTGCATTGTCACTGCAGGAGTGAGAGAGAGCTGCATTGTCAGTACAGGAGTGAGAGAGAGCTAGATTGTCAGTACATGAGTGAGAGAGAAGTGCATTGTCAGTATAGGAGTGAGAGAGAGCTGCATTGTTAGTATAGGAGTGAGAGAGAGCTGCATTGTCAGTATAGGAGTGAGAGAGAGCTGCATTGTCAGTATACGAGTGTGAGAGAAGTGCATTGTAAGTACAGGAGTGAGAGAGAGCAGCAATGTCAGTACAGAAGTGATAGAGAGCTGCGTTATCAGTACAGGAGTGACAGAGATCTGTATTGTCTGTACAGGTGTGAGAGAGAGCTGCATTGTTAGTATAGGAGTGAGAGAGAGCTGCATTATCAGTGCAGCAGTGAGAGAGAGCAACAATGTCAGTACAGGAGTGAGAGAGAGCTGCATTGTCACTGCAGGAGTGAGAGAGAGCTGAATTGTCAGTACCGGAGTGACAGAGAGCTGCATTGTCAGTGCAGGAATGACAGAGAGCTACATTGTCTGTACAGGAGTGAGAGAGACCTGCATTGTCACTGCCGGAGTGAGAGAGCTGCATTGTCACTGCAGGAGTGAGAGAGAGCTGCATTATCATTACAGAAGTGAGAGAGCGCTGCATTGTCAGTGCAGGAGTGACAGAGAGCTGCATTCTCTGCACAGGAGTGAGAGAGTGCTGCATTGTCAGTACAGGAGTGACAGAGAGCTGCATTCTCTGTACAGGAGTGAGAGAGAGCTGCATTGTCAGTACAGGAGTGAGAGAGAGCTGCAATGTCAGTACAGGAGTGACAGAGAGCTGCATTCTCTGTACAGGAGTGAGAGAGAGCTGCATTGTCAGTAGAGGAGTGAGAGAGAGCTGCATTGTCAGTGCAGGAGGGAGAGAGAGCTGCATTGTCACTGCAGGAGTGAGAGAGCTGCATTGTCACTGCAGGAGTGAGAGAGAGCTGCATTATCAGAACAGCAGTGAGAGAGAGCTGCATTGTCAGTACAGGAGTGACAGAGAGCTGCATTCTCTGTACAGGAGTGAGAGATAGCTGCATTGTCAGTAGAGGAGTGAGTGAGAGCTGCATTGTCAGTGCAGGAGGGAGAGAGAGCTGCATTGTCAGTAAAGGAGTGACAGCTGCATTGTCAGTACAGGAGTGAGAGAGAGATGCATTGTCAGTACAGGAGTGAGCGAGAGCACCATTGTCAGTATAGGAGTGAGAGAGTTCTGCATTGTCAGTATAGGAGTGAGAGAGAGCTGCATTGTCACTGGAGGAGTGAGAGAGAGCTGCATTGTCGGTATAGGAGTGAGAGAGAGCTGCATTGTCAGTGCAGGAGTGAGAGAGAGCTGCATTGTGAGTATAGGAGTGAGAGAGAGCTGCATTGTCACTGCATGAGTGAGAGAGAGCTGTATTGTCTCTAGAGGAGTGAGGCAGAGCTGCATTGTCAGTATAGGAGTGAGAGAGAGAGCTGCATTGTCACTGCAGGAGTGAGAGAGAGCTGCATTGTCAGTACAGGAGTGAGAGAGAGCTGCATTGTCAGTATAGGAGTGAGAGAGACCTGCATTGTCAGTATAGGAGTGAGAGAGAGAGCTGCATTGTCAGTACAGGAGTGAGAGAGTGCTGCATTCTCTCTACAGGAGTGAGAGACAGCTGCATTGTCAGTAGAGCAGTGAGAGAGAGCTGCATTGCCAGTACAGGAGTGAGAGAGAGCTGCATTTTCAGTACAGGAGTGAGAGAGTGCTGCATTGTCAGTATAGGAGTGAGAGAGTGCTGCATTGTCAGTAGAGGAGTGAGAGAGAGCTCCTTGTCAGTACAGGAGTGAGAGAGAGCTGTATTGTCTCTACGGGAGTGAGGCAGAGCTGCATTGACAGTTTTGGAGTAAGAGAGAGAGCTGCATTGTCACTGCAGGAGTGAGAGAGAGCTGCATTGTCAGTACAGGAGTGAGAGAGAGATGCATTGTCAGTACAGGAGTGAGAGAGAGCTGCATTGTCAGTATAGGGGTGAGAGAGATCTGCATTGTCAGTATAGGAGTGAGGGAGAGCTGTATTGTCAGTATAGGAGTGAGAGAGTGCTGCATTGTCAGTACAGGAGTGAGAGAGAGCTGCATTGACAGTACAGGAGTGAGAGAGAGCTGCACTGTCAGTATAGGAGTGAGAGAGTGCTGCATTGTCAGTACAGGAGTGAGAGAGATCTGCAATGTCAGTATAGGAGTGAGGGAGAGCTGTATTGTCAGTATAGGAGTGAGAGAGTGCTGCATTGTCAGTACAGGAGTGAGAGAGAGCTGCATTGACAGTACAGGAGTGAGAGAGAGCTGCATTGTCAGTATAGGAGTGAGAGAGTGCTGCATTGTCAGTACAGGAGTGAGAGAGATCTGCAATGTCAGTAGAGGAGTGAGAGAGAGCTGCATTGTCAGTACAGGAGTGAGAGAGTGCTCCATTGTCAGTGCAGGAGTGATAGAGTGCTGCATTGTCAGTACAGGAGTGAGGGAGAGCTGCATTGTGAGTATGGGAGTGAGAGAGAGCTGCATTGTCACTGCATGAGTGAGAGAGAGCTGTATTGTCTCTAGAGGAGTGAGGCAGAGCTGCATTGTCAGTATAGGAGTGAGATAGAGAGCTGCATTGTCACTGCAGGAGTGAGAGAGAGCTGCATTGTCAGTACAGGAGTGAGAGAGAGCTGCATTGTCAGTATAGGAGTGAGAGAGACCTGCATTGTCAGTATAGGAGTGAGAGAGAGAGCTGCATTGTCAGTACAGGAGTGAGAGAGTGCTGCATTCCCTCTACAGGAGTGAGAGACAGCTGCATTGTCAGTAGAGCAGTGAGAGAGAGCTGCATTGCCAGTACAGGAGTGAGAGAGAGCTGCATTTTCAGTACAGGAGTGAGAGAGTGCTGCATTGTCAGTATAGGAGTGAGAGAGTGCTGCATTGTCAGTAGAGGAGTGAGAGAGTGCTCCTTGTCAGTACAGGAGTGAGAGAGAGCTGTATTGTCTCTACGGGAGTGAGGCAGAGCTGCATTGACAGTTTTGGAGTAAGAGAGAGAGCTGCATTGTCACTGCAGGAGTGAGAGAGAGCTGCATTGTCAGTACAGGAGTGAGAGAGAGATGCATTGTCAGTACAGGAGTGAGAGAGAGCTGCATTGTCAGTATAGGGGTGAGAGAGATCTGCATTGTCAGTATAGGAGTGAGGGAGAGCTGTATTGTCAGTATAGGAGTGAGAGAGTGCTGCATTGTCAGTACAGGAGTGAGAGAGAGCTGCATTGTCATTGCAGGAGTGAGAGAGAGCTACATTGTCTGTACAGGAGTGAGAGAGAGCTGCATTGTCACTGCAGGAGTGAGAGAGAGCTGCATTGTCAGTATAGGAGTGAGAGAGAGCTGCATTGTCAGTACAGGAATGACAGAGAGCTACTTTGTCTGTACAGGAGTGAGAGAGAGCTGCATTGTCACTGCAGGAGTGAGAGAGAGCTGAATTGTCAGTACCGGAGTGACAGAGAGCTGTATTGTCAGTGCAGGAATGACAGAGAGCTACATTGTCTGTACAGGAGTGAGAGAGAGCTGCACTGTCACTGTAGGAGTGAGAGAGATGCATTGTCACTGCAGGAGTGAGAGAGAGCTGCATAGTCAGTACAGCAGTGAGAGAGAGAGCTGCATTGTCAGTACAGGAGTGACAGAGAGCTGCATTCTCTTTACAGGAGTGAGAGAGAGCTGCATTGTCAGTACAGGAGTGAGAGAGAGATGCATTGTCAGTACAGGAGTGAGCGAGAGCACCATTGTCAGTATAGGAGTGAGAGAGTTCTGCATTGTCAGTATAGGAGTGAGAGAGAGCTGCATTGTCAGTACAGGAGTGAGAGAGTTCTGCATTGTCACTGGAGGAGTGAGAGAGAGCTGCCTTGTCAGTAAGGAGTGAGAAAGAGCTGCAATGTCAGTACAGGAGTGAGAGAGAGCTGCATTGTCGGTATAGGAGTGAGAGAGTACTCCATTGTCAGTAGACGCGTGAGAGAGAGCTGCAATGTCAATATAGGAGTGAGAGAGAGCTACAATGTCAGTATAGGCGTGAGAGAGTGCTGCATTGTCAGTACAGGAGTGAGAGGGAGCTGCATTGTCACTGCAGGGGTGAGAGAGAGCTGCATTGTAAGAAAGGAGTGAGAGAGAGCTGCATTGTCACTGGAGGAGTGAGAGAGAGCTGCATTGTCAGTAAAGCAGTGACATTGAGCTGTATTGTCTGTACAGGAGTGAGAGAGCTGCATTGTCAGTATAGGAGTGAGAGAGAGCTGCATTGTCACTGGAGGAGTGAGAGAGAGCTGCATTGTCAGTAAAGGAGTGACATTGAGCTGTATTGTCTGTACAGGAGTGAGAGAGCTGCATTGTCAGTATAGGAGTGAGAGAGAGCTGCATTGTCAGTATAGGAGTGAGAGAGATCTGCAATGTCAGTACAGGAGTGAGGGAGAGCTGTATTGTCTCTACAGGAGTGAGGGAGAGCTGCATTGTCAGTATAGGAGTGAGAGAGAGAGCTGCATTGTCACTGCAGGAGTGAGAGAGAGCTGCATTGTCAGTACAGGAGTGAGAGAGAGCTAGATTGTCAGTACATGAGTGAGAGAGAAGTGCATTGTCAGTATAGGAGTGAGAGAGAGCTGCATTGTCAGTATAGGAGTGAGAGAGAGCTGCATTGTCAGTATAGGAGTGAGAGAGAACTCCATTGTCAGTGCAGGAGTGAGAGAGAGCTGCATTATCAGTATAGGAGTGACAGAATGCTGCATTGTCAGTACAGGAGTGAGAGAGAGCTGCATTATCAGTATAGGAGTGAGAGAGAAGTGCATTGCCAGTACAGGAGTGAGAGAGAGCTGCATTGTCAGTACAGGAGTGAGAGAGATCTGCAATGTCAGTAGAGGAGTGAGAGAGAGCTGCATTGTCAGTATAGGAGTGAGAGAGAGCTCCATTGTCAGTGCAGGAGTGATAGAGTGCTGCATTGTCAGTACAGGAGTGAGGGAGAGCTGCATTGTCAGTGCAGGAGTGAGAGAGAGCTGCATTGTGAGTATGGGAGTGAGAGAGAGCTGCATTGTCACTGCATGAGTGAGAGAGAGCTGTATTGTCTCTAGAGGAGTGAGGCAGAGCTGCATTGTCAGTATAGGAGTGAGAGAGAGAGCTGCATTGTCACTGCAGGAGTGGGAGAGAGCTGCATTGTCAGTACAGGAGTGAGAGAGAGCTGCATTGTCAGTATAGGAGTGAGAGAGACCTGCATTGTCAGTATAGGAGTGAGAGAGAGAGCTGCATTGTCAGTACAGGAGTGAGAGAGTGCTGCATTCCCTCTACAGGAGTGAGAGACAGCTGCATTGTCAGTAGAGCAGTGAGAGAGAGCTGCATTGCCAGTACAGGAGTGAGAGAGAGCTGCATTTTCAGTACAGGAGAGAGAGAGTGCTGCATTGTCAGTATAGGAGTGAGAGAGTGCTGCATTGTCAGTAGAGGAGTGAGAGAGTGCTCCTTGTCAGTACAGGAGTGAGAGAGAGCTGTATTGTCTCTACGGGAGTGAGGCAGAGCTGCATTGACAGTTTTGGAGTAAGAGAGAGAGCTGCATTGTCACTGCAGGAGTGAGAGAGAGCTGCATTGTCAGTACAGGAGTGAGAGAGAGATGCATTGTCAGTACAGGAGTGAGAGAGAGCTGCATTGTCAGTATAGGGGTGAGAGAGATCTGCATTGTCAGTATAGGAGTGAGGGAGAGCTGTATTGTCAGTATAGGAGTGAGAGAGAGCTGCATTGTCAGTACAGCAGTGAGAGAGAGCTGCATTGTCAATACAGGAGTGAGAGAGAGCTGCATTGTCAGTACAGCAGTGAGAGAGAGCTGCATTGTCAATACAGGAGTGAGAGAGAGCTGCATTGTCAGTACAGGAGTGAGAGAGAGCAGCATTGTCAGTACAGGAGTGACAGAGAGCTGCATTGTCAGTACAGGAGTGAGACGGGGCTGTATTGTCAGCAGAGGAGTGAGAGAGAGCTGCATTGTCAGTATAGGAGTGAGAGAGTGCTGCATTGTCAGTACAGGAGTGAGAGAGATCTGCAATGTCAGTAGAGGAGTGAGAGAGAGCTGCATTGTCAGTACAGGAGTGAGAGAGTGCTCCATTGTCAGTGCAGGAGTGATAGAGTGCTGCATTGTCAGTACACGAGTGAGGGAGAGCTGCATTGTCAGTGCAGGAGTGAGAGAGAGCTGCATTGTCAGTACAGGAGTGAGAGAGAGCTGCATTGTCACTGCATGAGTGAGAGAGAGCTGTATTGTCTCTACGGGAGTGAGAGAGAGCTGCAATGTCAGTACAGGAGTGAGAGAGAGATGCATTGTCAGTACAGGAGTGAGAGAGAGATGCATTGTCAGTATAGGAGTGAGAGAGATCGGCAATGTCAGTACAGGAGTGAGGGAGAGCTGTATTGTCTCTACAGGAGTGAGGGAGAGCTGCATTGTCAGTATAGGAGTGAGAGAGAGAGCTGCATTGTCACTGCAGGAGTGAGAGAGAGCTGCATTGTCAGTACAGCAGTGAGAGAGAACTGCATTGTCAGTATAGGAGTGAGAGAGAGCTGTATTGTCAGTATAAGAGTGAGAGAGAGCTGCATTGTCAGTATAGGAGTGAGAGAGAGCTGCATTCTCAGTATAGGAGTGAGAGAGAGCGGCATTGTCAGTATAGGAGTGAGAGAGAGAGCTGCATTGTCACTGCAGGAGTGAGAGAGAGCTGCATTCTCAGTACAGGAGTGAGAGAGAGCTGTATTGTCAGTACAGGAGTGAGAGAGAGTTGCATTGTCAGTATAGGAGTGGGAGAGAGCTGCATTTTCACTATTGGAGCGAGAGAGTTCTCCATTATCAGTAGAGGAGTGAGAGAGAGCAGCAATGTCAGTACAGGGGTGAGAGAGAGCTGCATTGTCAGTACAGCAGTGAGAGAGAGCTGCATTGTCAATACAGGAGTGAGAGAGAGCTGCATTGTCAGTACAGCAGTGAGAGAGAGCTGCATTGTCAATACAGGAGTGAGAGAGAGCTGCATTGTCAGTACAGGAGTGAGAGAGAGCAGCATTGTCAGTACAGGAGTGACAGAGAGCTGCATTGTCAGTACAGGAGTGAGACGGGGCTGTATTGTCAGCAGAGGAGTGAGAGAGAGCTGCATTGTCACTGCAGGAGTGAGAGAGAGCTGCATTGTCAGTACAGGAGTGACAGAGAGCTGCATTTTCAGTAGAGGAGTGAGACGGTGCTGTATTGTCAGTATAGGAGTGAGAGAGAGCTGCATTATCAGTACGGGAGTGAGAGAGAGCTGCATTGTCAATATAGGAATGAGAGAGTGCTCCTTGTCAGCACAGGAGTGAGAGGGAGCTGCATTGTCAGTACAGGAGTGAGAGAGAGCTGCATTGTCATTGCAGGAGTGAGAGAGAGCTACATTGTCTGTACAGGAGTGAGAGAGAGCTGCATTGTCACTGCAGGAGTGAGAGAGAGCTGCATTGTCAGTATAGGAGTGAGAGAGAGCTGCATTGTCAGTACAGGAATGACAGAGAGCTACTTTGTCTGTACAGGAGTGAGAGAGAGCTGCATTGTCACTGCAGGAGTGAGAGAGAGCTGAATTGTCAGTACCGGAGTGACAGAGAGCTGTATTGTCAGTGCAGGAATGACAGAGAGCTACATTGTCTGTACAGGAGTGAGAGAGAGCTGCACTGTCACTGTAGGAGTGAGAGAGATGCATTGTCACTGCAGGAGTGAGAGAGAGCTGCATAGTCAGTACAGCAGTGAGAGAGAGAGCTGCATTGTCAGTACAGGAGTGACAGAGAGCTGCATTCTCTTTACAGGAGTGAGAGAGAGCTGCATTGTCAGTACAGGAGTGAGAGAGAGATGCATTGTCAGTACAGGAGTGAGCGAGAGCACCATTGTCAGTATAGGAGTGAGAGAGTTCTGCATTGTCAGTATAGGAGTGAGAGAGAGCTGCATTGTCAGTACAGGAGTGAGAGAGTTCTGCATTGTCACTGGAGGAGTGAGAGAGAGCTGCCTTGTCAGTAAGGAGTGAGAAAGAGCTGCAATGTCAGTACAGGAGTGAGAGAGAGCTGCATTGTCGGTATAGGAGTGAGAGAGTACTCCATTGTCAGTAGACGCGTGAGAGAGAGCTGCAATGTCAATATAGGAGTGAGAGAGAGCTACAATGTCAGTATAGGCGTGAGAGAGTGCTGCATTGTCAGTACAGGAGTGAGAGGGAGCTGCATTGTCACTGCAGGGGTGAGAGAGAGCTGCATTGTAAGAAAGGAGTGAGAGAGAGCTGCATTGTCACTGGAGGAGTGAGAGAGAGCTGCATTGTCAGTAAAGCAGTGACATTGAGCTGTATTGTCTGTACAGGAGTGAGAGAGCTGCATTGTCAGTATAGGAGTGAGAGAGAGCTGCATTGTCACTGGAGGAGTGAGAGAGAGCTGCATTGTCAGTAAAGGAGTGACATTGAGCTGTATTGTCTGTACAGGAGTGAGAGAGCTGCATTGTCAGTATAGGAGTGAGAGAGAGCTGCATTGTCAGTATAGGAGTGAGAGAGATCTGCAATGTCAGTACAGGAGTGAGGGAGAGCTGTATTGTCTCTACAGGAGTGAGGGAGAGCTGCATTGTCAGTATAGGAGTGAGAGAGAGAGCTGCATTGTCACTGCAGGAGTGAGAGAGAGCTGCATTGTCAGTACAGGAGTGAGAGAGAGCTAGATTGTCAGTACATGAGTGAGAGAGAAGTGCATTGTCAGTATAGGAGTGAGAGAGAGCTGCATTGTCAGTATAGGAGTGAGAGAGAGCTGCATTGTCAGTATAGGAGTGAGAGAGAGCTGCATTGTCAGTATACGAGTGTGAGAGAAGTGCATTGTAAGTACAGGAGTGAGAGAGAGCAGCAATGTCAGTACAGAAGTGATAGAGAGCTGCGTTATCAGTACAGGAGTGACAGAGATCTGTATTGTCTGTACAGGTGTGAGAGAGAGCTGCATTGTTAGTATAGGAGTGAGAGAGAGCTGCATTATCAGTGCAGCAGTGAGAGAGAGCAACAATGTCAGTACAGGAGTGAGAGAGAACTGCATTGTCACTGCAGGAGTGAGAGAGAGCTGAATTGTCAGTACCGGAGTGACAGAGAGCTGTATTGTCAGTGCAGGAATGACAGAGCTACATTGTCTGAACAGGAGGGAGAGAGAGCTGCATTGTCACTGCAGGAGTGAGAGAGATGCATTGTCACTGCAGGAGTGAGAGAGAGCTGCATTATCAGTGCAGCAGTGAGAGAGAGCTGCATTGTCAGTACAGGAGTGAGAGAGAGCTGCATTGTCAGTACAGGAGTGAGACGGGGCTGTATTGTCAGTAGAGGAGTGAGAGAGAGCTGCATTGTCACTGCAGGAGTGAGAGAGAGCTGCATTGTCAGTACAGGAGTGACAGAGAGCTGCATTTTCAGTAGAGGAGTGAGACGTTGCTGTATTGTCAGTAAAGGAGTGAGAGAGAGATGCATTGTCAGTATAGGAGTGAGAGAGAGCTGCATTGTCAGTACGGGAGTGACAGAGAGCTGCATTCTCTGTACAGGAGTGGGAGAGAGCTGCATTGTCAGTACAGGAGTGAGAGAGAGCTGCATTGTCAGTACAGGAGTGACAGAGAGCTGCATTCTCTGTACAGGAGTGAGAGAGAGCTGCATCGACAGTACAGGAGTGAGAGAGAGCTGCATTGTCAGTATAGGAGTGAGAGAGTGCTGCATTGTCAGTACAGGAGTGAGAGAGATCTGCAATGTCAGTAGAGGAGTGAGAGAGAGCTGCATTGTCAGTACAGGAGTGAGAGAGTGCTCCATTGTCAGTGCAGGAGTGATAGAGTGCTGCATTGTCAGTACACGAGTGAGGGAGAGCTGCATTGTCAGTGCAGGAGTGAGAGAGAGCTGCATTGTCAGTATAGGAGTGAGAGAGAGCTGCATTGTCACTGCATGAGTGAGAGAGAGCTGTATTGTCTCTACGGGAGTGAGAGAGAGCTGCAATGTCAGTACAGGAGTGAGAGAGAGATGCATTGTCAGTACAGGAGTGAGAGAGAGATGCATTGTCAGTATAGGAGTGAGAGAGATCGGCAATGTCAGTACAGGAGTGAGGGAGAGCTGTATTGTCTCTACAGGAGTGAGGGAGAGCTGCATTGTCAGTATAGGAGTGAGAGAGAGAGCTGCATTGTCACTGCAGGAGTGAGAGAGAGCTGCATTGTCAGTACAGCAGTGAGAGAGAACTGCATTGTCAGTATAGGAGTGAGAGAGAGCTGTATTGTCAGTATAAGAGTGAGAGAGAGCTGCATTGTCAGTATAGGAGTGAGAGAGAGCGGCATTGTCAGTATAGGAGTGAGAGAGAGAGCTGCATTGTCACTGCAGGAGTGAGAGAGAGCTGCATTGTCAGTACAGGAGTGAGAGAGAGCTGCATTGTCAGTATAGAAGGGAGAGAGAACTGCATTGTCAGTATAGGAGTGAGAGAGAAGTGCATTGTCAGTATAGGAGTGAGAGAGAGAGCTGCATTGTTACTGCAGGAGTGAGAGAGAGGTGCATTCTCAGTACAGGAGTGAGAGAGAGCTGTATTGTCAGTACAGGAGTGAGAGAGAGTTGCATTGTCAGTATAGGAGTGGGAGAGAGCTGCATTTTCACTATTGGAGCGAGAGAGTTCTCCATTATCAGTAGAGGAGTGAGAGAGAGCAGCAATGTCAGTACAGGGGTGAGAGAGAGCTGCATTGTCAGTACAGCAGTGAGAGAGAGCTGCATTGTCAATACAGGAGTGAGAGAGAGCTGCATTGTCAGTACAGCAGTGAGAGAGAGCTGCATTGTCAATACAGGAGTGAGAGAGAGCTGCATTGTCAGTACAGGAGTGAGAGAGAGCAGCATTGTCAGTACAGGAGTGACAGAGAGCTGCATTGTCAGTACAGGAGTGAGACGGGGCTGTATTGTCAGCAGAGGAGTGAGAGAGAGCTGCATTGTCACTGCAGGAGTGAGAGAGAGCTGCATTGTCAGTACAGGAGTGACAGAGAGCTGCATTTTCAGTAGAGGAGTGAGACGGTGCTGTATTGTCAGTATAGGAGTGAGAGAGAGCTGCATTATCAGTACGGGAGTGAGAGAGAGCTGCATTGTCAATATAGGAATGAGAGAGTGCTCCTTGTCAGCACAGGAGTGAGAGGGAGCTGCATTGTCAGTACAGGAGTGAGAGAGAGCTGCATTGTCATTGCAGGAGTGAGAGAGAGCTACATTGTCTGTACAGGAGTGAGAGAGAGATGCATTGTCACTGCAGGAGTGAGAGAGAGCTGCATTGTCAGTATAGGAGTGAGAGAGAGCTGCATTGTCAGTACAGGAATGACAGAGAGCTACTTTGTTTGTACAGGAGTGATAGAGAGCTGCATTGTCACTGCAGGAGTGAGAGAGAGCTGAATTGTCAGTACCGGAGTGACAGAGAGCTGTATTGTCAGTGCAGGAATGACAGAGAGCTACATTGTCTGTACAGGAGTGAGAGAGAGCTGCACTGTCACTGTAGGAGTGAGAGAGATGCATTGTCACTGCAGGAGTGAGAGAGAGCTGCATAGTCAGTACAGCAGTGAGAGAGAGAGCTGCATTGTCAGTACAGGAGTGACAGAGAGCTGCATTCTCTTTACAGGAGTGAGAGAGAGCTGCATTGTCAGTACAGGAGTGAGAGAGAGATGCATTGTCAGTACAGGAGTGAGCGAGAGCACCATTGTCAGTATAGGAGTGAGAGAGTTCTGCATTGTCAGTATAGGAGTGAGAGAGAGCTGCATTGTCAGTACAGGAGTGAGAGAGTTCTGCATTGTCACTGGAGGAGTGAGAGAGAGCTGCATTGTCAGTAAGGAGTGAGAAAGAGCTGCAATGTCAGTACAGGAGTGAGAGAGAGCTGCATTGTCGGTATAGGAGTGAGAGAGTACTCCATTGTCAGTAGACGCGTGAGAGAGAGCTGCAATGTCAATATAGGAGTGAGAGAGAGAGCTACAATGTCAGTATAGGCGTGAGGGAGTGCTGCATTGTCAGTACAGGAGTGAGAGGGAGCTGCATTGTCACTGCAGGAGTGAGAGAGAGCTGCATTGTAAGAAAGGAGTGAGAGAGAGCTGCATTGTCACTGGAGGAGTGAGAGAGAGCTGCATTGTCAGTAAAGCAGTGACATTGAGCTGTATTGTCTGTACAGGAGTGAGAGAGCTGCATTGTCAGTATAGGAGTGAGAGAGAGCTGCATTGTCACTGGAGGAGTGAGAGAGAGCTGCATTGTCAGTAAAGGAGTGACATTGAGCTGTATTGTCTGTACAGGAGTGAGAGAGCTGCATTGTCAGTATAGGAGTGAGAGAGATCTGCAATGTCAGTACAGGAGTGAGGGAGAGCTGTATTGTCTCTACAGGAGTGAGGGAGAGCTGCATTGTCAGTATAGGAGTGAGAGAGAGAGCTGCATTGTCACTGCAGGAGTGAGAGAGAGCTGCATTGTCAGTACAGGAGTGAGAGAGAGCTAGATTGTCAGTACATGAGTGAGAGAGAAGTGCATTGTCAGTATAGGAGTGAGAGAGAGCTGCATTGTTAGTATAGGAGTGAGAGAGAGCTGCATTGTCAGTATAGGAGTGAGAGAGAGCTGCATTGTCAGTATACGAGTGTGAGAGAAGTGCATTGTAAGTACAGGAGTGAGAGAGAGCAGCAATGTCAGTACAGAAGTGATAGAGAGCTGCGTTATCAGTACAGGAGTGACAGAGATCTGTATTGTCTGTACAGGTGTGAGAGAGAGCTGCATTGTTAGTATAGGAGTGAGAGAGAGCTGCATTATCAGTGCAGCAGTGAGAGAGAGCAACAATGTCAGTACAGGAGTGAGAGAGAGCTGCATTGTCACTGCAGGAGTGAGAGAGAGCTGAATTGTCAGTACCGGAGTGACAGAGAGCTGTATTGTCAGTGCAGGAATGACAGAGCTACATTGTCTGAACAGGAGGGAGAGAGAGCTGCATTGTCACTGCAGGAGTGAGAGAGATGCATTGTCACTGCAGGAGTGAGAGAGAGCTGCATTATCAGTGCAGCAGTGAGAGAGAGCTGCATTGTCAGTACAGGAGTGACAGAGAGCTGCATTGTCAGTACAGGAGAGAGACGGGGCTGTATTGTCAGTAGAGGAGTGAGAGAGAGCTGCATTGTCACTGCAGGAGTGAGAGAGAGCTGCATTGTCAGTACAGGAGTGACAGAGAGCTGCATTTTCAGTAGAGGAGTGAGACGGTGCTGTATTGTCAGTAAAGGAGTGAGAGAGAGATGCATTGTCAGTATAGGAGTGAGAGAGAGCTGCATTGTCAGTACGGGAGTGAGAGAGAGCTGTATTGTCAGTTTAGGAGTGAGGGAGAGCTGCATTGTCAGTGCAGGAATGACAGAGAGCTACATTGTCTGTACAGGAGTGAGAGAGACCTGCATTGTCACTGCCGGAGTGAGAGAGCTGCATTGTCACTGCAGGAGTGAGAGAGAGCTGCATTATCATTACAGAAGTGAGAGAGCGCTGCATTGTCAGTGCAGGAGTGACAGAGAGCTGCATTCTCTGCACAGGAGTGAGAGAGTGCTGCATTGTCAGTACAGGAGTGACAGAGAGCTGCATTCTCTGTACAGGAGTGAGAGAGAGCTGCATTGTCAGTACAGGAGTGAGAGAGAGCTGCAATGTCAGTACAGGAGTGACAGAGAGCTGCATTCTCTGTACAGGAGTGAGAGAGAGCTGCATTGTCAGTAGAGGAGTGAGAGAGAGCTGCATTGTCAGTGCAGGAGGGAGAGAGAGCTGCATTGTCACTGCAGGAGTGAGAGAGCTGCATTGTCACTGCAGGAGTGAGAGAGAGCTGCATTATCAGAACAGCAGTGAGAGAGAGCTGCATTGTCAGTACAGGAGTGACAGAGAGCTGCATTCTCTGTACAGGAGTGAGAGATAGCTGCATTGTCAGTAGAGGAGTGAGTGAGAGCTGCATTGTCAGTGCAGGAGGGAGAGAGAGCTGCATTGTCAGTAAAGGAGTGACAGCTGCATTGTCAGTACAGGAGTGAGAGAGAGATGCATTGTCAGTACAGGAGTGAGCGAGAGCACCATTGTCAGTATAGGAGTGAGAGAGTTCTGCATTGTCAGTATAGGAGTGAGAGAGAGCTGCATTGTCACTGGAGGAGTGAGAGAGAGCTGCATTGTCGGTATAGGAGTGAGAGAGAGCTGCATTGTCAGTGCAGGAGTGAGAGAGAGCTGCATTGTGAGTATAGGAGTGAGAGAGAGCTGCATTGTCACTGCATGAGTGAGAGAGAGCTGTATTGTCTCTAGAGGAGTGAGGCAGAGCTGCATTGTCAGTATAGGAGTGAGAGAGAGAGCTGCATTGTCACTGCAGGAGTGAGAGAGAGCTGCATTGTCAGTACAGGAGTGAGAGAGAGCTGCATTGTCAGTATAGGAGTGAGAGAGACCTGCATTGTCAGTATAGGAGTGAGAGAGAGAGCTGCATTGTCAGTACAGGAGTGAGAGAGTGCTGCATTCTCTCTACAGGAGTGAGAGACAGCTGCATTGTCAGTAGAGCAGTGAGAGAGAGCTGCATTGCCAGTACAGGAGTGAGAGAGAGCTGCATTTTCAGTACAGGAGTGAGAGAGTGCTGCATTGTCAGTATAGGAGTGAGAGAGTGCTGCATTGTCAGTAGAGGAGTGAGAGAGAGCTCCTTGTCAGTACAGGAGTGAGAGAGAGCTGTATTGTCTCTACGGGAGTGAGGCAGAGCTGCATTGACAGTTTTGGAGTAAGAGAGAGAGCTGCATTGTCACTGCAGGAGTGAGAGAGAGCTGCATTGTCAGTACAGGAGTGAGAGAGAGATGCATTGTCAGTACAGGAGTGAGAGAGAGCTGCATTGTCAGTATAGGGGTGAGAGAGATCTGCATTGTCAGTATAGGAGTGAGGGAGAGCTGTATTGTCAGTATAGGAGTGAGAGAGTGCTGCATTGTCAGTACAGGAGTGAGAGAGAGCTGCATTGACAGTACAGGAGTGAGAGAGAGCTGCACTGTCAGTATAGGAGTGAGAGAGTGCTGCATTGTCAGTACAGGAGTGAGAGAGATCTGCAATGTCAGTATAGGAGTGAGGGAGAGCTGTATTGTCAGTATAGGAGTGAGAGAGTGCTGCATTGTCAGTACAGGAGTGAGAGAGAGCTGCATTGACAGTACAGGAGTGAGAGAGAGCTGCATTGTCAGTATAGGAGTGAGAGAGTGCTGCATTGTCAGTACAGGAGTGAGAGAGATCTGCAATGTCAGTAGAGGAGTGAGAGAGAGCTGCATTGTCAGTACAGGAGTGAGAGAGTGCTCCATTGTCAGTGCAGGAGTGATAGAGTGCTGCATTGTCAGTACAGGAGTGAGGGAGAGCTGCATTGTGAGTATGGGAGTGAGAGAGAGCTGCATTGTCACTGCATGAGTGAGAGAGAGCTGTATTGTCTCTAGAGGAGTGAGGCAGAGCTGCATTGTCAGTATAGGAGTGAGATAGAGAGCTGCATTGTCACTGCAGGAGTGAGAGAGAGCTGCATTGTCAGTACAGGAGTGAGAGAGAGCTGCATTGTCAGTATAGGAGTGAGAGAGACCTGCATTGTCAGTATAGGAGTGAGAGAGAGAGCTGCATTGTCAGTACAGGAGTGAGAGAGTGCTGCATTCCCTCTACAGGAGTGAGAGACAGCTGCATTGTCAGTAGAGCAGTGAGAGAGAGCTGCATTGCCAGTACAGGAGTGAGAGAGAGCTGCATTTTCAGTACAGGAGTGAGAGAGTGCTGCATTGTCAGTATAGGAGTGAGAGAGTGCTGCATTGTCAGTAGAGGAGTGAGAGAGTGCTCCTTGTCAGTACAGGAGTGAGAGAGAGCTGTATTGTCTCTACGGGAGTGAGGCAGAGCTGCATTGACAGTTTTGGAGTAAGAGAGAGAGCTGCATTGTCACTGCAGGAGTGAGAGAGAGCTGCATTGTCAGTACAGGAGTGAGAGAGAGATGCATTGTCAGTACAGGAGTGAGAGAGAGCTGCATTGTCAGTATAGGGGTGAGAGAGATCTGCATTGTCAGTATAGGAGTGAGGGAGAGCTGTATTGTCAGTATAGGAGTGAGAGAGTGCTGCATTGTCAGTACAGGAGTGAGAGAGAGCTGCATTGTCATTGCAGGAGTGAGAGAGAGCTACATTGTCTGTACAGGAGTGAGAGAGAGCTGCATTGTCACTGCAGGAGTGAGAGAGAGCTGCATTGTCAGTATAGGAGTGAGAGAGAGCTGCATTGTCAGTACAGGAATGACAGAGAGCTACTTTGTCTGTACAGGAGTGAGAGAGAGCTGCATTGTCACTGCAGGAGTGAGAGAGAGCTGAATTGTCAGTACCGGAGTGACAGAGAGCTGTATTGTCAGTGCAGGAATGACAGAGAGCTACATTGTCTGTACAGGAGTGAGAGAGAGCTGCACTGTCACTGTAGGAGTGAGAGAGATGCATTGTCACTGCAGGAGTGAGAGAGAGCTGCAATGTCAGTACAGGAGTGAGAGAGAGATGCATTGTCAGTACAGGAGTGAGAGAGAGATGCATTGTCAGTATAGGAGTGAGAGAGATCGGCAATGTCAGTACAGGAGTGAGGGAGAGCTGTATTGTCTCTACAGGAGTGAGGGAGAGCTGCATTGTCAGTATAGGAGTGAGAGAGAGAGCTGCATTGTCACTGCAGGAGTGAGAGAGAGCTGCATTGTCAGTACAGCAGTGAGAGAGAACTGCATTGTCAGTATAGGAGTGAGAGAGAGCTGTATTGTCAGTATAAGAGTGAGAGAGAGCTGCATTGTCAGTATAGGAGTGAGAGAGAGCGGCATTGTCAGTATAGGAGTGAGAGAGAGAGCTGCATTGTCACTGCAGGAGTGAGAGAGAGCTGCATTGTCAGTACAGGAGTGAGAGAGAGCTGCATTGTCAGTATAGAAGGGAGAGAGAACTGCATTGTCAGTATAGGAGTGAGAGAGAAGTGCATTGTCAGTATAGGAGTGAGAGAGAGAGCTGCATTGTTACTGCAGGAGTGAGAGAGAGGTGCATTCTCAGTACAGGAGTGAGAGAGAGCTGTATTGTCAGTACAGGAGTGAGAGAGAGTTGCATTGTCAGTATAGGAGTGGGAGAGAGCTGCATTTTCACTATTGGAGCGAGAGAGTTCTCCATTATCAGTAGAGGAGTGAGAGAGAGCAGCAATGTCAGTACAGGGGTGAGAGAGAGCTGCATTGTCAGTACAGCAGTGAGAGAGAGCTGCATTGTCAATACAGGAGTGAGAGAGAGCTGCATTGTCAGTACAGCAGTGAGAGAGAGCTGCATTGTCAATACAGGAGTGAGAGAGAGCTGCATTGTCAGTACAGGAGTGAGAGAGAGCAGCATTGTCAGTACAGGAGTGACAGAGAGCTGCATTGTCAGTACAGGAGTGAGACGGGGCTGTATTGTCAGCAGAGGAGTGAGAGAGAGCTGCATTGTCACTGCAGGAGTGAGAGAGAGCTGCATTGTCAGTACAGGAGTGACAGAGAGCTGCATTTTCAGTAGAGGAGTGAGACGGTGCTGTATTGTCAGTATAGGAGTGAGAGAGAGCTGCATTATCAGTACGGGAGTGAGAGAGAGCTGCATTGTCAATATAGGAATGAGAGAGTGCTCCTTGTCAGCACAGGAGTGAGAGGGAGCTGCATTGTCAGTACAGGAGTGAGAGAGAGCTGCATTGTCATTGCAGGAGTGAGAGAGAGCTACATTGTCTGTACAGGAGTGAGAGAGAGATGCATTGTCACTGCAGGAGTGAGAGAGAGCTGCATTGTCAGTATAGGAGTGAGAGAGAGCTGCATTGTCAGTACAGGAATGACAGAGAGCTACTTTGTTTGTACAGGAGTGATAGAGAGCTGCATTGTCACTGCAGGAGTGAGAGAGAGCTGAATTGTCAGTACCGGAGTGACAGAGAGCTGTATTGTCAGTGCAGGAATGACAGAGAGCTACATTGTCTGTACAGGAGTGAGAGAGAGCTGCACTGTCACTGTAGGAGTGAGAGAGATGCATTGTCACTGCAGGAGTGAGAGAGAGCTGCATAGTCAGTACAGCAGTGAGAGAGAGAGCTGCATTGTCAGTACAGGAGTGACAGAGAGCTGCATTCTCTTTACAGGAGTGAGAGAGAGCTGCATTGTCAGTACAGGAGTGAGAGAGAGATGCATTGTCAGTACAGGAGTGAGCGAGAGCACCATTGTCAGTATAGGAGTGAGAGAGTTCTGCATTGTCAGTATAGGAGTGAGAGAGAGCTGCATTGTCAGTACAGGAGTGAGAGAGTTCTGCATTGTCACTGGAGGAGTGAGAGAGAGCTGCATTGTCAGTAAGGAGTGAGAAAGAGCTGCAATGTCAGTACAGGAGTGAGAGAGAGCTGCATTGTCGGTATAGGAGTGAGAGAGTACTCCATTGTCAGTAGACGCGTGAGAGAGAGCTGCAATGTCAATATAGGAGTGAGAGAGAGAGCTACAATGTCAGTATAGGCGTGAGGGAGTGCTGCATTGTCAGTACAGGAGTGAGAGGGAGCTGCATTGTCACTGCAGGAGTGAGAGAGAGCTGCATTGTAAGAAAGGAGTGAGAGAGAGCTGCATTGTCACTGGAGGAGTGAGAGAGAGCTGCATTGTCAGTAAAGCAGTGACATTGAGCTGTATTGTCTGTACAGGAGTGAGAGAGCTGCATTGTCAGTATAGGAGTGAGAGAGAGCTGCATTGTCACTGGAGGAGTGAGAGAGAGCTGCATTGTCAGTAAAGGAGTGACATTGAGCTGTATTGTCTGTACAGGAGTGAGAGAGCTGCATTGTCAGTATAGGAGTGAGAGAGATCTGCAATGTCAGTACAGGAGTGAGGGAGAGCTGTATTGTCTCTACAGGAGTGAGGGAGAGCTGCATTGTCAGTATAGGAGTGAGAGAGAGAGCTGCATTGTCACTGCAGGAGTGAGAGAGAGCTGCATTGTCAGTACAGGAGTGAGAGAGAGCTAGATTGTCAGTACATGAGTGAGAGAGAAGTGCATTGTCAGTATAGGAGTGAGAGAGAGCTGCATTGTTAGTATAGGAGTGAGAGAGAGCTGCATTGTCAGTATAGGAGTGAGAGAGAGCTGCATTGTCAGTATACGAGTGTGAGAGAAGTGCATTGTAAGTACAGGAGTGAGAGAGAGCAGCAATGTCAGTACAGAAGTGATAGAGAGCTGCGTTATCAGTACAGGAGTGACAGAGATCTGTATTGTCTGTACAGGTGTGAGAGAGAGCTGCATTGTTAGTATAGGAGTGAGAGAGAGCTGCATTATCAGTGCAGCAGTGAGAGAGAGCAACAATGTCAGTACAGGAGTGAGAGAGAGCTGCATTGTCACTGCAGGAGTGAGAGAGAGCTGAATTGTCAGTACCGGAGTGACAGAGAGCTGCATTGTCAGTGCAGGAATGACAGAGAGCTACATTGTCTGTACAGGAGTGAGAGAGACCTGCATTGTCACTGCCGGAGTGAGAGAGCTGCATTGTCACTGCAGGAGTGAGAGAGAGCTGCATTATCATTACAGAAGTGAGAGAGCGCTGCATTGTCAGTGCAGGAGTGACAGAGAGCTGCATTCTCTGCACAGGAGTGAGAGAGTGCTGCATTGTCAGTACAGGAGTGACAGAGAGCTGCATTCTCTGTACAGGAGTGAGAGAGAGCTGCATTGTCAGTACAGGAGTGAGAGAGAGCTGCAATGTCAGTACAGGAGTGACAGAGAGCTGCATTCTCTGTACAGGAGTGAGAGAGAGCTGCATTGTCAGTAGAGGAGTGAGAGAGAGCTGCATTGTCAGTGCAGGAGGGAGAGAGAGCTGCATTGTCACTGCAGGAGTGAGAGAGCTGCATTGTCACTGCAGGAGTGAGAGAGAGCTGCATTATCAGAACAGCAGTGAGAGAGAGCTGCATTGTCAGTACAGGAGTGACAGAGAGCTGCATTCTCTGTACAGGAGTGAGAGATAGCTGCATTGTCAGTAGAGGAGTGAGTGAGAGCTGCATTGTCAGTGCAGGAGGGAGAGAGAGCTGCATTGTCAGTAAAGGAGTGACAGCTGCATTGTCAGTACAGGAGTGAGAGAGAGATGCATTGTCAGTACAGGAGTGAGCGAGAGCACCATTGTCAGTATAGGAGTGAGAGAGTTCTGCATTGTCAGTATAGGAGTGAGAGAGAGCTGCATTGTCACTGGAGGAGTGAGAGAGAGCTGCATTGTCGGTATAGGAGTGAGAGAGAGCTGCATTGTCAGTGCAGGAGTGAGAGAGAGCTGCATTGTGAGTATAGGAGTGAGAGAGAGCTGCATTGTCACTGCATGAGTGAGAGAGAGCTGTATTGTCTCTAGAGGAGTGAGGCAGAGCTGCATTGTCAGTATAGGAGTGAGAGAGAGAGCTGCATTGTCACTGCAGGAGTGAGAGAGAGCTGCATTGTCAGTACAGGAGTGAGAGAGAGCTGCATTGTCAGTATAGGAGTGAGAGAGACCTGCATTGTCAGTATAGGAGTGAGAGAGAGAGCTGCATTGTCAGTACAGGAGTGAGAGAGTGCTGCATTCTCTCTACAGGAGTGAGAGACAGCTGCATTGTCAGTAGAGCAGTGAGAGAGAGCTGCATTGCCAGTACAGGAGTGAGAGAGAGCTGCATTTTCAGTACAGGAGTGAGAGAGTGCTGCATTGTCAGTATAGGAGTGAGAGAGTGCTGCATTGTCAGTAGAGGAGTGAGAGAGAGCTCCTTGTCAGTACAGGAGTGAGAGAGAGCTGTATTGTCTCTACGGGAGTGAGGCAGAGCTGCATTGACAGTTTTGGAGTAAGAGAGAGAGCTGCATTGTCACTGCAGGAGTGAGAGAGAGCTGCATTGTCAGTACAGGAGTGAGAGAGAGATGCATTGTCAGTACAGGAGTGAGAGAGAGCTGCATTGTCAGTATAGGGGTGAGAGAGATCTGCATTGTCAGTATAGGAGTGAGGGAGAGCTGTATTGTCAGTATAGGAGTGAGAGAGTGCTGCATTGTCAGTACAGGAGTGAGAGAGAGCTGCATTGACAGTACAGGAGTGAGAGAGAGCTGCACTGTCAGTATAGGAGTGAGAGAGTGCTGCATTGTCAGTACAGGAGTGAGAGAGATCTGCAATGTCAGTATAGGAGTGAGGGAGAGCTGTATTGTCAGTATAGGAGTGAGAGAGTGCTGCATTGTCAGTACAGGAGTGAGAGAGAGCTGCATTGACAGTACAGGAGTGAGAGAGAGCTGCATTGTCAGTATAGGAGTGAGAGAGTGCTGCATTGTCAGTACAGGAGTGAGAGAGATCTGCAATGTCAGTAGAGGAGTGAGAGAGAGCTGCATTGTCAGTACAGGAGTGAGAGAGTGCTCCATTGTCAGTGCAGGAGTGATAGAGTGCTGCATTGTCAGTACAGGAGTGAGGGAGAGCTGCATTGTGAGTATGGGAGTGAGAGAGAGCTGCATTGTCACTGCATGAGTGAGAGAGAGCTGTATTGTCTCTAGAGGAGTGAGGCAGAGCTGCATTGTCAGTATAGGAGTGAGATAGAGAGCTGCATTGTCACTGCAGGAGTGAGAGAGAGCTGCATTGTCAGTACAGGAGTGAGAGAGAGCTGCATTGTCAGTATAGGAGTGAGAGAGACCTGCATTGTCAGTATAGGAGTGAGAGAGAGAGCTGCATTGTCAGTACAGGAGTGAGAGAGTGCTGCATTCCCTCTACAGGAGTGAGAGACAGCTGCATTGTCAGTAGAGCAGTGAGAGAGAGCTGCATTGCCAGTACAGGAGTGAGAGAGAGCTGCATTTTCAGTACAGGAGTGAGAGAGTGCTGCATTGTCAGTATAGGAGTGAGAGAGTGCTGCATTGTCAGTAGAGGAGTGAGAGAGTGCTCCTTGTCAGTACAGGAGTGAGAGAGAGCTGTATTGTCTCTACGGGAGTGAGGCAGAGCTGCATTGACAGTTTTGGAGTAAGAGAGAGAGCTGCATTGTCACTGCAGGAGTGAGAGAGAGCTGCATTGTCAGTACAGGAGTGAGAGAGAGATGCATTGTCAGTACAGGAGTGAGAGAGAGCTGCATTGTCAGTATAGGGGTGAGAGAGATCTGCATTGTCAGTATAGGAGTGAGGGAGAGCTGTATTGTCAGTATAGGAGTGAGAGAGTGCTGCATTGTCAGTACAGGAGTGAGAGAGAGCTGCATTGTCATTGCAGGAGTGAGAGAGAGCTACATTGTCTGTACAGGAGTGAGAGAGAGCTGCATTGTCACTGCAGGAGTGAGAGAGAGCTGCATTGTCAGTATAGGAGTGAGAGAGAGCTGCATTGTCAGTACAGGAATGACAGAGAGCTACTTTGTCTGTACAGGAGTGAGAGAGAGCTGCATTGTCACTGCAGGAGTGAGAGAGAGCTGAATTGTCAGTACCGGAGTGACAGAGAGCTGTATTGTCAGTGCAGGAATGACAGAGAGCTACATTGTCTGTACAGGAGTGAGAGAGAGCTGCACTGTCACTGTAGGAGTGAGAGAGATGCATTGTCACTGCAGGAGTGAGAGAGAGCTGCATAGTCAGTACAGCAGTGAGAGAGAGAGCTGCATTGTCAGTACAGGAGTGACAGAGAGCTGCATTCTCTTTACAGGAGTGAGAGAGAGCTGCATTGTCAGTACAGGAGTGAGAGAGAGATGCATTGTCAGTACAGGAGTGAGCGAGAGCACCATTGTCAGTATAGGAGTGAGAGAGTTCTGCATTGTCAGTATAGGAGTGAGAGAGAGCTGCATTGTCAGTACAGGAGTGAGAGAGTTCTGCATTGTCACTGGAGGAGTGAGAGAGAGCTGCCTTGTCAGTAAGGAGTGAGAAAGAGCTGCAATGTCAGTACAGGAGTGAGAGAGAGCTGCATTGTCGGTATAGGAGTGAGAGAGTACTCCATTGTCAGTAGACGCGTGAGAGAGAGCTGCAATGTCAATATAGGAGTGAGAGAGAGCTACAATGTCAGTATAGGCGTGAGAGAGTGCTGCATTGTCAGTACAGGAGTGAGAGGGAGCTGCATTGTCACTGCAGGGGTGAGAGAGAGCTGCATTGTAAGAAAGGAGTGAGAGAGAGCTGCATTGTCACTGGAGGAGTGAGAGAGAGCTGCATTGTCAGTAAAGCAGTGACATTGAGCTGTATTGTCTGTACAGGAGTGAGAGAGCTGCATTGTCAGTATAGGAGTGAGAGAGAGCTGCATTGTCACTGGAGGAGTGAGAGAGAGCTGCATTGTCAGTAAAGGAGTGACATTGAGCTGTATTGTCTGTACAGGAGTGAGAGAGCTGCATTGTCAGTATAGGAGTGAGAGAGAGCTGCATTGTCAGTATAGGAGTGAGAGAGATCTGCAATGTCAGTACAGGAGTGAGGGAGAGCTGTATTGTCTCTACAGGAGTGAGGGAGAGCTGCATTGTCAGTATAGGAGTGAGAGAGAGAGCTGCATTGTCACTGCAGGAGTGAGAGAGAGCTGCATTGTCAGTACAGGAGTGAGAGAGAGCTAGATTGTCAGTACATGAGTGAGAGAGAAGTGCATTGTCAGTATAGGAGTGAGAGAGAGCTGCATTGTCAGTATAGGAGTGAGAGAGAGCTGCATTGTCAGTATAGGAGTGAGAGAGAGCTGCATTGTCAGTATACGAGTGTGAGAGAAGTGCATTGTAAGTACAGGAGTGAGAGAGAGCAGCAATGTCAGTACAGAAGTGATAGAGAGCTGCGTTATCAGTACAGGAGTGACAGAGATCTGTATTGTCTGTACAGGTGTGAGAGAGAGCTGCATTGTTAGTATAGGAGTGAGAGAGAGCTGCATTATCAGTGCAGCAGTGAGAGAGAGCAACAATGTCAGTACAGGAGTGAGAGAGAACTGCATTGTCACTGCAGGAGTGAGAGAGAGCTGAATTGTCAGTACCGGAGTGACAGAGAGCTGTATTGTCAGTGCAGGAATGACAGAGCTACATTGTCTGAACAGGAGGGAGAGAGAGCTGCATTGTCACTGCAGGAGTGAGAGAGATGCATTGTCACTGCAGGAGTGAGAGAGAGCTGCATTATCAGTGCAGCAGTGAGAGAGAGCTGCATTGTCAGTACAGGAGTGAGAGAGAGCTGCATTGTCAGTACAGGAGTGAGACGGGGCTGTATTGTCAGTAGAGGAGTGAGAGAGAGCTGCATTGTCACTGCAGGAGTGAGAGAGAGCTGCATTGTCAGTACAGGAGTGACAGAGAGCTGCATTTTCAGTAGAGGAGTGAGACGGTGCTGTATTGTCAGTAAAGGAGTGAGAGAGAGATGCATTGTCAGTATAGGAGTGAGAGAGAGCTGCATTGTCAGTACGGGAGTGACAGAGAGCTGCATTGTCAGTACAGGAGTGACAGAGAGCTGCATTCTCTGTACAGGAGTGAGAGAGAGCTGCATCGACAGTACAGGAGTGAGAGAGAGCTGCATTGTCAGTATAGGAGTGAGAGAGTGCTGCATTGTCAGTACAGGAGTGAGAGAGATCTGCAATGTCAGTAGAGGAGTGAGAGAGAGCTGCATTGTCAGTACAGGAGTGAGAGAGTGCTCCATTGTCAGTGCAGGAGTGATAGAGTGCTGCATTGTCAGTACACGAGTGAGGGAGAGCTGCATTGTCAGTGCAGGAGTGAGAGAGAGCTGCATTGTCAGTATAGGAGTGAGAGAGAGCTGCATTGTCACTGCATGAGTGAGAGAGAGCTGTATTGTCTCTACGGGAGTGAGAGAGAGCTGCAATGTCAGTACAGGAGTGAGAGAGAGATGCATTGTCAGTACAGGAGTGAGAGAGAGATGCATTGTCAGTATAGGAGTGAGAGAGATCGGCAATGTCAGTACAGGAGTGAGGGAGAGCTGTATTGTCTCTACAGGAGTGAGGGAGAGCTGCATTGTCAGTATAGGAGTGAGAGAGAGAGCTGCATTGTCACTGCAGGAGTGAGAGAGAGCTGCATTGTCAGTACAACAGTGAGAGAGAACTGCATTGTCAGTATAGGAGTGAGAGAGAGCTGTATTGTCAGTATAAGAGTGAGAGAGAGCTGCATTGTCAGTATAGGAGTGAGAGAGAGCTGCATTCTCAGTATAGGAGTGAGAGAGAGCGGCATTGTCAGTATAGGAGTGAGAGAGAGAGCTGCATTGTCACTGCAGGAGTGAGAGAGAGCTGCATTGTCAGTACAGGAGTGAGAGAGAGCTGCATTGTCAGTATAGAAGGGAGAGAGAACTGCATTGTCAGTATAGGAGTGAGAGAGAAGTGCATTGTCAGTATAGGAGTGAGAGAGAGAGCTGCATTGTTACTGCAGGAGTGAGAGAGAGCTGCATTCTCAGTACAGGAGTGAGAGAGAGCTGTATTGTCAGTACAGGAGTGAGAGAGAGTTGCATTGTCAGTATAGGAGTGGGAGAGAGCTGCATTTTCACTATTGGAGCGAGAGAGTTCTCCATTATCAGTAGAGGAGTGAGAGAGAGCAGCAATGTCAGTACAGGGGTGAGAGAGAGCTGCATTGTCAGTACAGCAGTGAGAGAGAGCTGCATTGTCAATACAGGAGTGAGAGAGAGCTGCATTGTCAGTACAGCAGTGAGAGAGAGCTGCATTGTCAATACAGGAGTGAGAGAGAGCTGCATTGTCAGTACAGGAGTGAGAGAGAGCAGCATTGTCAGTACAGGAGTGACAGAGAGCTGCATTGTCAGTACAGGAGTGAGACGGGGCTGTATTGTCAGCAGAGGAGTGAGAGAGAGCTGCATTGTCACTGCAGGAGTGAGAGAGAGCTGCATTGTCAGTACAGGAGTGACAGAGAGCTGCATTTTCAGTAGAGGAGTGAGACGGTGCTGTATTGTCAGTATAGGAGTGAGAGAGAGCTGCATTATCAGTACGGGAGTGAGAGAGAGCTGCATTGTCAATATAGGAATGAGAGAGTGCTCCTTGTCAGCACAGGAGTGAGAGGGAGCTGCATTGTCAGTACAGGAGTGAGAGAGAGCTGCATTGTCATTGCAGGAGTGAGAGAGAGCTACATTGTCTGTACAGGAGTGAGAGAGAGATGCATTGTCACTGCAGGAGTGAGAGAGAGCTGCATTGTCAGTATAGGAGTGAGAGAGAGCTGCATTGTCAGTACAGGAATGACAGAGAGCTACTTTGTTTGTACAGGAGTGATAGAGAGCTGCATTGTCACTGCAGGAGTGAGAGAGAGCTGAATTGTCAGTACCGGAGTGACAGAGAGCTGTATTGTCAGTGCAGGAATGACAGAGAGCTACATTGTCTGTACAGGAGTGAGAGAGAGCTGCACTGTCACTGTAGGAGTGAGAGAGATGCATTGTCACTGCAGGAGTGAGAGAGAGCTGCATAGTCAGTACAGCAGTGAGAGAGAGAGCTGCATTGTCAGTACAGGAGTGACAGAGAGCTGCATTCTCTTTACAGGAGTGAGAGAGAGCTGCATTGTCAGTACAGGAGTGAGAGAGAGATGCATTGTCAGTACAGGAGTGAGCGAGAGCACCATTGTCAGTATAGGAGTGAGAGAGTTCTGCATTGTCAGTATAGGAGTGAGAGAGAGCTGCATTGTCAGTACAGGAGTGAGAGAGTTCTGCATTGTCACTGGAGGAGTGAGAGAGAGCTGCATTGTCAGTAAGGAGTGAGAAAGAGCTGCAATGTCAGTACAGGAGTGAGAGAGAGCTGCATTGTCGGTATAGGAGTGAGAGAGTACTCCATTGTCAGTAGACGCGTGAGAGAGAGCTGCAATGTCAATATAGGAGTGAGAGAGAGCTACAATGTCAGTATAGGCGTGAGGGAGTGCTGCATTGTCAGTACAGGAGTGAGAGGGAGCTGCATTGTCACTGCAGGAGTGAGAGAGAGCTGCATTGTAAGAAAGGAGTGAGAGAGAGCTGCATTGTCACTGGAGGAGTGAGAGAGAGCTGCATTGTCAGTAAAGCAGTGACATTGAGCTGTATTGTCTGTACAGGAGTGAGAGAGCTGCATTGTCAGTATAGGAGTGAGAGAGAGCTGCATTGTCACTGGAGGAGTGAGAGAGAGCTGCATTGTCAGTAAAGGAGTGACATTGAGCTGTATTGTCTGTACAGGAGTGAGAGAGCTGCATTGTCAGTATAGGAGTGAGAGAGATCTGCAATGTCAGTACAGGAGTGAGGGAGAGCTGTATTGTCTCTACAGGAGTGAGGGAGAGCTGCATTGTCAGTATAGGAGTGAGAGAGAGAGCTGCATTGTCACTGCAGGAGTGAGAGAGAGCTGCATTGTCAGTACAGGAGTGAGAGAGAGCTAGATTGTCAGTACATGAGTGAGAGAGAAGTGCATTGTCAGTATAGGAGTGAGAGAGAGCTGCATTGTTAGTATAGGAGTGAGAGAGAGCTGCATTGTCAGTATAGGAGTGAGAGAGAGCTGCATTGTCAGTATACGAGTGTGAGAGAAGTGCATTGTAAGTACAGGAGTGAGAGAGAGCAGCAATGTCAGTACAGAAGTGATAGAGAGCTGCGTTATCAGTACAGGAGTGACAGAGATCTGTATTGTCTGTACAGGTGTGAGAGAGAGCTGCATTGTTAGTATAGGAGTGAGAGAGAGCTGCATTATCAGTGCAGCAGTGAGAGAGAGCAACAATGTCAGTACAGGAGTGAGAGAGAGCTGCATTGTCACTGCAGGAGTGAGAGAGAGCTGAATTGTCAGTACCGGAGTGACAGAGAGCTGTATTGTCAGTGCAGGAATGACAGAGCTACATTGTCTGAACAGGAGGGAGAGAGAGCTGCATTGTCACTGCAGGAGTGAGAGAGATGCATTGTCACTGCAGGAGTGAGAGAGAGCTGCATTATCAGTGCAGCAGTGAGAGAGAGCTGCATTGTCAGTACAGGAGTGAGAGAGAGCTGCATTGTCAGTACAGGAGTGAGACGGGGCTGTATTGTCAGTAGAGGAGTGAGAGAGAGCTGCATTGTCACTGCAGGAGTGAGAGAGAGCTGCATTGTCAGTACAGGAGTGACAGAGAGCTGCATTTTCAGTAGAGGAGTGAGACGGTGCTGTATTGTCAGTAAAGGAGTGAGAGAGAGATGCATTGTCAGTATAGGAGTGAGAGAGAGCTGCATTGTCAGTACGGGAGTGAGAGAGAGCTGTATTGTCAGTTTAGGAGTGAGGGAGAGCTGCATTGTCAGTGCAGGAATGACAGAGAGCTACATTGTCTGTACAGGAGTGAGAGAGACCTGCATTGTCACTGCCGGAGTGAGAGAGCTGCATTGTCACTGCAGGAGTGAGAGAGAGCTGCATTATCATTACAGAAGTGAGAGAGCGCTGCATTGTCAGTGCAGGAGTGACAGAGAGCTGCATTCTCTGCACAGGAGTGAGAGAGTGCTGCATTGTCAGTACAGGAGTGACAGAGAGCTGCATTCTCTGTACAGGAGTGAGAGAGAGCTGCATTGTCAGTACAGGAGTGAGAGAGAGCTGCATTGTCAGTACAGGAGTGACAGAGAGCTGCATTCTCTGTACAGGAGTGAGAGAGAGCTGCATTGTCAGTAGAGGAGTGAGAGAGAGCTGCATAGTCAGTGCAGGAGGGAGAGAGAGCTGCATTGTCACTGCAGGAGTGAGAGAGCTGCATTGTCACTGCAGGAGTGAGAGAGAGCTGCATTATCAGAACAGCAGTGAGAGAGAGCTGCATTGTCAGTACAGGAGTGACAGAGAGCTGCATTCTCTGTACAGGAGTGAGAGATAGCTGCATTGTCAGTAGAGGAGTGAGTGAGAGCTGCATTGTCAGTGCAGGAGGGAGAGAGAGCTGCATTGTCAGTAAAGGAGTGACAGCTGCATTGTCAGTACAGGAGTGAGAGAGAGATGCATTGTCAGTACAGGAGTGAGCGAGAGCACCATTGTCAGTATAGGAGTGAGAGAGTTCTGCATTGTCAGTATAGGAGTGAGAGAGAGCTGCATTGTCACTGGAGGAGTGAGAGAGAGCTGCATTGTCGGTATAGGAGTGAGAGAGAGCTGCATTGTCAGTGCAGGAGTGAGAGAGAGCTGCATTGTGAGTATAGGAGTGAGAGAGAGCTGCATTGTCACTGCATGAGTGAGAGAGAGCTGTATTGTCTCTAGAGGAGTGAGGCAGAGCTGCATTGTCAGTATAGGAGTGAGAGAGAGAGCTGCATTGTCACTGCAGGAGTGAGAGAGAGCTGCATTGTCAGTACAGGAGTGAGAGAGAGCTGCATTGTCAGTATAGGAGTGAGAGAGACCTGCATTGTCAGTATAGGAGTGAGAGAGAGAGCTGCATTGTCAGTACAGGAGTGAGAGAGTGCTGCATTCTCTCTACAGGAGTGAGAGACAGCTGCATTGTCAGTAGAGCAGTGAGAGAGAGCTGCATTGCCAGTACAGGAGTGAGAGAGAGCTGCATTTTCAGTACAGGAGTGAGAGAGTGCTGCATTGTCAGTATAGGAGTGAGAGAGTGCTGCATTGTCAGTAGAGGAGTGAGAGAGAGCTCCTTGTCAGTACAGGAGTGAGAGAGAGCTGTATTGTCTCTACGGGAGTGAGGCAGAGCTGCATTGACAGTTTTGGAGTAAGAGAGAGAGCTGCATTGTCACTGCAGGAGTGAGAGAGAGCTG
The DNA here is from genome assembly GCA_026770705.1 of Isurus oxyrinchus. Lineage (NCBI taxonomy): Eukaryota > Metazoa > Chordata > Chondrichthyes > Lamniformes > Lamnidae > Isurus > Isurus oxyrinchus. Next base: position 425,810 of record JANJGN010000263.1, on the reverse strand, counting down.
CATTGTCAGTACAGGAGTGAGAGAGAGATGCATTGTCAGTACAGGAGTGAGAGAGAGCTGCATTGTCAGTATAGGGGTGAGAGAGATCTGCATTGTCAGTATAGGAGTGAGGGAGAGCTGTATTGTCAGTATAGGAGTGAGAGAGTGCTGCATTGTCAGTACAGGAGTGAGAGAGAGCTGCATTGACAGTACAGGAGTGAGAGAGAGCTGCACTGTCAGTATAGGAGTGAGAGAGTGCTGCATTGTCAGTACAGGAGTGAGAGAGATCTGCAATGTCAGTATAGGAGTGAGGGAGAGCTGTATTGTCAGTATAGGAGTGAGAGAGTGCTGCATTGTCAGTACAGGAGTGAGAGAGAGCTGCATTGACAGTACAGGAGTGAGAGAGAGCTGCATTGTCAGTATAGGAGTGAGAGAGTGCTGCATTGTCAGTACAGGAGTGAGAGAGATCTGCAATGTCAGTAGAGGAGTGAGAGAGAGCTGCATTGTCAGTACAGGAGTGAGAGAGTGCTCCATTGTCAGTGCAGGAGTGATAGAGTGCTGCATTGTCAGTACAGGAGTGAGGGAGAGCTGCATTGTCAGTGCAGGAGTGAGAGAGAGCTGCATTGTGAGTATGGGAGTGAGAGAGAGCTGCATTGTCACTGCATGAGTGAGAGAGAGCTGTATTGTCTCTAGAGGAGTGAGGCAGAGCTGCATTGTCAGTATAGGAGTGAGAGAGAGAGCTGCATTGTCACTGCAGGAGTGAGAGAGAGCTGCATTGTCAGTACAGGAGTGAGAGAGAGCTGCATTGTCAGTATAGGAGTGAGAGAGACCTGCATTGTCAGTATAGGAGTGAGAGAGAGAGCTGCATTGTCAGTACAGGAGTGAGAGAGTGCTGCATTCCCTCTACAGGAGTGAGAGACAGCTGCATTGTCAGTAGAGCAGTGAGAGAGAGCTGCATTGCCAGTACAGGAGTGAGAGAGAGCTGCATTTTCAGTACAGGAGTGAGAGAGTGCTGCATTGTCAGTATAGGAGTGAGAGAGTGCTGCATTGTCAGTAGAGGAGTGAGAGAGTGCTCCTTGTCAGTACAGGAGTGAGAGAGAGCTGTATTGTCTCTACGGGAGTGAGGCAGAGCTGCATTGACAGTTTTGGAGTAAGAGAGAGAGCTGCATTGTCACTGCAGGAGTGAGAGAGAGCTGCATTGTCAGTACAGGAGTGAGAGAGAGATGCATTGTCAGTACAGGAGTGAGAGAGAGCTGCATTGTCAGTATAGGGGTGAGAGAGATCTGCATTGTCAGTATAGGAGTGAGGGAGAGCTGTATTGTCAGTATAGGAGTGAGAGAGAGCTGCATTGTCAGTACAGGAGTGAGAGAGAGCTGCATTGACAGTACAGGAGTGAGAGAGAGCTGCATTGTCAGTATAGGAGTGAGAGAGTGCTGCATTGTCAGTACAGGAGTGAGAGAGATCTGCAATGTCAGTATAGGAGTGAGGGAGAGCTGTATTGTCAGTATAGGAGTGAGAGAGTGCTGCATTGTCAGTACAGGAGTGAGAGAGAGCTGCATTGACAGTACAGGAGTGAGAGAGAGCTGCATTGTCAGTATAGGAGTGAGAGAGTGCTGCATTGTCAGTACAGGAGTGAGAGAGATCTGCAATGTCAGTAGAGGAGTGAGAGAGAGCTGCATTGTCAGTACAGGAGTGAGAGAGTGCTCCATTGTCAGTGCAGGAGTGATAGAGTGCTGCATTGTCAGTACACGAGTGAGGGAGAGCTGCATTGTCAGTGCAGGAGTGAGAGAGAGCTGCATTGTCAGTATAGGAGTATGAGAGAGCTGCATTGTCACTGCATGAGTGAGAGAGAGCTGTATTGTCTCTACGGGAGTGAGAGAGAGCTGCAATGTCAGTACAGGAGTGAGAGAGAGATGCATTGACAGTACAGGAGTGAGAGAGAGATGCATTGTCAGTATAGGAGTGAGAGAGATCGGCACTGTCAGTACAGGAGTGAGGGAGAGCTGTATTGTCTCTACAGGAGTGAGGGAGAGCTGCATTGTCAGTATAGGAGTGAGAGAGAGAGCTGCATTGTCACTGCAGGAGTGAGAGAGAGCTGCATTGTCAGTACAGCAGTGAGAGAGAACTGCATTGTCAGTATAGTAGTGAGAGAGAGCTGTATTGTCAGTATAAGAGTGAGAGAGAGCTGCAATGTCAGTATAGGAGTGAGAGAGAGCTGCATTGTCAGTGTAGGAGTGAGAGAGAGCTGCTTTGTCAGTATAGAAGGGAGAGAGAACTGCATTGTCAGTATAGAAGGGAGAGAGAACTGCATTGTCAGTATAGGAGTGAGAGAGAAGTGCATTGTCAGTATAGGAGTGAGAGAGAGAGCTGCATTGTTACTGCAGGAGTGAGAGAGAGCTGCATTCTCAGTACAGGAGTGAGAGAGAGCTGTATTGTCAGTACAGGAGTGAGAGAGAGTTGCATTGTCAGTATAGGAGTGGGAGAGAGCTGCATTTTCACTATTGGAGCGAGAGAGTTCTCCATTATCAGTAGAGGAGTGAGAGAGAGCAGCAATGTCAGTACAGGGGTGAGAGAGAGCTGCATTGTCAGTACAGCAGTGAGAGAGAGCTGCATTGTCAATACAGGAGTGAGAGAGAGCTGCATTGTCAGTACAGCAGTGAGAGAGAGCTGCATTGTCAATACAGGAGTGAGAGAGAGCTGCATTGTCAGTACAGGAGTGAGAGAGAGCAGCATTGTCAGTACAGGAGTGACAGAGAGCTGCATTGTCAGTACAGGAGTGAGACGGGGCTGTATTGTCAGCAGAGGAGTGAGAGAGAGCTGCATTGTCACTGCAGGAGTGAGAGAGAGCTGCATTGTCAGTACAGGAGTGACAGAGAGCTGCATTTTCAGTAGAGGAGTGAGACGGTGCTGTATTGTCAGTATAGGAGTGAGAGAGAGCTGCATTATCAGTACGGGAGTGAGAGAGAGCTGCATTGTCAATATAGGAATGAGAGAGTGCTCCTTGTCAGCACAGGAGTGAGAGGGAGCTGCATTGTCAGTACAGGAGTGAGAGAGAGCTGCATTGTCATTGCAGGAGTGAGAGAGAGCTACATTGTCTGTACAGGAGTGAGAGAGAGATGCATTGTCACTGCAGGAGTGAGAGAGAGCTGCATTGTCAGTATAGGAGTGAGAGAGAGCTGCATTGTCAGTACAGGAATGACAGAGAGCTACTTTGTCTGTACAGGAGTGAGAGAGAGCTGCATTGTCACTGCAGGAGTGAGAGAGAGCTGAATTGTCAGTACCGGAGTGACAGAGAGCTGTATTGTCAGTGCAGGAATGACAGAGAGCTACATTGTCTGTACAGGAGTGAGAGAGAGCTGCACTGTCACTGTAGGAGTGAGAGAGATGCATTGTCACTGCAGGAGTGAGAGAGAGCTGCATAGTCAGTACAGCAGTGAGAGAGAGAGCTGCATTGTCAGTACAGGAGTGACAGAGAGCTGCATTCTCTTTACAGGAGTGAGAGAGAGCTGCATTGTCAGTACAGGAGTGAGAGAGAGATGCATTGTCAGTACAGGAGTGAGCGAGAGCACCATTGTCAGTATAGGAGTGAGAGAGTTCTGCATTGTCAGTATAGGAGTGAGAGAGAGCTGCATTGTCAGTACAGGAGTGAGAGAGTTCTGCATTGTCACTGGAGGAGTGAGAGAGAGCTGCATTGTCAGTAAGGAGTGAGAAAGAGCTGCAATGTCAGTACAGGAGTGAGAGAGAGCTGCATTGTCGGTATAGGAGTGAGAGAGTACTCCATTGTCAGTAGACGCGTGAGAGAGAGCTGCAATGTCAATATAGGAGTGAGAGAGAGCTACAATGTCAGTATAGGCGTGAGAGAGTGCTGCATTGTCAGTACAGGAGTGAGAGGGAGCTGCATTGTCACTGCAGGAGTGAGAGAGAGCTGCATTGTAAGAAAGGAGTGAGAGAGAGCTGCATTGTCACTGGAGGAGTGAGAGAGAGCTGCATTGTCAGTAAAGCAGTGACATTGAGCTGTATTGTCTGTACAGGAGTGAGAGAGCTGCATTGTCACTATAGGAGTGAGAGAGAGCTGCATTGTCACTGGAGGAGTGAGAGAGAGCTGCATTGTCAGTAAAGGAGTGACATTGAGCTGTATTGTCTGTACAGGAGTGAGAGAGCTGCATTGTCAGTATAGGAGTGAGAGAGATCTGCAATGTCAGTACAGGAGTGAGGGAGAGCTGTATTGTCTCTACAGGAGTGAGGGAGAGCTGCATTGTCAGTATAGGAGTGAGAGAGAGAGCTGCATTGTCACTGCAGGAGTGAGAGAGAGCTGCATTGTCAGTACAGGAGTGAGAGAGAGCTAGATTGTCAGTAAATGAGTGAGAGAGAAGTGCATTGTCAGTACATGAGTGAGAGAGAGCTGCATTGTTAGTATAGGAGTGAGAGAGAGCTGCATTGTCAGTATAGGAGTGAGAGAGAGCTGCATTGTCAGTATACGAGTGTGAGAGAAGTGCATTGTAAGTACAGGAGTGAGAGAGAGCAGCAATGTCAGTACAGAAGTGATAGAGAGCTGCGTTATCAGTACAGGAGTGACAGAGATCTGTATTGTCTGTACAGGTGTGAGAGAGAGCTGCATTGTTAGTATAGGAGTGAGAGAGAGCTGCATTATCAGTGCAGCAGTGAGAGAGAGCAACAATGTCAGTACAGGAGTGAGAGAGAGCTGCATTGTCACTGCAGGAGTGAGAGAGAGCTGAATTGTCAGTACCGGAGTGACAGAGAGCTGTATTGTCAGTGCAGGAATGACAGAGCTACATTGTCTGAACAGGAGGGAGAGAGAGCTGCATTGTCACTGCAGGAGTGAGAGAGATGCATTGTCACTGCAGGAGTGAGAGAGAGCTGCATTATCAGTGCAGCAGTGAGAGAGAGCTGCATTGTCAGTACAGGAGTGAGAGAGAGCTGCATTGTCAGTACAGGAGAGAGACGGGGCTGTATTGTCAGTAGAGGAGTGAGAGAGAGCTGCATTGTCACTGCAGGAGTGAGAGAGAGCTGCATTGTAAGAAAGGAGTGAGAGAGAGCTGCATTGTCACTGGAGGAGTGAGAGAGAGCTGCATTGTCAGTCAAGCAGTGACATTGAGCTGTATTGTCTGTACAGGAGTGAGAGAGCTGCATTGTCAGTATAGGAGTGAGAGAGAGCTGCATTGTCACTGGAGGAGTGAGAGAGAGCTGCATTGTCAGTAAAGGAGTGACATTGAGCTGTATTGTCTGTACAGGAGTGAGAGAGCTGCATTGTCAGTATAGGAGTGAGAGAGAGCTGCATTGTCAGTATAGGAGTGAGAGAGATCTGCAATGTCAGTACAGGAGTGAGGGAGAGCTGTATTGTCTCTACAGGAGTGAGGGAGAGCTGCATTGTCAGTATAGGAGTGAGAGAGAGAGCTGCATTGTCACTGCAGGAGTGAGAGAGAGCTGCATTGTCAGTACAGGAGTGAGAGAGAGCTAGATTGTCAGTACATGAGTGAGAGAGAAGTGCATTGTCAGTATAGGAGTGAGAGAGAGCTGCATTGTCAGTATAGGAGTGAGAGAGAGCTGCATTGTCAGTATAGGAGTGAGAGAGAGCTGCATTGTCAGTATACGAGTGTGAGAGAAGTGCATTGTAAGTACAGGAGTGAGAGAGAGCAGCAATGTCAGTACAGAAGTGATAGAGAGCTGCGTTATCAGTACAGGAGTGACAGAGATCTGTATTGTCTGTACAGGTGTGAGAGAGAGCTGCATTGTTAGTATAGGAGTGAGAGAGAGCTGCATTATCAGTGCAGCAGTGAGAGAGAGCAACAATGTCAGTACAGGAGTGAGAGGGAGCTGCATTGTCACTGCAGGAGTGAGAGAGAGCTGAATTGTCAGTACCGGAGTGACAGAGAGCTGTATTGTCAGTGCAGGAATGACAGAGCTACATTGTCTGAACAGGAGGGAGAGAGAGCTGCATTGTCACTGCAGGAGTGAGAGAGATGCATTGTCACTGCAGGAGTGAGAGAGAGCTGCATTATCAGTGCAGCAGTGAGAGAGAGCTGCATTGTCAGTACAGGAGTGAGAGAGAGCTGCATTGTCAGTACAGGAGTGAGACGGGGCTGTATTGTCAGTAGAGGAGTGAGAGAGAGCTGCATTGTCACTGCAGGAGTGAGAGAGAGCTGCATTGTCAGTACAGGAGTGACAGAGAGCTGCATTTTCAGTAGAGGAGTGAGACGGTGCTGTATTGTCAGTAAAGGAGTGAGAGAGAGATGCATTGTCAGTATAGGAGTGAGAGAGAGCTGCATTGTCAGTACGGGAGTGACAGAGTGCTGCATTCTCTGTACAGGAGTGAGAGAGAGCTGCATTGTCAGTACAGGAGTGAGAGAGAGCTGCATTGTCAGTACAGGAGTGACAGAGAGCTGCATTCTCTGTACAGGAGTGAGAGAGAGCTGCATTGACAGTACAGGAATGAGAGAGAGCTGCATTGTCAGTATAGGAGTGAGAGAGTGCTGCATTGTCAGTACAGGAGTGAGAGAGATCTGCAATGTCAGTAGAGGAGTGAGAGAGAGCTGCATTGTCAGTACAGGAGTGAGAGAGTGCTCCATTGTCAGTGCAGGAGTGATAGAGTGCTGCATTGTCAGTACACGAGTGAGGGAGAGCTGCATTGTCAGTGCAGGAGTGAGAGAGAGCTGCATTGTCAGTATAGGAGTGAGAGAGAGCTGCATTGTCACTGCATGAGTGAGAGAGAGCTGTATTGTCTCTACGGGAGTGAGAGAGAGCTGCAATGTCAGTACAGGAGTGAGAGAGAGATGCATTGTCAGTACAGGAGTGAGAGAGAGCTGCAATGTCAGTACAGGAGTGAGAGAGCTGCATTGTCAGTATAGGAGTGAGAGAGATCGGCAATGTCAGTACAGGAGTGAGGGAGAGCTGTATTGTCTCTACAGGAGTGAGGGAGAGCTGCATTGTCAGTATAGGAGTGAGAGAGAGAGCTGCATTGTCACTGCAGAAGTGAGAGAGAGCTGCATTGTCAGTACAGCAGTGAGAGAGAACTGCATTGTCAGTATAGGAGTGAGAGAGAGCTGTATTGTCAGTATAAGAGTGAGAGAGAGCTGCATTGTCAGTATAGGAGTGAGAGAGAGCTGCATTCTCAGTATAGGAGTGAGAGAGAGCGGCATTGTCAGTATAGGAGTGAGAGAGAGAGCTGCATTGTCACTGCAGGAGTGAGAGAGAGCTGCATTGTCAGTACAGGAGTGAGAGAGAGCTGCATTGTCAGTATAGAAGGGAGAGAGAACTGCATTGTCAGTATAGGAGTGAGAGAGAAGTGCATTGTCAGTATAGGAGTGAGAGAGAGAGCTGCATTGTTACTGCAGGAGTGAGAGAGAGCTGCATTCTCAGTACAGGAGTGAGAGAGAGCTGTATTGTCAGTACAGGAGTGAGAGAGAGTTGCATTGTCAGTATAGGAGTGGGAGAGAGCTGCATTTTCACTATTGGAGCGAGAGAGTTCTCCATTATCAGTAGAGGAGTGAGAGAGAGCAGCAATGTCAGTACAGGGGTGAGAGAGAGCTGCATTGTCAGTACAGCAGTGAGAGAGAGCTGCATTGTCAATACAGGAGTGAGAGAGAGCTGCATTGTCAGTACAGCAGTGAGAGAGAGCTGCATTGTCAATACAGGAGTGAGAGAGAGCTGCATTGTCAGTACAGGAGTGAGAGAGAGCAGCATTGTCAGTACAGGAGTGACAGAGAGCTGCATTGTCAGTACAGGAGTGAGACGGGGCTGTATTGTCAGCAGAGGAGTGAGAGAGAGCTGCATTGTCACTGCAGGAGTAAGAGAGAGCTGCATTGTCAGTACAGGAGTGACAGAGAGCTGCATTTTCAGTAGAGGAGTGAGACGGTGCTGTATTGTAAGTATAGGAGTGAGAGAGAGCTGGATTATCAGTACGGGAGTGAGAGAGAGCTGCATTGTCAATATAGGAATGAGAGAGTGCTCCTTGTCAGCACAGGAGTGAGAGGGAGCTGCATTGTCAGTACAGGAGTGAGAGAGAGCTGCATTGTCATTGCAGGAGTGAGAGAGAGCTACATTGTCTGTACAGGAGTGAGAGAGAGCTGCATTGTCACTGCAGGAGTGAGAGAGAGCTGCATTGTCAGTATAGGAGTGAGAGAGAGCTGCATTGTCAGTACAGGAATGACAGAGAGCTACTTTGTCTGTACAGGAGTGAGAGAGAGCTGCATTGTCACTGCAGGAGTGAGAGAGAGCTGAATTGTCAGTACCGGAGTGACAGAGAGCTGTATTGTCAGTGCAGGAATGACAGAGAGCTACATTGTCTGTACAGGAGTGAGAGAGAGCTGCACTGTCACTGTAGGAGTGAGAGAGATGCATTGTCACTGCAGGAGTGAGAGAGAGCTGCATAGTCAGTACAGCAGTGAGAGAGAGAGCTGCATTGTCAGTACAGGAGTGACAGAGAGCTGCATTCTCTTTACAGGAGTGAGAGAGAGCTGCATTGTCAGTACAGGAGTGAGAGAGAGATGCATTGTCAGTACAGGAGTGAGCGAGAGCACCATTGTCAGTATAGGAGTGAGAGAGTTCTGCATTGTCAGTATAGGAGTGAGAGAGAGCTGCATTGTCAGTACAGGAGTGAGAGAGTTCTGCATTGTCACTGGAGGAGTGAGAGAGAGCTGCATTGTCAGTACAGGAGTGAGAAAGAGCTGCAATGTCAGTACAGGAGTGAGAGAGAGCTGCATTGTCGGTATAGGAGTGAGAGAGTACTCCATTGTCAGTAGACGCGTGAGAGAGAGCTGCAATGTCAATATAGGAGTGAGAGAGAGCTACAATGTCAGTATAGGCGTGAGAGAGTGCTGCATTGTCAGTACAGGAGTGAGAGGGAGCTGCATTGTCACTGCAGGAGTGAGAGAGAGCTGCATTGTAAGAAAGGAGTGAGAGAGAGCTGCATTGTCACTGGAGGAGTGAGAGAGAGCTGCATTGTCAGTAAAGCAGTGACATTGAGCTGTATTGTCTGTACAGGAGTGAGAGAGCTGCATTGTCAGTATAGGAGTGAGAGAGAGCTGCATTGTCACTGGAGGAGTGAGAGAGAGCTGCATTGTCAGTAAAGGAGTGACATTGAGCTGTATTGTCTGTACAGGAGTGAGAGAGCTGCATTGTCAGTATAGGAGTGAGAGAGAGCTGCATTGTCAGTATAGGAGTGAGAGAGATCTGCAATGTCAGTACAGGAGTGAGGGAGAGCTGTATTGTCTCTACAGGAGTGAGGGAGAGCTGCATTGTCAGTATAGGAGTGAGAGAGAGAGCTGCATTGTCACTGCAGGAGTGAGAGAGAGCTGCATTGTCAGTACAGGAGTGAGAGAGAGCTAGATTGTCAGTACATGAGTGAGAGAGAAGTGCATTGTCAGTATAGGAGTGAGAGAGAGCTGCATTGTCAGTATAGGAGTGAGAGAGAGCTGCATTGTCAGTATAGGAGTGAGAGAGAGCTGCATTGTCAGTATACGAGTGTGAGAGAAGTGCATTGTAAGTACAGGAGTGAGAGAGAGCAGCAATGTCAGTACAGAAGTGATAGAGAGCTGCGTTATCAGTACAGGAGTGACAGAGATCTGTATTGTCTGTACAGGTGTGAGAGAGAGCTGCATTGTTAGTATAGGAGTGAGAGAGAGCTGCATTATCAGTGCAGCAGTGAGAGAGAGCAACAATGTCAGTACAGGAGTGAGAGAGAGCTGCATTGTCACTGCAGGAGTGAGAGAGAGCTGAATTGTCAGTACCGGAGTGACAGAGAGCTGTATTGTCAGTGCAGGAATGACAGAGCTACATTGTCTGAACAGGAGGGAGAGAGAGCTGCATTGTCACTGCAGGAGTGAGAGAGATGCATTGTCACTGCAGGAGTGAGAGAGAGCTACATTATCAGTGCAGCAGTGAGAGAGAGCTGCATTGTCAGTACAGGAGTAAGAGAGAGCTGCATTGTCAGGACAGGAGTGAGACGGGGCTGTATTGTCAGTAGAGGAGTGAGAGAGAGCTGCATTGTCACTGCAGGAGTGAGAGAGAGCTGCATTGTCAGTACAGGAGTGACAGAGAGCTGCATTTTCAGTAGAGGAGTGAGACGGTGCTGTATTGTCAGTAAAGGAGTGACATTGAGCTGTATTGTCTGTACAGGAGTGAGAGAGCTGCATTGTCAGTATAGGAGTGAGAGAGAGCTGCATTGTCACTGGAGGAGTGAGAGAGAGCTGCATTGTCAGTAAAGTAGTGACATTGAGCTGTATTGTCTGTACAGGAGTGAGAGAGCTGCATTGTCAGTATAGGAGTGAGAGAGAGCTGCATTGTCAGTATAGGAGTGAGAGAGATCAGCAATGTCAGTACAGGAGTGAGGGAGAGCTGCATTGTCAGTATAGGAGTGAGAGAGAGAGCTGCATTGTCACTGCAGAAGTGAGAGAGAGCTGCATTGTCAGTACAGCAGTGAGAGAGAACTGCATTGTCAGTATAGGAGTGAGAGAGAGCTGTATTGTCAGTATAAGAGTGAGAGAGAGCTGCATTGTCAGTATAGGAGTGAGAGAGAGCTGCATTCTCAGTATAGGAGTGAGAGAGAGCGGCATTGTCAGTATAGGAGTGAGAGAGAGAGCTGCATTGTCACTGCAGGAGTGAGAGAGAGCTGCATTGTCAGTACAGGAGTGAGAGAGAGCTGCATTGTCAGTATAGAAGGGAGAGAGAACTGCATTGTCAGTATAGGAGTGAGAGAGAAGTGCATTGTCAGTATAGGAGTGAGAGAGAGAGCTGCATTGTTACTGCAGGAGTGAGAGAGAGCTGCATTCTCAGTACAGGAGTGAGAGAGAGCTGTATTGTCAGTACAGGAGTGAGAGAGAGTTGCATTGTCAGTATAGGAGTGGGAGAGAGCTGCATTTTCACTATTGGAGCGAGAGAGTTCTCCATTATCAGTAGAGGAGTGAGAGAGAGCAGCAATGTCAGTACAGGGGTGAGAGAGAGCTGCATTGTCAGTACAGCAGTGAGAGAGAGCTGCATTGTCAATACAGGAGTGAGAGAGAGCTGCATTGTCAGTACAGCAGTGAGAGAGAGCTGCATTGTCAATACAGGAGTGAGAGAGAGCTGCATTGTCAGTACAGGAGTGAGAGAGAGCAGCATTGTCAGTACAGGAGTGACAGAGAACTGCATTGTCAGTACAGGAGTGAGACGGGGCTGTATTGTCAGCAGAGGAGTGAGAGAGAGCTGCATTGTCACTGCAGGAGTAAGAGAGAGCTGCATTGTCAGTACAGGAGTGACAGAGAGCTGCATTTTCAGTAGAGGAGTGAGACGGTGCTGTATTGTAAGTATAGGAGTGAGAGAGAGCTGGATTATCAGTACGGGAGTGAGAGAGAGCTGCATTGTCAATATAGGAATGAGAGAGTGCTCCTTGTCAGCACAGGAGTGAGAGGGAGCTGCATTGTCAGTACAGGAGTGAGAGAGAGCTGCATTGTCATTGCAGGAGTGAGAGAGAGCTACATTGTCTGTACAGGAGTGAGAGAGAGCTGCATTGTCACTGCAGGAGTGAGAGAGAGCTGCATTGTCAGTATAGGAGTGAGAGAGAGCTGCATTGTCAGTACAGGAATGACAGAGAGCTACTTTGTCTGTACAGGAGTGAGAGAGAGCTGCATTGTCACTGCAGGAGTGAGAGAGAGCTGAATTGTCAGTACCGGAGTGACAGAGAGCTGTATTGTCAGTGCAGGAATGACAGAGAGCTACATTGTCTGTACAGGAGTGAGAGAGAGCTGCACTGTCACTGTAGGAGTGAGAGAGATGCATTGTCACTGCAGGAGTGAGAGAGAGCTGCATAGTCAGTACAGCAGTGAGAGAGAGAGCTGCATTGTCAGTACAGGAGTGACAGAGAGCTGCATTCTCTTTACAGGAGTGAGAGAGAGCTGCATTGTCAGTACAGGAGTGAGAGAGAGATGCATTGTCAGTACAGGAGTGAGCGAGAGCACCATTGTCAGTATAGGAGTGAGAGAGTTCTGCATTGTCAGTATAGGAGTGAGAGAGAGCTGCATTGTCAGTACAGGAGTGAGAGAGTTCTGCATTGTCACTGGAGGAGTGAGAGAGAGCTGCATTGTCAGTACAGGAGTGAGAAAGAGCTGCAATGTCAGTACAGGAGTGAGAGAGAGCTGCATTGTCGGTATAGGAGTGAGAGAGTACTCCATTGTCAGTAGACGCGTGAGAGAGAGCTGCAATGTCAATATAGGAGTGAGAGAGAGCTACAATGTCAGTATAGGCGTGAGAGAGTGCTGCATTGTCAGTACAGGAGTGAGAGGGAGCTGCATTGTCACTGCAGGAGTGAGAGAGAGCTGCATTGTAAGAAAGGAGTGAGAGAGAGCTGCATTGTCACTGGAGGAGTGAGAGAGAGCTGCATTGTCAGTAAAGCAGTGACATTGAGCTGTATTGTCTGTACAGGAGTGAGAGAGCTGCATTGTCAGTATAGGAGTGAGAGAGAGCTGCATTGTCACTGGAGGAGTGAGAGAGAGCTGCATTGTCAGTAAAGGAGTGACATTGAGCTGTATTGTCTGTACAGGAGTGAGAGAGCTGCATTGTCAGTATAGGAGTGAGAGAGAGCTGCATTGTCAGTATAGGAGTGAGAGAGATCTGCAATGTCAGTACAGGAGTGAGGGAGAGCTGTATTGTCTCTACAGGAGTGAGGGAGAGCTGCATTGTCAGTATAGGAGTGAGAGAGAGAGCTGCATTGTCACTGCAGGAGTGAGAGAGAGCTGCATTGTCAGTACAGGAGTGAGAGAGAGCTAGATTGTCAGTACATGAGTGAGAGAGAAGTGCATTGTCAGTATAGGAGTGAGAGAGAGCTGCATTGTCAGTATAGGAGTGAGAGAGAGCTGCATTGTCAGTATAGGAGTGAGAGAGAGCTGCATTGTCAGTATACGAGTGTGAGAGAAGTGCATTGTAAGTACAGGAGTGAGAGAGAGCAGCAATGTCAGTACAGAAGTGATAGAGAGCTGCGTTATCAGTACAGGAGTGACAGAGATCTGTATTGTCTGTACAGGTGTGAGAGAGAGCTGCATTGTTAGTATAGGAGTGAGAGAGAGCTGCATTATCAGTGCAGCAGTGAGAGAGAGCAACAATGTCAGTACAGGAGTGAGAGAGAGCTGCATTGTCACTGCAGGAGTGAGAGAGAGCTGAATTGTCAGTACCGGAGTGACAGAGAGCTGTATTGTCAGTGCAGGAATGACAGAGCTACATTGTCTGAACAGGAGGGAGAGAGAGCTGCATTGTCACTGCAGGAGTGAGAGAGATGCATTGTCACTGCAGGAGTGAGAGAGAGCTACATTATCAGTGCAGCAGTGAGAGAGAGCTGCATTGTCAGTACAGGAGTAAGAGAGAGCTGCATTGTCAGTACAGGAGTGAGACGGGGCTGTATTGTCAGTAGAGGAGTGAGAGAGAGCTGCATTGTCACTGCAGGAGTGAGAGAGAGCTGCATTGTCAGTACAGGAGTGACAGAGAGCTGCATTTTCAGTAGAGGAGTGAGACGGTGCTGTATTGTCAGTAAAGGAGTGACATTGAGCTGTATTGTCTGTACAGGAGTGAGAGAGCTGCATTGTCAGTATAGGAGTGAGAGAGAGCTGCATTGTCACTGGAGGAGTGAGAGAGAGCTGCATTGTCAGTAAAGTAGTGACATTGAGCTGTATTGTCTGTACAGGAGTGAGAGAGCTGCATTGTCAGTATAGGAGTGAGAGAGAGCTGCATTGTCAGTATAGGAGTGAGAGAGATCTGCAATGTCAGTACAGGAGTGAGGGAGAGCTGTATTGTCTCTACAGGAGTGAGGGAGAGCTGCATTGTCAGTATAGGAGTGAGAGAGAGAGCTGCATTGTCACTGCAGGAGTGAGAGAGAGCTGCATTGTCAGTACAGGAGTGAGAGAGAGCTAGATTGTCAGTACATGAGTGAGAGAGAAGTGCATTGTCAGTATAGGAGTGAGAGAGAGCTGCATTGTCAGTATCGGAGTGAGAGAGAGCTGCATTGTCAGTATAGGAGTGAGAGAGAGCTGCATTGTCAGTATACGAGTGTGAGAGAAGTGCATTGTAAGTACAGGAGTGAGAGAGAGCAGCAATGTCAGTACAGAAGTGATAGAGAGCTGCGTTATCAGTACAGGAGTGACAGAGATCTGTATTGTCTGTACAGGTGTGAGAGAGAGCTGCATTGTTAGTATAGGAGTGAGAGAGAGCTGCATTATCAGTGCAGCAGTGAGAGAGAGCAACAATGTCAGTACAGGAGTGAGAGAGAGCTGCATTGTCACTGCAGGAGTGAGAGAGAGCTGAATTGTCAGTACCGGAGTGACAGAGAGCTGTATTGTCAGTGCAGGAATGACAGAGCTACATTGTCTGAACAGGAGGGAGAGAGAGCTGCATTGTCACTGCAGGAGTGAGAGAGATGCATTGTCACTGCAGGAGTGAGAGAGAGCTGCATTATCAGTGCAGCAGTGAGAGAGAGCTGCATTGTCAGTACAGGAGTGAGAGAGAGCTGCATTGTCAGTACAGGAGTGAGACGGGGCTGTATTGTCAGTAGAGGAGTGAGAGAGAGCTGCATTGTCACTGCAGGAGTGAGAGAGAGCTGCATTGTCAGTACAGGAGTGACAGAGAGCTGCATTTTCAGTAGAGGAGTGAGACGGTGCTGTATTGTCAGTAAAGGAGTGAGAGAGAGATGCATTGTCAGTATAGGAGTGAGAGAGAGCTGCATTGTCAGTACGGGAGTGAGAGAGAGCTGTATTGTCAGTTTAGGAGTGAGGGAGAGCTGCATTGTCAGTGCAGGAATGACAGAGAGCTACATTGTCTGTACAGGAGTGAGAGAGACCTGCATTGTCACTGCCGGAGTGAGAGAGCTGCATTGTCACTGCAGGAGTGAGAGAGAGCTGCATTATCATTACAGAAGTGAGAGAGCGCTGCATTGTCAGTGCAGGAGTGACAGAGAGCTGCATTCTCTGCACAGGAGTGAGAGAGTGCTGCATTGTCAGTACAGGAGTGACAGAGAGCTGCATTCTCTGTACAGGAGTGAGAGAGAGCTGCATTGTCAGTACAGGAGTGAGAGAGAGCTGCATTGTCAGTACAGGAGTGACAGAGAGCTGCATTCTCTGTACAGGAGTGAGAGAGAGCTGCATTGTCAGTAGAGGAGTGAGAGAGAGCTGCATTGTCAGTGCAGGAGGGAGAGAGAGCTGCATTGTCACTGCAGGAGTGAGAGAGCTGCATTGTCACTGCAGGAGTGAGAGAGAGCTGCATTATCAGAACAGCAGTGAGAGAGAGCTGCATTGTCAGTACAGGAGTGACAGAGAGCTGCATTCTCTGTACAGGAGTGAGAGATAGCTGCATTGTCAGTAGAGGAGTGAGTGAGAGCTGCATTGTCAGTGCAGGAGGGAGAGAGAGCTGCATTGTCAGTAAAGGAGTGACAGCTGCATTGTCAGTACAGGAGTGAGAGAAAGATGCATTGTCAGTACAGGAGTGAGCGAGAGCACCATTGTCAGTATAGGAGTGAGAGAGTTCTGCATTGTCAGTATAGGAGTGAGAGAGAGCTGCATTGTCACTGGAGGAGTGAGAGAGAGCTGCATTGTCGGTATAGGAGTGAGAGAGAGCTGCATTGTCAGTGCAGGAGTGAGAGAGAGCTGATTGTGAGTATAGGAGTGAGAGAGAGCTGCATTGTCACTGCATGAGTGAGAGAGAGCTGTATTGTCTCTAGAGGAGTGAGGCAGAGCTGCATTGTCAGTATAGGAGTGAGAGAGAGAGCTGCATTGTCACTGCAGGAGTGAGAGAGAGCTGCATTGTCAGTACAGGAGTGAGAGAGAGCTGCATTGTCAGTATAGGAGTGAGAGAGACCTGCATTGTCAGTATAGGAGTGAGAGAGAGAGCTGCATTGTCAGTACAGGAGTGAGAGAGTGCTGCATTCTCTCTACAGGAGTGAGAGACAGCTGCATTGTCAGTAGAGCAGTGAGAGAGAGCTGCATTGCCAGTACAGGAGTGAGAGAGAGCTGCATTTTCAGTACAGGAGTGAGAGAGTGCTGCATTGTCAGTATAGGAGTGAGAGAGTGCTGCATTGTCAGTAGAGGAGTGAGAGAGAGCTCCTTGTCAGTACAGGAGTGAGAGAGAGCTGTATTGTCTCTACGGGAGTGAGGCAGAGCTGCATTGACAGTTTTGGAGTAAGAGAGAGAGCTGCATTGTCACTGCAGGAGTGAGAGAGAGCTGCATTGTCAGTACAGGAGTGAGAGAGAGATGCATTGTCAGTACAGGAGTGAGAGAGAGCTGCATTGTCAGTATAGGGGTGAGAGAGATCTGCATTGTCAGTATAGGAGTGAGGGAGAGCTGTATTGTCAGTATAGGAGTGAGAGAGTGCTGCATTGTCAGTACAGGAGTGAGAGAGAGCTGCATTGACAGTACAGGAGTGAGAGAGAGCTGCACTGTCAGTATAGGAGTGAGAGAGTGCTGCATTGTCAGTACAGGAGTGAGAGAGATCTGCAATGTCAGTATAGGAGTGAGGGAGAGCTGTATTGTCAGTATAGGAGTGAGAGAGTGCTGCATTGTCAGTACAGGAGTGAGAGAGAGCTGCATTGACAGTACAGGAGTGAGAGAGAGCTGCATTGTCAGTATAGGAGTGAGAGAGTGCTGCATTGTCAGTACAGGAGTGAGAGAGATCTGCAATGTCAGTAGAGGAGTGAGAGAGAGCTGCATTGTCAGTACAGGAGTGAGAGAGTGCTCCATTGTCAGTGCAGGAGTGATAGAGTGCTGCATTGTCAGTACAGGAGTGAGGGAGAGCTGCATTGTCAGTGCAGGAGTGAGAGAGAGCTGCATTGTGAGTATGGGAGTGAGAGAGAGCTGCATTGTCACTGCATGAGTGAGAGAGAGCTGTATTGTCTCTAGAGGAGTGAGGCAGAGCTGCATTGTCAGTATAGGAGTGAGAGAGAGAGCTGCATTGTCACTGCAGGAGTGAGAGAGAGCTGCATTGTCAGTACAGGAGTGAGAGAGAGCTGCATTGTCAGTATAGGAGTGAGAGAGACCTGCATTGTCAGTATAGGAGTGAGAGAGAGAGCTGCATTGTCAGTACAGGAGTGAGAGAGTGCTGCATTCCCTCTACAGGAGTGAGAGAGAGCTGCATTGTCAGTAGAGCAGTGAGAGAGAGCTGCATTGCCAGTATAGGAGTGAGAGAGAGCTGCATTGTCACTGCATGAGTGAGAGAGAGCTGTATTGTCTCTACGGGAGTGAGAGAGAGCTGCAATGTCAGTACAGGAGTGAGAGAGAGATGCATTGTCAGTACAGGAGTGAGAGAGAGATGCATTGTCAGTATAGGAGTGAGAGAGATCGGCACTGTCAGTACAGGAGTGAGGGAGAGCTGTATTGACTCTACAGGAGTGAGGGAGAGCTGCATTGTCAGTATAGGAGTGAGAGAGAGAGCTGCATTGTCACTGCAGGAGTGAGAGAGAGCTGCATTGTCAGTACAGCAGTGAGAGAGAACTGCATTGTCAGTACAGGAGTGAGAGAGAGCTGTATTGTCAGTATAAGAGTGAGAGAGAGCTGCATTGTCAGTATAGGAGTGAGAGAGAGCTGCATTCTCAGTATAGGAGTGAGAGAGAGCGGCATTGTCAGTATAGGAGTGAGAGAGAGAGCTGCATTGTCACTGCAGGAGTGAGAGAGAGCTGCATTGTCAGTACAGGAGTGAGAGAGAGCTGCATTGTCAGTATAGAAGGGAGAGAGAACTGCATTGTCAGTATAGGAGTGAGAGAGAAGTGCATTGTCAGTATAGGAGTGAGAGAGAGAGCTGCATTGTTACTGCAGGAGTGAGAGAGAGCTGCATTCTCAGTACAGGAGTGAGAGAGAGCTGTATTGTCAGTACAGGAGTGAGAGAGAGTTGCATTGTCAGTATAGGAGTGGGAGAGAGCTGCATTTTCACTATTGGAGCGAGAGAGTTCTCCATTATCAGTAGAGGAGTGAGAGAGAGCAGCAATGTCAGTACAGGGGTGAGAGAGAGCTGCATTGTCAGTACAGCAGTGAGAGAGAGCTGCATTGTCAATACAGGAGTGAGAGAGAGCTGCATTGTCAGTACAGCAGTGAGAGAGAGCTGCATTGTCAATACAGGAGTGAGAGAGAGCTGCATTGTCAGTACAGGAGTGAGAGAGAGCAGCATTGTCAGTACAGGAGTGACAGAGAGCTGCATTGTCAGTACAGGAGTGAGACGGGGCTGTATTGTCAGCAGAGGAGTGAGAGAGAGCTGCATTGTCACTGCAGGAGTGAGAGAGAGCTGCATTGTCAGTACAGGAGTGACAGAGAGCTGCATTTTCAGTAGAGGAGTGAGACGGTGCTGTATTGTCAGTATAGGAGTGAGAGAGAGCTGCATTATCAGTACGGGAGTGAGAGAGAGCTGCATTGTCAATATAGGAATGAGAGAGTGCTCCTTGTCAGCACAGGAGTGAGAGGGAGCTGCATTGTCAGTACAGGAGTGAGAGAGAGCTGCATTGTCATTGCAGGAGTGAGAGAGAGCTACATTGTCTGTACAGGAGTGAGAGAGAGCTGCATTGTCACTGCAGGAGTGAGAGAGAGCTGCATTGTCCGTATAGGAGTGAGAGAGAGCTGCATTGTCAGTACAGGAATGACAGAGAGCTACTTTGTCTGTACAGGAGTGAGAGAGAGCTGCATTGTCACTGCAGGAGTGAGAGAGAGCTGAATTGTCAGTACCGGAGTGACAGAGAGCTGTATTGTCAGTGCAGGAATGACAGAGAGCTACATTGTCTGTACAGGAGTGAGAGAGAGCTGCACTGTCACTGTAGGAGTGAGAGAGATGCATTGTCACTGCAGGAGTGAGAGAGAGCTGCATAGTCAGTACAGCAGTGAGAGAGAGAGCTGCATTGTCAGTACAGGAGTGACAGAGAGCTGCATTCTCTTTACAGGAGTGAGAGAGAGCTGCATTGTCAGTACAGGAGTGAGAGAGAGATGCATTGTCAGTACAGGAGTGAGCGAGAGCACCATTGTCAGTATAGGAGTGAGAGAGTTCTGCATTGTCAGTATAGGAGTGAGAGAGAGCTGCATTGTCAGTACAGGAGTGAGAGAGTTCTGCATTGTCACTGGAGGAGTGAGAGAGAGCTGCATTGTCAGTACAGGAGTGAGAAAGAGCTGCAATGTCAGTACAGGAGTGAGAGAGAGCTGCATTGTCGGTATAGGAGTGAGAGAGTACTCCATTGTCAGTAGACGCGTGAGAGAGAGCTGCAGTGTCAATATAGGAGTGAGAGAGAGCTACAATGTCAGTATAGGCGTGAGAGAGTGCTGCATTGTCAGTACAGGAGTGAGAGGGAGCTGCATTGTCACTGCAGGAGTGAGAGAGAGCTGCATTGTAAGAAAGGAGTGAGAGAGAGCTGCATTGTCACTGGAGGAGTGAGAGAGAGCTGCATTGTCAGTAAAGCAGTGACATTGAGCTGTATTGTCTGTACAGGAGTGAGAGAGCTGCATTGTCAGTATAGGAGTGAGAGAGAGCTGCATTGTCACTGGAGGAGTGAGAGAGAGCTGCATTGTCAGTAAAGGAGTGACATTGAGCTGTATTGTCTGTACAGGAGTGAGAGAGCTGCATTGTCAGTATAGGAGTGAGAGAGAGCTGCATTGTCAGTATAGGAGTGAGAGAGATCTGCAATGTCAGTACAGGAGTGAGGGAGAGCTGTATTGTCTCTACAGGAGTGAGGGAGAGCTGCATTGTCAGTATAGGAGTGAGAGAGAGAGCTGCATTGTCACTGCAGGAGTGAGAGAGAGCTGCATTGTCAGTACAGGAGTGAGAGAGAGCTAGATTGTCAGTACATGAGTGAGAGAGAAGTGCATTGTCAGTATAGGAGTGAGAGAGAGCTGCATTGTCAGTATAGGAGTGAGAGAGAGCTGCATTGTCAGTATAGGAGTGAGAGAGAGCTGCATTGTCAGTATACGAGTGTGAGAGAAGTGCATTGTAAGTACAGGAGTGAGAGAGAGCAGCAATGTGAGTACAGAAGTGATAGAGAGCTGCGTTATCAGTACAGGAGTGACAGAGATCTGTATTGTCTGTACAGGTGTGAGAGAGAGCTGCATTGTTAGTATAGGAGTGAGAGAGAGCTGCATTATCAGTGCAGCAGTGAGAGAGAGCAACAATGTCAGTACAGGAGTGAGAGAGAGCTGCATTGTCACTGCAGGAGTGAGAGAGAGCTGAATTGTCAGTACCGGAGTGACAGAGAGCTGTATTGTCAGTGCAGGAATGACAGAGCTACATTGTCTGAACAGGAGGGAGAGAGAGCTGCATTGTCACTGCAGGAGTGAGAGAGATGCATTGTCACTGCAGGAGTGAGAGAGAGCTGCATTATCAGTGCAGCAGTGAGAGAGAGCTGCATTGTCAGTACAGGAGTGAGAGAGAGCTGCATTGTCAGTACAGGAGTGAGACGGGGCTGTATTGTCAGTAGAGGAGTGAGAGAGAGCTGCATTGTCACTGCAGGAGTGAGAGAGAGCTGCATTGTCAGTACAGGAGTGACAGAGAGCTGCATTTTCAGTAGAGGAGTGAGACGGTGCTGTATTGTCAGTAAAGGAGTGAGAGAGAGATGCATTGTCAGTATAGGAGTGAGAGAGAGCTGCATTGTCAGTACGGGAGTGAGAGAGAGCTGTATTGTCAGTTTAGGAGTGAGGGAGAGCTGCATTGTCAGTGCAGGAATGACAGAGAGCTACATTGTCTGTACAGGAGTGAGAGAGACCTGCATTGTCACTGCCGGAGTGAGAGAGCTGCATTGTCACTGCAGGAGTGAGAGAGAGCTGCATTATCATTACAGAAGTGAGAGAGTGCTGCATTGTCAGTGCAGGAGTGACAGAGAGCTGCATTCTCTGCACAGGAGTGAGAGAGTGCTGCATTGTCAGTACAGGAGTGACAGAGTGCTGCATTCTCTGTACAGGAGTGAGAGAGAGCTGCATTGTCAGTACAGGAGTGAGAGAGAGCTGCATTGTCAGTACAGGAGTGACAGACAGCTGCATTCTCTGTACAGGAGTGAGAGAGAGCTGCATTGTCAGTAGAGGAGTGAGAGAGAGCTGCATTGTCAGTGCAGGAGGGAGAGAGAGCTGCATTGTCACTGCAGGAGTGAGAGAGCTGCATTGTCACTGCAGGAGTGAGAGAGAGCTGCATTATCAGAACAGCAGTGAGAGAGAGCTGCATTGTCAGTACAGGAGTGACAGAGAGCTGCATTCTCTGTACAGGAGTGAGAGATAGCTGCATTGTCAGTAGAGGAGTGAGTGAGAGCTGCATTGTCAGTGCAGGAGGGAGAGAGAGCTGCATTGTCAGTAAAGGAGTGACAGCTGCATTGTCAGTACAGGAGTGAGAGAGAGATGCATTGTCAGTACAGGAGTGAGCGAGAGCACCATTGTCAGTATAGGAGTGAGAGAGTTCTGCATTGTCAGTATAGGAGTGAGAGAGAGCTGCATTGTCACTGGAGGAGTGAGAGAGAGCTGCATTGTCGGTATAGGAGTGAGAGAGAGCTGCATTGTCAGTATAGGAGCAAGAGAGTACTCCATTGTCAGTAGAGGTGTGAGAGAGAGCTGCAATGTCAGGATAGGAGTGAGAGAGAGCTACAATGTCAGTATAGGAGTGAGAGAGTGCTGCATTGTCAGTACAGGAGTGAGAGGGAGCTGCATTGTCACTGCAGGAGTGAGAGAGAGCTGCATTGTCAGTAAGGAGTGAGAGAGAGCTGCATTGTCACTGGAGGAGTGAGGGAGAGCTGCATTGTCAGTAAGGAGTGAGAAAGAGCTGCATTGTCAGTATAGGAGTGAGAGAGAGCTGCATTGTCGGTATAGGAGTGAAAGAGAGAGCTGCATTGTCTGTATAGGAGCAAGAGAGTACTCCATTGTCAGTGGAGGAGTGAGAGAGAGCTGCAATGTCAGTATAGGAGTGAGAGAGAGCTACAATGTCAGTATAGGAGTGAGAGAGTGCTGCATTTTCAGTACAGGAGTGAGAGGGAGCTGCATTGTAACTGCAGGAGTGAGAGAGAGCTGCATTGTCATAAGGAGTGAGACAGTGCTGCATTTTCAGTACAGGAGTGAGTGAGAGCTCCATTGTCAGTATAGGTGTGAGAGAGAAGTGCATTGTCAGTACGGGAGTGAGAGAGAGCTGCAATGTCACTACAGAAGTGAGAGAGAGCTGCATTGGCACTGCAGGAGAGGGAGAGAGCTGCATTGTCAGTACAGGAGTGAGAGAGAAATGCATTGTCAGTATAGGAGTGAGGGAGAGCTGCAATGTCAGTACAGGGGTGAGAGAGAGCTGCATTGTCAGTACAGTAGTGAGAGAGTGCTGCATTGTCAGTATATGTGAGAGAGAGCTGCATTGTCAGTGCAGGAGTGACAGAGAGCTGCATTGTCAGTAGAGGAGTGAGAGAGAGCTGCATTGTCAGTAGAGGAGTGACAGAGAGCTGCATTGTCAGTACAGGAGTGAGAGAGAGCTGCATTGTCAGAATAGGAGTGAGAGAGAGCTGTATTGTCAGTATAGGAGTGAGAGAGAGCTGTATTGTCAGTATAGGAGTGAGAGAGAGCTGCATTGTCAGTATAGGAGTGAGAGAGAGCTGCATTGTCAATACAGGAGTGAGAGAGAGCTGCATTGTCAGTACAGGAGTGAGAGAGAGCTGCATTGTCAGTATAGGAGTGAGAGACAGCTGCATTGTCAGTACAGGAGTGAGAGAGAGCTGCATTGTCAGTACAGGAGTGAGAGAGAGCTGCATTGTCAGTACAGGAGTGAGAGAGAGCTGCATTGTCAGTACAGGAGTGACAGAGAGCTGCATTGTCAGTAGAGGAGTGAGACGGTGCTGTATTGTCAGTAGAGGAGTGAGAGAGAGCTGCATTGTCAGTACGGGAGTGAGAGAGAGCTGCATTGTCAATATAGGAAAGAGAGAGTGCTCCTTGTCAGCACAGGAGTGAGAGAGAGCTGCATTGTCAGTACAGGAGTGAGAGAGAGCTGCATTGACAGTACAGGAGTGAGAGAGAGCTGCATTGTCAGTACAGGAGTGAGAGAGAGCTGCATTGTCAGTATAGGAGTGAGAGAGAGCTGCATTGTCACTGCAGGAGTGAGAGAGAGCTGAATTGTCAGTACCGGAGTGACAGAGAGCTGCATTGTCAGTGCAGGAGTGAGAGAGAGCTGCATTGTCAGTGCAGGAATGACAGAGAGCTACATTGTCTGTACAGGAGTGAGAGAGAGCTGCATTGTCACTGCAGGAGTGAGAGAGAAGCATTGTCACTGCAGGAGTGAGAGAGAGCTGCATTATCAGTACAGCAGTGAGAGAGAGCTGCAATGTCAGTACAGGAGTGACAGAGAGCTGCATTCTCTGTACAGGAGTGAGAGAGAGCTGCATTGTCAGTAGAGGAGTGAGAGAGAGCTGCATTGTCAGTGCAGGAGGGAGAGAGAGCTGCATTGTCAGTAAAGGAGTGAGAGAGCTGCATTGTCACTGCAGGAGTGAGAGAGAGCTGAATTGTCAGTACCGGAGTGACAGAGAGCTGCATTGTCAGTGCAGGAGTGAGAGAGAGCTGCATTGTCAGTGCAGGAATGACAGAGAGCTACATTGTCTGTACAGGAGTGAGAGAGAGCTGCATTGTCACTGCAGGAGTGAGAGAGAAGCATTGTCACTGCAGGAGTGAGAGAGAGCTGCATTATCAGTACAGCAGTGAGAGAGAGCTGCAATGTCAGTACAGGAGTGACAGAGAGCTGCATTCTCTGTACAGGAGTGAGAGAGAGCTGCATTGTCAGTAGAGGAGTGAGAGAGAGCTGCATTGTCAGTATAGGAGTGAGAGAGAGCTGCATTGTCACTGCAGGAGTGAGAGAGAGCTGAATTGTCAGTACCGGAGTGACAGAGAGCTGCATTGTCAGTGCAGGAGTGAGAGAGAGCTGCATTGTCAGTGCAGGAATGACAGAGAGCTACATTGTCTGTACAGGAGTGAGAGAGAGCTGCATTGTCACTGCAGGAGTGAGAGAGAAGCATTGTCACTGCAGGAGTGAGAGAGAGCTGCATTATCAGTACAGCAGTGAGAGAGAGCTGCAATGTCAGTACAGGAGTGACAGAGAGCTGCATTCTCTGTACAGGAGTGAGAGAGAGCTGCATTGTCAGTAGAGGAGTGAGAGAGAGCTGCATTGTCAGTGCAGGAGGGAGAGAGAGCTGCATTGTCAGTAAAGGAGTGAGAGAGCTGCATTGTCACTGCAGGAGTGAGAGAGAGCTGAATTGTCAGTACCGGAGTGACAGAGAGCTGCATTGTCAGTGCAGGAGTGAGAGAGAGCTGCATTGTCAGTGCAGGAATGACAGAGAGCTACATTGTCTGTACAGGAGTGAGAGAGAGCTGCATTGTCACTGCAGGAGTGAGAGAGAAGCATTGTCACTGCAGGAGTGAGAGAGAGCTGCATTATCAGTACAGCAGTGAGAGAGAGCTGCAATGTCAGTACAGGAGTGACAGAGAGCTGCATTCTCTGTACAGGAGTGAGAGAGAGCTGCATTGTCAGTAGAGGAGTGAGAGAGAGCTGCATTGTCAGTGCAGGAGGGAGAGAGAGCTGCATTGTCAGTAAAGGAGTGAGAGAGCTGCATTGTCACTGCAGGAGTGAGAGAGAGCTGCATTATCAGAACAGCAGTGAGAGAGAGCTGCATTGTCAGTACAGGAGTGATAGAGAGCTGCATTCTCTGTACAGGAGTGAGAGATAGTTGCATTGTCAGTAGAGGAGTGAGAGAGAGCTGCATTGTCAGTGCAGGAGGGAGAGAGAGCTGCATTGTCAGTAAAGGAGTGACGGCTGCATTGTCAGTACAGGAGTGAGAGAGAGATGCATTGTCAGCACAGGAGTGAGCGAGAACACCATTGTCAGTATAGGAGTGAGCGAGTTCTGCATTGTCAGTATAGGAGTGAGAGAGAGCTGCATTGTCACTGGAGGAGTGAGAGAGAGCTGCATTGTCGGTATAGGAGTGAGAGAGAGCTGCATTGTCAGTATAGGAGTGAGAGACAGCTGCACTGTCAGTACAGGAGTGAGAGAGAGCTGCATTGTCAGTACAGGAGTGAGAGAGAGCTGCATTGTCAGTACAGGAGTGAGAGAGAGCTGCATTGTCAGTACAGGAGTGACAGAGAGCTGCATTGTCAGTAGAGGAGTGAGACGGTGCTGTATTGTCAGTAGAGGAGTGAGAGAGAGCTGCATTGTCAGTACGGGAGTGAGAGAGAGCTGCATTGTCAATATAGGAAAGAGAGAGTGCTCCTTGTCAGCACAGGAGTGAGAGAGAGCTGCATTGTCAGTACAGGACTGAGAGAGAGCTGCATTGACAGTACAGGAGTGGCAGAGAGCTGAATTGTCAGTACCGGAGTGACAGAGAGCTGCATTGTCAGTGCAGGAGTGAGAGAGAGCTGCATTGTCAGTGCAGGAATGACAGAGAGCTACATTGTCTGTACAGGAGTGAGAGAGAGCTGCATTGTCACTGCAGGAGTGAGAGAGAAGCATTGTCACTGCAGGAGTGAGAGAGAGCTGCATTATCAGTACAGCAGTGAGAGAGAGCTGCAATGTCAGTACAGGAGTGACAGAGAGCTGCATTCTCTGTACAGGAGTGAGAGAGAGCTGCATTGTCAGTAGAGGAGTGAGAGAGAGCTGCATTGTCAGTGCAGGAGGGAGAGAGAGCTGCATTGTCAGTAATGGAGTGAGATAGCTGCATTGTCACTGCAGGAGTGAGAGAGAGCTGCATTATCAGAACAGCAGTGAGAGAGAGCTGCATTGTCAGTACAGGAGTGATAGAGAGCTGCATTCTCTGTACAGGAGTGAGAGATAGCTGCATTGTCAGTAGAGGAGTGAGAGAGAGCTGCATTGTCAGTGCAGGAGGGAGAGAGAGCTGCATTGTCAGTAAAGGAGTGACGGCTGCATTGTCAGTACAGGAGTGAGAGAGAGATGCATTGTCAGCACAGGAGTGAGCGAGAACACCATTGTCAGTATAGGAGTGAGCGAGTTCTGCATTGTCAGTATAGGAGTGAGAGAGAGCTGCATTGTCACTGGAGGAGTGAGAGAGAGCTGCATTGTCGGTATAGGACTGAGAGAGAGCTGCATTGTCAGTATAGGAGCGAGAGTACTCCATTGTCAGTAGAGGCGTGAGAGAGAGCTGCAATGTCAGTATAGCAGTGAGAGAGAGCAACAATGTCAGTATAGGAGTGAGAGGGAGCTGCATTGTCACTGCAGGAGTGAGAGAGAGCTGCATTGTCAGTAAGGAGTGAGAGAGAGCTGCATTGTCACTGGAGGAGTGAGAGAGAGCTGCATTGTCAGTAAGGAGTGAGAAAGAGCTGCATTGTCAGTATAGGAGTGAGAGAGAGCTGCATTGTCGGTATAGGAGTGAGAGAGAGCTGCATTGTCAGTATAGGAGCAAGAGAGTACTCCATTGTCAGTGGAGGAGTGAGAGAGAGCTGCAATGTCAGTATAGGAGTGAGAGAGTGCTACAATGTCAGTATAGGAGTGAGAGAGTGCTGCATTTTCAGTACAGGAGTGAGAGGGAGCTGCATTGTAACTGCAGGAGTGAGAGAGAGCTGCATTGTCATTAAGGAGTGAGACAGTGCTGCATTGTCAGTACAGGAGTGAGTGAGAGCTCCATTGTCAGTATTGGTGTGAGAGAGAAGTGCATTGTCAGTACGGGAGTGAGAGAGAGCTGCAATGTCGGTACAGAAGTGAGAGAGAGCTGCATTGGCACTGCAGGAGTGAGAGAGAGCTGCATTGTCAGTATAGGAGTGGGAGAGAGCTGCATTGTCAGTACGGGAGTGAGAGAGAGCTGCATTGTCAGTACAGAAGTGAGAGAGAGCTGCATTGGCACTGCAGGAGTGAGAGAGAGCTGCATTGTCAGTACAGGAGTGAGAGAGAGATGCATTGTCAGTATAGGAGTGAGAGAGAGCTGCAATGTCAGTACAGGAGTGAGAGAGAGCTGCATTGTTAGTAGAGGAGTGAGAGAGAGCTGCATTGTCAGTACAGAAGTGAGAGAGAGCTGCATTGGCACTGCAGGAGTGAGAGAGAGCTGCATTGTCAGTACAGGAGTGAGAGAGAGATGCATTGTCAGTATAGGAGTGAGAGAGAGCTGCAATGTCAGTACAGGAGTGAGAGAGAGCTGCATTGTCAGTATAGGAGTGAGAGAGAAATGCATTGCCAGTATAGGCGTGAGAGAGAGCTGCATTGTCAGTACAGTAGTGAGAGAGAGCTGCATTGTCAGTACAGGAGTGAGAGAGAGCTGCATTGTCAGCACAGGAGTGAGAGAGAGCTGCATTCGCACTGCAGGAATGAGAGAGTGCTGCATTGTCAGTATAGGAGTGAGAGAGAGCTGCATTGTCATTGCAGGAGTGACAGAGAGCTGCATTGTCAGTAGAGGAGTGGGAGAGAGCTGCATTGTCAGTATAGGAGTGGGAGAGAGCTGCATTGTCAGTATAGGAGAGAGAGAGCTGCATTGTCAGTACAGGAGTGAGAGAGAGCTGCATTGTCAGTACAGGAGTGACAGAGAGCTGCATTTTCAGTAGAGGAGTGAGACGGTGCTGTATTGTCAGTAAAGGAGTGAGAGAGAGCTGCATTGTCAGTACGGGAGTGAGAGAGAGCTGCATTGTCAGTACGGGAGTGAGAGAGAGCTGCATTGACAATATAGGAGTGAGAGAGAGCTGCATTGCCAGTACAGGAGTGAGAGAGAGCTCCATTGTCAGTAGAGGAGTGAGAGAGAGCTGCATTGTCAGTACAGGAGTGAGACAGAGCTGCATTGTCACTGCAGGTGTGAGAGAGATGCATTGTCACTGCAGGAGTGAGAGAGAGCTGCATTATCAGTACAGCAGTGAGAGAGAGCTGCATTGTCAGTACAGGAGTGAGAGAGAGCTGCAATGTCAGTACAGGAGTGAGAGAGAGCTGCATTGTCACTGCAGGAGTGAGAGAGAGCTGCATTGTCAGTACAAGAGTGAAAGAGAGCTGCATTGTCAATACAGGAGTGAGAGAGAGCTGCAATGTCAGTACAAGAGTGAGAGAGAGCTGCATTGTCACTGCAGGAGTGACAGAGAGCTCTATTGTCAGTAGAGGAGTGAGAGAGAGCTGCATTGTCAGTATAGGAGTGAGAGAGAGCTGCATTGTCAGTACAGGAGTGAGAGAGAGCTGCATTGTCAGTATCGGAGTGAGAGAGAGCTGCATTGTCAGTATAGGAGTGAGAGAGAGCTGCATTGTCAGTACAGGGGTGAGAGAGAGCTGCAATGTCAGTACAGAATTGAGAGAGAGCTGCATTGTCAGTACAGGAGTGAGAGAGAGCTGCGTTGTCAGTACAGGAGTGAGAGAGAGCTGCATTGTCAGTATCGGAGTGAGAGAGAGCTGCAATGTCAGTACAGGAGGGAGAGAACTGTATTGTCTCTACAGGAGTGAGGGAGAGCTGCATTGTCAGTATAGGAGTGAGAGAGAGAGCTGCCTTGTCACTGCAGGAGTGAGAGAGAGCTGCATTGTCAGTACAGGAGTGAGAAGAGCTGCATTGTCACTGCAGGAGTGACAGAGAGCTGCATTGTCAGTACAGGAGTGAGAGAGAAGTGCATTGTCAGTAGAGGAGTGAGAGAGAGCTGCATTGTCAGTAGAGGAGTGAGAGAGAGCTGCATTGTCAGTACAGAAGTGAGCGAGAGCTGCGTTGTCAGTACAGGAGTGACAGACAGCTGCATTGTCAGTATAGGAGTGAGAGAGAGCTGCATTGGCACTGCAGGAGTGCGAGAGAGCTGCATTGTCAGTACAGGAGTGACAGACAGCTGCATTGTCAGTATAGGAGTGAGAGAGAGCTGCAATGTCAGTACAGGACTGAGAGAGAGCTGCATTGTCAGTATAAGAGTGAGAGAGTGCTGCATTGTCAGTGCAGAATGAGAGAGAGCAGCACTGTCCGTATAGGAGTGAGAGAGTGCATCATTGTCAGTACAGCAGTGAGAGAGAGCCGCATTGTCAGTATAGGAGTGAGAGAGAGCTGCATTGTCACTGCATGAGTGAGAGAGAGCTGTATTGTCTCTACAGGAGTGAGAGAGAGCTGCATTGTCAGTGTAGGAGTGAGAGAGAGCTGCATTGTCAGTACAGGAGTGAGAGAGAGCTGCATTGACAGTACAGGAGTGACAGAGAGCTGCATTGTCAGTAGAGGAGTGAGAGAGAGCTGCATTGTCAGTACAGGAGTGAGAGAGAGCTGCATTGTCAGAATACGAGTGAGAGAGAGCTGCATTGCCAGTACAGGAGTGAGAGAGAGCTGCAATGTCAGTACAGTAGTGAGAGAGAGCTGCATTGTCAGTACAGGAGTGAGAGAGAGCTGCAATGTCAGTACAGTAGTGAGAGAGAGCTGCATTGTCAGTACAGTAGTGAGAGAGAGCTGCATTGGCACTGCAGGAGTGAGAGAGAGCTGCATTGTCAGAACAGGAGTGAGAAAGAGATGCATGTCAGTATAGGAGTGAGAGAGATCTGCAATGTCAGTACAGGAGTGAGGGAGAGCTGTATTGTCTCTACAGGAGTGAGGGAGAGTTGCATTGTCAGTATAGGAGTGAGAGAGAGAGCTGCATTGTCACTGCAGGAGTGAGAGAGAGCTGCATTGTCAGTACAGGAGTGAGAGTGAGCTAGATTGTCAGTACATGAGTGAGAGAGAGCTGCGTTGTCATTATAGGAGTGAGAGAGAGCTGCAATGTCAGTAGAGGAGTGAGAGAGAGCTGCATTGTCAGTAAGGAGTGAGAGAGAGCTGCATTGTCAGTATAGGAGTGAGAGAAAAGTGCATTGTCAGTACAGTTGTGAGAGAGAGCTGCAATGTCAATACAGAAGTGAGCGAGAGCTGCGTTGTCAGTACAGGAGTGACAGAGAGCTGTATTGTCTGTACAGGAGTGAGAGAGAGCTGCATTGTCAGTATAGGAGTGAGAGAGAGCTGCATTGGCACTGCAGGAGTGAGAGAGAGCTGCATTGTCAGTAGAGGAGTGACAGACAGCTGCATGTCAGTATAGGAGTGAGAGAGAGCTGCAATGTCAGTACAGGACTGAGAGAGAGCTGCATTGTCAGTATAAGAGTGAGAGAGTGCTGCATTGTCAGTGCTGAATGAGAGAGAGCAGCACTGTCAGTATAGGAGTGAGAGAGTGCATCATTGTCAGTACAGCAGTGAGAGAGAGCTGCATTGTCAGTTTAGGATTGAGAGAGAGCTCCATTGTCAGTACAGGAGTTAGAGAGAGCTGCATTGTCAGTAGAGGAGTGAGAGAGAGCTGCATTCTCAGTATAGGAGTGACAGAGTGCTCCATTGACAGTGCAGGAGTGAGAGAGAGCTGCATTGTCAGTACAGGAGTGAGAGAGTACACCATTGTCAGTACAGCAGTGAGAGAGAGCTCCATTGTCAGTATAGGAGTGAGAGAGAACTCCATTGTCAGTGCAGGAGTGAGAGAGAGCTGCATTATCAGTATAGGAGTGATAGAATGCTGCATTGTCAGTACAGGAGTGAGGGAGAGCTGCATTATCAGTATAGGAGTGAGAGAGAAGTGCATTGCCAGTACAGGAGTGAGAGAGAGCTGCATTGTCAGTAGAGGAGTGAGAGAGAGCTGCATTGTCAGTATAGGAGTGAGAGGGAGCTCCATTGTCAGTGCAGGAGTGATAGAGTGCAGCATTGTCAGTACAGGAGTGAGGGAGAGCTGCATTGTCAGTGCAGGAGTGAGAGAGAGCTGCATTGTGAGTATAGGAGTGAGAAAGAGCTGCATTGTCACTGCATGAGTGAGAGAGAGCTGTATTGTCTCTAGAGGAGTGAGGCAGAGCTGCATTGTCAGTATAGGAGTGAGAGAGAGAGCTGCATTGTCACTGCAGGAGTGAGAGAGAGCTGCATTGTCAGTACAGGAGTGAGAGAGAGATGCATTGTCAGTACAGGAGTGAGAGAGAGCTGCATTGTCAGTATAGGGGTGAGAGAGATCTGCATTGTCAGTATAGGAGTGAGGGAGAGCTGTATTGTCAGTATAGCAGTGAGAGAGTGCTGCATTGTCAATACAGGAGTGAGAGAGAGCAGCATTGACAGTACAGGAGTGAGAGAGAGCTGCATTGTCAGTATAGGAGTGAGAGAGTGCTGCATTGTCAGTACAGGAGTGAGAGAGATCTGCAATGTCAGTAGAGGAGTGAGAGAGAGCTGCATTGTCAGTACAGGAGTGAGAGAGAGCTGCAATGTCAGTACAGGAGTGAGAGAGAGATGCATTGTCAGTACAGGAGTGAGAGAGAGATGCATTGTCAGTATAGGAGTGAGAGAGATCTGCAATGTCAGTACAGGAGTGAGGGAGAGCTGTATTGTCTCTACAGGAGTGAGGGAGAGCTGCATTGTCAGTATAGGAGTGAGAGAGAGAGCTGCATTGTCACTGCAGGAGTGAGAGAGAGCTGCATTGTCAGTACAGCAGTGAGAGAGAACTGCATTGTCAGTATAGGAGTGAGAGAGAGCTGTATTGTCAGTATAAGAGTGAGAGAGAGCTGCATTGTCAGTATAGGAGTGAGAGAGAGCTGCATTCTCAGTATAGGAGTGAGAGAGAGCGGCATTGTCAGTATAGGAGTGAGAGAGAGAGCTGCATTGTCACTGCAGGAGTGAGAGAGAGCTGCATTGTCAGTACAGGAGTGAGAGAGAGCTGCATTGTCAGTACAGCAGTGAGAGAGAAGTGCATTGTCAGTATAGGTGTGAGAGAGAGCTGTATTGTCAGTATAAGAGTGAGAGAGAACTGCATTGTCAGTATAGGAGTCAGAGAGAAGTGCATTGTCAGTATAGGAGTGAGAGAGAGAGCTGCATTGTTACTGCAGGAGTGAGAGAGAGCTGCATTGTCAGTATAGGAGTGAGAGAGAGCTGCATTCTCAGTATAGGAGTGAGAGAGAGCTGTATTGTCAGTACAGGAGTGAGAGAGAGTTGCATTGTCAGTATAGGAGTGGGAGAGAGCTGCATTTTCACTATTGGAGCGAGAGAGTTCTCCATTATCAGTAGAGGAGTGAGAGAGAGCAGCAATGCCAGTACAGGGGTGAGAGAGAGCTGCATTGTCAGTACAGCAGTGAGAGAGTGCTGCATTGTCAATACAGGAGAGAGAGAGAGCAGCATTGTCAGTACAGGAGTGACAGAGAGCTGCATTGTCAGTACAGGAGTGAGACGGGGCTGTATTGTCAGCAGAGGAGTGAGAGAGAGCTGCATTGTCACTGCAGGAGTGAGAGAGAGCTGCATTGTCAGTACAGGAGTGACAGAGAGCTGCATTTTCAGTAGAGGAGTGAGACGGTGCTGTATTGTCAGTATAGGAGTGAGAGAGAGCTGGATTATCAGTACGGGAGTGAGAGAGAGCTGCATTGTCAATATAGGAATGAGAGAGTGCTCCTTGTCAGCACAGGAGTGAGAGGGAGCTGCATTGTCAGTACAGGAGTGAGAGAGAGCTGCATTGTCATTGCAGGAGTGAGAGAGAGCTACATTGTCTGTCCAGGAGTGAGAGAGAGCTGCATTGTCACTGCAGGAGTGAGAGAGAGCTGCATTGTCAGTATAGGAGTGAGAGAGAGCTGCATTGTCAGTACAGGAATGACAGAGAGCTACTTTGTCTGTACAGGAGTGAGAGAGCTGCATTGTCACTGCAGGAGTGAGAGAGAGCTGAATTGTCAGTACCGGAGTGACAGAGAGCTGTATGGTCAGTGCAGGAATGACAGAGAGCTACATTGTCTGTACAGGAGTGAGAGAGAGCTGCACTGTCACTGCAGGAGTGAGAGAGATGCATTGTCACTGCAGGAGTGAGAGAAAGCAGCATTGTCAGTACAGCAGTGAGAGAGAGAGCTGCATTGTCAGTACAGGAGTGACAGAGAGCTGCATTCTCTTTACAGGAGTGAGAGAGAGCTGCATTGTCAGTAGAGGAGTGAGAGAGAGCTGCATTGTCAGTACAGGAGTGAGAGAGAGATGCATTGTCAGTACAGGAGTGAGCGAGAGCACCATTGTCAGTATAGGAGTGAGAGAGTTCTGCATTGTCAGTATAGGAGTGAGAGAGAGCTGCATTGTCAGTACAGGAGTGAGAGAGTTCTGCATTGTCACTGGAGGAGTGAGAGAGAGCTGCATTGTCAGTAAGGAGTGAGAAAGAGCTGCAATGTCAGTACAGGAGTGAGAGAGAGCTTCATTGTCGGTATAGGAGTGAGAGAGTACTCCATTGTCAGTAGACGCGTGAGAGAGAGCTGCAATGTCAATATAGGAGTGAGAGAGAGCTACAATGTCAGTATAGGCGTGAGAGAGTGCTGCATTGTCAGTACAGGAGTGAGAGGGAGCTGCATTGTCACTGCAGGAGTGAGAGAGAGCTGCATTGTAAGAAAGGAGTGAGAGAGAGCTGCATTGTCACTGGAGGAGTGAGAGAGAGCTGCATTGTCAGTAAAGGAGTGACATTGAGCTGTATTGTCTGTACAGGAGTGAGAGAGCTGCATTGTCAGTATAGGAGTGAGAGAGAGCTGCATTGTCACTGGAGGAGTGAGAGAGAGCTGCATTGTCAGTAAAGGAGTGACATTGAGCTGTATTGTCTGTACAGGAGTGAGAGAGCTGCATTGTCAGTATAGGAGTGAGAGAGAGCTGCATTGTCAGTATAGGAGTGAGAGAGATCTGCAATGTCAGTACAGGAGTGAGGGAGAGCTGTATTGTCTCTACAGGAGTGAGAGAGAGCTGCATTGTCAGTATAGGAGTGAGAGAGAGAGCTGCATTGTCACTGCAGGAGTGAGAGAGAGCTGCATTGTCAGTACAGGAGTGAGAGAGAGCTAGATTGTCAGTAGATGAGTGAGAGAGAAGTGCATTGTCAGTATAGGAGTGAGAGAGAGATGCATTGTCAGTATAGGAGTGAGAGAGAGCTGCATTGTCAGTATAGGAGTGAGAGAGAGCTGCATTGTCAGTATACGAGTGTGAGAGAAGTGCATTGTAAGTACAGGAGTGAGAGAGAGCAGCAATGTCAGTACAGAAGTGATAGAGAGCTGCGTTATCAGTACAGGAGTGACAGAGATCTGTATTGTCTGTACAGGTGTGAGAGAGAGCTGCATTGTTAGTATAGGAGTGAGAGAGAGCTGCATTGTCAGTACAGGAGTGAGAGAGAGCTGCATTGTCAGTAAAGGAGTGAGAGAGAGCAGCAATGTCAGAACAGGAGTGAGAGAGAGCTGCATTGTCACTGCAGGAGTGAGAGAGAGCTGCATTGTCATAAGTAGTGATACAGTGCTGCATTTTCAGTACAGGAGTGAGTGAGAGCTCCATTGTCAGTATAGGTGTGAGAGAGAAGTGCATTGTCAGTACGGGAGTGAGAGAGAGCTGCAATGTCAATACAGAAGTGAGAGAGAGCAGCATTGGCACTGCAGGAGTGAGAGAGAGCTGCATTGTCAGTACAGGAGTGAGAGAGAGATGCATTGTCAGTATAGGAGTGAGGGAGAGCTGCAATGTCAGTACAGGGGTGAGAGAGAGCTGCATTGTCAGTACAGTAGTGAGAGAGTGCTGCATTGTCAGTATATGAGTGAGAGAGAGCTGCATTGTCAGTGCAGGAGTGACAGAGAGCTGCATTGTCAGTAGAGGAGTGAGAGAGAGCTGCATTGTCAGTAGAGGAGTGACAGAGAGCTGCATTGTCAGTACAGGAGTGAGAGAGAGCTGCATTGTCAGAATAGGAGTGAGAGAGAGCTGTATTGTCAGTATAGGAGTGAGAGAGAGCTGTATTGTCAGTATAGGAGTGAGAGAGAGCTGCATTGTCAGTATAGGAGTGAGAGAGAGCTGCATTGTCAATACAGGAGTGAGAGAGAGCTGCATTGTCAGTACAGGAGTGAGAGAGAGCTGCATTATCAGTATAGGAGTGAGAGACAGCTGCATTGTCAGTACAGGAGTGAGAGAGAGCTGCATTGTCAGTACAGGAGTGAGAGAGAGCTGCATTGTCAGTACAGGAGTGAGAGAGAGCTGCATTGTCAGTACAGGAGTGACAGAGAGCTGCATTGTCAGTAGAGGAGTGAGACGGTGCTGTATTGTCAGTAGAGGAGTGAGAGAGAGCTGCATTGTCAGTACGGGAGTGAGAGAGAGCTGCATTGTCAATATAGTAAAGAGAGAGTGCTCCTTGTCAGCACAGGAGTGAAAGAGAGCTGCATTGTCAGTACAGGAGTGAGAGAGAGCTGCATTGACAGTACAGGAGTGAGAGAGAGCTGCATTGTCAGTACAGGACTGAGAGAGAGCTGCATTGTCAGTATAGGAGTGAGAGAGAGCTGCATTGTCAGTGCAGGAATGACAGAGAGCTACATTGTCTGTACAGGAGTGAGAGAGAGCTGCATTGTCACTGCAGGAGTGAGAGAGAAGCATTGTCACTGCAGGAGTGAGAGAGAGCTGCATTATCAGTACAGCAGTGAGAGAGAGCTGCAATGTCAGTACAGGAGTGACAGAGAGCTGCATTCTCTGTACAGGAGTGAGAGAGAGCTGCATTGTCAGTAGAGGAGTGAGAGAGAGCTGCATTGTCAGTGCAGGAGGGAGAGAGAGCTGCATTGTCAGTAAAGGAGTGAGAGAGCTGCATTGTCACTGCAGGAGTGAGAGAGAGCTGCATTATCAGAACAGCAGTGAGAGAGAGCTGCATTGTCAGTACAGGAGTGATAGAGAGCTGCATTCTCTGTACAGGAGTGAGAGATAGTTGCATTGTCAGTAGAGGAGTGAGAGAGAGCTGCATTGTCAGTGCAGGAGGGAGAGAGAGCTGCATTGTCAGTAAAGGAGTGACGGCTGCATTGTCAGTACAGGAGTGAGAGAGAGATGCATTGTCAGCACAGGAGTGAGCGAGAACACCATTGTCAGTATAGGAGTGAGCGAGTTCTGCATTGTCAGTATAGGAGTGAGAGAGAGCTGCATTGTCACTGGAGGAGTGAGAGAGAGCTGCATTGTCGGTATAGGAGTGAGAGAGAGCTGCATTGTCAGTATAGGAGCGAGAGTACTCCATTGTCAGTAGAGGCGTGAGAGAGAGCTGCAATGTCAGTATAGCAGTGAGAGAGAGCAACAATGTCTGTATAGGAGTGAGAGGGAGCTGCATTGTCACTGCAGGAGTGAGAGAGAGCTGCATTGTCAGTAAGGAGTGAGAGAGAGCTGCATTGTCACTGGAGGAGTGAGAGAGAGCTGCATTGTCAGTAAGGAGTGAGAAAGAGCTGCATTGTCAGTATAGGAGTGAGAGAGAGCTGCATTGTCGGTATAGGAGTGAGAGAGAGCTGCATTGTCAGTATAGGAGCAAGAGAGTACTCCATTGTCAGTGGAGGAGTGAGAGAGAGCTGCAATGTCAGTATAGGAGTGAGAGAGAGCTACAATGTCAGTATAGGAGTGAGAGAGTGCTGCATTTTCAGTACAGGAGTGAGAGGGAGCTGCATTGTAACTGCAGGAGTGAGAGGGAGCTGCATTGTCATTAAGGAGTGAGACAGTGCTGCATTGTCAGTACAGGAGTGAGTGAGAGCTCCATTGTCAGTATTGGTGTGAGAGAGAAGTGCATTGTCAGTACGGGAGTGAGAGAGAGCTGCAATGTCGGTACAGAAGTGAGAGAGAGCTGCATTGGCACTGCAGGAGTGAGAGAGAGCTGCATTGTCAGTATAGGAGTGGGAGAGAGCTGCATTGTCAGTACGGGAGTGAGAGAGAGCTGCATTGTCAGTGCAGAAGTGAGAGAGAGCTGCATTGGCACTGCAGGAGTGAGAGAGAGCTGCATTGTCAGTACAGGAGTGAGAGAGAGATGCATTGTCAGTATAGGAGTGAGAGAGAGCTGCAATGTCAGTACAGGAGTGAGAGAGAGCTGCATTGTTAGTAGAGGAGTGAGAGAGAGCTGCATTGTCAGTACAGAAGTGAGAGAGAGCTGCATTGGCACTGCAGGAGTGAGAGAGAGCTGCATTGTCAGTACAGGAGTGAGAGAGAGATGCATTGTCAGTATAGGAGTGAGAGAGAGCTGCAATGTCAGTACAGGAGTGAGAGAGAGCTGCATTGTCAGTATAGGAGTGAGAGAGAAATGCATTGCCAGTATAGGCATGAGAGAGAGCTGCATTGTCAGTACAGTAGTGAGAGAGAGCTGCATTGTCAGTACAGGAGTGAGAGAGAGCTGCATTGTCAGTACAGGAGTGAGAGAGAGCTGCATTCGCACTGCAGGAGTGAGAGAGTGCTGCATTGTCAGTATAGGAGTGAGAGAGAGCTGCATTGTCAGTATAGGAGTGGGAGAGAGCTGCATTGTCAGTATAGGAGTGGGAGAGAGCTGCATTGTCAGTATAGGAGAGAGAGAGCTGCATTGTCAGTACAGGAGTGAGAGAGAGCTGCATTGTCAGTACAGGAGTGACAGAGAGCTGCATTTTCAGTAGAGGAGTGAGACGGTGCTGTATTGTCAGTAAAGGAGTGAGAGAGAGCTGCATTGTCAGTACGGGAGTGAGAGAGAGCTGCATTGTCAGTACGGGAGTGAGAGAGAGCTGCATTGTCAATATAGGAGTGAGAGAGAGCTGCATTGCCAGTACAGGAGTGAGAGAGAGCTCCATTGTCAGTAGAGGAGTGAGAGAGAGCTGCATTGTCAGTACAGGAGTGAGACAGAGCTGCATTGTCACTGCAGGAGTGAGAGAGATGCATTGTCACTGCAGGAGTGAGAGAGAGCTGCATTATCAGTACAGCAGTGAGAGAGAGCTGCATTGTCAGTACAGGAGTGAGAGAGAGCTGCAATGTCAGTAAAGTAGTGAGAGAGAGCTGCATTGTCAGTACAGGAGTGAAAGAGTGCTGCATTGTCAGTACAGGAGTGAAAGAGAGCTCCATTGTCAGTATAGGAGTGAGAGAGAGCTGCAATGTCAGTACAGGAGTGAGAGAGAGCTGCATTGTCAGTAAAGGAGTGAGAGAGAGCTGCATTGTCAGTATAGGAGTGAGAGAGCTGCATTGTCAGTATAGGAGTGAGAGAGAACTGCATTGTCAGTACAGGAGTGAGAGAGAGTTGCATTGTCAGTACAGGAGTGAGAGAGAGCTGCATTGTCAGTACAGGAGTGAGAGAGAGCTGCATTGTCAGTACAGGAGTGACAGAGAGCTGCATTGTCAGTAGAGGAGTGAGACGGTGCTGTATTGTCAGTAGAGGAGTGAGAGAGAGCTGCATTGTCAGTACGGGAGTGAGAGAGAGCTGCATTGTCAATATAGGAAAGAGACAGTGCTCCTTGTCAGCACAGGAGTGAGAGAGAGCTGCATTGACAGTACAGGAGTGAGAGAGAGCTGCATTGACAGTACAGGAGTGAGAGAGAGCTGCATTGTCAGTACAGGAGTGAGAGAGAGCTGCATTGTCAGTATAGGAGTGAGAGAGAGCTGCATTGTCACTGCAGGAGTGAGAGAGAGCTGAATTGTCAGTACCGGAGTGACAGAGAGCTGCATTGTCAGTGCAGGAGTGAGAGAGAGCTGCATTGTCAGTGCAGGAATGACAGAGAGCTACATTGTCTGTACAGGAGTGAGAGAGAGCTGCATTGTCACTGCAGGAGTGAGAGAGATGCATTGTCACTGCAGGAGTGAGAGAGAGCTGCATTATCAGTACAGCAGTGAGAGAGAGCTGCATTGTCAGTACAGGAGTGACAGAGAGCTGCATTCTCTGTACAGGAGTGAGAGAGAGCTGCATTGTCAGTAGAGGAGTGAGAGAGAGCTGCATTGTCAGTGCAGGAGGGAGAGAGAGCTGCATTGTCAGTAAAGGAGTGAGAGAGCTGCATTGTCTCTGCAGGAGTGAGAGAGAGCTGCATTGTCTGTACAGGAGTGATAGAGAGCTGCATTCTCTGTACAGGAGTGAGAGATAGCTGCATTGTCAGTAGAGGAGTGAGAGAGAGCTGCATTGTCAGTGCAGGAGGGAGAGAGAGCTGCATTGTCAGTAAAGGAGTGACAGCTGCATTGTCAGGACAGGAGTGAGAGAGAGATGCATTGTCAGTACAGGAGTGAGCGAGAGCACCATTGTCAGTATAGGAGTGAGCGAGTTCTGCATTGTCAGTATAGGAGTGAGAGAGAGCTGCATTGTCACTGGAGGAGTGAGAGAGAGCTGCATTGTCGGTATAGGAGTGAGAGAGAGCTGCATTGTCAGTATAGGAGCGAGAGTACTCCATTGTCAGTAGAGGCGTGAGAGAGAGCTGCAATGTCAGTATAGGAGTGAGAGAGAGCAACAATGTCAGTATAGGAGTGAGAGAGTGCTGCATTGTCAGTACAGGAGTGAGAGGGAGCTGCATTGTCACTGCAGGAATGAGAGAGCTGCATTGTCAGTAAGGAGTGAGAGAGAGCTGCATTGTCACTGGAGGAGTGAGAGAGAGCTGCATTGTCACTGGAGGAGTGAGAGAGAGCTGCATTGTCAGTAAGGAGTGAGAAAGAGCTGCATTGTCAGTATAGGAGTGAGAGAGAGCTGCATTGTCGCTATAGGAGTGAGAGAGAGCTGCATTGTCAGTATAGGAGCAAGAGAGTACTCCATTGTCAGTGGCGGAGTGAGAGAGAGCTGCAATGTCAGTATAGGAGTGAGAGAGTGCTGCATTTTCAGTACAGGAGTGAGAGGGAGCTGCATTGTAACTGCAGGAGTGAGAGAGAGCTGCGTTGTCATTAAGGAGTGAGACAGTGCTGCATTGTCAGTACAGGAGTGAGTGAGAGCTTCATTGTCAGTATAGGTGTGAGAGAGAAGTGCATTGTCAGTACGGGAGTGAGTTGAGAGCTGCAATGTCGGTACAGAAGTGAGAGAGAGCTGCATTGGCACTGCAGGAGTGAGAGAGAGCTGCATTGTCAGTATAGGAGTGGGAGAGAAGTGCATTGTCAGTACGGGAGTGAGAGAGAGAGCTGCAATGTCAGTACAGGAGTGAGAGAGAGCTGCAATGTCAGTACAGGAGTGAGAGAGAGCTGCATTGTTACTAGAGGAGTGAGAGAGAGCAGCATTGTCAGTACAGGAGTGAGAGAGAGCTGCATTGTCAGTATAGGACTGAGAGAGAGCTGCATTGTCAGTATAGGAGTGAGAGAGAGCTGCATTGTCAGTGTAGGAGTGAGAGAGAGCTGCATTGTCAGTATAGGAGTGAGAGAGAGCTGCATTGTCAGTACAGGAGTGAGAGAGAGCTGCATTCGCACTGCAGGAGTGAGAGAGAGCTGCATTGTCAGTGCAGGAGTGACAGAGAGCTGCATTGTCAGTAGAGGAGTGAGAGAGAGCTGCATTGTCAGTAGAGGAGTGAGAGTGAGCTGCATTGCCAGTACAGGAGTGAGAGAGAGCTGCAATGTCAGTATACGAGTGAGAGAGAGCTGCATTGTCAGTACAGCAGTGAGAGAGAGCTGCATTGTCAGTATTGGAGTGGGAGAGAGCTGCATTATCAGTATAGGAGTGGGAGAGAGCTGCATTGTCAGTACAGGAGTGAGAGAGAGCTGCATTGTCAGTACAGGAGTGACAGAGAGCTGCATTGTCAGTAGAGGAGTGAGACGGTGCTGTATTGTCAGTACAGGAGTGAGAGAGAGCTGCATTGTCAGTACGGGATTGAGAGAGAGCTGCATTGTCAATATAGGAATGAGAGAGTGCACCTTGTCAGCACAGGAGTGAGAGAGAGCTGCATTATCAGTACAGGAGTGAGAGAGAGCTGCATTGACAGTACAGGAGTGAGAGAGAGCTGCATTGTCAGTACAGGAGTGAGAGAGAGCTGCATTGTCAGTATAGGAGTGAGAGAGAGCTGCATTGTCACTGCAGGAGTGAGAGAGAGCTGAATTGTCAGTACCGGAGTGACAGAGAGCTGCATTGTCAGTGCAGGAGTGATAGAGAGCTGCATTGTCAGTGCAGGAATGACAGAGAGCTACATTGTCTGTACAGGAGTGAGAGAGAGCTGCATTGTCACTGCAGGGGTGAGAGAGATGCATTGTCACTGCAGGAGTGAGAGCGAGCTGCATTATCAGTACAGCAGTGAGAGAGAGCTGCATTGTCAGTACAGGAGTGACAGAGAGCTGCATTGTCAGTAGAGGAGTGAGAGAGAGCTGCATTGTCAGTGCAGGAGGGAGAGAGAGCTGCATTGTCAGTAAAGGAGTGACAGAGAGATGCATTGTCAGTACAGGAGTGAGCGAGAGCACCATTGTCAGTGTAGGAGTGAGGGAGAGCTGCATTGTCAGTATAGGAGTGAGAGAGAACTGCATTGTCAGTACAGGAGTGAGAGAGAGCTGTATTGTCAGTACAGGAGTGAGAGAGAGCTGCAATGTCAGTAGAGGAGTGAGAGAGAGCTGCATTGTCAGTATAGGCGTGAGAGAGTTCTGCATTGTCAGTATAGGAGTGAGAGAGAGCTGCATTGTCACTGGAGGAGTGAGAGAGAGCTGCATTGTCAGTAAGGAGTGAGAAAGAGCTGCATTGTCAGTATAGGAGTGAGAGAGAGCTGCATTGTCGGTATAGGAGTGAGAGAGAGCTGCATTGTCAGTATAGGAGCAAGAGAGTACTCCATTGTCAGTGGAGGCGTGAGAGAGAGCTGCAATGTCAGTATAGGAGTGAGGGAGAGCTACAATGTCAGTATTGGAGTGAGAGAGTGCTGCATTGTCAGTACAGGAGTGAGAGAGAGCTGCATAGTCACTGGAGGAGTGAGAGAGAGCTGCATTGTCAGTATAGGAGTGAGAGAGAGCTGCAATATCAGTACAGAAGTGAGCGAGAGCTGCGTTGTCAGTACAGGAGTGACAGAGAGCTGTATTGTGTGTACAGGAGTGCGAGAGCTGCATTGTCAGTATAGGAGTGAGAGAGAGCTGCATTGTCAGTATAGGAGTGAGAGAGAGCTGCATTGTCAATATAGGAGTGAGAGAGAGCTGCATTGTCAGTGTAGGAGTGAGGGAGAGCTGCATTGTCAGAGCAGGAATGACAGAGAGCTACATTGTCTGTACAGGAGTGAGAGAGAGCTGCATTGTCACTGCAGGAGTGAGAGAGCTGCATTGTCACTGCAGGAGTGAGAGAGAGCTGCATTGCCAGTACAGGAGTGAGAGAGAGCTGCATTGTCAGCACAGGAGTGAGACGGGGCTGTATTGTCAGTAGAGGAGTGAGAGAGAGCTGCATTGTCACGGCAGGAGTGAGAGAGAGCTGCATTGTCAGTACAGGAGTGACAGAGAGCTGCATTTTCAGTAGAGGAGTGAGACAGTGCTGTATTGTCAGTATAGGAGTGAGAGAGAGCTGCATTGTCAATACGGGAGTGAGAGAGAGCTGCATTGTCAATATAGGATTGAGAGAGAGCTGCATTGTCAGTGTAGGAGTGAGGGAGAGCTGCATTGTCAGTGCAGGAATGACAGAGAGCTACATTGTCTGTACAGGAGTGAGAGAGATCTGCATTGTCAGTAGAGGAGTGAGAGAGAGCTGCATTGTCAGTATAGGAGTGAGAGAGAGCTGCATTGTCATTGCAGGAGTGCGAGAGAGCTGCATTACCAGTACAGCAGTGAGAGAGAGCTGCATTGTCAGTACAGGAGTGACAGAGAGCTGCATTCTCTGTACAGGAGTGAGAGAGAGCTGCATTGTCAGTAGAGGAGTGAGAGAGAGATGCATTGTCAGTGCAGGAGGGAGAGAGAGCTGCATTGTCAGTAAAGGAGTGACAGCTGCATTGTCAGTAAAGGAGTGAGAGAGAGATGCATTGTCAGTACAGGAGTGAGCGAGAGCACCATTGTCAGTATAGGAGTGAGAGAGTTCTGCATTGTCAGTATAGGAGTGAGAGAGAGCTGCATTGTCACTGGAGGAGTGAGAGAGAGCTGCATTGTCAGTATAGGAGCAAGAGAGTACTCCATTGTCAGTAGAGGCGTGAGAGAGAGCTGCAATGTCAGTATAGGAGTGAGAGAGAGCTACAATGTCAGTATAGGAGTGAGAGAGTGCTGCATTGTCACTGCAGGAGTGAGAGAGAGCTGCATTGTCAGTAAGGAGTGAGAGAGAGCTGCATTGTCACTGGAGGAGTGAGAGAGAGCTGCATTGTCAGTAAGGAGTGAGAAAGAGCTGCATTGTCAGTATAGGAGTGAGAGAGAGCTGCATTGTCAATATAGGAGTGAGAGAGAGCTGCATTGTCAGTGTAGGAGTGAGGGAGAGCTGCATTGTCAGAGCAGGAATGACAGAGAGCTACATTGTCTGTACAGGAGTGAGAGAGAGCTGCATTGTCACTGCAGGAGTGAGAGAGCTGCATTGTCACTGCAGGAGTGAGAGAGAGCTGCATTGCCAGTACAGGAGTGAGAGAGAGCTGCATTGTCAGCACAGGAGTGAGACGGGGCTGTATTGTCAGTAGAGGAGTGAGAGAGAGCTGCATTGTCACGGCAGGAGTGAGAGAGAGCTGCATTGTCAGTACAGGAGTGACAGAGAGCTGCATTTTCAGTAGAGGAGTGAGACAGTGCTGCATTGTCAGTATAGGAGTGAGAGAGAGCTGCATTGTCAGTATTGGAGCAAGAGAGTACTCCATTGTCAGTAGAGGCGTGAGAGATGGCTGCAATGTCAGTATAGGAGTGAGAGAGAGCTACAATGTCAGTATAGGAATGAGAGAGTGCTGCATTGTCAGTACAGGAGTGAG
This sequence comes from Isurus oxyrinchus, assembly GCA_026770705.1. Classification (NCBI taxonomy): domain Eukaryota; kingdom Metazoa; phylum Chordata; class Chondrichthyes; order Lamniformes; family Lamnidae; genus Isurus; species Isurus oxyrinchus. The sequence continues at coordinate 382,417 of JANJGN010000263.1, read as the reverse complement.
AGGGAGCTGCATTGTCACTGGAGGAGTGAGAGAGAGCTGAATTGTCAGTACCGGAGTGACAGAGAGCTGCATTGTCAGTGCAGGAGTGAGAGAGAGCTGCATTGTCAGTGTAGGAGTGAGGGAGAGCTGTATTGTCAGTGCAGGAATGACAGAGAGCTACATTGTCGGTACAGGAGTGAGAGAGAGCTGCATTGTCACTGCAGGAGTGAGAGAGATGCATTGTCACTGCAGGAGTGAGAGAGAGCTGCATTATCAGTACAGCAGTGAGAGAGAGCTGCATTGTCAGTACAGGAGTGAGAGAGAGCTGCATTGTCAGTTGAGGAGTGAGAGAGAGCTGCATTGTCAGTGCAGGAGGGAGAGAGAGCTGCATTGTCAGTAAAGGAGTGACAGAGAGCTGCATTGTCAGTACAGGAGTGAGAGAGAGATTCATTGTCAGTACAGGAGTGAGCGAGAGCACCATTGTCAGTATAGGAGTGAGAGAGTTCTGCATTGTCAGTATAGGAGTGAGAGAGAGCTGCATTGTCACTGGAGGAGTGAGAGAGAGCTGCATTGTCAGTAAGGAGTGAGAAAGAGCTGCATTGTTAGTATAGGAGTGACAGAGAGCTGCATTGTCGGTATAGGAGTGAGAGAGAGCTGCATTGTCAGAATAGGAGCAAGAGAGTACTCCATTGTCAGTAGAGGCGTGAGAGAGAGCTGCAATGTCAGTATAGGAGTGAGAGAGAGCTACAATGTCAGTATAGGAGTGAGAGAGTGCTGCATTGTCAGTACAGGAGTGAGAGGGAGCTGCATTGTCACTGCAGGAGTGAGAGAGAGCTGCATTGTCACTGGAGGAGTGAGAGAGAGCTGCAATGTCAGTACAGGAGTGAGAGAGAGCTGCATTGTCAGTATAGCAGTGAGAGAGAGCTGCATTGTCAGTATAGGAGTGAGTGAGAAGTGCATTGTCAGTACAGGAGTGAAAGAGAGCTGCAATGTCAGTACAGAAGTGAGAGAGAGCTGCATTGTCAGTACAGGAGTGAGAGAGAGCTGCATTGTCAGTACAGGAGTGAGAGAGAGCTGCATTGGCACTGCAGGAGTGAGAGAGAGCTGCATTGTCAGTACAGGAGTGAGAGAGAGATGCATTGTCAGTATAGGAGTGAGAGAGATCTGCAATGTCAGTACAGGAGTGAGAGAGAGCTGCATTGTCAGTATAGGAGTGAGAGAGATCTGCAATGTCAGTACAGGAGTGAGGGAGAGCTGTATTGTCTCTAAAGGAGTGAGGGAGAACTGCATTGTCAGTATAGGAGTGAGAGAGAGCTGCATTGTCAGTATACGAGCGTGAGAGAAGTGCATTGTAAGTACAGGAGTGAGAGAGAGCAGCAATGTCAGTACAGAAGTGATAGAGAGCTGCGTTATCAGTACAGGAGTGACAGAGATCTGTATTGTCTGTACAGGAGTGAGAGAGAGCTGCATTGGCTCTGCAGGAGTGAGGGAGAGCTGCATTGTCAGTACAGGAGTGAGAGAGAGCTGCAATGTCAGTACAGGAGTGAGAGAGTGCTGCATTGACACTGAAGGACTAACAGAGAGCTGCATTGTCAATAAAGGAGTGAGAGAGAGCTGCATTGTCAGTACAGGAGTGAGAGAGAGCTGCATTGTCAGTATAGGAGTGAGAGAGAGCTGCATTGTCAGTACAGGAGTGACAGAGAGCTGTATTGTCACTATAGGAGTGACAGAGAGCTGTATTGTCAGTACGGGAGTGACAGAGAGCTGTATTGTCAGTATAGGAGTGAGAGAGAGCTGCATTGTCAGTACGGGAGTGAGAGAGAGCTGTATTGTCAGTATAGGAGTGAGAGAGAGCTGCATTGTCAGTACGGGAGTGAGAGAGAGCTGCATTGTCAGTGTAGGAGTGAGGGAGAGCTGCATTGTCAGTGCAGGAATGACAGAGAGCTACATTGTCTGTACAGGAGTGAGAGAGAGCTGCATTGTCACTGCAGGAGTGAGAGAGCTGCATTGTCACTGCAGGAGTGAGAGAGAGCTGCATTATCATTAGAGCAGTGAGAGAGAGCTGCATTGTCAGTACAGGAGTGAGAGAGAGCTGCATTCTCTGTACAGGAGTGAGAGAGAGCTGCATTGTCTGTAGAGGAGTGAGAGAGAGCTGCATTGTCAGTGCAGGAGGGAGAGAGATCTGCATTGTCAGTAAAGGCGTGAGAGAGAGCTGCATTGTCAGTATAGGAGTGAGAGAGAGCTGCATTGTCATTGCAGGAGTGCGAGAGAGCTGCATTATCAGTACAGCAGTGAGAGAGAGCTGCATTGTCAGTACAGGAGTGACAGAGAGCTGCATTCTCTGTACAGGAGTGAGAGAGAGAGCTGCATTGTCAGTAGAGGAGTGAGAGAGAGCTGCATTGTCAGTGCAGGAGGGAGAGAGAGCTGCACTGTCAGTACAGGAGTGAGAGAGAGCTGCATTGTTAGTATAGGAGTGAGAGAGAGCTGCATTGTCAGTATAGGAGTGAGAGAGAGCTGTATTGTCAGTATAGGAGTGAGAGAGAGCTGCAATGTCAGTACCGGAGTGAGAGAGAGCTGTATTGTCAGTATAAGAGTGAGAGAGAACTCCATTGTCAGTATAGGAGTGAGAGAGAGCTGCATTGTCAGTATAGGAGTGAGAGAGAGCTGTATTGTCAGTATAGGAGTGAGAGAGAGCTGCAATGTCAGTACCGGAGTGAGAGAGAGCTGTATTGTCAGTATAAGAGTGAGAGAGAACTCCATTGTCAGTATAGGAGTGAGAGAGAGCTGCATTGTCAGTGCAGGTGTGAGGGAGAGCTACATTGTCAGTACAGGAATGAGAGAGAACTGCATTGTCAGTACAGGAGTGAGAGAGAGCTGCATTGTCAGTATACGAGTGAGAGAGTTCTGCATTGTCAGTACAGGAGTGAGGGAGAGCTGCAATGTCAGTACCGGAGTGAGAGAGAGCTGTATTGTCAGTATAAGAGTGAGAGAGAGCTCCATTGTCAGTATAGGAGTGAGAGAGAGCTGCATTGTCAGTATAGGAGTGAGAGAGAGCTGCAATGTCAGTATATGTGTGAGGGAGAGCTGCATTGTCAGTACAGGAGTGAGAGAGAGCTGCATTGTCAGTACAGGAGTGAGAGAGAGCTGCATTGTCAGTACAGGAGTGAGAGAGCACTGCAATGTCAGTATAGGAGTGAGAGAGAGCAGCAACGTCAGTACAGGGGTGAGAGAGAGCTGCATTGTCTGTACAGGAGTGAGAGAGAACTGCATTGTCTGTACAGGAGTGAGAGAGTGCTGCATTGTCAGTGTAGGAGTGAGAGAGAGCTGCATTGTCAGTACACGAGTGAGAGAGAGCTGCATTGTCAGTACAGGACTGAGAGAGAGCTGCATTGTCTGTACAGGAGTGATAGAGGGCTGCATTGTCAGAGTAGGAGTGAGAGAGAGCTGCATCGTCAGTATAGGAGGGGGAGAGAGCTGCATTTTCACTATTGGAGCGAGAGAGTTCTCCATTATCAGTAGAGGAGTGAGAGAGAGCAGCAATGTCAGTACAGGGGTGAGAGAGAGCTGCATTGTCAGTATAGGAGCGAGAGAGAGCTGCATTGTCACTGGAGGAGTGAGAGAGAGCTGCATTGTCAGTAAGGAGTGAGAAAGAGCTGCATTGTTAGTATAGGAGTGACAGAGAGCTGCATTGTCGGTATAGGAGTGAGAGAGAGCTGCATTGTCAGAATAGGAGCAAGAGAGTACTCCATTGTCAGTAGAGGCGTGAGAGAGAGCTGCAATGTCAGTATAGGAGTGAGAGAGAGCTACAATGTCAGTATAGGAGTGAGAGAGTGCTGCATTGTCAGTACAGGAGTGAGAGGGAGCTGCATTGTCACTGCAGGAGTGAGAGAGAGCTGCATTGTCACTGGAGGAGTGAGAGAGAGCTGCAATGTCAGTACAGGAGTGAGAGAGAGCTGCATTGTCAGTATAGCAGTGAGAGAGAGCTGCATTGTCAGTATAGGAGTGAGTGAGAAGTGCATTGTCAGTACAGGAGTGAAAGAGAGCTGCAATGTCAGTACAGAAGTGAGAGAGAGCTGCATTGTCAGTACAGGAGTGAGAGAGAGCTGCATTGTCAGTACAGGAGTGAGAGAGAGCTGCATTGGCACTGCAGGAGTGAGAGAGAGCTGCATTGTCAGTACAGGAGTGAGAGAGAGATGCATTGTCAGTATAGGAGTGAGAGAGATCTGCAATGTCAGTACAGGAGTGAGAGAGAGCTGCATTGTCAGTATAGGAGTGAGAGAGATCTGCAATGTCAGTACAGGAGTGAGGGAGAGCTGTATTGTCTCTACAGGAGTGAGGGAGAACTGCATTGTCAGTATAGGAGTGAGAGAGAGCTGCATTGTCAGTATACGAGCGTGAGAGAAGTGCATTGTAAGTACAGGAGTGAGAGAGAGCAGCAATGTCAGTACAGAAGTGATAGAGAGCTGCGTTATCAGTACAGGAGTGACAGAGATCTGTATTGTCTGTACAGGAGTGAGAGAGAGCTGCATTGGCTCTGCAGGAGTGAGGGAGAGCTGCATTGTCAGTACAGGAGTGAGAGAGAGCTGCAATGTCAGTACAGGAGTGAGAGAGTGCTGCATTGACACTGAAGGACTAACAGAGAGCTGCATTGTCAATAAAGGAGTGAGAGAGAGCTGCATTGTCAGTACAGGAGTGAGAGAGAGCTGCATTGTCAGTATAGGAGTGAGAGAGAGCTGCATTGTCAGTACAGGAGTGACAGAGAGCTGTATTGTCAGTATAGGAGTGACAGAGAGCTGTATTGTCAGTACGGGAGTGACAGAGAGCTGTATTGTCAGTATAGGAGTGAGAGAGAGCTGCATTGTCAGTACGGGAGTGAGAGAGAGCTGTATTGTCAGTATAGGAGTGAGAGAGAGCTGCATTGTCAGTACGGGAGTGAGAGAGAGCTGCATTGTCAGTGTAGGAGTGAGGGAGAGCTGCATTGTCAGTGCAGGAATGACAGAGAGCTACATTGTCTGTACAGGAGTGAGAGAGAGCTGCATTGTCACTGCAGGAGTGAGAGAGCTGCATTGTCACTGCAGGAGTGAGAGAGAGCTGCATTATCATTAGAGCAGTGAGAGAGAGCTGCATTGTCAGTACAGGAGTGAGAGAGAGCTGCATTCTCTGTACAGGAGTGAGAGAGAGCTGCATTGTCTGTAGAGGAGTGAGAGAGAGCTGCATTGTCAGTGCAGGAGGGAGAGAGATCTGCATTGTCAGTAAAGGCGTGAGAGAGAGCTGCATTGTCAGTATAGGAGTGAGAGAGAGCTGCATTGTCATTGCAGGAGTGCGAGAGAGCTGCATTATCAGTACAGCAGTGAGAGAGAGCTGCATTGTCAGTACAGGAGTGACAGAGAGCTGCATTCTCTGTACAGGAGTGAGAGAGAGCTGCATTGTCAGTAGAGGAGTGAGAGAGAGCTGCATTGTCAGTGCAGGAGGGAGAGAGAGCTGCACTGTCAGTACAGGAGTGAGAGAGAGCTGCATTGTTAGTATAGGAGTGAGAAAGAGCTGCATTGTCAGTATAGGAGTGAGAGAGAGCTGTATTGTCAGTATAGGAGTGAGAGAGAGCTGCAATGTCAGTACCGGAGTGAGAGAGAGCTGTATTGTCAGTATAAGAGTGAGAGAGAACTCCATTGTCAGTATAGGAGTGAGAGAGAGCTGCATTGTCAGTATAGGAGTGAGAGAGAGCTGTATTGTCAGTATAGGAGTGAGAGAGAGCTGCAATGTCAGTACCGGAGTGAGAGAGAGCTGTATTGTCAGTATAAGAGTGAGAGAGAACTCCATTGTCAGTATAGGAGTGAGAGAGAGCTGCATTGTCAGTGCAGGTGTGAGGGAGAGCTACATTGTCAGTACAGGAGTGAGAGAGAACTGCATTGTCAGTACAGGAGTGAGAGAGAGCTGCATTGTCAGTATACGAGTGAGAGAGTTCTGCATTGTCAGTACAGGAGTGAGGGAGAGCTGCAATGTCAGTACCGGAGTGAGAGAGAGCTGTATTGTCAGTATAAGAGTGAGAGAGAGCTCCATTGTCAGTATAGGAGTGAGAGAGAGCTGCATTGTCAGTATAGGAGTGAGAGAGAGCTGCAATGTCAGTATATGTGTGAGGGAGAGCTGCATTGTCAGTACAGGAGTGAGAGAGAGCTGCATTGTCAGTACAGGAGTGAGAGAGAGCTGCATTGTCAGTACAGGAGTGAGAGAGCACTGCAATGTCAGTATAGGAGTGAGAGAGAGCAGCAACGTCAGTACAGGGGTGAGAGAGAGCTGCATTGTCTGTACAGGAGTGAGAGAGAACTGCATTGTCTGTACAGGAGTGAGAGAGTGCTGCATTGTCAGTGTAGGAGTGAGAGAGAGCTGCATTGTCAGTACACGAGTGAGAGAGAGCTGCATTGTCAGTACAGGACTGAGAGAGAGCTGCATTGTCTGTACAGGAGTGATAGAGGGCTGCATTGTCAGTGTAGGAGTGAGAGAGAGCTGCATCGTCAGTATAGGAGGGGGAGAGAGCTGCATTTTCACTATTGGAGCGAGAGAGTTCTCCATTATCAGTAGAGGAGTGAGAGAGAGCAGCAATGTCAGTACAGGGGTGAGAGAGAGCTGCATTGTCAGTATAGGAGCGAGAGAGTGCTCCATTGTCAGTGTAGGAGTGAGAGAGAGCTGCATTGTCAGCATAGCAGTGAGAGAGAGCTGCATTGTCAGTATAGGAGTGAGAGAGAGCTCCATTGTCAGTACAGGAGTGAGAAAGAGCTGCATTGTCAGTATAGGAGTGAGAGAGAGCTGTATTGTCAGTACAGGAGTGAGAGAGTTGCATTGTCAGTACAGGAGTGAGAGAAAACTGCATTGTCAGTATAGGAGTGAGAGAGAACTGCATTGCCAGTACAGGAGTGAGAGAGAGCTGCATTGCCAGTAGAGGAGTGAGAGAGAGCTGTATTGTCAGTATAGGAGTGAGGGAGAGCTGCAATGTGAGTAGAGGAGTGAGAGAGAGCTGCATTGTCACTGCAGGAGTGACAGAGAGCTGCCTTGTCAGTAGAGGAGTGAGAGAGAGCTGCATTGTCAGTAGAGGAGTGAGAGAGAGCTGCAGTGTCAGTATAGGAGTGAGAGAGAGCTGCATTGTCAGTATAAGAGTGAGAGAGAGCTGCATTGTCACTGGAGGAGTGAGAGAGTGCTGCAATGTCATTGCAGAAGTGAGAGAGAGCTGCATTGTCAGTACAGGAGTGAGAGCGAGCTGCATTGGCACTGCAGGAGTGAGAGAGAGATGCATTGTCAGTATAGGAGTGAGAGAGAGCTGCAATGTCACTACAGGAGTGAGAGAGAGCTGCATTGTCTCTACAGGAGTAAGGGAGAGCTGCATTGTCAGTATAGGAGTGAGAGAGAGAGCTGCATTGTCACTGCAGGAGTGAGAGAGAGCTGCATTGTCAGTATAGGAGTGAGAGAGAGAGCTGCATGGTCACTGCAGGAGTGAGAGAGAGCTGCATTGTCAGTTCAGGAGTGAGAGAGAGCTGCATTGTCAGTATAGGTGTGAGAGAGAGCTGCATTATCAGCACAGGAGTGAGCGAGAGCTCCATTGTCAGTATAGCAGTGAAAGAGTGCTGCATTGTCAGTACAGGAGTGATAGCGAGCTGCATTGTCACTGCAGGAGTGAGAGAGAGCTGCATTGTCAGTACAGGACTGAGAGAGAGCTCCATTGTCAGTATATGTGTGAGAGAGAGCTGCATTGTTAGTACAGGAGTGAGAGAGAGAGCTGCATTGTCAGTACAGGAGTGAGAGAGAGCTGCATTGTCAGTAGAGGAGTGAGAGAGAGCTGTATTGTCAGTATAGGAGTGAGAGAGAGCTGCATTGTCAGTGCAGGTGTGAGGGAGAGCTACATTGTCAGTATAGGAGTGGGAGAGAGCTGCATTGTCAGTATAGGAGTGGGAGAGAAATGCATTGTCAGAATAGGAGCAAGAGAGTACTCCATTGTCAGTAGAGGCGTGAGAGAGAGCTGCAATGTCAGTATAGGAGTGAGAGAGAGCTACAATGTCAGTATAGGAGTGAGAGAGTGCTGCATTGTCAGTACAGGATTGAGAGGGAGCTGCATTGTCACTGCAGGAGTGAGAGAGAGCTGCATTGTCACTGGAGGAGTGAGAGAGAGCTGCAATGTCAGTACAGGAGTGAGAGAGAGCTGCATTGTCAGTATAGCAGTGAGAGAGAGCTGCATTGTCAGTATAGGAGTGAGTGAGAAGTGCATTGTCAGTACAGGAGTGAAAGAGAGCTGCAATGTCAGTACAGAAGTGAGAGAGAGCTGCATTGTCAGTACAGGAGTGAGAGAGAGCTGCATTGTCAGTACAGGAGTGAGAGAGAGCTGCATTGGCACTGCAGGAGTGAGAGAGAGCTGCATTGTCAGTACAGGAGTGAGAGAGAGATGCATTGTCAGTATAGGAGTGAGAGAGATCTGCAATGTCAGTACAGGAGTGAGAGAGAGCTGCATTGTCAGTATAGGAGTGAGAGAGATCTGCAATGTCAGTACAGGAGTGAGGGAGAGCTGTATTGTCTCTACAGGAGTGAGGGAGAACTGCATTGTCAGTATAGGAGTGAGAGAGAGCTGCATTGTCAGTATACGAGCGTGAGAGAAGTGCATTGTAAGTACAGGAGTGAGAGAGAGCAGCAATGTCAGTACAGAAGTGATAGAGAGCTGCGTTATCAGTACAGGAGTGACAGAGATCTGTATTGTCTGTACAGGAGTGAGAGAGAGCTGCATTGGCTCTGCAGGAGTGAGGGAGAGCTGCATTGTCAGTACAGGAGTGAGAGAGAGCTGCAATGTCAGTACAGGAGTGAGAGAGTGCTGCATTGACACTGAAGGACTAACAGAGAGCTGCATTGTCAATAAAGGAGTGAGAGAGAGCTGCATTGTCAGTACAGGAGTGAGAGAGAGCTGCATTGTCAGTATAGGAGTGAGAGAGAGCTGCATTGTCAGTACAGGAGTGACAGAGAGCTGTATTGTCAGTATAGGAGTGACAGAGAGCTGTATTGTCAGTACGGGAGTGACAGAGAGCTGTATTGTCAGTATAGGAGTGAGAGAGAGCTGCATTGTCAGTACGGGAGTGAGAGAGAGCTGTATTGTCAGTATAGGAGTGAGAGAGAGCTGCATTGTCAGTACGGGAGTGAGAGAGAGCTGCATTGTCAGTGTAGGAGTGAGGGAGAGCTGCATTGTCAGTGCAGGAATGACAGAGAGCTACATTGTCTGTACAGGAGTGAGAGAGAGCTGCATTGTCACTGCAGGAGTGAGAGAGCTGCATTGTCACTGCAGGAGTGAGAGAGAGCTGCATTATCATTAGAGCAGTGAGAGAGAGCTGCATTGTCAGTACAGGAGTGAGAGAGAGCTGCATTCTCTGTACAGGAGTGAGAGAGAGCTGCATTGTCTGTAGAGGAGTGAGAGAGAGCTGCATTGTCAGTGCAGGAGGGAGAGAGATCTGCATTGTCAGTAAAGGCGTGAGAGAGAGCTGCATTGTCAGTATAGGAGTGAGAGAGAGCTGCATTGTCATTGCAGGAGTGCGAGAGAGCTGCATTGTCAGTACAGCAGTGAGAGAGAGCTGCATTGTCAGTACAGGAGTGACAGAGAGCTGCATTCTCTGTACAGGAGTGAGAGAGAGCTGCATTGTCAGTAGAGGAGTGAGAGAGAGCTGCATTGTCAGTGCAGGAGGGAGAGAGAGCTGCACTGTCAGTACAGGAGTGAGAGAGAGCTGCATTGTTAGTATAGGAGTGAGAGAGAGCTGCATTGTCAGTATAGGAGTGAGAGAGAGCTGTATTGTCAGTATAGGAGTGAGAGAGAGCTGCAATGTCAGTACCGGAGTGAGAGAGAGCTGTATTGTCAGTTTAAGAGTGAGAGAGAACTCCATTGTCAGTATAGGAGTGAGAGAGAGCTGCATTGTCAGTATAGGAGTGAGAGAGAGCTGTATTGTCAGTATAGGAGTGAGAGAGAGCTGCAATGTCAGTACCGGAGTGAGAGAGAGCTGTATTGTCAGTATAAGAGTGAGAGAGAACTCCATTGTCAGTATAGGAGTGAGAGAGAGCTGCATTGTCAGTGCAGGTGTGAGGGAGAGCTACATTGTCAGTACAGGAGTGAGAGAGAACTGCATTGTCAGTACAGGAGTGAGAGAGAGCTGCATTGTCAGTATACGAGTGAGAGTGTTCTGCATTGTCAGTACAGGAGTGAGGGAGAGCTGCAATGTCAGTACCGGAGTGAGAGAGAGCTGTATTGTCAGTATAAGAGTGAGAGAGAGCTCCATTGTCAGTATAGGAGTGAGAGAGAGCTGCATTGTCAGTATAGGAGTGAGAGAGAGCTGCAATGTCAGTATATGTGTGAGGGAGAGCTGCATTGTCAGTACAGGAGTGAGAGAGAGCTGCATTGTCAGTACAGGAGTGAGAGAGAGCTGCATTGTCAGTACAGGAGTGAGAGAGCACTGCAATGTCAGTATAGGAGTGAGAGAGAGCAGCAACGTCAGTACAGGGGTGAGAGAGAGCTGCATTGTCTGTACAGGAGTGAGAGAGAACTGCATTGTCTGTACAGGAGTGAGAGAGTGCTGCATTGTCAGTGTAGGAGTGAGAGAGAGCTGCATTGTCAGTACACGAGTGAGAGAGAGCTGCATTGTCAGTACAGGACTGAGAGAGAGCTGCATTGTCTGTACAGGAGTGATAGAGGGCTGCATTGTCAGTGTAGGAGTGAGAGAGAGCTGCATCGTCAGTATAGGAGGGGGAGAGAGCTGCATTTTCACTATTGGAGCGAGAGAGTTCTCCATTATCAGTAGAGGAGTGAGAGAGAGCAGCAATGTCAGTACAGGGGTGAGAGAGAGCTGCATTGTCAGTATAGGAGCGAGAGAGAGCTGCATTGTCACTGGAGGAGTGAGAGAGAGCTGCATTGTCAGTAAGGAGTGAGAAAGAGCTGCATTGTTAGTATAGGAGTGACAGAGAGCTGCATTGTCGGTATAGGAGTGAGAGAGAGCTGCATTGTCAGAATAGGAGCAAGAGAGTACTCCATTGTCAGTAGAGGCGTGAGAGAGAGCTGCAATGTCAGTATAGGAGTGAGAGAGAGCTACAATGTCAGTATAGGAGTGAGAGAGTGCTGCATTGTCAGTACAGGAGTGAGAGGGAGCTGCATTGTCACTGCAGGAGTGAGAGAGAGCTGCATTGTCACTGGAGGAGTGAGAGAGAGCTGCAATGTCAGTACAGGAGTGAGAGAGAGCTGCATTGTCAGTATAGCAGTGAGAGAGAGCTGCATTGTCAGTATAGGAGTGAGTGAGAAGTGCATTGTCAGTACAGGAGTGAAAGAGAGCTGCAATGTCAGTACAGAAGTGAGAGAGAGCTGCATTGTCAGTACAGGAGTGAGAGAGAGCTGCATTGTCAGTACAGGAGTGAGAGAGAGCTGCATTGGCACTGCAGGAGTGAGAGAGAGCTGCATTGTCAGTACAGGAGTGAGAGAGAGATGCATTGTCAGTATAGGAGTGAGAGAGATCTGCAATGTCAGTACAGGAGTGAGAGAGAGCTGCATTGTCAGTATAGGAGTGAGAGAGATCTGCAATGTCAGTACAGGAGTGAGGGAGAGCTGTATTGTCTCTACAGGAGTGAGGGAGAACTGCATTGTCAGTATAGGAGTGAGAGAGAGCTGCATTGTCAGTATACGAGCGTGAGAGAAGTGCATTGTAAGTACAGGAGTGAGAGAGAGCAGCAATGTCAGTACAGAAGTGATAGAGAGCTGCGTTATCAGTACAGGAGTGACAGAGATCTGTATTGTCTGTACAGGAGTGAGAGAGAGCTGCATTGGCTCTGCAGGAGTGAGGGAGAGCTGCATTGTCAGTACAGGAGTGAGAGAGAGCTGCAATGTCAGTACAGGAGTGAGAGAGTGCTGCATTGACACTGAAGGACTAACAGAGAGCTGCATTGTCAATAAAGGAGTGAGAGAGAGCTGCATTGTCAGTACAGGAGTGAGAGAGAGCTGCATTGTCAGTATAGGAGTGAGAGAGAGCTGCATTGTCAGTACAGGAGTGACAGAGAGCTGTATTGTCAGTATAGGAGTGACAGAGAGCTGTATTGTCAGTACGGGAGTGACAGAGAGCTGTATTGTCAGTATAGGAGTGAGAGAGAGCTGCATTGTCAGTACGGGAGTGAGAGAGAGCTGTATTGTCAGTATAGGAGTGAGAGAGAGCTGCATTGTCAGTACGGGAGTGAGAGAGAGCTGCATTGTCAGTGTAGGAGTGAGGGAGAGCTGCATTGTCAGTGCAGGAATGACAGAGAGCTACATTGTCTGTACAGGAGTGAGAGAGAGCTGCATTGTCACTGCAGGAGTGAGAGAGCTGCATTGTCACTGCAGGAGTGAGAGAGAGCTGCATTATCATTAGAGCAGTGAGAGAGAGCTGCATTGTCAGTACAGGAGTGAGAGAGAGCTGCATTCTCTGTACAGGAGTGAGAGAGAGCTGCATTGTCTGTAGAGGAGTGAGAGAGAGCTGCATTGTCAGTGCAGGAGGGAGAGAGATCTGCATTGTCAGTAAAGGCGTGAGAGAGAGCTGCATTGTCAGTATAGGAGTGAGAGAGAGCTGCATTGTCATTGCAGGAGTGCGAGAGAGCTGCATTGTCAGTACAGCAGTGAGAGAGAGCTGCATTGTCAGTACAGGAGTGACAGAGAGCTGCATTCTCTGTACAGGAGTGAGAGAGAGCTGCATTGTCAGTAGAGGAGTGAGAGAGAGCTGCATTGTCAGTGCAGGAGGGAGAGAGAGCTGCATTGTCAGTACAGGAGTGAGAGAGAGCTGCATTGTCAGTAGAGGAGTGAGAGAGAGCTGCATTGTCAGTGCAGGAGGGAGAGAGAGCTGCACTGTCAGTACAGGAGTGAGAGAGAGCTGCATTGTTAGTATAGGAGTGAGAGAGAGCTGCATTGTCAGTATAGGAGTGAGAGAGAGCTGTATTGTCAGTATAGGAGTGAGAGAGAGCTGCAATGTCAGTACCGGAGTGAGAGAGAGCTGCATTGTCAGTGTAGGAGTGAGAAAGAGCTGCATTGTTAGTATAGGAGTGACAGAGAGCTGCATTGACGGTATAGGAGTGAGAGAGAGCTGCATTGTCAGAATAGGAGCAAGAGAGTACTCCATTGTCAGTAGAGGCGTGAGAGAGAGCTGCAATGTCAGTATAGGAGTGAGAGAGAGCTACAATGTCAGTATAGGAGTGAGAGAGTGCTGCATTGTCAGTACAGGAGTGAGAGGGAGCTGCATTGTCACTGCAGGAGTGAGAGAGAGCTGCATTGTCACTGGAGGAGTGAGAGAGAGCTGCAATGTCAGTACAGGAGTGAGAGACAGCTGCATTGTCAGTATAGCAGTGAGAGAGAGCTGCATTGTCAGTATAGGAGTGAGTGAGAAGTGCATTGTCAGTACAGGAGTGAAAGAGAGCTGCAATGTCAGTACAGAAGTGAGAGAGAGCTGCATTGTCAGTACAGGAGTGAGAGAGAGCTGCATTGTCAGTACAGGAGTGAGAGAGAGCTGCATTGGCACTGCAGGAGTGAGAGAGAGCTGCATTGTCAGTACAGGAGTGAGAGAGAGATGCATTGTCAGTATAGGAGTGAGAGAGATCTGCAATGTCAGTACAGGAGTGAGAGAGAGCTGCATTGTCAGTATAGGAGTGAGAGAGATCTGCAATGTCAGTACAGGAGTGAGGGAGAGCTGTATTGTCTCTACAGGAGTGAGGGAGAACTGCATTGTCAGTATAGGAGTGAGAGAGAGCTGCATTGTCAGTATACGAGCGTGAGAGAAGTGCATTGTAAGTACAGGAGTGAGAGAGAGCAGCAATGTCAGTACAGAAGTGATAGAGAGCTGCGTTATCAGTACAGGAGTGACAGAGATCTGTATTGTCTGTACAGGAGTGAGAGAGAGCTGCATTGGCTCTGCAGGAGTGAGGGAGAGCTGCATTGTCAGTACAGGAGTGAGAGAGAGCTGCAATGTCAGTACAGGAGTGAGAGAGTGCTGCATTGACACTGAAGGACTAACAGAGAGCTGCATTGTCAATAAAGGAGTGAGAGAGAGCTGCATTGTCAGTACAGGAGTGAGAGAGAGCTGCATTGTCAGTATAGGAGTGAGAGAGAGCTGCATTGTCAGTACAGGAGTGACAGAGAGCTGTATTGTCAGTATAGGAGTGACAGAGAGCTGTATTGTCAGTACGGGAGTGACAGAGAGCTGTATTGTCAGTATAGGAGTGAGAGAGAGCTGCATTGTCAGTACGGGAGTGAGAGAGAGCTGTATTGTCAGTATAGGAGTGAGAGAGAGCTGCATTGTCAGTACGGGAGTGAGAGAGAGCTGCATTGTCAGTGTAGGAGTGAGGGAGAGCTGCATTGTCAGTGCAGGAATGACAGAGAGCTACATTGTCTGTACAGGAGTGAGAGAGAGCTGCATTGTCACTGCAGGAGTGAGAGAGCTGCATTGTCACTGCAGGAGTGAGAGAGAGCTGCATTATCATTAGAGCAGTGAGAGAGAGCTGCATTGTCAGTACAGGAGTGAGAGAGAGCTGCATTCTCTGTACAGGAGTGAGAGAGAGCTGCATTGTCTGTAGAGGAGTGAGAGAGAGCTGCATTGTCAGTGCAGGAGGGAGAGAGATCTGCATTGTCAGTAAAGGCGTGAGAGAGAGCTGCATTGTCAGTATAGGAGTGAGAGAGAGCTGCATTGTCATTGCAGGAGTGCGAGAGAGCTGCATTATCAGTACAGCAGTGAGAGAGAGCTGCATTGTCAGTACAGGAGTGACAGAGAGCTGCATTCTCTGTACAGGAGTGAGAGAGAGCTGCATTGTCAGTAGAGGAGTGAGAGAGAGCTGCATTGTCAGTGCAGGAGGGAGAGAGAGCTGCACTGTCAGTACAGGAGTGAGAGAGAGCTGCATTGTTAGTATAGGAGTGAGAGAGAGCTGCATTGTCAGTATAGGAGTGAGAGAGAGCTGTATTGTCAGTATAGGAGTGAGAGAGAGCTGCAATGTCAGTACCGGAGTGAGAGAGAGCTGTATTGTCAGTATAAGAGTGAGAGAGAACTCCATTGTCAGTATAGGAGTGAGAGAGAGCTGCATTGTCAGTATAGGAGTGAGAGAGAGCTGTATTGTCAGTATAGGAGTGAGAGAGAGCTGCAATGTCAGTACCGGAGTGAGAGAGAGCTGTATTGTCAGTATAAGAGTGAGAGAGAACTCCATTGTCAGTATAGGAGTGAGAGAGAGCTGCATTGTCAGTGCAGGTGTGAGGGAGAGCTACATTGTCAGTACAGGAGTGAGAGAGAACTGCATTGTCAGTACCGGAGTGAGAGAGAGCTGTATTGTCAGTATAAGAGTGAGAGAGAGCTCCATTGTCAGTATAGGAGTGAGAGAGAGCTGCATTGTCAGTATAGGAGTGAGAGAGAGCTGCAATGTCAGTATATGTGTGAGGGAGAGCTGCATTGTCAGTACAGGAGTGAGAGAGAGCTGCATTGTCAGTACAGGAGTGAGAGAGAGCTGCATTGTCAGTACAGGAGTGAGAGAGCACTGCAATGTCAGTATAGGAGTGAGAGAGAGCAGCAACGTCAGTACAGGGGTGAGAGAGAGCTGCATTGTCTGTACAGGAGTGAGAGAGAACTGCATTGTCTGTACAGGAGTGAGAGAGTGCTGCATTGTCAGTGTAGGAGTGAGAGAGAGCTGCATTGTCAGTACACGAGTGAGAGAGAGCTGCATTGTCAGTACAGGACTGAGAGAGAGCTGCATTGTCTGTACAGGAGTGATAGAGGGCTGCATTGTCAGTGTAGGAGTGAGAGAGAGCTGCATCGTCAGTATAGGAGGGGGAGAGAGCTGCATTTTCACTATTGGAGCGAGAGAGTTCTCCATTATCAGTAGAGGAGTGAGAGAGAGCAGCAATGTCAGTACAGGGGTGAGAGAGAGCTGCATTGTCAGTATAGGAGCGAGAGAGTGCTCCATTGTCAGTGTAGGAGTGAGAGAGAGCTGCATTGTCAGCATAGCAGTGAGAGAGAGCTGCATTGTCAGTATAGGAGTGAGAGAGAGCTCCATTGTCAGTACAGGAGTGAGAAAGAGCTGCATTGTCAGTATAGGAGTGAGAGAGAGCTGTATTGTCAGTACAGGAGTGAGAGAGTTGCATTGTCAGTACAGGAGTGAGAGAAAACTGCATTGTCAGTATAGGAGTGAGAGAGAACTGCATTGCCAGTACAGGAGTGAGAGAGAGCTGCATTGCCAGTAGAGGAGTGAGAGAGAGCTGTATTGTCAGTATAGGAGTGAGGGAGAGCTGCAATGTGAGTAGAGGAGTGAGAGAGAGCTGCATTGTCACTGCAGGAGTGACAGAGAGCTGCCTTGTCAGTAGAGGAGTGAGAGAGAGCTGCATTGTCAGTAGAGGAGTGAGAGAGAGCTGCAATGTCAGTATAGGAGTGAGAGAGAGCTGCATTGTCAGTATAAGAGTGAGAGAGAGCTGCATTGTCACTGGAGGAGTGAGAGAGTGCTGCAGTGTCATTGCAGAAGTGAGAGAGAGCTGCATTGTCAGTACAGGAGTGAGAGCGAGCTGCATTGGCACTGCAGGAGTGAGAGAGAGATGCATTGTCAGTATAGGAGTGAGAGAGAGCTGCAATGTCACTACAGGAGTGAGAGAGAGCTGCATTGTCTCTACAGGAGTAAGGGAGAGCTGCATTGTCAGTATAGGAGTGAGAGAGAGAGCTGCATTGTCACTGCAGGAGTGAGAGAGAGCTGCATTGTCAGTATAGGAGTGAGAGAGAGAGCTGCATTGTCACTGCAGGAGTGAGAGAGAGCTGCATTGTCAGTTCAGGAGTGAGAGAGAGCTGCATTGTCAGTATAGGTGTGAGAGAGAGCTGCATTATCAGCACAGGAGTGAGCGAGAGCTCCATTGTCAGTATAGCAGTGAGAGAGTGCTGCATTGTCAGTACAGGAGTGATAGCGAGCTGCATTGTCACTGCAGGAGTGAGAGAGAGCTGCATTGTCAGTACAGGACTGAGAGAGAGCTCCATTGTCAGTATATGTGTGAGAGAGAGCTGCATTGTTAGTACAGGAGTGAGAGAGAGAGCTGCATTGTCAGTACAGGAGTGAGAGAGAGCTGCCATGTCAGTACAAGAGTGAGAGAGAGCTGCATTGTCAGTACAGGAGTGAGAGAGAGCTGCATTGTCAGTAGAGGAGTGAGAGAGAGCTGTATTGTCAGTATAGGAGTGAGAGAGAGCTGCATTGTCAGTGCAGGTGTGAGGGAGAGCTACATTGTCAGTATAGGAGTGGGAGAGAGCTGCATTGTCAGTATAGGAGTGGGAGAGAAATGCATTGTCAGAATAGGAGCAAGAGAGTACTCCATTGTCAGTAGAGGCGTGAGAGAGAGCTGCAATGTCAGTATAGGAGTGAGAGAGAGCTACAATGTCAGTATAGGAGTGAGAGAGTGCTGCATTGTCAGTACAGGAGTGAGAGGGAGCTGCATTGTCACTGCAGGAGTGAGAGAGAGCTGCATTGTCACTGGAGGAGTGAGAGAGAGCTGCAATGTCAGTACAGGAGTGAGAGAGAGCTGCATTGTCAGTATAGCAGTGAGAGAGAGCTGCATTGTCAGTATAGGAGTGAGTGAGAAGTGCATTGTCAGTACAGGAGTGAAAGAGAGCTGCAATGTCAGTACAGAAGTGAGAGAGAGCTGCATTGTCAGTACAGGAGTGAGAGAGAGCTGCATTGTCAGTACAGGAGTGAGAGAGAGCTGCATTGGCACTGCAGGAGTGAGAGAGAGCTGCATTGTCAGTACAGGAGTGAGAGAGAGATGCATTGTCAGTATAGGAGTGAGAGAGATCTGCAATGTCAGTACAGGAGTGAGAGAGAGCTGCATTGTCAGTATAGGAGTGAGAGAGATCTGCAATGTCAGTACAGGAGTGAGGGAGAGCTGTATTGTCTCTACAGGAGTGAGGGAGAACTGCATTGTCAGTATAGGAGTGAGAGAGAGCTGCATTGTCAGTATACGAGCGTGAGAGAAGTGCATTGTAAGTACAGGAGTGAGAGAGAGCAGCAATGTCAGTACAGAAGTGATAGAGAGCTGCGTTATCAGTACAGGAGTGACAGAGATCTGTATTGTCTGTACAGGAGTGAGAGAGAGCTGCATTGGCTCTGCAGGAGTGAGGGAGAGCTGCATTGTCAGTACAGGAGTGAGAGAGAGCTGCAATGTCAGTACAGGAGTGAGAGAGTGCTGCATTGACACTGAAGGACTAACAGAGAGCTGCATTGTCAATAAAGGAGTGAGAGAGAGCTGCATTGTCAGTACAGGAGTGAGAGAGAGCTGCATTGTCAGTATAGGAGTGAGAGAGAGCTGCATTGTCAGTACAGGAGTGACAGAGAGCTGTATTGTCAGTATAGGAGTGACAGAGAGCTGTATTGTCAGTACGGGAGTGACAGAGAGCTGTATTGTCAGTATAGGAGTGAGAGAGAGCTGCATTGTCAGTACGGGAGTGAGAGAGAGCTGTATTGTCAGTATAGGAGTGAGAGAGAGCTGCATTGTCAGTACGGGAGTGAGAGAGAGCTGCATTGTCAGTGTAGGAGTGAGGGAGAGCTGCATTGTCAGTGCAGGAATGACAGAGAGCTACATTGTCTGTACAGGAGTGAGAGAGAGCTGCATTGTCACTGCAGGAGTGAGAGAGCTGCATTGTCACTGCAGGAGTGAGAGAGAGCTGCATTATCATTAGAGCAGTGAGAGAGAGCTGCATTGTCAGTACAGGAGTGAGAGAGAGCTGCATTCTCTGTACAGGAGTGAGAGAGAGCTGCATTGTCTGTAGAGGAGTGAGAGAGAGCTGCATTCTCTGTACAGGAGTGAGAGAGAGCTGCATTGTCAGTAGAGGAGTGAGAGAGAGCTGCATTGTCAGTGCAGGAGGGAGAGAGAGCTGCACTGTCAGTACAGGAGTGAGAGAGAGCTGCATTGTTAGTATAGGAGTGAGAGAGAGCTGCATTGTCAGTATAGGAGTGAGAGAGAGCTGTATTGTCAGTATAGGAGTGAGAGAGAGCTGCAATGTCAGTACCGGAGTGAGCGAGAGCTGTATTGTCAGTTTAAGAGTGAGAGAGAACTCCATTGTCAGTATAGGAGTGAGAGAGAGCTGCATTGTCAGTATAGGAGTGAGAGAGAGCTGTATTGTCAGTATAGGAGTGAGAGAGAGCTGCAATGTCAGTACCGGAGTGAGAGAGAGCTGTATTGTCAGTATAAGAGTGAGAGAGAACTCCATTGTCAGTATAGGAGTGAGAGAGAGCTGCATTGTCAGTGCAGGTGTGAGGGAGAGCTACATTGTCAGTACAGGAGTGAGAGAGAACTGCATTGTCAGTACAGGAGTGAGAGAGAGCTGCATTGTCAGTATACGAGTGAGAGAGTTCTGCATTGTCAGTACAGGAGTGAGGGAGAGCTGCAATGTCAGTACCGGAGTGAGAGAGAGCTGTATTGTCAGTATAAGAGTGAGAGAGAGCTCCATTGTCAGTATAGGAGTGAGAGAGAGCTGCATTGTCAGTATAGGAGTGAGAGAGAGCTGCAATGTCAGTATATGTGTGAGGGAGAGCTGCATTGTCAGTACAGGAGTGAGGGAGAGCTGCATTGTCAGTTCAGGAGTGAGAGAGAGCTGCATTGTCAGTACAGGAGTGAGAGAGCACTGCAATGTCAGTATAGGAGTGAGAGAGAGCAGCAACGTCAGTACAGGGGTGAGAGAGAGCTGCATTGTCTGTACAGGAGTGAGAGAGAACTGCATTGTCTGTACAGGAGTGAGAGAGTGCTGCATTGTCAGTGTAGGAGTGAGAGAGAGCTGCATTGTCAGTACACGAGTGAGAGAGAGCTGCATTGTCAGTACAGGACTGAGAGAGAGCTGCATTGTCTGTACAGGAGTCATAGAGGGCTGCATTGTCAGTGTAGGAGTGAGAGAGAGCTGCATCGTCAGTATAGGAGGGGGAGAGAGCTGCATTTTCACTATTGGAGCGAGAGAGTTCTCCATTATCAGTAGAGGAGTGAGAGAGAGCAGCAATGTCAGTACAGGGGTGAGAGAGAGCTGCATTGTCAGTATAGGAGCGAGAGAGTGCTCCATTGTCAGTGTAGGAGTGAGAGAGAGCTGCATTGTCAGTATAGGAGTGAGAGAGAGCTCCATTGTCAGTACAGGAGTGAGAAAGAGCTGCATTGTCAGTATAGGAGTGAGAGAGAGCTGTATTGTCAGTACAGGAGTGAGAGAGTTGCATTGTCAGTACAGGAGTGAGAGAAAACTGCATTGTCAGTATAGGAGTGAGAGAGAACTGCATTGCCAGTACAGGAGTGAGAGAGAGCTGCATTGCCAGTAGAGGAGTGAGAGAGAGCTGTATTGTCAGTATAGGAGTGAGGGAGAGCTGCAATGTGAGTAGAGGAGTGAGAGAGAGCTGCATTGTCACTGCAGGAGTGACAGAGAGCTGCCTTGTCAGTAGAGGAGTGAGAGAGAGCTGCATTGTCAGTAGAGGAGTGAGAGAGAGCTGCAATGTCAGTATAGGAGTGAGAGAGAGCTGCATTGTCAGTATAAGAGTGAGAGAGAGCTGCATTGTCACTGGAGGAGTGAGAGAGTGCTGCAATGTCATTGCAGAAGTGAGAGAGAGCTGCATTGTCAGTACAGGAGTGAGAGCGAGCTGCATTGGCACTGCAGGAGTGAGAGAGAGATGCATTGTCAGTATAGGAGTGAGAGAGAGCTGCAATGTCACTACAGGAGTGAGAGAGAGCTGCATTGTCTCTACAGGAGTAAGGGAGAGCTGCATTGTCAGTATAGGAGTGAGAGAGAGAGCTGCATTGTCACTGCAGGAGTGAGAGAGAGCTGCATTGTCAGTATAGGAGTGAGAGAGAGAGCTGCATTGTCACTGCAGGAGTGAGAGAGAGCTGCATTGTCAGTACAGGAGTGAGAGAGAGCTGCATTTTCAGTATAGGTGTGAGAGAGAGCTGCATTATCAGCACAGGAGTGAGCGAGAGCTCCATTGTCAGTATAGCAGTGAGAGAGTGCTGCATTGTCAGTACAGGAGTGATAGCGAGCTGCATTGTCACTGCAGGAGTGAGAGAGAGCTGCATTGTCAGTACAGGACTGAGAGGGAGCTCCATTGTCAGTATATGTGTGAGAGAGAGCTGCATTGTTAGTACAGGAGTGAGAGAGAGAGCTGCATTGTCAGTACAGGAGTGAGAGAGAACTGCCATGTCAGTACAAGAGTGAGAGAGAGCTGCATTGTCAGTACAGGAGTGAGAGAGAGCTGCATTGTCAGTATAGGAGCGAGAGAGAGCTGCATTGTCACTGGAGGAGTGAGAGAGAGCTGCATTGTCAGTAAGGAGTGAGAAAGAGCTGCATTGTTAGTATAGGAGTGACAGAGAGCTGCATTGTCGGTATAGGAGTGAGAGAGAGCTGCATTGTCAGAATAGGAGCAAGAGAGTACTCCATTGTCAGTAGAGGCGTGAGAGAGAGCTGCAATGTCAGTATAGGAGTGAGAGAGAGCTACAATGTCAGTATAGGAGTGAGAGAGTGCTGCATTGTCAGTACAGGAGTGAGAGGGAGCTGCATTGTCACTGCAGGAGTGAGAGAGAGCTGCATTGTCACTGGAGGAGTGAGAGAGAGCTGCAATGTCAGTACAGGAGTGAGAGAGAGCTGCATTGTCAGTATAGCAGTGAGAGAGAGCTGCATTGTCAGTATAGGAGTGAGTGAGAAGTGCATTGTCAGTACAGGAGTGAAAGAGAGCTGCAATGTCAGTACAGAAGTGAGAGAGAGCTGCATTGTCAGTACAGGAGTGAGAGAGAGCTGCATTGTCAGTACAGGAGTGAGAGAGAGCTGCATTGGCACTGCAGGAGTGAGAGAGAGCTGCATTGTCAGTACAGGAGTGAGAGAGAGATGCATTGTCAGTATAGGAGTGAGAGAGATCTGCAATGTCAGTACAGGAGTGAGAGAGAGCTGCATTGTCAGTATAGGAGTGAGAGAGATCTGCAATGTCAGTACAGGAGTGAGGGAGAGCTGTATTGTCTCTACAGGAGTGAGGGAGAACTGCATTGTCAGTATAGGAGTGAGAGAGAGCTGCATTGTCAGTATACGAGCGTGAGAGAAGTGCATTGTAAGTACAGGAGTGAGAGAGCGCAGCAATGTCAGTGCAGAAGTGATAGAGAGCTGCGTTATCAGTACAGGAGTGACAGAGATCTGTATTGTCTGTACAGGAGTGAGAGAGAGCTGCATTGGCTCTGCAGGAGTGAGGGAGAGCTGCATTGTCAGTACAGGAGTGAGAGAGAGCTGCAATGTCAGTACAGGAGTGAGAGAGTGCTGCATTGACACTGAAGGACTAACAGAGAGCTGCATTGTCAATAAAGGAGTGAGAGAGAGCTGCATTGTCAGTACAGGAGTGAGAGAGAGCTGCA
This sequence comes from Isurus oxyrinchus, assembly GCA_026770705.1. Taxonomy (NCBI): domain Eukaryota; kingdom Metazoa; phylum Chordata; class Chondrichthyes; order Lamniformes; family Lamnidae; genus Isurus; species Isurus oxyrinchus. The sequence continues at coordinate 360,060 of JANJGN010000263.1, read as the reverse complement.
TTGTCAGTATAGGAGTGAGAGAGAGCTGCATTGTCAGTACAGGAGTGACAGAGAGCTGTATTGTCAGTATAGGAGTGACAGAGAGCTGTATTGTCAGTACGGGAGTGACAGAGAGCTGTATTGTCAGTATAGGAGTGAGAGAGAGCTGCATTGTCAGTACGGGAGTGAGAGAGAGCTGTATTGTCAGTATAGGAGTGAGAGAGAGCTGCATTGTCAGTACGGGAGTGAGAGAGAGCTGCATTGTCAGTGTAGGAGTGAGGGAGAGCTGCATTGTCAGTGCAGGAATGACAGAGAGCTACATTGTCTGTACAGGAGTGAGAGAGAGCTGCATTGTCACTGCAGGAGTGAGAGAGCTGCATTGTCACTGCAGGAGTGAGAGAGAGCTGCATTATCATTAGAGCAGTGAGAGAGAGCTGCATTGTCAGTACAGGAGTGAGAGAGAGCTGCATTCTCTGTACAGGAGTGAGAGAGAGCTGCATTGTCTGTAGAGGAGTGAGAGAGAGCTGCATTGTCAGTGCAGGAGGGAGAGAGATCTGCATTGTCAGTAAAGGCGTGAGAGAGAGCTGCATTGTCAGTATAGGAGTGAGAGAGAGCTGCATTGTCATTGCAGGAGTGCGAGAGAGCTGCATTGTCAGTACAGCAGTGAGAGAGAGCTGCATTGTCAGTACAGGAGTGACAGAGAGCTGCATTCTCTGTACAGGAGTGAGAGAGAGCTGCATTGTCAGTAGAGGAGTGAGAGAGAGCTGCATTGTCAGTGCAGGAGGGAGAGAGAGCTGCACTGTCAGTACAGGAGTGAGAGAGAGCTGCATTGTTAGTATAGGAGTGAGAGAGAGCTGCATTGTCAGTATAGGAGTGAGAGAGAGCTGTATTGTCAGTATAGGAGTGAGAGAGAGCTGCAATGTCAGTACCGGAGTGAGAGAGAGCTGTATTGTCAGTTTAAGAGTGAGAGAGAACTCCATTGTCAGTATAGGAGTGAGAGAGAGCTGCATTGTCAGTATAGGAGTGAGAGAGAGCTGTATTGTCAGTATAGGAGTGAGAGAGAGCTGCAATGTCAGTACCGGAGTGAGAGAGAGCTGTATTGTCAGTATAAGAGTGAGAGAGAACTCCATTGTCAGTATAGGAGTGAGAGAGAGCTGCATTGTCAGTGCAGGTGTGAGGGAGAGCTACATTGTCAGTACAGGAGTGAGAGAGAACTGCATTGTCAGTACAGGAGTGAGAGAGAGCTGCATTGTCAGTATACGAGTGAGAGTGTTCTGCATTGTCAGTACAGGAGTGAGGGAGAGCTGCAATGTCAGTACCGGAGTGAGAGAGAGCTGTATTGTCAGTATAAGAGTGAGAGAGAGCTCCATTGTCAGTATAGGAGTGAGAGAGAGCTGCATTGTCAGTATAGGAGTGAGAGAGAGCTGCAATGTCAGTATATGTGTGAGGGAGAGCTGCATTGTCAGTACAGGAGTGAGAGAGAGCTGCATTGTCAGTACAGGAGTGAGAGAGAGCTGCATTGTCAGTACAGGAGTGAGAGAGCACTGCAATGTCAGTATAGGAGTGAGAGAGAGCAGCAACGTCAGTACAGGGGTGAGAGAGAGCTGCATTGTCTGTACAGGAGTGAGAGAGAACTGCATTGTCTGTACAGGAGTGAGAGAGTGCTGCATTGTCAGTGTAGGAGTGAGAGAGAGCTGCATTGTCAGTACACGAGTGAGAGAGAGCTGCATTGTCAGTACAGGACTGAGAGAGAGCTGCATTGTCTGTACAGGAGTGATAGAGGGCTGCATTGTCAGTGTAGGAGTGAGAGAGAGCTGCATCGTCAGTATAGGAGGGGGAGAGAGCTGCATTTTCACTATTGGAGCGAGAGAGTTCTCCATTATCAGTAGAGGAGTGAGAGAGAGCAGCAATGTCAGTACAGGGGTGAGAGAGAGCTGCATTGTCAGTATAGGAGCGAGAGAGAGCTGCATTGTCACTGGAGGAGTGAGAGAGAGCTGCATTGTCAGTAAGGAGTGAGAAAGAGCTGCATTGTTAGTATAGGAGTGACAGAGAGCTGCATTGTCGGTATAGGAGTGAGAGAGAGCTGCATTGTCAGAATAGGAGCAAGAGAGTACTCCATTGTCAGTAGAGGCGTGAGAGAGAGCTGCAATGTCAGTATAGGAGTGAGAGAGAGCTACAATGTCAGTATAGGAGTGAGAGAGTGCTGCATTGTCAGTACAGGAGTGAGAGGGAGCTGCATTGTCACTGCAGGAGTGAGAGAGAGCTGCATTGTCACTGGAGGAGTGAGAGAGAGCTGCAATGTCAGTACAGGAGTGAGAGAGAGCTGCATTGTCAGTATAGCAGTGAGAGAGAGCTGCATTGTCAGTATAGGAGTGAGTGAGAAGTGCATTGTCAGTACAGGAGTGAAAGAGAGCTGCAATGTCAGTACAGAAGTGAGAGAGAGCTGCATTGTCAGTACAGGAGTGAGAGAGAGCTGCATTGTCAGTACAGGAGTGAGAGAGAGCTGCATTGGCACTGCAGGAGTGAGAGAGAGCTGCATTGTCAGTACAGGAGTGAGAGAGAGATGCATTGTCAGTATAGGAGTGAGAGAGATCTGCAATGTCAGTACAGGAGTGAGAGAGAGCTGCATTGTCAGTATAGGAGTGAGAGAGATCTGCAATGTCAGTACAGGAGTGAGGGAGAGCTGTATTGTCTCTACAGGAGTGAGGGAGAACTGCATTGTCAGTATAGGAGTGAGAGAGAGCTGCATTGTCAGTATACGAGCGTGAGAGAAGTGCATTGTAAGTACAGGAGTGAGAGAGAGCAGCAATGTCAGTACAGAAGTGATAGAGAGCTGCGTTATCAGTACAGGAGTGACAGAGATCTGTATTGTCTGTACAGGAGTGAGAGAGAGCTGCATTGGCTCTGCAGGAGTGAGGGAGAGCTGCATTGTCAGTACAGGAGTGAGAGAGAGCTGCAATGTCAGTACAGGAGTGAGAGAGTGCTGCATTGACACTGAAGGACTAACAGAGAGCTGCATTGTCAATAAAGGAGTGAGAGAGAGCTGCATTGTCAGTACAGGAGTGAGAGAGAGCTGCATTGTCAGTATAGGAGTGAGAGAGAGCTGCATTGTCAGTACAGGAGTGACAGAGAGCTGTATTGTCAGTATAGGAGTGACAGAGAGCTGTATTGTCAGTACGGGAGTGACAGAGAGCTGTATTGTCAGTATAGGAGTGAGAGAGAGCTGCATTGTCAGTACGGGAGTGAGAGAGAGCTGTATTGTCAGTATAGGAGTGAGAGAGAGCTGCATTGTCAGTACGGGAGTGAGAGAGAGCTGCATTGTCAGTGTAGGAGTGAGGGAGAGCTGCATTGTCAGTGCAGGAATGACAGAGAGCTACATTGTCTGTACAGGAGTGAGAGAGAGCTGCATTGTCACTGCAGGAGTGAGAGAGCTGCATTGTCACTGCAGGAGTGAGAGAGAGCTGCATTATCATTAGAGCAGTGAGAGAGAGCTGCATTGTCAGTACAGGAGTGAGAGAGAGCTGCATTCTCTGTACAGGAGTGAGAGAGAGCTGCATTGTCTGTAGAGGAGTGAGAGAGAGCTGCATTGTCAGTGCAGGAGGGAGAGAGATCTGCATTGTCAGTAATGGCGTGAGAGAGAGCTGCATTGTCAGTATAGGAGTGAGAGAGAGCTGCATTGTCATTGCAGGAGTGCGAGAGAGCTGCATTATCAGTACAGCAGTGAGAGAGAGCTGCATTGTCAGTACAGGAGTGACAGAGAGCTGCATTCTCTGTACAGGAGTGAGAGAGAGCTGCATTGTCAGTAGAGGAGTGAGAGAGAGCTGCATTGTCAGTGCAGGAGGGAGAGAGAGCTGCACCGTCAGTACAGGAGTGAGAGAGAGCTGCATTGTTAGTATAGGAGTGAGAGAGAGCTGCATTGTCAGTATAGGAGTGAGAGAGAGCTGTATTGTCAGTATAGGAGTGAGAGAGAGCTGCAATGTCAGTACCGGAGTGAGAGAGAGCTGCATTGTCAGTAAGGAGTGAGAAAGAGCTGCATTGTTAGTATAGGAGTGACAGAGAGCTGCATTGTCGGTATAGGAGTGAGAGAGAGCTGCATTGTCAGAATAGGAGCAAGAGAGTACTCCATTGTCAGTAGAGGCGTGAGAGAGAGCTGCAATGTCAGTATAGGAGTGAGAGAGAGCTACAATGTCAGTATAGGAGTGAGAGAGTGCTGCATTGTCAGTACAGGAGTGAGAGGGAGCTGCATTGTCACTGCAGGAGTGAGAGAGAGCTGCATTGTCACTGGAGGAGTGAGAGAGAGCTGCAATGTCAGTACAGGAGTGAGAGAGAGCTGCATTGTCAGTATAGCAGTGAGAGAGAGCTGCATTGTCAGTATAGGAGTGAGTGAGAAGTGCATTGTCAGTACAGGAGTGACAGAGAGCTGCAATGTCAGTACAGAAGTGAGAGAGAGCTGCATTGTCAGTACAGGAGTGAGAGAGAGCTGCATTGTCAGTACAGGAGTGAGAGAGAGCTGCATTGGCACTGCAGGAGTGAGAGAGAGCTGCATTGTCAGTACAGGAGTGAGAGAGAGATGCATTGTCAGTATAGGAGTGAGAGAGATCTGCAATGTCAGTACAGGAGTGAGAGAGAGCTGCATTGTCAGTATAGGAGTGAGAGAGATCTGCAATGTCAGTACAGGAGTGAGGGAGAGCTGTATTGTCTCTACAGGAGTGAGGGAGAACTGCATTGTCAGTATAGGAGTGAGAGAGAGCTGCATTGTCAGTATACGAGCGTGAGAGAAGTGCATTGTAAGTACAGGAGTGAGAGAGAGCAGCAATGTCAGTACAGAAGTGATAGAGAGCTGCGTTATCAGTACAGGAGTGACAGAGATCTGTATTGTCTGTACAGGAGTGAGAGAGAGCTGCATTGGCTCTGCAGGAGTGAGGGAGAGCTGCATTGTCAGTACAGGAGTGAGAGAGAGCTGCAATGTCAGTACAGGAGTGAGAGAGTGCTGCATTGACACTGAAGGACTAACAGAGAGCTGCATTGTCAATAAAGGAGTGAGAGAGAGCTGCATTGTCAGTACAGGAGTGAGAGAGAGCTGCATTGTCAGTATAGGAGTGAGAGAGAGCTGCATTGTCAGTACAGGAGTGACAGAGAGCTGTATTGTCAGTATAGGAGTGACAGAGAGCTGTATTGTCAGTACGGGAGTGACAGAGAGCTGTATTGTCAGTATAGGAGTGAGAGAGAGCTGCATTGTCAGTACGGGAGTGAGAGAGAGCTGTATTGTCAGTATAGGAGTGAGAGAGAGCTGCATTGTCAGTACGGGAGTGAGAGAGAGCTGCATTGTCAGTGTAGGAGTGAGGGAGAGCTGCATTGTCAGTGCAGGAATGACAGAGAGCTACATTGTCTGTACAGGAGTGAGAGAGAGCTGCATTGTCACTGCAGGAGTGAGAGAGCTGCATTGTCACTGCAGGAGTGAGAGAGAGCTGCATTATCATTAGAGCAGTGAGAGAGAGCTGCATTGTCAGTACAGGAGTGAGAGAGAGCTGCATTCTCTGTACAGGAGTGAGAGAGAGCTGCATTGTCTGTAGAGGAGTGAGAGAGAGCTGCATTGTCAGTGCAGGAGGGAGAGAGATCTGCATTGTCAGTAAAGGCGTGAGAGAGAGCTGCATTGTCAGTATAGGAGTGAGAGAGAGCTGCATTGTCATTGCAGGAGTGCGAGAGAGCTGCATTATCAGTACAGCAGTGAGAGAGAGCTGCATTGTCAGTACAGGAGTGACAGAGAGCTGCATTCTCTGTACAGGAGTGAGAGAGAGCTGCATTGTCAGTAGAGGAGTGAGAGAGAGCTGCATTGTCAGTGCAGGAGGGAGAGAGAGCTGCACTGTCAGTACAGGAGTGAGAGAGAGCTGCATTGTTAGTATAGGAGTGAGAGAGAGCTGCATTGTCAGTATAGGAGTGAGAGAGAGCTGTATTGTCAGTATAGGAGTGAGAGAGAGCTGCAATGTCAGTACCGGAGTGAGAGAGAGCTGTATTGTCAGTATAAGAGTGAGAGAGAACTCCATTGTCAGTATAGGAGTGAGAGAGAGCTGCATTGTCAGTATAGGAGTGAGAGAGAGCTGTATTGTCAGTATAGGAGTGAGAGAGAGCTGCAATGTCAGTACCGGAGTGAGAGAGAGCTGTATTGTCAGTATAAGAGTGAGAGAGAACTCCATTGTCAGTATAGGAGTGAGAGAGAGCTGCATTGTCAGTGCAGGTGTGAGGGAGAGCTACATTGTCAGTACAGGAGTGAGAGAGAACTGCATTGTCAGTACAGGAGTGAGAGAGAGCTGCATTGTCAGTATACGAGTGAGAGAGTTCTGCATTGTCAGTACAGGAGTGAGGGAGAGCTGCAATGTCAGTACCGGAGTGAGAGAGAGCTGTATTGTCAGTATAAGAGTGAGAGAGAGCTCCATTGTCAGTATAGGAGTGAGAGAGAGCTGCATTGTCAGTATAGGAGTGAGAGAGAGCTGCAATGTCAGTATATGTGTGAGGGAGAGCTGCATTGTCAGTACAGGAGTGAGAGAGAGCTGCATTGTCAGTACAGGAGTGAGAGAGAGCTGCATTGTCAGTACAGGAGTGAGAGAGCACTGCAATGTCAGTATAGGAGTGAGAGAGAGCAGCAACGTCAGTACAGGGGTGAGAGAGAGCTGCATTGTCTGTACAGGAGTGAGAGAGAACTGCATTGTCTGTACAGGAGTGAGAGAGTGCTGCATTGTCAGTGTAGGAGTGAGAGAGAGCTGCATTGTCAGTACACGAGTGAGAGAGAGCTGCATTGTCAGTACAGGACTGAGAGAGAGCTGCATTGTCTGTACAGGAGTGATAGAGGGCTGCATTGTCAGTGTAGGAGTGAGAGAGAGCTGCATCGTCAGTATAGGAGGGGGAGAGAGCTGCATTTTCACTATTGGAGCGAGAGAGTTCTCCATTATCAGTAGAGGAGTGAGAGAGAGCAGCAATGTCAGTACAGGGGTGAGAGAGAGCTGCATTGTCAGTATAGGAGCGAGAGAGTGCTCCATTGTCAGTGTAGGAGTGAGAGAGAGCTGCATTGTCAGCATAGCAGTGAGAGAGAGCTGCATTGTCAGTATAGGAGTGAGAGAGAGCTCCATTGTCAGTACAGGAGTGAGAAAGAGCTGCATTGTCAGTATAGGAGTGAGAGAGAGCTGTATTGTCAGTACAGGAGTGAGAGAGTTGCATTGTCAGTACAGGAGTGAGAGAAAACTGCATTGTCAGTATAGGAGTGAGAGAGAACTGCATTGCCAGTACAGGAGTGAGAGAGAGCTGCATTGCCAGTAGAGGAGTGAGAGAGAGCTGTATTGTCAGTATAGGAGTGAGGGAGAGCTGCAATGTGAGTAGAGGAGTGAGAGAGAGCTGCATTGTCACTGCAGGAGTGACAGAGAGCTGCCTTGTCAGTAGAGGAGTGAGAGAGAGCTGCATTGTCAGTAGAGGAGTGAGAGAGAGCTGCAATGTCAGTATAGGAGTGAGAGAGAGCTGCATAGTCAGTATAAGAGTGAGAGAGAGCTGCATTGTCACTGGAGGAGTGAGAGAGTGCTGCAGTGTCATTGCAGAAGTGAGAGAGAGCTGCATTGTCAGTACAGGAGTGAGAGCGAGCTGCATTGGCACTGCAGGAGTGAGAGAGAGATGCATTGTCAGTATAGGAGTGAGAGAGAGCTGCAATGTCACTACAGGAGTGAGAGAGAGCTGCATTGTCTCTACAGGAGTAAGGGAGAGCTGCATTGTCAGTATAGGAGTGAGAGAGAGAGCTGCATTGTCACTGCAGGAGTGAGAGAGAGCTGCATTGTCAGTATAGGAGTGAGAGAGAGAGCTGCATTGTCACTGCAGGAGTGAGAGAGAGCTGCATTGTCAGTTCAGGAGTGAGAGAGAGCTGCATTGTCAGTATAGGTGTGAGAGAGAGCTGCATTATCAGCACAGGAGTGAGCGAGAGCTCCATTGTCAGTATAGCAGTGAGAGAGTGCTGCATTGTCAGTACAGGAGTGATAGCGAGCTGCATTGTCACTGCAGGAGTGAGAGAGAGCTGCATTGTCAGTACAGGACTGAGAGAGAGCTCCATTGTCAGTATATGTGTGAGAGAGAGCTGCATTGTTAGTACAGGAGTGAGAGAGAGAGCTGCATTGTCAGTACAGGAGTGAGAGAGAGCTGCCATGTCAGTACAAGAGTGAGAGAGAGCTGCATTGTCAGTACAGGAGTGAGAGAGAGCTGCATTGTCAGTAGAGGAGTGAGAGAGAGCTGTATTGTCAGTATAGGAGTGAGAGAGAGCTGCATTGTCAGTGCAGGTGTGAGGGAGAGCTACATTGTCAGTATAGGAGTGGGAGAGAGCTGCATTGTCAGTATAGGAGTGGGAGAGAAATGCATTGTCAGAATAGGAGCAAGAGAGTACTCCATTGTCAGTAGAGGCGTGAGAGAGAGCTGCAATGTCAGTATAGGAGTGAGAGAGAGCTACAATGTCAGTATAGGAGTGAGAGAGAGCTACAATGTCAGTATAGGAGTGAGAGAGTGCTGCATTGTCAGTACAGGAGTGAGAGGGAGCTGCATTGTCACTGCAGGAGTGAGAGAGAGCTGCATTGTCACTGGAGGAGTGAGAGAGAGCTGCAATGTCAGTACAGGAGTGAGAGAGAGCTGCATTGTCAGTATAGCAGTGAGAGAGAGCTGCATTGTCAGTATAGGAGTGAGTGAGAAGTGCATTGTCAGTACAGGAGTGAAAGAGAGCTGCAATGTCAGTACAGAAGTGAGAGAGAGCTGCATTGTCAGTACAGGAGTGAGAGAGAGCTGCATTGTCAGTACAGGAGTGAGAGAGAGCTGCATTGGCACTGCAGGAGTGAGAGAGAGCTGCATTGTCAGTACAGGAGTGAGAGAGAGATGCATTGTCAGTATAGGAGTGAGAGAGATCTGCAATGTCAGTACAGGAGTGAGAGAGAGCTGCATTGTCAGTATAGGAGTGAGAGAGATCTGCAATGTCAGTACAGGAGTGAGGGAGAGCTGTATTGTCTCTACAGGAGTGAGGGAGAACTGCATTGTCAGTATAGGAGTGAGAGAGAGCTGCATTGTCAGTATACGAGCGTGAGAGAAGTGCATTGTAAGTACAGGAGTGAGAGAGAGCAGCAATGTCAGTACAGAAGTGATAGAGAGCTGCGTTATCAGTACAGGAGTGACAGAGATCTGTATTGTCTGTACAGGAGTGAGAGAGAGCTGCATTGGCTCTGCAGGAGTGAGGGAGAGCTGCATTGTCAGTACAGGAGTGAGAGAGAGCTGCAATGTCAGTACAGGAGTGAGAGAGTGCTGCATTGACACTGAAGGACTAACAGAGAGCTGCTTGTCAATAAAGGAGTGAGAGAGAGCTGCATTGTCAGTACAGGAGTGAGAGAGAGCTGCATTGTCAGTATAGGAGTGAGAGAGAGCTGCATTGTCAGTACAGGAGTGACAGAGAGCTGTATTGTCACTATAGGAGTGACAGAGAGCTGTATTGTCAGTACGGGAGTGACAGAGAGCTGTATTGTCAGTATAGGAGTGAGAGAGAGCTGCATTGTCAGTACGGGAGTGAGAGAGAGCTGTATTGTCAGTATAGGAGTGAGAGAGAGCTGCATTGTCAGTACGGGAGTGAGAGAGAGCTGCATTGTCAGTGTAGGAGTGAGGGAGAGCTGCATTGTCAGTGCAGGAATGACAGAGAGCTACATTGTCTGTACAGGAGTGAGAGAGAGCTGCATTGTCACTGCAGGAGTGAGAGAGCTGCATTGTCACTGCAGGAGTGAGAGAGAGCTGCATTATCATTAGAGCAGTGAGAGAGAGCTGCATTGTCAGTACAGGAGTGAGAGAGAGCTGCATTCTCTGTACAGGAGTGAGAGAGAGCTGCATTGTCTGTAGAGGAGTGAGAGAGAGCTGCATTCTCTGTACAGGAGTGAGAGAGAGCTGCATTGTCAGTAGAGGAGTGAGAGAGAGCTGCATTGTCAGTGCAGGAGGGAGAGAGAGCTGCACTGTCAGTACAGGAGTGAGAGAGAGCTGCATTGTTAGTATAGGAGTGAGAGAGAGCTGCATTGTCAGTATAGGAGTGAGAGAGAGCTGTATTGTCAGTATAGGAGTGAGAGAGAGCTGCAATGTCAGTACCGGAGTGAGCGAGAGCTGTATTGTCAGTTTAAGAGTGAGAGAGAACTCCATTGTCAGTATAGGAGTGAGAGAGAGCTGCATTGTCAGTATAGGAGTGAGAGAGAGCTGTATTGTCAGTATAGGAGTGAGAGAGAGCTGCAATGTCAGTACCGGAGTGAGAGAGAGCTGTATTGTCAGTATAAGAGTGAGAGAGAACTCCATTGTCAGTATAGGAGTGAGAGAGAGCTGCATTGTCAGTGCAGGTGTGAGGGAGAGCTACATTGTCAGTACAGGAGTGAGAGAGAACTGCATTGTCAGTACAGGAGTGAGAGAGAGCTGCATTGTCAGTATACGAGTGAGAGAGTTCTGCATTGTCAGTACAGGAGTGAGGGAGAGCTGCAATGTCAGTACCGGAGTGAGAGAGAGCTGTATTGTCAGTATAAGAGTGAGAGAGAGCTCCATTGTCAGTATAGGAGTGAGAGAGAGCTGCATTGTCAGTATAGGAGTGAGAGAGAGCTGCAATGTCAGTATATCTGTGAGGGAGAGCTGCATTGTCAGTACAGGAGTGAGGGAGAGCTGCATTGTCAGTTCAGGAGTGAGAGAGAGCTGCATTGTCAGTACAGGAGTGAGAGAGCACTGCAATGTCAGTATAGGAGTGAGAGAGAGCAGCAACGTCAGTACAGGGGTGAGAGAGAGCTGCATTGTCTGTACAGGAGTGAGAGAGAACTGCATTGTCTGTACAGGAGTGAGAGAGTGCTGCATTGTCAGTGTAGGAGTGAGAGAGAGCTGCATTGTCAGTACACGAGTGAGAGAGAGCTGCATTGTCAGTACAGGACTGAGAGAGAGCTGCATTGTCTGTACAGGAGTCATAGAGGGCTGCATTGTCAGTGTAGGAGTGAGAGAGAGCTGCATCGTCAGTATAGGAGGGGGAGAGAGCTGCATTTTCACTATTGGAGCGAGAGAGTTCTCCATTATCAGTAGAGGAGTGAGAGAGAGCAGCAATGTCAGTACAGGGGTGAGAGAGAGCTGCATTGTCAGTATAGGAGCGAGAGAGTGCTCCATTGTCAGTGTAGGAGTGAGAGAGAGCTGCATTGTCAGTATAGGAGTGAGAGAGAGCTCCATTGTCAGTACAGGAGTGAGAAAGAGCTGCATTGTCAGTATAGGAGTGAGAGAGAGCTGTATTGTCAGTACAGGAGTGAGAGAGTTGCATTGTCAGTACAGGAGTGAGAGAAAACTGCATTGTCAGTATAGGAGTGAGAGAGAACTGCATTGCCAGTACAGGAGTGAGAGAGAGCTGCATTGCCAGTAGAGGAGTGAGAGAGAGCTGTATTGTCAGTATAGGAGTGAGGGAGAGCTGCAATGTGAGTAGAGGAGTGAGAGAGAGCTGCATTGTCACTGCAGGAGTGACAGAGAGCTGCCTTGTCAGTAGAGGAGTGAGAGAGAGCTGCATTGTCAGTAGAGGAGTGAGAGAGAGCTGCAATGTCAGTATAGGAGTGAGAGAGAGCTGCATTGTCAGTATAAGAGTGAGAGAGAGCTGCATTGTCACTGGAGGAGTGAGAGAGTGCTGCAATGTCATTGCAGAAGTGAGAGAGAGCTGCATTGTCAGTACAGGAGTGAGAGCGAGCTGCATTGGCACTGCAGGAGTGAGAGAGAGATGCATTGTCAGTATAGGAGTGAGAGAGAGCTGCAATGTCACTACAGGAGTGAGAGAGAGCTGCATTGTCTCTACAGGAGTAAGGGAGAGCTGCATTGTCAGTATAGGAGTGAGAGAGAGAGCTGCATTGTCACTGCAGGAGTGAGAGAGAGCTGCATTGTCAGTATAGGAGTGAGAGAGAGAGCTGCATTGTCACTGCAGGAGTGAGAGAGAGCTGCATTGTCAGTACAGGAGTGAGAGAGAGCTGCATTTTCAGTATAGGTGTGAGAGAGAGCTGCATTATCAGCACAGGAGTGAGCGAGAGCTCCATTGTCAGTATAGCAGTGAGAGAGTGCTGCATTGTCAGTACAGGAGTGATAGCGAGCTGCATTGTCACTGCAGGAGTGAGAGAGAGCTGCATTGTCAGTACAGGACTGAGAGGGAGCTCCATTGTCAGTATATGTGTGAGAGAGAGCTGCATTGTTAGTACAGGAGTGAGAGAGAGAGCTGCATTGTCAGTACAGGAGTGAGAGAGAGCTGCCATGTCAGTACAAGAGTGAGAGAGAGCTGCATTGTCAGTACAGGAGTGAGAGAGAGCTGCATTGTCAGTAGAGGAGTGAGAGAGAGCTGTATTGTCAGTATAGGAGTGAGAGAGAGCTGCATTGTCAGTGCAGGTGTGAGGGAGAGCTACATTGTCAGTATAGGAGTGGGAGAGAGCTGCATTTTCAGTATAGGAGTGGGAGAGAACTGCATTGTCAGTATAGGAGCGAGAGAGTGCTCCATTGTCAGTACAGGAGCGAGAGAGAGCTGCAATGTCAGTATAGGAGTGAGAGACTGCTGCATTGTCAGTATAGGAATGGGAGAGAGCTGCATTTTCACTATTGGAGCGAGAGAGTTCTCCATTATCAGTAGAGGAGTGAGAGAGAGCAGCAATGTCAGTACAGGGGTGAGAGAGAGCTGCATTGTCAGTACAGCAGTGAGAGAGAGCTGCATTGTCAGTACAGGAGTGAGAGAGAGCTGCATTGTCAGTATAGGAGTGAGAGAGAACTGCATTGTCAGTACAGCAGTGAGAGAGAGCTGCATTGTCAGTACAGGAGTGAGAGAGAGCTGCATTGTCAGTATAGGAGTGAGAGAGAACTGCATTGTCAGTACAGGAGTGAGGGAGCACTGCAATGTCAGTATACGAGTGAGAGAGAGCTGTATTGTCTGTACAGGAGTGAGAGAGAGCTGCATTGTCTGTACAGGACTGAGAGAGAACTGCATTGTCTGTACAGGAGTGAGAGAGTGCTGCATTGTCAGTGTAGGAGTGAGAGAGAGCTGCATTGTTAGTATAGGAGTGAGAGTGAGCTGCATTGTCAGTACAGGAGTGAGAGAGTGCTGCATTGTCAGTGTAGGAATGAGAGAGAGCTGCATTGTTAGTATAGGAGTGAGAGAGAGCTGCATTGTCAGTACAGGAGTGAGAGAGAGCTGCATTGTCTGCATAGGAGTGAGAGAGAGCTGTATTGTCAGTATAGGAGTGAGGGAGAGCTGCAATGTCAGTACCGGAGTGAGAGAGAGCTGTATTGTCAGTATCAGAGTGAGAGAGAGCTGCATTGTCAGTACAGGAGTGAGAGAGCACTGCAATGTCAGTATAGGAGTGAGAGAGAGCAGCAATGTCAGTACAGGGGTGAGAGAGAGCTGCATTGTCTGTACAGTAGTGAGAGAGAACTGCATTGTCTGTACAGGAGTGAGAGAGTGCTGCATTGTCAGTGTAGGAGTGAGAGAGAGCTGCATTGTCAGTGCAGGAGTGAGAGAGAGCTGCATTGTCAGTACAGGAGTGAGAGAGAGCTGCATTGTCAGTACAGGAGTGAGAGAGAGCTGCATTGTCAGTATAGGAGTGAGGGAGATCTGCAATGTCAGTACCGGAGTGAGAGAGAGCTGTATTGTCCTTACAGGAGTGAGAGAGTTGCATTGTCAGTACAGGAGTGAGAGAAAACTGCATTGTCAGTATAGGAGCGAGAGAGTGCTCCATTGTCAGTACAGGAGTGAGAGAGAGCTGCATTGTCAGCATAGCAGTGAGAGAGAGCTGCATTGTCAGTATAGGAGTGAGAGAGAGCTGCATTGTCAGTACAGGAGTGAGGGAGAAGTGCATTGCCAGTACAGGAGTGAGAGAGAGCTGCATTGCCAGTAGAGGAGTGAGAGAGAGCTGTATTGTCAGTATAGGAGTGAGGGAGAGCTGCAATGTGAGTAGAGGAGTGAGAGAGAGCTGCATTGTCACTGCAGGAGTGACAGAGAGCTGCCTTGTCAGTACAGGAGTGAGAGAGAGCTGCATTGTCAGTAGAGGAGTGAGAGAGAGCTGCAATGTCAGTATAGGAGTGAGAGACTGCTGCATTGTCAGTATAGGAATGGGAGAGAGCTGCATTTTCACTATTGGAGCCAGAGAGTTCTCCATTGTCAGTATAGGAGTGAGAGAGAGCTGCATTGTCAGTACAGCAGTGAGAGAGAGCTGCATTGTCAGTACAGGAGTGAGAGAGAGCTGCATTGTCAGTATAGGAGTGAGAGAGAGCTGCAATGTCAGTATAGGAGTGAGAGAGAACTGCATTGTCAGTACAGGAGTGAGGGAGAGCTGCAATGTCAGTATACGAGTGCGAGAGAGCTGTATTGTCTGTACAGGAGTGAGAGTGAGCTGCATTGTCTGTACAGGACTGAGAGAGAACTGCATTGTCTGTACAGGAGTGAGAGAGTGCTGCATTGTCTGTACAGGTGTGAGAGAGTGCTGCATTGTCAGTGTAGGAGTGAGAGAGAGCTGTATTGTCAGTATAGTAGTGAGGGAGAGCTGCAATGTCAGTACCGGAGTGAGAGAGAGCTGTATTGTCAGTATAAGAGTGAGAGAGAGCTCCATTGTCAGTATAGGAGTGAGAGAGAGCTGCATTGTCAGTATAGGAGTGAGAGAGAGCTGCATTGTCTGTACAGGACTGAGAGAGAGCTCCATTGTCAGTATATGTGTGAGGGAGAGCTGCATTGTCAGTACAGGAGTGAGAGAGAGCTGCATTGTCAGTACAGGAGTGAGAGAGCACTGCAATGTCAGTATAGGAGTGAGAGAGAGCAGCAATGTCAGTACAGGGGTGAGAGAGAGCTGCATTGTCAGTACAGGAGTGAGAGAGTGCTGCATTGTCAGTGTAGGTGTGAGAGAGAGCTGCATTGCCAGTACAGGAGTGAGAGAGAGCTGCATTGTCAGTATAGGAGCGAGAGAGTGCTCCATTGTCAGTATAGGAGTGAGAGAGAGCTGCATTGTCAGTACAGGAGTGAGAGAGAGCTGCATTGTCAGCATAGCAGTGAGAGGGAGCTGCATTGTCAGTATAGGAGTGAGAGAGAACTGCATTGCCAGTAGAGGAGTGAGAGAGAGCTGCATTGCCAGTATAGGAGTGAGAGAGAGCTGCAATGTGAGTAGAGGAGTGAGAGAGAGCTGCATTGTCACTGCAGGAGTGACAGAGAGCTGCCTTGTCAGTAGAGGAGTGAGAGAGAGCTGCATTGTCAGTAGAGGAGTGAGAGAGAGCTGCAATGTCAGTATAGGAGTGAGAGAGAGGTGCAATGTCAGTGTAGGAGTGACAGAGAAGTGCATTGTTAGTACAGGAGTGAGAGAGAGCTGCATTGTCAGTATAAGAGTGAGAGAGAGCTGCATTGTCACTGGAGGAGTGAGAGAGTGCTGCAATGTCATTGCAGAAGTGAGAGAGAGCTGCATTGTCAGTACAGGAGTGAGAGCGAGCTGCATTGGCACTGCAGGAGTGAGAGAGAGATGCATTGTCAGTATAGGAGTGAGAGAGAGCTGCAATGTCACTACAGGAGTGAGAGAGAGCTGCATTGTCTCTACAGGAGTAAGGGAGAGCTGCATTGTCAGTATAGGAGTGAGAGAGAGAGCTGCATTGTCACTGCAGGAGTGAGAGAGAGCTGCATTGTCAGTATAGGAGTGAGAGAGAGAGCTGCATTATCACTGCAGGAGTGAGAGAGAGCTGCATTGTCAGTACAGGAGTGAGAGAGAGCTAGATTGTCAGTACAGGTGTGAGAGAGAGCTGCATTGTCAGTATAGGTGTGAGAGAGAGCTGCATTATCAGCACAGGAGTGAGCGAGAGCTCCATTGTCAGTATAGCAGTGAGAGAGTGCTGCATTGTCAGTACAGGAGTGATAGCGAGCTGCATTGTCACTGCAGGAGTGAGAGAGAGCTGCATTGTCAGTACAGGACTGAGAGAGTGCTCCATTGTCAGTATATGTGTGAGAGAGAGCTGCATTGTTAGTACAGGAGTGAGAGAGAGAGCTGCATTGTCAGTACAGGAGTGAGAGAGAGCTGCAATGTCAGTATAGGAGTGAGGGAGAGCTGCCATGTCAGTACAAGAGTGAGAGAGAGCTGCATTGTCAGTACAGGAGTGAGAGAGAGCTGCATTGTCAGTACAGGAGTGAGAGAGAGCTGCATTGTCAGTAGAGGAGTGAGAGAGAGCTGTATTGTCAGTATAGGAGTGAGAGAGAGCTGCATTGTCAGTGCAGGTGTGAGGGAGAGCTACATTGTCAGTATAGGAGTGGGAGAGAGCTGCATTGTCAGTATAGGAGTGGGAGAGAACTGCATTGTCAGTATAGGAGCGAGAGAGTGCTCCATTGTCAGTACAGGAGCGAGAGAGAGCTGCAATGTCAGTATAGGAGTGAGAGACTGCTGCATTGTCAGTATAGGAATGGGAGAGAGCTGCATTTTCACTATTGGAGCGAGAGAGTTCTCCATTATCAGTAGAGGAGTGAGAGAGAGCAGCAATGTCAGTACAGGGGTGAGAGAGAGCTGCATTGTCAGTACAGCAGTGAGAGAGAGCTGCATTGTCAGTACAGGAGTGAGAGAGAGCTGTATTGTCAGTATAGGAGTGAGAGAGAACTGCATTGTCAGTACAGGAGTGAGGGAGAGCTGCAATGTTAGTATACGAGTGAGAGAGAGCTGTATTGTCTGTACAGGAGTGAGAGTGAGCTGCATTGTCTGTACAGGACTGAGAGAGAACTGCATTGTCTGTACAGGAGTGAGAGAGTGCTGCATTGTCTGTGTAGGAGTGAGAGAGAGCTGCATTGTTAGTATAGGAGTGAGAGAGAGCTGCATTTGTCAGTACAGGAGTGAGAGAGTGCTGCATTGTCAGTGTAGGAATGAGAGAGAGCTGCATTGTTAGTATAGGAGTGAGAGAGAGCTGCATTGTCTGCATAGGAGTGAGAGAGAGCTGTATTGTCAGTATAGGAGTGAGGGAGAGCTGCAATGTCAGTACCGGAGTGAGAGAGAGCTGTATTGTCAGTATAAGAGTGAGAGAGAGCTGCATTGTCAGTACAGGAGTGAGGGAGCACTGCAATGTCAGTATAGGAGTGAGAGAGAGCAGCAATGTCAGTACAGGGGTGAGAGAGAGCTGCATTGTCTGTACAGTAGTGAGAGAGAACTGCATTGTCTGTACAGGAGTGAGAGAGTGCTGCATTGTCAGTGTAGGAGTGAGAGAGAGCTGCATTGTCAGTATAGGAGTGAGAGAGAGCTGCATTGTTAGTACAGGAGTGAGAGAGAGCTGCATTGTCAGTACAGGAGTGAGAGAGAGCTGCATTGTCAGTACAGGAGTGAGAGAGAGCTGCATTGTCAGTATAGGAGTGAGGGAGATCTGCAATGTCAGTACCGGAGTGAGAGAGAGCTGTATTGTCAGTATAAGAGTGAGAGAGAGCTCCATTGTCAGTACAGGAGTGAGAGACAGATGCATTGTCAGTATAGGAGTGGGAGAGAGCTGCATTTTCACTATTGGAGCGAGAGAGTTCTCCATTATCAGTAGAGGAGTGCGAGAGAGCAGCAATGTCAGTACAGGGGTGAGAGAGAGCTGCATTGTCAGTATAGGAGCGAGAGAGTGCTCCATTGTCAGTATAGGAGTGAGAGAGAGCTGCATTGTCAGTATAGCAGTGAGAGAGAGCTGTATTGTCAGTATAGGAGTGAGAGAGAGAGCTCCATTGTCAGTACAGGAGTGAGAAAGAGCTGCATTGTCAGTATAGCAGTGAGAGAGAGCTGTATTGTCCTTACAGGAGTGTGAGAGTTGCATTGTCAGTACAGGAGTGAGAGAAAACTGCATTGTCAGTATAGGAGCGAGAGAGTGCTCCATTGTCAGTACAGGAGTGAGAGAGAGCTGCATTGTCAGCATAGCAGTGAGAGAGAGCTGCATTGTCAGTATAGGAGCGAGAGAGTGCTCCATTGTCAGTACAGGAGTGAGAGAGAGCTGCATTGTCAGCATAGCAGTGAGAGAGAGCTGCATTGTCAGTATAGGAGTGAGAGAGAGCTGCATTGTCAGTACAGGAGTGAGGGAGAAGTGCATTGCCAGTACAGGAGTGAGAGAGAGCTGCATTGCCAGTAGAGGAGTGAGAGAGAGCTGTTTTGTCAGTATAGGAGTGAGGGAGAGCTGCAATGTGAGTAGAGGAGTGAGAGAGAGCTGCATTGTCACTGCAGGAGTGACAGAGAGCTGCCTTGTCAGTACAGGAGTGAGAGAGAGCTGCATTGTCAGTAGAGGAGTGAGAGAGAGCTGCAATGTCAGTATAGGAGTGAGAGACTGCTGCATTGTCAGTACAGGGGTGAGAGACTGCTGCATTGTCAGTATAGGAATGGGAGAGAGCTGCATTTTCACTATTGGAGCGAGAGAGTTCTCCATTATCAGTAGAGGAGTGAGAGAGAGCAGCAATGTCAGTATAGGAGTGAGAGACTGCTGCATTGTCAGTATAGGAATGGGAGAGAGCTGCATTTTCACTATTGGAGCGAGAGAGTTCTCCATTATCAGTAGAGGAGTGAGAGAGAGCAGCATTGTCAGTACAGGAGTGAGAGTGAGCTGCATTGTCTGTACAGGACTGAGAGAGAACTGCATTGTCTGTACAGGAGTGAGAGAGTGCTGCATTGTCAGTGTAGGAGTGAGAGAGAGCTGCATTGTCAGTATAGGAGTGAGAGAGAGCTGCATTGTCAGTACAGGAGTGAGAGAGAGCTGCATTGTCAGTGCAGGAGTGAGAGCTACATTTTCTGTACAGGAGTGAGAGAGAGCTGCATTGTCAATGCAGGAGTGAGAGAGAGCTGCATTGTCACGGCAGGAGTGAGAGAGAGCTGCATTGTCAGTATAGGAGTGAGAGAGAGCTACATTGTCAGTATAGGTGTGAGAGAGAGCTACATTGTCAGTATAGGTGTGAGAGAGAGCTGCATTATCAGCACAGGAGTGAGCGAGAGCTCCATTGTCAGTATAGCAGTGAGAGAGTGCTGCATTGTCAGTACAGGAGTGATAGCGAGCTGCATTGTCACTGCAGGTGTGAGAGAGAGCTGCATTGTCAGTAAGGAGTGAGACATTGCTGCATTGTCAGTACATGAGTGAGAGAAAGCTCCATTGTCAATATAGGAGTGAGAGGGAGCTGTATTGTCAGTATAGGAGTGAGAGAGAGCTGCATTGTCAGTATAGGAGTGAGGGAGATCTGCAATGTCAGTACCGGAGTGAGAGAGAGCTGTATTGTCAGTATAGGAGTGAGAGAGAGCTGCATTGTCAGTATAGGAGTGAGAGAGACTGCATTGTCAGTGTAGGAGTGAGGGAGAGCTGCAATGTCAGTATAGGAGTGAGAGAGAGCTGCATTGTCAGTATAGGTGTGAGAGGGAGCTGCATTGTCAGTACAGGAGTGAAAGAGAGCTGCATTGTCAGTACAGGAGTGAGAGAGAACTGCATTGTCAGTACAGGAGTGAGAGAGAGCTACATTGTCAGTACAGGAGTGAGAGAGTGCTGCATTGTCAGTATAGGAGTGAGAGAGAGCTGCATTGTTAGTATAGGAGTGAGAGAGAGCTGCATTGTCAGTACAGGAGTGAGAGAGAGCTGCATTGTCAGTACAGGAGTGAGAGAGAGCTGCATTGTCAGTTCAGGAGTGAGAGAGAGCTGCTTTGTCAGAATAGGAGTGAGAGAGAGCTGCATTGTCACTGCAGGAGTGAGAGAGAGCTGCATTGTCAGTATAGGAGTGAGAGAGAGCTGCATTGTCAATACAGGTGTGAGAGAGAGCTGCATTGTCAGTATAGGTGTGAGAGAGAGCTGCATTATCAGCACAGGAGTGAGCGAGAGCTCCATTGTCAGTATAGCAGTGAGAGAGTGCTGCATTGTCAGTACCGGAGTGATAGCGAGCTGCATTGTCACTGCAGGAGTGAGAGAGAGCTGCATTGTCAGGAAGGAGTGAGACAGTGCTGCATTGTCAGTACAGGACTGAGAGAGAGCTCCATTGTCAGTATATGTGTGAGAGAGAGCTGCATTGTTAGTACAGGAGTGAGAGAGAGCTGCATTGTCAGTATAGGAGCGAGAGAGTGCTCCATTGTCAGTACAGGAGCGAGAGAGAGCTGCAATGTCAGTATAGGAGTGAGAGACTGCTGCATTGTCAGTATACGACTGGGAGAGAGCTGCATTTTCACTATTGGAGCGAGAGAGTTCTCCATTATCAGTAGAGGAGTGAGAGAGAGCAGCAATGTCAGTACAGCAGTGAGAGAGAGCTGCATTGTCAGTACAGGAGTGAGAGAGAACTGCATTGTCAGTACAGGTGTGAGGGAGAGCTGCAATGTCAGTATACGAGTGAGAGAGAGCTGCATTGTCTGTACAGGAGTGAGAGTGAGCTGCATTGTCTGTACAGGACTGAGAGAGAGCTGCAGTGTCTGTACAGGAGTGACAGAGTGCTGCATTGTCAGTGTAGGAGTGAGAGAGAGCTGCATTGTTAGTATAGGAGTGAGGGAGTGCTGCATTGTCAGTGTAGGAGTGAGAGAGAGCTGCATTGTTAGTATAGGAGTTTTAGAGAGCTGCATTGTCAGTATAGGAGTGAGAGAGAGCTGTATTGTCAGTATAGGAGTGAGGGAGAGCTGCAATGTCAGTACCGGAGTGAGAGAGAGCTGTATTGTCAGTATAAGAGTGAGAGAGAGCTCCATTGTCAGTATTGGAGTGAGAGAGAGCTGTATTGTCAGTATAGGAGTGAGGGAGAGCTGCAATGTCAGTACCGGAGTGAGAGACAGCTGTATTGTCAGTATAAGAGTGAGAGAGAGCTCCATTGTCAGTATAGGAGTGAGAGAGAGCTGCATTGTCAGTATATGTGTGAGGGAGAGCTGCATTGTCAGTACAGGAGTGGGAGAGAGCTGCATTGTCAGTACAGGAGTGACAGAGAGCTGCATTGTCAGTGTAGGAGTGAGAGAGAGCTGCATTGTCAGTACAGGAGTGAGAGAGAGCTGCATTGTCAGTACAGGAGTGAGAGAGAGCTGCATTGTCAGTCGAGGAGTGAGAGAGATCTGTATTGTCAGTTTCGGAGTGAGAGAGAGCTGTATTGTCTGTACAGGAGTGAAAGAGAGCTGCATTGTCAGTACAGGAGTGAGAGAGAACTGCATTGTCAGTAGAGGAGTGAGAGAGAGCTGCATTGTCAGTACAGGAGTGAGAGAGAGCTGCATTGTCAGTACAGGAGTGAGAGAGAACTGCATTGTCAGTACAGGAGTGAGAGAGTGCTGCATTGTCAGTATAGGAGTGAGAGAGTGCTGCATTGTCAGCACAGGAGTGAGAGTGAGCTGCATTGTCAGTACAGGAGTGAGAGAGAGCTGCATTGTCAGTATAGGAGTGAGAGAGAGCTGCATCGTCAGTACAGGAGTGAGAGAGAGCTGCAATGACAGTATTGGAGTGAGAGAGAGCTGCAATGACAGTATAGGAGTGAGAGACTGCTGCAATGTCAGTATAGGAGTGGGAGAGTGCTGCATTTTCACTATTGGAGCGAGAGAGTTCTCCATTATCAGTAGAGGAGTGACAGAGAGCAGCAATGTCAGTACAGGGGTGAGAGAGAGCTGCATTGTCAGTACAGTAGTGAGAGAGAGCTGCATTGTCAGTACAGGAGTGAGAGAGAGCTGCATTGTCAGTATAGGAGTGAGAGAGAGCTGCATTGTCAGTACAGGAGTGAGGGAGAGCTGCAATGTCAGTATACGAGTGAGAGAGAGAGCTGTATTGTCTGTACAGGAGTGAGAGTGAGCTGCATTGTCTGTACAGGACTGAGAGAGAACTGCATTGTCTGTACAGGAGTGAGAGAGTGCTGCATTGTCAGCACAGGAGTGAGAGAAAACTGCATTGTCAGTACAGGAGTGAGAGAGAGCTGCATTGTCAGTATAGGAGTGAGAGAGAGCTGTATTGTCACTATAGGAGTGAGGGAGAGCTGCAATGTCAGTACCGGAGTGAGAGAGAGCTCCATTGTCAGTATAGGAGTGAGAGAGAGCTGCATTGTCAGTATAATTGTGAGGGAGAGCTGCATTGTCAGTACAGGAGTGAGAGAGAGCTGCATTGTCAGTACAGGAGTGAGAGAGCACTGCAATGTCAGTATAGGAGTGAGAGAGAGCAGCAATGTCAGTACAGGGGTGAGAGAGAGCTGCATTGTCAGTCGAGGAGTGAGAGATCTGTATTGTCAGTTTCGGCGTGAGAGAGAGCTGTATTGTCTGTACAGGAGTGAAAGAGAGCTGCATTGTCAGTACAGGAGTGAGAGAGAACTGCATTGTCAGTAGAGGAGTGAGAGAGAGCTACATTGTCAGTACAGGAGTGAGAGAGTGCTGCATTGTCAGTATAGGAGTGAGAGAGAGATGCATTGTTAGTATAGGAGTGAGAGAGAGCTGCATTGTCAGTACAGGAGTGAGAGAGAGATGCATTGTCAGTATAGGAGTGAGAGAGATCTGCAATGTCAGTACAGGAGTGAGAGAGAGCTGCATTGTCAGTATAGGAGTGAGAGAGATCTGCAATGTCAGTACAGGAGTGAGGGAGAGCTGTATTGTCTCTACAGGAGTGAGGGAGAACTGCATTGTCAGTATAGGAGTGAGAGAGAGCTGCATTGTCAGTATACGAGCGTGAGAGAAGTGCATTGTAAGTACAGGAGTGAGAGAGAGCAGCAATGTCAGTACAGAAGTGATAGAGAGCTGCGTTATCAGTACAGGAGTGACAGAGATCTGTATTGTCTGTACAGGAGTGAGAGAGAGCTGCATTGGCTCTGCAGGAGTGAGGGAGAGCTGCATTGTCAGTACAGGAGTGAGAGAGAGCTGCAATGTCAGTACAGGAGTGAGAGAGTGCTGCATTGACACTGAAGGACTAACAGAGAGCTGCATTGTCAATAAAGGAGTGAGAGAGAGCTGCATTGTCAGTACAGGAGTGAGAGAGAGCTGCATTGTCAGTATAGGAGTGAGAGAGAGCTGCATTGTCAGTACAGGAGTGACAGAGAGCTGTATTGTCAGTATAGGAGTGACAGAGAGCTGTATTGTCAGTACGGGAGTGACAGAGAGCTGTATTGTCAGTATAGGAGTGAGAGAGAGCTGCATTGTCAGTACGGGAGTGAGAGAGAGCTGTATTGTCAGTATAGGAGTGAGAGAGAGCTGCATTGTCAGTACGGGAGTGAGAGAGAGCTGCATTGTCAGTGTAGGAGTGAGGGAGAGCTGCATTGTCAGTGCAGGAATGACAGAGAGCTACATTGTCTGTACAGGAGTGAGAGAGAGCTGCATTGTCACTGCAGGAGTGAGAGAGCTGCATTGTCACTGCAGGAGTGAGAGAGAGCTGCATTATCATTAGAGCAGTGAGAGAGAGCTGCATTGTCAGTACAGGAGTGAGAGAGAGCTGCATTCTCTGTACAGGAGTGAGAGAGAGCTGCATTGTCTGTAGAGGAGTGAGAGAGAGCTGCATTCTCTGTACAGGAGTGAGAGAGAGCTGCATTGTCAGTAGAGGAGTGAGAGAGAGCTGCATTGTCAGTGCAGGAGGGAGAGAGAGCTGCACTGTCAGTACAGGAGTGAGAGAGAGCTGCATTGTTAGTATAGGAGTGAGAGAGAGCTGCATTGTCAGTATAGGAGTGAGAGAGAGCTGTATTGTCAGTATAGGAGTGAGAGAGAGCTGCAATGTCAGTACCGGAGTGAGCGAGAGCTGTATTGTCAGTTTAAGAGTGAGAGAGAACTCCATTGTCAGTATAGGAGTGAGAGAGAGCTGCATTGTCAGTATAGGAGTGAGAGAGAGCTGTATTGTCAGTATAGGAGTGAGAGAGAGCTGCAATGTCAGTACCGGAGTGAGAGAGAGCTGTATTGTCAGTATAAGAGTGAGAGAGAACTCCATTGTCAGTATAGGAGTGAGAGAGAGCTGCATTGTCAGTGCAGGTGTGAGGGAGAGCTACATTGTCAGTACAGGAGTGAGAGAGAACTGCATTGTCAGTACAGGAGTGAGAGAGAGCTGCATTGTCAGTATACGAGTGAGAGAGTTCTGCATTGTCAGTACAGGAGTGAGGGAGAGCTGCAATGTCAGTACCGGAGTGAGAGAGAGCTGTATTGTCAGTATAAGAGTGAGAGAGAGCTCCATTGTCAGTATAGGAGTGAGAGAGAGCTGCATTGTCAGTATAGGAGTGAGAGAGAGCTGCAATGTCAGTATATGTGTGAGGGAGAGCTGCATTGTCAGTACAGGAGTGAGGGAGAGCTGCATTGTCAGTTCAGGAGTGAGAGAGAGCTGCATTGTCAGTACAGGAGTGAGAGAGCACTGCAATGTCAGTATAGGAGTGAGAGAGAGCAGCAACGTCAGTACAGGGGTGAGAGAGAGCTGCATTGTCTGTACAGGAGTGAGAGAGAACTGCATTGTCTGTACAGGAGTGAGAGAGTGCTGCATTGTCAGTGTAGGAGTGAGAGAGAGCTGCATTGTCAGTACACGAGTGAGAGAGAGCTGCATTGTCAGTACAGGACTGAGAGAGAGCTGCATTGTCTGTACAGGAGTCATAGAGGGCTGCATTGTCAGTGTAGGAGTGAGAGAGAGCTGCATCGTCAGTATAGGAGGGGGAGAGAGCTGCATTTTCACTATTGGAGCGAGAGAGTTCTCCATTATCAGTAGAGGAGTGAGAGAGAGCAGCAATGTCAGTACAGGGGTGAGAGAGAGCTGCATTGTCAGTATAGGAGCGAGAGAGTGCTCCATTGTCAGTGTAGGAGTGAGAGAGAGCTGCATTGTCAGTATAGGAGTGAGAGAGAGCTCCATTGTCAGTACAGGAGTGAGAAAGAGCTGCATTGTCAGTATAGGAGTGAGAGAGAGCTGTATTGTCAGTACAGGAGTGAGAGAGTTGCATTGTCAGTACAGGAGTGAGAGAAAACTGCATTGTCACTATAGGAGTGAGAGAGAACTGCATTGCCAGTACAGGAGTGAGAGAGAGCTGCATTGCCAGTAGAGGAGTGAGAGAGAGCTGTATTGTCAGTATAGGAGTGAGGGAGAGCTGCAATGTGAGTAGAGGAGTGAGAGAGAGCTGCATTGTCACTGCAGGAGTGACAGAGAGCTGCCTTGTCAGTAGAGGAGTGAGAGAGAGCTGCATTGTCAGTAGAGGAGTGAGAGAGAGCTGCAATGTCAGTATAGGAGTGAGAGAGAGCTGCATTGTCAGTATAAGAGTGAGAGAGAGCTGCATTGTCACTGGAGGAGTGAGAGAGTGCTGCAATGTCATTGCAGAAGTGAGAGAGAGCTGCATTGTCAGTACAGGAGTGAGAGCGAGCTGCATTGGCACTGCAGGAGTGAGAGAGAGATGCATTGTCAGTATAGGAGTGAGAGAGAGCTGCAATGTCACTACAGGAGTGAGAGAGAGCTGCATTGTCTCTACAGGAGTAAGGGAGAGCTGCATTGTCAGTATAGGAGTGAGAGAGAGAGCTGCATTGTCACTGCAGGAGTGAGAGAGAGCTGCATTGTCAGTATAGGAGTGAGAGAGAGAGCTGCATTGTCACTGCAGGAGTGAGAGAGAGCTGCATTGTCAGTACAGGAGTGAGAGAGAGCTGCATTTTCAGTATAGGTGTGAGAGAGAGCTGCATTATCAGCACAGGAGTGAGCGAGAGCTCCATTGTCAGTATAGCAGTGAGAGAGTGCTGCATTGTCAGTACAGGAGTGATAGCGAGCTGCATTGTCACTGCAGGAGTGAGAGAGAGCTGCATTGTCAGTACAGGACTGAGAGGGAGCTCCATTGTCAGTATATGTGTGAGAGAGAGCTGCATTGTTAGTACAGGAGTGAGAGAGAGAGCTGCATTGTCAGTACAGGAGTGAGAGAGAACTGCCATGTCAGTACAAGAGTGAGAGAGAGCTGCATTGTCAGTACAGGAGTGAGAGAGAGCTGCATTGTCAGTATAGGAGCGAGAGAGAGCTGCATTGTCACTGGAGGAGTGAGAGAGAGCTGCATTGTCAGTAAGGAGTGAGAAAGAGCTGCATTGTTAGTATAGGAGTGACAGAGAGCTGCATTGTCGGTATAGGAGTGAGAGAGAGCTGCATTGTCAGAATAGGAGCAAGAGAGTACTCCATTGTCAGTAGAGGCGTGAGAGAGAGCTGCAATGTCAGTATAGGAGTGAGAGAGAGCTACAATGTCAGTATAGGAGTGAGAGAGTGCTGCATTGTCAGTACAGGAGTGAGAGGGAGCTGCATTGTCACTGCAGGAGTGAGAGAGAGCTGCATTGTCACTGGAGGAGTGAGAGAGAGCTGCAATGTCAGTACAGGAGTGAGAGAGAGCTGCATTGTCAGTATAGCAGTGAGAGAGAGCTGCATTGTCAGTATAGGAGTGAGTGAGAAGTGCATTGTCAGTACAGGAGTGAAAGAGAGCTGCAATGTCAGTACAGAAGTGAGAGAGAGCTGCATTGTCAGTACAGGAGTGAGAGAGAGCTGCATTGTCAGTACAGGAGTGAGAGAGAGCTGCATTGGCACTGCAGGAGTGAGAGAGAGCTGCATTGTCAGTACAGGAGTGAGAGAGAGATGCATTGTCAGTATAGGAGTGAGAGAGATCTGCAATGTCAGTACAGGAGTGAGAGAGAGCTGCATTGTCAGTATAGGAGTGAGAGAGATCTGCAATGTCAGTACAGGAGTGAGGGAGAGCTGTATTGTCTCTACAGGAGTGAGGGAGAACTGCATTGTCAGTATAGGAGTGAGAGAGAGCTGCATTGTCAGTATACGAGCGTGAGAGAAGTGCATTGTAAGTACAGGAGTGAGAGAGCGCAGCAATGTCAGTACAGAAGTGATAGAGAGCTGCGTTATCAGTACAGGAGTGACAGAGATCTGTATTGTCTGTACAGGAGTGAGAGAGAGCTGCATTGGCTCTGCAGGAGTGAGGGAGAGCTGCATTGTCAGTACAGGAGTGAGAGAGAGCTGCAATGTCAGTACAGGAGTGAGAGAGTGCTGCATTGACACTGAAGGACTAACAGAGAGCTGCATTGTCAATAAAGGAGTGAGAGAGAGCTGCATTGTCAGTACAGGAGTGAGAGAGAGCTGCATTGTCAGTATAGGAGTGAGAGAGAGCTGCATTGTCAGTACAGGAGTGACAGAGAGCTGTATTGTCAGTATAGGAGTGACAGAGAGCTGTATTGTCAGTACGGGAGTGACAGAGAGCTGTATTGTCAGTATAGGAGTGAGAGAGAGCTGCATTGTCAGTACGGGAGTGAGAGAGAGCTGTATTGTCAGTATAGGAGTGAGAGAGAGCTGCATTGTCAGTACGGGAGTGAGAGAGAGCTGCATTGTCAGTGTAGGAGTGAGGGAGAGCTGCATTGTCAGTGCAGGAATGACAGAGAGCTACATTGTCTGTACAGGAGTGAGAGAGAGCTGCATTGTCACTGCAGGAGTGAGAGAGCTGCATTGTCACTGCAGGAGTGAGAGAGAGCTGCATTATCATTAGAGCAGTGAGAGAGAGCTGCATTGTCAGTACAGGAGTGAGAGAGAGCTGCATTCTCTGTACAGGAGTGAGAGAGAGCTGCATTGTCTGTAGAGGAGTGAGAGAGAGCTGCATTGTCAGTGCAGGAGGGAGAGAGATCTGCATTGTCAGTAAAGGCGTGAGAGAGAGCTGCATTGTCAGTATAGGAGTGAGAGAGAGCTGCATTGTCATTGCAGGAGTGCGAGAGAGCTGCATTGTCAGTACAGCAGTGAGAGAGAGCTGCATTGTCAGTACAGGAGTGACAGAGAGCTGCATTCTCTGTACAGGAGTGAGAGAGAGCTGCATTGTCAGTAGAGGAGTGAGAGAGAGCTGCATTGTCAGTGCAGGAGGGAGAGAGAGCTGCACTGTCAGTACAGGAGTGAGAGAGAGCTGCATTGTTAGTATAGGAGTGAGAGAGAGCTGCATTGTCAGTATAGGAGTGAGAGAGAGCTGTATTGTCAGTATAGGAGTGAGAGAGAGCTGCAATGTCAGTACCGGAGTGAGAGAGAGCTGTATTGTCAGTTTAAGAGTGAGAGAGAACTCCATTGTCAGTATAGGAGTGAGAGAGAGCTGCATTGTCAGTATAGGAGTGAGAGAGAGCTGTATTGTCAGTATAGGAGTGAGAGAGAGCTGCAATGTCAGTACCGGAGTGAGAGAGAGCTGTATTGTCAGTATAAGAGTGAGAGAGAACTCCATTGTCAGTATAGGAGTGAGAGAGAGCTGCATTGTCAGTGCAGGTGTGAGGGAGAGCTACATTGTCAGTACAGGAGTGAGAGAGAACTGCATTGTCAGTACAGGAGTGAGAGAGAGCTGCATTGTCAGTATACGAGTGAGAGTGTTCTGCATTGTCAGTACAGGAGTGAGGGAGAGCTGCAATGTCAGTACCGGAGTGAGAGAGAGCTGTATTGTCAGTATAAGAGTGAGAGAGAGCTCCATTGTCAGTATAGGAGTGAGAGAGAGCTGCATTGTCAGTATAGGAGTGAGAGAGAGCTGCAATGTCAGTATATGTGTGAGGGAGAGCTGCATTGTCAGTACAGGAGTGAGAGAGAGCTGCATTGTCAGTACAGGAGTGAGAGAGAGCTGCATTGTCAGTACTGAAGTGAGAGAGCACTGCAATGTCAGTATAGGAGTGAGAGAGAGCAGCAACGTCAGTACAGGGGTGAGAGAGAGCTGCATTGTCTGTACAGGAGTGAGAGAGAACTGCATTGTCTGTACAGGAGTGAGAGAGTGCTGCATTGTCAGTGTAGGAGTGAGAGAGAGCTGCATTGTCAGTACACGAGTGAGAGAGAGCTGCATTGTCAGTACAGGACTGAGAGAGAGCTGCATTGTCTGTACAGGAGTGATAGAGGGCTGCATTGTCAGTGTAGGAGTGAGAGAGAGCTGCATCGTCAGTATAGGAGGGGGAGAGAGCTGCATTTTCACTATTGGAGCGAGAGAGTTCTCCATTATCAGTAGAGGAGTGAGAGAGAGCAGCAATGTCAGTACAGGGGTGAGAGAGAGCTGCATTGTCAGTATAGGAGCGAGAGAGAGCTGCATTGTCACTGGAGGAGTGAGAGAGAGCTGCATTGTCAGTAAGGAGTGAGAAAGAGCTGCATTGTTAGTATAGGAGTGACAGAGAGCTGCATTGTCGGTATAGGAGTGAGAGAGAGCTGCATTGTCAGAATAGGAGCAAGAGAGTACTCCATTGTCAGTAGAGGCGTGAGAGAGAGCTGCAATGTCAGTATAGGAGTGAGAGAGAGCTACAATGTCAGTATAGGAGTGAGAGAGTGCTGCATTGTCAGTACAGGAGTGAGAGGGAGCTGCATTGTCACTGCAGGAGTGAGAGAGAGCTGCATTGTCACTGGAGGAGTGAGAGAGAGCTGCAATGTCAGTACAGGAGTGAGAGAGAGCTGCATTGTCAGTATAGCAGTGAGAGAGAGCTGCATTGTCAGTATAGGAGTGAGTGAGAAGTGCATTGTCAGTACAGGAGTGAAAGAGAGCTGCAATGTCAGTACAGAAGTGAGAGAGAGCTGCATTGTCAGTACAGGAGTGAGAGAGAGCTGCATTGTCAGTACAGGAGTGAGAGAGAGCTGCATTGGCACTGCAGGAGTGAGAGAGAGCTGCATTGTCAGTACAGGAGTGAGAGAGAGATGCATTGTCAGTATAGGAGTGAGAGAGATCTGCAATGTCAGTACAGGAGTGAGAGAGAGCTGCATTGTCAGTATAGGAGTGAGAGAGATCTGCAATGTCAGTACAGGAGTGAGGGAGAGCTGTATTGTCTCTACAGGAGTGAGGGAGAACTGCATTGTCAGTATAGGAGTGAGAGAGAGCTGCATTGTCAGTATACGAGCGTGAGAGAAGTGCATTGTAAGTACAGGAGTGAGAGAGAGCAGCAATGTCAGTACAGAAGTGATAGAGAGCTGCGTTATCAGTACAGGAGTGACAGAGATCTGTATTGTCTGTACAGGAGTGAGAGAGAGCTGCATTGGCTCTGCAGGAGTGAGGGAGAGCTGCATTGTCAGTACAGGAGTGAGAGAGAGCTGCAATGTCAGTACAGGAGTGAGAGAGTGCTGCATTGACACTGAAGGACTAACAGAGAGCTGCATTGTCAATAAAGGAGTGAGAGAGAGCTGCATTGTCAGTACAGGAGTGAGAGAGAGCTGCATTGTCAGTATAGGAGTGAGAGAGAGCTGCATTGTCAGTACAGGAGTGACAGAGAGCTGTATTGTCAGTATAGGAGTGACAGAGAGCTGTATTGTCAGTACGGGAGTGACAGAGAGCTGTATTGTCAGTATAGGAGTGAGAGAGAGCTGCATTGTCAGTACGGGAGTGAGAGAGAGCTGTATTGTCAGTATAGGAGTGAGAGAGAGCTGCATTGTCAGTACGGGAGTGAGAGAGAGCTGCATTGTCAGTGTAGGAGTGAGGGAGAGCTGCATTGTCAGTGCAGGAATGACAGAGAGCTACATTGTCTGTACAGGAGTGAGAGAGAGCTGCATTGTCACTGCAGGAGTGAGAGAGCTGCATTGTCACTGCAGGAGTGAGAGAGAGCTGCATTATCATTAGAGCAGTGAGAGAGAGCTGCATTGTCAGTACAGGAGTGAGAGAGAGCTGCATTCTCTGTACAGGAGTGAGAGAGAGCTGCATTGTCTGTAGAGGAGTGAGAGAGAGCTGCATTGTCAGTGCAGGAGGGAGAGAGATCTGCATTGTCAGTAATGGCGTGAGAGAGAGCTGCATTGTCAGTATAGGAGTGAGAGAGAGCTGCATTGTCATTGCAGGAGTGCGAGAGAGCTGCATTATCAGTACAGCAGTGAGAGAGAGCTGCATTGTCAGTACAGGAGTGACAGAGAGCTGCATTCTCTGTACAGGAGTGAGAGAGAGCTGCATTGTCAGTAGAGGAGTGAGAGAGAGCTGCATTGTCAGTGCAGGAGGGAGAGAGAGCTGCACCGTCAGTACAGGAGTGAGAGAGAGCTGCATTGTTAGTATAGGAGTGAGAGAGAGCTGCATTGTCAGTATAGGAGTGAGAGAGAGCTGTATTGTCAGTATAGGAGTGAGAGAGAGCTGCAATGTCAGTACCGGAGTGAGAGAGAGCTGCATTGTCAGTAAGGAGTGAGAAAGAGCTGCATTGTTAGTATAGGAGTGACAGAGAGCTGCATTGTCGGTATAGGAGTGAGAGAGAGCTGCATTGTCAGAATAGGAGCAAGAGAGTACTCCATTGTCAGTAGAGGCGTGAGAGAGAGCTGCAATGTCAGTATAGGAGTGAGAGAGAGCTACAATGTCAGTATAGGAGTGAGAGAGTGCTGCATTGTCAGTACAGGAGTGAGAGGGAGCTGCATTGTCACTGCAGGAGTGAGAGAGAGCTGCATTGTCACTGGAGGAGTGAGAGAGAGCTGCAATGTCAGTACAGGAGTGAGAGAGAGCTGCATTGTCAGTATAGCAGTGAGAGAGAGCTGCATTGTCAGTATAGGAGTGAGTGAGAAGTGCATTGTCAGTACAGGAGTGAAAGAGAGCTGCAATGTCAGTACAGAAGTGAGAGAGAGCTGCATTGTCAGTACAGGAGTGAGAGAGAGCTGCATTGTCAGTACAGGAGTGAGAGAGAGCTGCATTGGCACTGCAGGAGTGAGAGAGAGCTGCATTGTCAGTACAGGAGTGAGAGAGAGATGCATTGTCAGTATAGGAGTGAGAGAGATCTGCAATGTCAGTACAGGAGTGAGAGAGAGCTGCATTGTCAGTATAGGAGTGAGAGAGATCTGCAATGTCAGTACAGGAGTGAGGGAGAGCTGTATTGTCTCTACAGGAGTGAGGGAGAACTGCATTGTCAGTATAGGAGTGAGAGAGAGCTGCATTGTCAGTATACGAGCGTGAGAGAAGTGCATTGTAAGTACAGGAGTGAGAGAGAGCAGCAATGTCAGTACAGAAGTGATAGAGAGCTGCGTTATCAGTACAGGAGTGACAGAGATCTGTATTGTCTGTACAGGAGTGAGAGAGAGCTGCATTGGCTCTGCAGGAGTGAGGGAGAGCTGCATTGTCAGTACAGGAGTGAGAGAGAGCTGCAATGTCAGTACAGGAGTGAGAGAGTGCTGCATTGACACTGAAGGACTAACAGAGAGCTGCATTGTCAATAAAGGAGTGAGAGAGAGCTGCATTGTCAGTACAGGAGTGAGAGAGAGCTGCATTGTCAGTATAGGAGTGAGAGAGAGCTGCATTGTCAGTACAGGAGTGACAGAGAGCTGTATTGTCAGTATAGGAGTGACAGAGAGCTGTATTGTCAGTACGGGAGTGACAGAGAGCTGTATTGTCAGTATAGGAGTGAGAGAGAGCTGCATTGTCAGTACGGGAGTGAGAGAGAGCTGTATTGTCAGTATAGGAGTGAGAGAGAGCTGCATTGTCAGTACGGGAGTGAGAGAGAGCTGCATTGTCAGTGTAGGAGTGAGGGAGAGCTGCATTGTCAGTGCAGGAATGACAGAGAGCTACATTGTCTGTACAGGAGTGAGAGAGAGCTGCATTGTCACTGCAGGAGTGAGAGAGCTGCATTGTCACTGCAGGAGTGAGAGAGAGCTGCATTATCATTAGAGCAGTGAGAGAGAGCTGCATTGTCAGTACAGGAGTGAGAGAGAGCTGCATTCTCTGTACAGGAGTGAGAGAGAGCTGCATTGTCTGTAGAGGAGTGAGAGAGAGCTGCATTGTCAGTGCAGGAGGGAGAGAGATCTGCATTGTCAGTAAAGGCGTGAGAGAGAGCTGCATTGTCAGTATAGGAGTGAGAGAGAGCTGCATTGTCATTGCAGGAGTGCGAGAGAGCTGCATTATCAGTACAGCAGTGAGAGAGAGCTGCATTGTCAGTACAGGAGTGACAGAGAGCTGCATTCTCTGTACAGGAGTGAGAGAGAGCTGCATTGTCAGTAGAGGAGTGAGAGAGAGCTGCATTGTCAGTGCAGGAGGGAGAGAGAGCTGCACTGTCAGTACAGGAGTGAGAGAGAGCTGCATTGTTAGTATAGGAGTGAGAGAGAGCTGCATTGTCAGTATAGGAGTGAGAGAGAGCTGTATTGTCAGTATAGGAGTGAGAGAGAGCTGCAATGTCAGTACCGGAGTGAGAGAGAGCTGTATTGTCAGTATAAGAGTGAGAGAGAACTCCATTGTCAGTATAGGAGTGAGAGAGAGCTGCATTGTCAGTATAGGAGTGAGAGAGAGCTGTATTGTCAGTATAGGAGTGAGAGAGAGCTGCAATGTCAGTACCGGAGTGAGAGAGAGCTGTATTGTCAGTATAAGAGTGAGAGAGAACTCCATTGTCAGTATAGGAGTGAGAGAGAGCTGCATTGTCAGTGCAGGTGTGAGGGAGAGCTACATTGTCAGTACAGGAGTGAGAGAGAACTGCATTGTCAGTACAGGAGTGAGAGAGAGCTGCATTGTCAGTATACGAGTGAGAGAGTTCTGCATTGTCAGTACAGGAGTGAGGGAGAGCTGCAATGTCAGTACCGGAGTGAGAGAGAGCTGTATTGTCAGTATAAGAGTGAGAGAGAGCTCCATTGTCAGTATAGGAGTGAGAGAGAGCTGCATTGTCAGTATAGGAGTGAGAAAGAGCTGCAATGTCAGTATATGTGTGAGGGAGAGCTGCATTGTCAGTACAGGAGTGAGAGAGAGCTGCATTGTCAGTACAGGAGTGAGAGAGAGCTGCATTGTCAGTACAGGAGTGAGAGAGCACTGCAATGTCAGTATAGGAGTGAGAGAGAGCAGCAACGTCAGTACAGGGGTGAGAGAGAGCTGCATTGTCTGTACAGGAGTGAGAGAGAACTGCATTGTCTGTACAGGAGTGAGAGAGTGCTGCATTGTCAGTGTAGGAGTGAGAGAGAGCTGCATTGTCAGTACACGAGTGAGAGAGAGCTGCATTGTCAGTACAGGACTGAGAGAGAGCTGCATTGTCTGTACAGGAGTGATAGAGGGCTGCATTGTCAGTGTAGGAGTGAGAGAGAGCTGCATCGTCAGTATAGGAGGGGGAGAGAGCTGCATTTTCACTATTGGAGCGAGAGAGTTCTCCATTATCAGTAGAGGAGTGAGAGAGAGCAGCAATGTCAGTACAGGGGTGAGAGAGAGCTGCATTGTCAGTATAGGAGCGAGAGAGTGCTCCATTGTCAGTGTAGGAGTGAGAGAGAGCTGCATTGTCAGCATAGCAGTGAGAGAGAGCTGCATTGTCAGTATAGGAGTGAGAGAGAGCTCCATTGTCAGTACAGGAGTGAGAAAGAGCTGCATTGTCAGTATAGGAGTGAGAGAGAGCTGTATTGTCAGTACAGGAGTGAGAGAGTTGCATTGTCAGTACAGGAGTGAGAGAAAACTGCATTGTCAGTATAGGAGTGAGAGAGAACTGCATTGCCAGTACAGGAGTGAGAGAGAGCTGCATTGCCAGTAGAGGAGTGAGAGAGAGCTGTATTGTCAGTATAGGAGTGAGGGAGAGCTGCAATGTGAGTAGAGGAGTGAGAGAGAGCTGCATTGTCACTGCAGGAGTGACAGAGAGCTGCCTTGTCAGTAGAGGAGTGAGAGAGAGCTGCATTGTCAGTAGAGGAGTGAGAGAGAGCTGCAATGTCAGTATAGGAGTGAGAGAGAGCTGCATAGTCAGTATAAGAGTGAGAGAGAGCTGCATTGTCACTGGAGGAGTGAGAGAGTGCTGCAGTGTCATTGCAGAAGTGAGAGAGAGCTGCATTGTCAGTACAGGAGTGAGAGCGAGCTGCATTGGCACTGCAGGAGTGAGAGAGAGATGCATTGTCAGTATAGGAGTGAGAGAGAGCTGCAATGTCACTACAGGAGTGAGAGAGAGCTGCATTGTCTCTACAGGAGTAAGGGAGAGCTGCATTGTCAGTATAGGAGTGAGAGAGAGAGCTGCATTGTCACTGCAGGAGTGAGAGAGAGCTGCATTGTCAGTATAGGAGTGAGAGAGAGAGCTGCATTGTCACTGCAGGAGTGAGAGAGAGCTGCATTGTCAGTTCAGGAGTGAGAGAGAGCTGCATTGTCAGTATAGGTGTGAGAGAGAGCTGCATTATCAGCACAGGAGTGAGCGAGAGCTCCATTGTCAGTATAGCAGTGAGAGAGTGCTGCATTGTCAGTACAGGAGTGATAGCGAGCTGCATTGTCACTGCAGGAGTGAGAGAGAGCTGCATTGTCAGTACAGGACTGAGAGAGAGCTCCATTGTCAGTATATGTGTGAGAGAGAGCTGCATTGTTAGTACAGGAGTGAGAGAGAGAGCTGCATTGTCAGTACAGGAGTGAGAGAGAGCTGCCATGTCAGTACAAGAGTGAGAGAGAGCTGCATTGTCAGTACAGGAGTGAGAGAGAGCTGCATTGTCAGTAGAGGAGTGAGAGAGAGCTGTATTGTCAGTATAGGAGTGAGAGAGAGCTGCATTGTCAGTGCAGGTGTGAGGGAGAGCTACATTGTCAGTATAGGAGTGGGAGAGAGCTGCATTGTCAGTATAGGAGTGGGAGAGAAATGCATTGTCAGAATAGGAGCAAGAGAGTACTCCATTGTCAGTAGAGGCGTGAGAGAGAGCTGCAATGTCAGTATAGGAGTGAGAGAGAGCTACAATGTCAGTATAGGAGTGAGAGAGAGCTACAATGTCAGTATAGGAGTGAGAGAGTGCTGCATTGTCAGTACAGGAGTGAGAGGGAGCTGCATTGTCACTGCAGGAGTGAGAGAGAGCTGCATTGTCACTGGAGGAGTGAGAGAGAGCTGCAATGTCAGTACAGGAGTGAGAGAGAGCTGCATTGTCAGTATAGCAGTGAGAGAGAGCTGCATTGTCAGTATAGGAGTGAGTGAGAAGTGCATTGTCAGTACAGGAGTGAAAGAGAGCTGCAATGTCAGTACAGAAGTGAGAGAGAGCTGCATTGTCAGTACAGGAGTGAGAGAGAGCTGCATTGTCAGTACAGGAGTGAGAGAGAGCTGCATTGGCACTGCAGGAGTGAGAGAGAGCTGCATTGTCAGTACAGGAGTGAGAGAGAGATGCATTGTCAGTATAGGAGTGAGAGAGATCTGCAATGTCAGTACAGGAGTGAGAGAGAGCTGCATTGTCAGTATAGGAGTGAGAGAGATCTGCAATGTCAGTACAGGAGTGAGGGAGAGCTGTATTGTCTCTACAGGAGTGAGGGAGAACTGCATTGTCAGTATAGGAGTGAGAGAGAGCTGCATTGTCAGTATACGAGCGTGAGAGAAGTGCATTGTAAGTACAGGAGTGAGAGAGAGCAGCAATGTCAGTACAGAAGTGATAGAGAGCTGCGTTATCAGTACAGGAGTGACAGAGATCTGTATTGTCTGTACAGGAGTGAGAGAGAGCTGCATTGGCTCTGCAGGAGTGAGGGAGAGCTGCATTGTCAGTACAGGAGTGAGAGAGAGCTGCAATGTCAGTACAGGAGTGAGAGAGTGCTGCATTGACACTGAAGGACTAACAGAGAGCTGCTTGTCAATAAAGGAGTGAGAGAGAGCTGCATTGTCAGTACAGGAGTGAGAGAGAGCTGCATTGTCAGTATAGGAGTGAGAGAGAGCTGCATTGTCAGTACAGGAGTGACAGAGAGCTGTATTGTCACTATAGGAGTGACAGAGAGCTGTATTGTCAGTACGGGAGTGACAGAGAGCTGTATTGTCAGTATAGGAGTGAGAGAGAGCTGCATTGTCAGTACGGGAGTGAGAGAGAGCTGTATTGTCAGTATAGGAGTGAGAGAGAGCTGCATTGTCAGTACGGGAGTGAGAGAGAGCTGCATTGTCAGTGTAGGAGTGAGGGAGAGCTGCATTGTCAGTGCAGGAATGACAGAGAGCTACATTGTCTGTACAGGAGTGAGAGAGAGCTGCATTGTCACTGCAGGAGTGAGAGAGCTGCATTGTCACTGCAGGAGTGAGAGAGAGCTGCATTATCATTAGAGCAGTGAGAGAGAGCTGCATTGTCAGTACAGGAGTGAGAGAGAGCTGCATTCTCTGTACAGGAGTGAGAGAGAGCTGCATTGTCTGTAGAGGAGTGAGAGAGAGCTGCATTCTCTGTACAGGAGTGAGAGAGAGCTGCATTGTCAGTAGAGGAGTGAGAGAGAGCTGCATTGTCAGTGCAGGAGGGAGAGAGAGCTGCACTGTCAGTACAGGAGTGAGAGAGAGCTGCATTGTTAGTATAGGAGTGAGAGAGAGCTGCATTGTCAGTATAGGAGTGAGAGAGAGCTGTATTGTCAGTATAGGAGTGAGAGAGCGCTGCAATGTCAGTACCGGAGTGAGCGAGAGCTGTATTGTCAGTTTAAGAGTGAGAGAGAACTCCATTGTCAGTATAGGAGTGAGAGAGAGCTGCATTGTCAGTATAGGAGTGAGAGAGAGCTGTATTGTCAGTATAGGAGTGAGAGAGAGCTGCAATGTCAGTACCGGAGTGAGAGAGAGCTGTATTGTCAGTATAAGAGTGAGAGAGAACTCCATTGTCAGTATAGGAGTGAGAGAGAGCTGCATTGTCAGTGCAGGTGTGAGGGAGAGCTACATTGTCAGTACAGGAGTGAGAGAGAACTGCATTGTCAGTACAGGAGTGAGAGAGAGCTGCATTGTCAGTATACGAGTGAGAGAGTTCTGCATTGTCAGTACAGGAGTGAGGGAGAGCTGCAATGTCAGTACCGGAGTGAGAGAGAGCTGTATTGTCAGTATAAGAGTGAGAGAGAGCTCCATTGTCAGTATAGGAGTGAGAGAGAGCTGCATTGTCAGTATAGGAGTGAGAGAGAGCTGCAATGTCAGTATATCTGTGAGGGAGAGCTGCATTGTCAGTACAGGAGTGAGGGAGAGCTGCATTGTCAGTTCAGGAGTGAGAGAGAGCTGCATTGTCAGTACAGGAGTGAGAGAGCACTGCAATGTCAGTATAGGAGTGAGAGAGAGCAGCAACGTCAGTACAGGGGTGAGAGAGAGCTGCATTGTCTGTACAGGAGTGAGAGAGAACTGCATTGTCTGTACAGGAGTGAGAGAGTGCTGCATTGTCAGTGTAGGAGTGAGAGAGAGCTGCATTGTCAGTACACGAGTGAGAGAGAGCTGCATTGTCAGTACAGGACTGAGAGAGAGCTGCATTGTCTGTACAGGAGTCATAGAGGGCTGCATTGTCAGTGTAGGAGTGAGAGAGAGCTGCATCGTCAGTATAGGAGGGGGAGAGAGCTGCATTTTCACTATTGGAGCGAGAGAGTTCTCCATTATCAGTAGAGGAGTGAGAGAGAGCAGCAATGTCAGTACAGGGGTGAGAGAGAGCTGCATTGTCAGTATAGGAGCGAGAGAGTGCTCCATTGTCAGTGTAGGAGTGAGAGAGAGCTGCATTGTCAGTATAGGAGTGAGAGAGAGCTCCATTGTCAGTACAGGAGTGAGAAAGAGCTGCATTGTCAGTATAGGAGTGAGAGAGAGCTGTATTGTCAGTACAGGAGTGAGAGAGTTGCATTGTCAGTACAGGAGTGAGAGAAAACTGCATTGTCAGTATAGGAGTGAGAGAGAACTGCATTGCCAGTACAGGAGTGAGAGAGAGCTGCATTGCCAGTAGAGGAGTGAGAGAGAGCTGTATTGTCAGTATAGGAGTGAGGGAGAGCTGCAATGTGAGTAGAGGAGTGAGAGAGAGCTGCATTGTCACTGCAGGAGTGACAGAGAGCTGCCTTGTCAGTAGAGGAGTGAGAGAGAGCTGCATTGTCAGTAGAGGAGTGAGAGAGAGCTGCAATGTCAGTATAGGAGTGAGAGAGAGCTGCATTGTCAGTATAAGAGTGAGAGAGAGCTGCATTGTCACTGGAGGAGTGAGAGAGTGCTGCAATGTCATTGCAGAAGTGAGAGAGAGCTGCATTGTCAGTACAGGAGTGAGAGCGAGCTGCATTGGCACTGCAGGAGTGAGAGAGAGATGCATTGTCAGTATAGGAGTGAGAGAGAGCTGCAATGTCACTACAGGAGTGAGAGAGAGCTGCATTGTCTCTACAGGAGTAAGGGAGAGCTGCATTGTCAGTATAGGAGTGAGAGAGAGAGCTGCATTGTCACTGCAGGAGTGAGAGAGAGCTGCATTGTCAGTATAGGAGTGAGAGAGAGAGCTGCATTGTCACTGCAGGAGTGAGAGAGAGCTGCATTGTCAGTACAGGAGTGAGAGAGAGCTGCATTTTCAGTATAGGTGTGAGAGAGAGCTGCATTATCAGCACAGGAGTGAGCGAGAGCTCCATTGTCAGTATAGCAGTGAGAGAGTGCTGCATTGTCAGTACAGGAGTGATAGCGAGCTGCATTGTCACTGCAGGAGTGAGAGAGAGCTGCATTGTCAGTACAGGACTGAGAGGGAGCTCCATTGTCAGTATATGTGTGAGAGAGAGCTGCATTGTTAGTACAGGAGTGAGAGAGAGAGCTGCATTGTCAGTACAGGAGTGAGAGAGAGCTGCCATGTCAGTACAAGAGTGAGAGAGAGCTGCATTGTCAGTACAGGAGTGAGAGAGAGCTGCATTGTCAGTAGAGGAGTGAGAGAGAGCTGTATTGTCAGTATAGGAGTGAGAGAGAGCTGCATTGTCAGTGCAGGTGTGAGGGAGAGCTACATTGTCAGTATAGGAGTGGGAGAGAGCTGCATTTTCAGTATAGGAGTGGGAGAGAACTGCATTGTCAGTATAGGAGCGAGAGAGTGCTCCATTGTCAGTACAGGAGCGAGAGAGAGCTGCAATGTCAGTATAGGAGTGAGAGACTGCTGCATTGTCAGTATAGGAATGGGAGAGAGCTGCATTTTCACTATTGGAGCGAGAGAGTTCTCCATTATCAGTAGAGGAGTGAGAGAGAGCAGCAATGTCAGTACAGGGGTGAGAGAGAGCTGCATTGTCAGTACAGCAGTGAGAGAGAGCTGCATTGTCAGTACAGGAGTGAGAGAGAGCTGCATTGTCAGTATAGGAGTGAGAGAGAACTGCATTGTCAGTACAGCAGTGAGAGAGAGCTGCATTGTCAGTACAGGAGTGAGAGAGAGCTGCATTGTCAGTATAGGAGTGAGAGAGAACTGCATTGTCAGTACAGGAGTGAGGGAGCACTGCAATGTCAGTATACGAGTGAGAGAGAGCTGTATTGTCTGTACAGGAGTGAGAGAGAGCTGCATTGTCTGTACAGGACTGAGAGAGAACTGCATTGTCTGTACAGGAGTGAGAGAGTGCTGCATTGTCAGTGTAGGAGTGAGAGAGAGCTGCATTGTTAGTATAGGAGTGAGAGTGAGCTGCATTGTCAGTACAGGAGTGAGAGAGTGCTGCATTGTCAGTGTAGGAATGAGAGAGAGCTGCATTGTTAGTATAGGAGTGAGAGAGAGCTGCATTGTCAGTACAGGAGTGAGAGAGAGCTGCATTGTCTGCATAGGAGTGAGAGAGAGCTGTATTGTCAGTATAGGAGTGAGGGAGAGCTGCAATGTCAGTACCGGAGTGAGAGAGAGCTGTATTGTCAGTATCAGAGTGAGAGAGAGCTGCATTGTCAGTACAGGAGTGAGAGAGCACTGCAATGTCAGTATAGGAGTGAGAGAGAGCAGCAATGTCAGTACAGGGGTGAGAGAGAGCTGCATTGTCTGTACAGTAGTGAGAGAGAACTGCATTGTCTGTACAGGAGTGAGAGAGTGCTGCATTGTCAGTGTAGGAGTGAGAGAGAGCTGCATTGTCAGTGCAGGAGTGAGAGAGAGCTGCATTGTCAGTACAGGAGTGAGAGAGAGCTGCATTGTCAGTACAGGAGTGAGAGAGAGCTGCATTGTCAGTATAGGAGTGAGGGAGATCTGCAATGTCAGTACCGGAGTGAGAGAGAGCTGTATTGTCCTTACAGGAGTGAGAGAGTTGCATTGTCAGTACAGGAGTGAGAGAAAACTGCATTGTCAGTATAGGAGCGAGAGAGTGCTCCATTGTCAGTACAGGAGTGAGAGAGAGCTGCATTGTCAGCATAGCAGTGAGAGAGAGCTGCATTGTCAGTATAGGAGTGAGAGAGAGCTGCATTGTCAGTACAGGAGTGAGGGAGAAGTGCATTGCCAGTACAGGAGTGAGAGAGAGCTGCATTGCCAGTAGAGGAGTGAGAGAGAGCTGTATTGTCAGTATAGGAGTGAGGGAGAGCTGCAATGTGAGTAGAGGAGTGAGAGAGAGCTGCATTGTCACTGCAGGAGTGACAGAGAGCTGCCTTGTCAGTACAGGAGTGAGAGAGAGCTGCATTGTCAGTAGAGGAGTGAGAGAGAGCTGCAATGTCAGTATAGGAGTGAGAGACTGCTGCATTGTCAGTATAGGAATGGGAGAGAGCTGCATTTTCACTATTGGAGCCAGAGAGTTCTCCATTGTCAGTATAGGAGTGAGAGAGAGCTGCATTGTCAGTACAGCAGTGAGAGAGAGCTGCATTGTCAGTACAGGAGTGAGAGAGAGCTGCATTGTCAGTATAGGAGTGAGAGAGAGCTGCAATGTCAGTATAGGAGTGAGAGAGAACTGCATTGTCAGTACAGGAGTGAGGGAGAGCTGCAATGTCAGTATACGAGTGCGAGAGAGCTGTATTGTCTGTACAGGAGTGAGAGTGAGCTGCATTGTCTGTACAGGACTGAGAGAGAACTGCATTGTCTGTACAGGAGTGAGAGAGTGCTGCATTGTCTGTACAGGTGTGAGAGAGTGCTGCATTGTCAGTGTAGGAGTGAGAGAGAGCTGTATTGTCAGTATAGTAGTGAGGGAGAGCTGCAATGTCAGTACCGGAGTGAGAGAGAGCTGTATTGTCAGTATAAGAGTGAGAGAGAGCTCCATTGTCAGTATAGGAGTGAGAGAGAGCTGCATTGTCAGTATAGGAGTGAGAGAGAGCTGCATTGTCTGTACAGGACTGAGAGAGAGCTCCATTGTCAGTATATGTGTGAGGGAGAGCTGCATTGTCAGTACAGGAGTGAGAGAGAGCTGCATTGTCAGTACAGGAGTGAGAGAGCACTGCAATGTCAGTATAGGAGTGAGAGAGAGCAGCAATGTCAGTACAGGGGTGAGAGAGAGCTGCATTGTCAGTACAGGAGTGAGAGAGTGCTGCATTGTCAGTGTAGGTGTGAGAGAGAGCTGCATTGCCAGTACAGGAGTGAGAGAGAGCTGCATTGTCAGTATAGGAGCGAGAGAGTGCTCCATTGTCAGTATAGGAGTGAGAGAGAGCTGCATTGTCAGTACAGGAGTGAGAGAGAGCTGCATTGTCAGCATAGCAGTGAGAGGGAGCTGCATTGTCAGTATAGGAGTGAGAGAGAACTGCATTGCCAGTAGAGGAGTGAGAGAGAGCTGCATTGCCAGTATAGGAGTGAGAGAGAGCTGCAATGTGAGTAGAGGAGTGAGAGAGAGCTGCATTGTCACTGCAGGAGTGACAGAGAGCTGCCTTGTCAGTAGAGGAGTGAGAGAGAGCTGCATTGTCAGTAGAGGAGTGAGAGAGAGCTGCAATGTCAGTATAGGAGTGAGAGAGAGGTGCAATGTCAGTGTAGGAGTGACAGAGAAGTGCATTGTTAGTACAGGAGTGAGAGAGAGCTGCATTGTCAGTATAAGAGTGAGAGAGAGCTGCATTGTCACTGGAGGAGTGAGAGAGTGCTGCAATGTCATTGCAGAAGTGAGAGAGAGCTGCATTGTCAGTACAGGAGTGAGAGCGAGCTGCATTGGCACTGCAGGAGTGAGAGAGAGATGCATTGTCAGTATAGGAGTGAGAGAGAGCTGCAATGTCACTACAGGAGTGAGAGAGAGCTGCATTGTCTCTACAGGAGTAAGGGAGAGCTGCATTGTCAGTATAGGAGTGAGAGAGAGAGCTGCATTGTCACTGCAGGAGTGAGAGAGAGCTGCATTGTCAGTATAGGAGTGAGAGAGAGAGCTGCATTATCACTGCAGGAGTGAGAGAGAGCTGCATTGTCAGTACAGGAGTGAGAGAGAGCTAGATTGTCAGTACAGGTGTGAGAGAGAGCTGCATTGTCAGTATAGGTGTGAGAGAGAGCTGCATTATCAGCACAGGAGTGAGCGAGAGCTCCATTGTCAGTATAGCAGTGAGAGAGTGCTGCATTGTCAGTACAGGAGTGATAGCGAGCTGCATTGTCACTGCAGGAGTGAGAGAGAGCTGCATTGTCAGTACAGGACTGAGAGAGTGCTCCATTGTCAGTATATGTGTGAGAGAGAGCTGCATTGTTAGTACAGGAGTGAGAGAGAGAGCTGCATTGTCAGTACAGGAGTGAGAGAGAGCTGCAATGTCAGTATAGGAGTGAGGGAGAGCTGCCATGTCAGTACAAGAGTGAGAGAGAGCTGCATTGTCAGTACAGGAGTGAGAGAGAGCTGCATTGTCAGTACAGGAGTGAGAGAGAGCTGCATTGTCAGTAGAGGAGTGAGAGAGAGCTGTATTGTCAGTATAGGAGTGAGAGAGAGCTGCATTGTCAGTGCAGGTGTGAGGGAGAGCTACATTGTCAGTATAGGAGTGGGAGAGAGCTGCATTGTCAGTATAGGAGTGGGAGAGAACTGCATTGTCAGTATAGGAGCGAGAGAGTGCTCCATTGTCAGTACAGGAGCGAGAGAGAGCTGCAATGTCAGTATAGGAGTGAGAGACTGCTGCATTGTCAGTATAGGAATGGGAGAGAGCTGCATTTTCACTATTGGAGCGAGAGAGTTCTCCATTATCAGTAGAGGAGTGAGAGAGAGCAGCAATGTCAGTACAGGGGTGAGAGAGAGCTGCATTGTCAGTACAGCAGTGAGAGAGAGCTGCATTGTCAGTACAGGAGTGAGAGAGAGCTGTATTGTCAGTATAGGAGTGAGAGAGAACTGCATTGTCAGTACAGGAGTGAGGGAGAGCTGCAATGTTAGTATACGAGTGAGAGAGAGCTGTATTGTCTGTACAGGAGTGAGAGTGAGCTGCATTGTCTGTACAGGACTGAGAGAGAACTGCATTGTCTGTACAGGAGTGAGAGAGTGCTGCATTGTCTGTGTAGGAGTGAGAGAGAGCTGCATTGTTAGTATAGGAGTGAGAGAGAGCTGCATTTGTCAGTACAGGAGTGAGAGAGTGCTGCATTGTCAGTGTAGGAATGAGAGAGAGCTGCATTGTTAGTATAGGAGTGAGAGAGAGCTGCATTGTC
The DNA here is from genome assembly GCA_026770705.1 of Isurus oxyrinchus. NCBI lineage: Eukaryota > Metazoa > Chordata > Chondrichthyes > Lamniformes > Lamnidae > Isurus > Isurus oxyrinchus. The sequence goes on along the minus strand of JANJGN010000263.1, from coordinate 316,137 downwards.
TGCATAGGAGTGAGAGAGAGCTGTATTGTCAGTATAGGAGTGAGGGAGAGCTGCAATGTCAGTACCGGAGTGAGAGAGAGCTGTATTGTCAGTATAAGAGTGAGAGAGAGCTGCATTGTCAGTACAGGAGTGAGGGAGCACTGCAATGTCAGTATAGGAGTGAGAGAGAGCAGCAATGTCAGTACAGGGGTGAGAGAGAGCTGCATTGTCTGTACAGTAGTGAGAGAGAACTGCATTGTCTGTACAGGAGTGAGAGAGTGCTGCATTGTCAGTGTAGGAGTGAGAGAGAGCTGCATTGTCAGTATAGGAGTGAGAGAGAGCTGCATTGTTAGTACAGGAGTGAGAGAGAGCTGCATTGTCAGTACAGGAGTGAGAGAGAGCTGCATTGTCAGTACAGGAGTGAGAGAGAGCTGCATTGTCAGTATAGGAGTGAGGGAGATCTGCAATGTCAGTACCGGAGTGAGAGAGAGCTGTATTGTCAGTATAAGAGTGAGAGAGAGCTCCATTGTCAGTACAGGAGTGAGAGACAGATGCATTGTCAGTATAGGAGTGGGAGAGAGCTGCATTTTCACTATTGGAGCGAGAGAGTTCTCCATTATCAGTAGAGGAGTGCGAGAGAGCAGCAATGTCAGTACAGGGGTGAGAGAGAGCTGCATTGTCAGTATAGGAGCGAGAGAGTGCTCCATTGTCAGTATAGGAGTGAGAGAGAGCTGCATTGTCAGTATAGCAGTGAGAGAGAGCTGTATTGTCAGTATAGGAGTGAGAGAGAGAGCTCCATTGTCAGTACAGGAGTGAGAAAGAGCTGCATTGTCAGTATAGCAGTGAGAGAGAGCTGTATTGTCCTTACAGGAGTGTGAGAGTTGCATTGTCAGTACAGGAGTGAGAGAAAACTGCATTGTCAGTATAGGAGCGAGAGAGTGCTCCATTGTCAGTACAGGAGTGAGAGAGAGCTGCATTGTCAGCATAGCAGTGAGAGAGAGCTGCATTGTCAGTATAGGAGCGAGAGAGTGCTCCATTGTCAGTACAGGAGTGAGAGAGAGCTGCATTGTCAGCATAGCAGTGAGAGAGAGCTGCATTGTCAGTATAGGAGTGAGAGAGAGCTGCATTGTCAGTACAGGAGTGAGGGAGAAGTGCATTGCCAGTACAGGAGTGAGAGAGAGCTGCATTGCCAGTAGAGGAGTGAGAGAGAGCTGTTTTGTCAGTATAGGAGTGAGGGAGAGCTGCAATGTGAGTAGAGGAGTGAGAGAGAGCTGCATTGTCACTGCAGGAGTGACAGAGAGCTGCCTTGTCAGTACAGGAGTGAGAGAGAGCTGCATTGTCAGTAGAGGAGTGAGAGAGAGCTGCAATGTCAGTATAGGAGTGAGAGACTGCTGCATTGTCAGTACAGGGGTGAGAGACTGCTGCATTGTCAGTATAGGAATGGGAGAGAGCTGCATTTTCACTATTGGAGCGAGAGAGTTCTCCATTATCAGTAGAGGAGTGAGAGAGAGCAGCAATGTCAGTATAGGAGTGAGAGACTGCTGCATTGTCAGTATAGGAATGGGAGAGAGCTGCATTTTCACTATTGGAGCGAGAGAGTTCTCCATTATCAGTAGAGGAGTGAGAGAGAGCAGCATTGTCAGTACAGGAGTGAGAGTGAGCTGCATTGTCTGTACAGGACTGAGAGAGAACTGCATTGTCTGTACAGGAGTGAGAGAGTGCTGCATTGTCAGTGTAGGAGTGAGAGAGAGCTGCATTGTCAGTATAGGAGTGAGAGAGAGCTGCATTGTCAGTACAGGAGTGAGAGAGAGCTGCATTGTCAGTGCAGGAGTGAGAGCTACATTTTCTGTACAGGAGTGAGAGAGAGCTGCATTGTCAATGCAGGAGTGAGAGAGAGCTGCATTGTCACGGCAGGAGTGAGAGAGAGCTGCATTGTCAGTATAGGAGTGAGAGAGAGCTACATTGTCAGTATAGGTGTGAGAGAGAGCTACATTGTCAGTATAGGTGTGAGAGAGAGCTGCATTATCAGCACAGGAGTGAGCGAGAGCTCCATTGTCAGTATAGCAGTGAGAGAGTGCTGCATTGTCAGTACAGGAGTGATAGCGAGCTGCATTGTCACTGCAGGTGTGAGAGAGAGCTGCATTGTCAGTAAGGAGTGAGACATTGCTGCATTGTCAGTACATGAGTGAGAGAAAGCTCCATTGTCAATATAGGAGTGAGAGGGAGCTGTATTGTCAGTATAGGAGTGAGAGAGAGCTGCATTGTCAGTATAGGAGTGAGGGAGATCTGCAATGTCAGTACCGGAGTGAGAGAGAGCTGTATTGTCAGTATAGGAGTGAGAGAGAGCTGCATTGTCAGTATAGGAGTGAGAGAGACTGCATTGTCAGTGTAGGAGTGAGGGAGAGCTGCAATGTCAGTATAGGAGTGAGAGAGAGCTGCATTGTCAGTATAGGTGTGAGAGGGAGCTGCATTGTCAGTACAGGAGTGAAAGAGAGCTGCATTGTCAGTACAGGAGTGAGAGAGAACTGCATTGTCAGTACAGGAGTGAGAGAGAGCTACATTGTCAGTACAGGAGTGAGAGAGTGCTGCATTGTCAGTATAGGAGTGAGAGAGAGCTGCATTGTTAGTATAGGAGTGAGAGAGAGCTGCATTGTCAGTACAGGAGTGAGAGAGAGCTGCATTGTCAGTACAGGAGTGAGAGAGAGCTGCATTGTCAGTTCAGGAGTGAGAGAGAGCTGCTTTGTCAGAATAGGAGTGAGAGAGAGCTGCATTGTCACTGCAGGAGTGAGAGAGAGCTGCATTGTCAGTATAGGAGTGAGAGAGAGCTGCATTGTCAATACAGGTGTGAGAGAGAGCTGCATTGTCAGTATAGGTGTGAGAGAGAGCTGCATTATCAGCACAGGAGTGAGCGAGAGCTCCATTGTCAGTATAGCAGTGAGAGAGTGCTGCATTGTCAGTACCGGAGTGATAGCGAGCTGCATTGTCACTGCAGGAGTGAGAGAGAGCTGCATTGTCAGGAAGGAGTGAGACAGTGCTGCATTGTCAGTACAGGACTGAGAGAGAGCTCCATTGTCAGTATATGTGTGAGAGAGAGCTGCATTGTTAGTACAGGAGTGAGAGAGAGCTGCATTGTCAGTATAGGAGCGAGAGAGTGCTCCATTGTCAGTACAGGAGCGAGAGAGAGCTGCAATGTCAGTATAGGAGTGAGAGACTGCTGCATTGTCAGTATACGACTGGGAGAGAGCTGCATTTTCACTATTGGAGCGAGAGAGTTCTCCATTATCAGTAGAGGAGTGAGAGAGAGCAGCAATGTCAGTACAGCAGTGAGAGAGAGCTGCATTGTCAGTACAGGAGTGAGAGAGAACTGCATTGTCAGTACAGGTGTGAGGGAGAGCTGCAATGTCAGTATACGAGTGAGAGAGAGCTGCATTGTCTGTACAGGAGTGAGAGTGAGCTGCATTGTCTGTACAGGACTGAGAGAGAGCTGCAGTGTCTGTACAGGAGTGACAGAGTGCTGCATTGTCAGTGTAGGAGTGAGAGAGAGCTGCATTGTTAGTATAGGAGTGAGGGAGTGCTGCATTGTCAGTGTAGGAGTGAGAGAGAGCTGCATTGTTAGTATAGGAGTTTTAGAGAGCTGCATTGTCAGTATAGGAGTGAGAGAGAGCTGTATTGTCAGTATAGGAGTGAGGGAGAGCTGCAATGTCAGTACCGGAGTGAGAGAGAGCTGTATTGTCAGTATAAGAGTGAGAGAGAGCTCCATTGTCAGTATTGGAGTGAGAGAGAGCTGTATTGTCAGTATAGGAGTGAGGGAGAGCTGCAATGTCAGTACCGGAGTGAGAGACAGCTGTATTGTCAGTATAAGAGTGAGAGAGAGCTCCATTGTCAGTATAGGAGTGAGAGAGAGCTGCATTGTCAGTATATGTGTGAGGGAGAGCTGCATTGTCAGTACAGGAGTGGGAGAGAGCTGCATTGTCAGTACAGGAGTGACAGAGAGCTGCATTGTCAGTGTAGGAGTGAGAGAGAGCTGCATTGTCAGTACAGGAGTGAGAGAGAGCTGCATTGTCAGTACAGGAGTGAGAGAGAGCTGCATTGTCAGTCGAGGAGTGAGAGAGATCTGTATTGTCAGTTTCGGAGTGAGAGAGAGCTGTATTGTCTGTACAGGAGTGAAAGAGAGCTGCATTGTCAGTACAGGAGTGAGAGAGAACTGCATTGTCAGTAGAGGAGTGAGAGAGAGCTGCATTGTCAGTACAGGAGTGAGAGAGAGCTGCATTGTCAGTACAGGAGTGAGAGAGAACTGCATTGTCAGTACAGGAGTGAGAGAGTGCTGCATTGTCAGTATAGGAGTGAGAGAGTGCTGCATTGTCAGCACAGGAGTGAGAGTGAGCTGCATTGTCAGTACAGGAGTGAGAGAGAGCTGCATTGTCAGTATAGGAGTGAGAGAGAGCTGCATCGTCAGTACAGGAGTGAGAGAGAGCTGCAATGACAGTATTGGAGTGAGAGAGAGCTGCAATGACAGTATAGGAGTGAGAGACTGCTGCAATGTCAGTATAGGAGTGGGAGAGTGCTGCATTTTCACTATTGGAGCGAGAGAGTTCTCCATTATCAGTAGAGGAGTGACAGAGAGCAGCAATGTCAGTACAGGGGTGAGAGAGAGCTGCATTGTCAGTACAGTAGTGAGAGAGAGCTGCATTGTCAGTACAGGAGTGAGAGAGAGCTGCATTGTCAGTATAGGAGTGAGAGAGAGCTGCATTGTCAGTACAGGAGTGAGGGAGAGCTGCAATGTCAGTATACGAGTGAGAGAGAGAGCTGTATTGTCTGTACAGGAGTGAGAGTGAGCTGCATTGTCTGTACAGGACTGAGAGAGAACTGCATTGTCTGTACAGGAGTGAGAGAGTGCTGCATTGTCAGCACAGGAGTGAGAGAAAACTGCATTGTCAGTACAGGAGTGAGAGAGAGCTGCATTGTCAGTATAGGAGTGAGAGAGAGCTGTATTGTCACTATAGGAGTGAGGGAGAGCTGCAATGTCAGTACCGGAGTGAGAGAGAGCTCCATTGTCAGTATAGGAGTGAGAGAGAGCTGCATTGTCAGTATAATTGTGAGGGAGAGCTGCATTGTCAGTACAGGAGTGAGAGAGAGCTGCATTGTCAGTACAGGAGTGAGAGAGCACTGCAATGTCAGTATAGGAGTGAGAGAGAGCAGCAATGTCAGTACAGGGGTGAGAGAGAGCTGCATTGTCAGTCGAGGAGTGAGAGATCTGTATTGTCAGTTTCGGCGTGAGAGAGAGCTGTATTGTCTGTACAGGAGTGAAAGAGAGCTGCATTGTCAGTACAGGAGTGAGAGAGAACTGCATTGTCAGTAGAGGAGTGAGAGAGAGCTACATTGTCAGTACAGGAGTGAGAGAGTGCTGCATTGTCAGTATAGGAGTGAGAGAGAGATGCATTGTTAGTATAGGAGTGAGAGAGAGCTGCATTGTCAGTACAGGAGTGAGAGAGAGCTGCATTGTTAGTATAGGAGTGAGAGAGAGCTGCATTGTCAGTACAGGAGTGAGAGAGAGAGCTGCATTGTCAGTATAGGAGTGAGAGAGAGCTGCATTGTCAGTCGAGGAGTGAGAGAGATCTGTATTGTCAGTTTCGGAGTGAGAGAGAGCTGTATTGTCTGTACAGGAGTGAGAGAGAACTGCATTGTCAGTAGAGGAGTGAGAGAGAGCTACATTGTCAGTACAGGAGTGAGAGAGTGCTGCATTGTCAGTATAGGAGTGAGAGAGAGCTGCATTGTTAGTATAGGAGTGAGAGAGAGCTGCATTGTCAACACAGGAGTGAGAGAGAGCTGTATTGTCTGTACAGGAGTGAAAGAGAGCTGCATTGTCAGTACAGGAGTGAGAGAGAACTGCATTGTCAGTACAGGAGTGAGAGAGAGCTGCATTGTTAGTATAGGAGTGAGAGAGAGCTGCATTGTCAGTACAGGAGTGAGAGAGAGAGCTGCATTGTCAGTATAGGAGTGAGAGAGAGCTGTATTGTCAGTATAGGAGTAAGAGAGAGCTGCAATGTCAGTACCGGAGTGAGAGAGAGCTGTATTGTCAGTATAAGAGTGAGAGAGAACTCCATTGTCAGTATAGGAGTGAGAGAGAGCTGCATTGTCAGTGCAGGTGTGAGGGAGAGCTACATTGTCAGTATAGGAGTGGGAGAGATCTGCATTGTCAGTATAGGAGTGGGAGAGAACTGCATTGTCAGTATAGGAGCGAGAGAGAGCTGCAATGTCAGTATAGGAGTGAGAGAGAGCTGTATTGTCAGTATAGGAGTGAGAGAGAGCTGTATTGTCTGTACAGGAGTGAAAGAGTGCTGTATTGTCAGTATAGGAGTGAGAGAGAGCTGTATTGTCTGTACAGGAGTGAGAGAGAGCTGCATCGTCAGTACAGGAGTGAGAGAGAGCTGCAATGACAGTATAGGAGTGAGAGAGAGCTGCAATGACAGTATAGGAGTGAGAGAGAGCTGCATTTTCACTATTGGAGCGAGAGAGTTCTCCATTATCGGTAGAGGAGTGAGAGAGAGCAGCAATGTCAGTACAGGGGTGAGAGAGAGCTGCATTGTCAGTATAGGAGTGAGAGAGAGCTGTATTGTCACTATAGGAGTGAGGGAGAGCTGCAATGTCAGTACCGGAGTGAGAGAGAGCTCCATTGTCAGTATAGGAGTGAGAGAGAGCTGCATTGTCAGTATAATTGTGAGGGAGAGCTGCATTGTCAGTACAGGAGTGAGAGAGAGCTGCATTGTCAGTACAGGAGTGAGAGAGCACTGCAATGTCAGTATAGGAGTGAGAGAGAGCAGCAATGTCAGTACAGGGGTGAGAGAGAGCTGCATTGTCAGTCGAGGAGTGAGAGATCTGTATTGTCAGTTTCGGCGTGAGAGAGAGCTGTATTGTCTGTACAGGAGTGAAAGAGAGCTGCATTGTCAGTACAGGAGTGAGAGAGAACTGCATTGTCAGTAGAGGAGTGAGAGAGAGCTACATTGTCAGTACAGGAGTGAGAGAGTGCTGCATTGTCAGTATAGGAGTGAGAGAGAGATGCATTGTTAGTATAGGAGTGAGAGAGAGCTGCATTGTCAGTACAGGAGTGAGAGAGAGCTGCATTGTTAGTATAGGAGTGAGAGAGAGCTGCATTGTCAGTACAGGAGTGAGAGAGAGAGCTGCATTGTCAGTATAGGAGTGAGAGAGAGCTGCATTGTCAGTATAGGAGTGAGAGAGAGCTGCATTGTCAGTATAGGAGTGGGAGAGAACTGCATTGTCAGTACAGGAGTGAGGGAGAGCTGCATTGTTAGTATAGGAGTGAGAGAGAGCTGCATTGTCAGTACAGGAGTGAGAGAGAGCTGCATTGTCAGTATAGGAGTGAGAGAGAGCTGCATTGTCATTATAGGAGTGGGAGAGAACTGCATTGTCAGTACAGGAGTGAGGGAGAGCTGCATTGTTAGTATAGGAGTGAGAGAGAGCTGCATTGTCAGTATAGGAGTGAGAGAGCTGTATTGTCAGTATAGGAGTGAGAGAGCTGCAATGTCAGTGCAGGAGTGAGAGAGAGCTGCATTGTCAGTATAGGAGTGAGAGAGCTGCAATGTCAGTACCGGAGTGAGAGAGAGCTGTATTGTCAGTATAAGAGTGAGAGAGAACTCCATTGTCAGTATAGGAGTGAGAGAGAGCTGCATTGTCAGTATAGGAGTGGGAGAGAACTGCATTGTCAGTATAGGAGCGAGAGAGAGCTGTATTGTCTGTACAGGAGTGAGAGAGAGCTGCATTGTCAGTGTAGGAGTGAGAGAGAGCTGCATTGTCAGTACAGGACTGAGAGAGAACTGTATTGTCTGTATAGGAGTGAGAGAGAGCTGCATTGTCAGTGTAGGAGTGAGAGAGAGCTGCATTGTCTGTACAGGAGTGAGAGAGAGCTGCATTGTCAGTATAGGAGTGAGAGAGAGCTGCATTGTCAGTGTAGGAGTGAGAGAGAGCTGCATTGTTTGTATAGGAGTGAGAGAGAGCTGCATTGTCAGTACAGGAGTGAGAGAGAGCTGCATTGTCAGTACAGGAGTGAGAGAGAGCTGCATTGTCAGTATAGGAGTGAGAGAGAGCTGCAATGTCAGTATAGGAGTGAGGGAGAGCTGCAATGTCAGTACCGGAGTGAGAGAGAGCTGTATTGTCAGTATAAGAGTGAGAGAGAGCTCCACTGTCAGTATAGGAGTGAGAGAGAGCTGCATTGTCAGTGCAGGTGTGAGGGAGAGCTACATTGTCAGTATAGGAGTGGGAGAGAACTGCATTGTCAGTATAGGAGCGAGAGAGTGCTCCATTGATCAGTACAGGAGCGAGAGAGAGCTGCAATGTCAGTATAGGAGTGAGAGACTGCTGCATTGTGAGTATAGGAATGGGAGAGAGCTGCAATTTCACTATTGGAGCGAGAGAGTTCTCCATTATCAGTAGAGGAGTGAGAGAGAGCAGCAATGTCAGTACAGGGGTGAGAGAGAGCTGCATTGTCAGTACAGCAGTGAGAGAGAGCTGCATTGTCAGTACAGGAGTGAGAGAGAGCTGCATTGTCAGTATAGGAGTGAGAGAGAACTGCATTGTCAGTACAGGAGTGAGGGAGAGCTGCAATGTCAGTATACGAGTGAGAGAGAGCTGTATTGTCTGTACAGGAGTGAGAGTGAGCTGCATTGTCTGTACAGGACTGAGAGAGTGCTGCATTGTCAGTGTAGGAGTGAGAGAGAGCTGCATTGTTAGTATAGCAGTGAGAGAGAGCTGCATTGTCAGTACAGGAGTGAGAGAGAGCTGCATTGTCAGTGTAGGAGTGAGAGAGAGCTGCATTGTCAGTATAGGAGTGAGAGAGAGCTGCAATGTCAGTACCGGAGTGAGAGAGAGCTGTATTGTCAGTATAAGAGTGAGAGAGAGCTCCATTGTCAGTATAGGAGTGAGAGAGAGCTGCATTGTCAGTATAGGAGTGAGAGAGAGCTGCAATGTCAGTAAGGAGTGAGAGAGAGCTCCATTGTCAGTCTATGTGTGAGGGAGAGCTGCATTGTCAGTACAGGAGTGAGAGAGAGCTGCATTGTCAGTACAGGAGTGAGAGAGCACTGCAATGTCAGTATAGGAGTGAGAGAGAGCTGCATTGTCAGTATAGGAGTGAGGGAGAGCTGCAATGTCAGTACCGGAGTGAGAGAGAGCTGTATTGTCAGTATAAGAGTGAGAGAGAGTTCCATTGTCAGTATAGGAGTGAGAGAGAGCTGCATTGTCAGTATAGGAGTGAGAGAGAGCTGCAATGTCAGTAAGGAGTGAGAGAGAGCTCCATTGTCAGTATATGTGTGAGGGAGAGCTACATTGTCAGTATAGGAGTGGGAGAGATCTGCATTGTCAGTATAGGAGTGGGAGAGAACTGCATTGTCAGTATAGGAGCGAGAGAGAGCTGCAATGTCAGTATAGGAGTGAGAGAGAGCTGTATTGTCAGTATAGGAGTGAGAGAGAGCTGCATTGTCAGTATAGGAGTGGGAGAGAACTGCATTGTCAGTACAGGAGTGAGGGAGAGCTGCATTGTTAGTATAGGAGTGAGAGAGAGCTGCATTGTCAGTACAGGAGTGAGAGAGAGCTGCATTGTCAGTATAGGAGTGAGAGAGAGCTGCATTGTCATTATAGGAGTGGGAGAGAACTGCATTGTCAGTACAGGAGTGAGGGAGAGCTGCATTGTTAGTATAGGAGTGAGAGAGAGCTGCATTGTCAGTATAGGAGTGAGAGAGCTGTATTGTCAGTATAGGAGTGAGAGAGCTGCAATGTCAGTGCAGGAGTGAGAGAGAGCTGCATTGTCAGTATAGGAGTGAGAGAGCTGCAATGTCAGTACCGGAGTGAGAGAGAGCTGTATTGTCAGTATAAGAGTGAGAGAGAACTCCATTGTCAGTATAGGAGTGAGAGAGAGCTGCATTGTCAGTATAGGAGTGGGAGAGAACTGCATTGTCAGTATAGGAGCGAGAGAGAGCTGTATTGTCTGTACAGGAGTGAGAGAGAGCTGCATTGTCAGTGTAGGAGTGAGAGAGAGCTGCATTGTCAGTACAGGACTGAGAGAGAACTGTATTGTCTGTATAGGAGTGAGAGAGAGCTGCATTGTCAGTGTAGGAGTGAGAGAGAGCTGCATTGTCTGTACAGGAGTGAGAGAGAGCTGCATTGTCAGTATAGGAGTGAGAGAGAGCTGCATTGTCAGTGTAGGAGTGAGAGAGAGCTGCATTGTTTGTATAGGAGTGAGAGAGAGCTGCATTGTCAGTACAGGAGTGAGAGAGAGCTGCATTGTCAGTACAGGAGTGAGAGAGAGCTGCATTGTCAGTATAGGAGTGAGAGAGAGCTGCAATGTCAGTATAGGAGTGAGGGAGAGCTGCAATGTCAGTACCGGAGTGAGAGAGAGCTGTATTGTCAGTATAAGAGTGAGAGAGAGCTCCACTGTCAGTATAGGAGTGAGAGAGAGCTGCATTGTCAGTGCAGGTGTGAGGGAGAGCTACATTGTCAGTATAGGAGTGGGAGAGAACTGCATTGTCAGTATAGGAGCGAGAGAGTGCTCCATTGATCAGTACAGGAGCGAGAGAGAGCTGCAATGTCAGTATAGGAGTGAGAGACTGCTGCATTGTGAGTATAGGAATGGGAGAGAGCTGCAATTTCACTATTGGAGCGAGAGAGTTCTCCATTATCAGTAGAGGAGTGAGAGAGAGCAGCAATGTCAGTACAGGGGTGAGAGAGAGCTGCATTGTCAGTACAGCAGTGAGAGAGAGCTGCATTGTCAGTACAGGAGTGAGAGAGAGCTGCATTGTCAGTATAGGAGTGAGAGAGAACTGCATTGTCAGTACAGGAGTGAGGGAGAGCTGCAATGTCAGTATACGAGTGAGAGAGAGCTGTATTGTCTGTACAGGAGTGAGAGTGAGCTGCATTGTCTGTACAGGACTGAGAGAGTGCTGCATTGTCAGTGTAGGAGTGAGAGAGAGCTGCATTGTTAGTATAGCAGTGAGAGAGAGCTGCATTGTCAGTACAGGAGTGAGAGAGAGCTGCATTGTCAGTGTAGGAGTGAGAGAGAGCTGCATTGTCAGTATAGGAGTGAGAGAGAGCTGCAATGTCAGTACCGGAGTGAGAGAGAGCTGTATTGTCAGTATAAGAGTGAGAGAGAGCTCCATTGTCAGTATAGGAGTGAGAGAGAGCTGCATTGTCAGTATAGGAGTGAGAGAGAGCTGCAATGTCAGTAAGGAGTGAGAGAGAGCTCCATTGTCAGTCTATGTGTGAGGGAGAGCTGCATTGTCAGTACAGGAGTGAGAGAGAGCTGCATTGTCAGTACAGGAGTGAGAGAGCACTGCAATGTCAGTATAGGAGTGAGAGAGAGCTGCATTGTCAGTATAGGAGTGAGGGAGAGCTGCAATGTCAGTACCGGAGTGAGAGAGAGCTGTATTGTCAGTATAAGAGTGAGAGAGAGTTCCATTGTCAGTATAGGAGTGAGAGAGAGCTGCATTGTCAGTATAGGAGTGAGAGAGAGCTGCAATGTCAGTAAGGAGTGAGAGAGAGCTCCATTGTCAGTATATGTGTGAGGGAGAGCTACATTGTCAGTATAGGAGTGGGAGAGATCTGCATTGTCAGTATAGGAGTGGGAGAGAACTGCATTGTCAGTATAGGAGCGAGAGAGAGCTGCAATGTCAGTATAGGAGTGAGAGAGAGCTGTATTGTCAGTATAGGAGTGAGAGAGAGCTGTATTGTCTGTACAGGAGTGAAAGAGAGCTGTATTGTCAGTATAGGAGTGAGAGAGAGCTGTATTGTCTGTACAGGAGTGAGAGAGAGCTGCATCGTCAGTACAGGAGTGAGAGAGAGCTGCAATGACAGTATAGGAGTGAGAGAGAGCTGCAATGACAGTATAGGAGTGAGAGAGAGCTGCATTTTCACTATTGGAGCGAGAGAGTTCTCCATTATCGGTAGAGGAGTGAGAGAGAGCAGCAATGTCAGTACAGGGGTGAGAGAGAGCTGCATTGTCAGTATAGGAGTGAGAGAGAGCTGTATTGTCACTATAGGAGTGAGGGAGAGCTGCAATGTCAGTACCGGAGTGAGAGAGAGCTCCATTGTCAGTATAGGAGTGAGAGAGAGCTGCATTGTCAGTATAATTGTGAGGGAGAGCTGCATTGTCAGTACAGGAGTGAGAGAGAGCTGCATTGTCAGTACAGGAGTGAGAGAGCACTGCAATGTCAGTATAGGAGTGAGAGAGAGCAGCAATGTCAGTACAGGGGTGAGAGAGAGCTGCATTGTCAGTCGAGGAGTGAGAGATCTGTATTGTCAGTTTCGGCGTGAGAGAGAGCTGTATTGTCTGTACAGGAGTGAAAGAGAGCTGCATTGTCAGTACAGGAGTGAGAGAGAACTGCATTGTCAGTAGAGGAGTGAGAGAGAGCTACATTGTCAGTACAGGAGTGAGAGAGTGCTGCATTGTCAGTATAGGAGTGAGAGAGAGATGCATTGTTAGTATAGGAGTGAGAGAGAGCTGCATTGTCAGTACAGGAGTGAGAGAGAGCTGCATTGTTAGTATAGGAGTGAGAGAGAGCTGCATTGTCAGTACAGGAGTGAGAGAGAGAGCTGCATTGTCAGTATAGGAGTGAGAGAGAGCTGCATTGTCAGTATAGGAGTGAGAGAGAGCTGCATTGTCAGTATAGGAGTGGGAGAGAACTGCATTGTCAGTACAGGAGTGAGGGAGAGCTGCATTGTTAGTATAGGAGTGAGAGAGAGCTGCATTGTCAGTACAGGAGTGAGAGAGAGCTGCATTGTCAGTATAGGAGTGAGAGAGAGCTGCATTGTCAGTATAGGAGTGGGAGAGAACTGCATTGTCAGTACAGGAGTGAGGGAGAGCTGCATTGTTAGTATAGGAGTGAGAGAGAGCTGCATTGTCAGTATAGGAGTGAGAGAGCTGTATTGTCAGTATAGGAGTGAGAGAGCTGCAATGTCAGTGCAGGAGTGAGAGAGAGCTGCATTGTCAGTATAGGAGTGAGAGAGCTGCAATGTCAGTACCGGAGTGAGAGAGAGCTGTATTGTCAGTATAAGAGTGAGAGAGAACTCCATTGTCAGTATAGGAGTGAGAGAGAGCTGCATTGTCAGTATAGGAGTGGGAGAGAACTGCATTGTCAGTATAGGAGCGAGAGAGAGCTGTATTGTCTGTACAGGAGTGAGAGAGAGCTGCATTGTCAGTGTAGGAGTGAGAGAGAGCTGCATTGTCAGAACAGGACTGAGAGAGAACTGTATTGTCTGTATAGGAGTGAGAGAGAGCTGCATTGTCAGTGTAGGAGTGAGAGAAAGCTGCATTGTCAGTACAGGAGTGAGAGAGAGCTGCATTGTCAGTATAGGAGTGAGAGAGAGCTGCATTGTCAGTGTAGGAGTGAGAGAGAGCTGCATTGTTTGTATAGGAGTGAGAGAGAGCTGCATTGTCAGTACAGGAGTGAGAGAGAGCTGCATTGTCAGTACAGGAGTGAGAGAGAGCTGCATTGTCAGTATAGGAGTGAGAGAGAGCTGCAATGTCAGTATAGGAGTGAGGGAGAGCTGCAATGTCAGTACCGGAGTGAGAGAGAGCTGTATTGTCAGTATAAGAGTGAGAGAGAGCTCCACTGTCAGTATAGGAGTGAGAGAGAGCTGCATTGTCAGTGCAGGTGTGAGGGAGAGCTACATTGTCAGTATAGGAGTGGGAGAGAACTGCATTGTCAGTATAGGAGCGAGAGAGTGCTCCATTGATCAGTACAGGAGCGAGAGAGAGCTGCAATGTCAGTATAGGAGTGAGAGACTGCTGCATTGTGAGTATAGGAATGGGAGAGAGCTGCAATTTCACTATTGGAGCGAGAGAGTTCTCCATTATCAGTAGAGGAGTGAGAGAGAGCAGCAATGTCAGTACAGGGGTGAGAGAGAGCTGCATTGTCAGTACAGCAGTGAGAGAGAGCTGCATTGTCAGTACAGGAGTGAGAGAGAGCTGCATTGTCAGTATAGGAGTGAGAGAGAACTGCATTGTCAGTACAGGAGTGAGGGAGAGCTGCAATGTCAGTATACGAGTGAGAGAGAGCTGTATTGTCTGTACAGGAGTGAGAGTGAGCTGCATTGTCTGTACAGGACTGAGAGAGTGCTGCATTGTCAGTGTAGGAGTGAGAGAGAGCTGCATTGTTAGTATAGCAGTGAGAGAGAGCTGCATTGTCAGTACAGGAGTGAGAGAGAGCTGCATTGTCAGTGTAGGAGTGAGAGAGAGCTGCATTGTCAGTATAGGAGTGAGAGAGAGCTGCAATGTCAGTACCGGAGTGAGAGAGAGCTGTATTGTCAGTATAAGAGTGAGAGAGAGCTCCATTGTCAGTATAGGAGTGAGAGAGAGCTGCATTGTCAGTATAGGAGTGAGAGAGAGCTGCAATGTCAGTAAGGAGTGAGAGAGAGCTCCATTGTCAGTCTATGTGTGAGGGAGAGCTGCATTGTCAGTACAGGAGTGAGAGAGAGCTGCATTGTCAGTACAGGAGTGAGAGAGCACTGCAATGTCAGTATAGGAGTGAGAGAGAGCTGCATTGTCAGTATAGGAGTGAGGGAGAGCTGCAATGTCAGTACCGGAGTGAGAGAGAGCTGTATTGTCAGTATAAGAGTGAGAGAGAGTTCCATTGTCAGTATAGGAGTGAGAGAGAGCTGCATTGTCAGTATAGGAGTGAGAGAGAGCTGCAATGTCAGTAAGGAGTGAGAGAGAGCTCCATTGTCAGTATATGTGTGAGGGAGAGCTGCATTGTCAGTACAGGAGTGAGAGAGAGCTGCATTGTCAGTACAGGAGTGAGAGAGAGCTGCATTGTCAGTACAGGAGTGAGAGAGCACTGCAATGTCAGTATAGGAGTGAGAGAGAGCAGCAATGTCAGTACAGGGGTGAGAGAGAGCTGCATTGTCTGTACAGGAGTGAGAGAGTGCTGCATTGTCACTGTAGGAGTGAGAGAGAGCTGCATTGTCAGTACAGGACTGAGAGAGAACTGCATTGTCTGTACAGGAGTGAGAGAGTGCTGCATTGTCAGTACAGGAGTGAGAGAGAGCTGCATTGTCAGTACAGGAGTGAGAGAGAGCTGCATTGTCAGTACAGGAGTGAGAGAGAGCTGCATTGTCAATCGAGGAGTGAGAGAGATCTGTATTGTCAGTTTCGGAGTGAGAGAGAGCTGTATTGTCTGTACAGGAGTGAAAGAGAGCTGCATTGTCAGTACAAGAGTGAGAGAGAACTGCATTGTCAGTAGAGGAGTGAGAGAGAGCTACATTGTCAGTACAGGAGTGAGAGAGTGCTGCATTGTCAGTATAGGAGTGAGAGAGAGCTGCATTGTTAGTATAGGAGTGAGAGAGAGCTGCATTGTCAGTACAGGAGTGAGAGAGAGCTGCATTGTCAGTATAGGAGTGAGAGAGAGCTGTATTGTGATTATAGCAGTGAGGGAGAGCTGCAATGTCAGTACCGGAGTGAGAGAGAGCTGTATTGTCAGTATAAGAGTGAGAGAGAGCTCCATTGTCAGTACAGGAGTGAGAGACAGATGCATTGTCAGTATAGGAGTGGGAGAGAGCTGCATTTTCACTATTGGAGCGAGAGAGTTCTCCATTATCAGTAGAGGAGTGAGAGAGAGCAGCAATGTCAGTACAGGGGTGAGAGAGAGCTGCATTGTCAGTATTGGAGCGAGAGAGTGCTCCATTGTCAGTACAGGAGTGAGAGAGAGCTGCATTGTCAGCATAGCAGTGAGAGAGAGCTGCATTGTCAGTATAGGAGTGAGAGAGAGCTCCATTGTCAGTACAGGAGTGAGAGAGAGCTGCATTGTCAGTACAGGAGTGAGAAAGAGCTGCATTGTCAGTATAGCAGTGAGAGAGAGCTGTATTGTCCTTACAGGAGTGCGAGAGTTGCATTGTCAGTACAGGAGTGAGAGAAAACTGCATTGTCAGGATAGGAGTGAGGGAGGGCTGCAATGTCAGTATACGAGTGAGAGAGAGCTGTATTGTCTGTACAGGAGTGAGAGAGAACTGCATTGTCTGTACAGGAGTGAGAGATTGCTGCATTGTCAGTGTAGGAGTGAGAGAGAGCTGCATTGTCAGTACAGGAGTGAGAGAGAGCTGCATTGTCAGTACAGGACTGAGAGAGAACTGCATTGTCTGTACAGGAGTGAGAGAGTGCTGCATTGTCAGTGTAGGAGTGAGAGAGAGCTGCATTGTCAGTACAGGAGTGAGAGAGAGTTGCATTGTCAGTAGAGGAGTGAGAGAGAGCTGCATTGTCAGTACAGGAGTGAGAGAGAGCTGTATTGTGTGTACAGGAGTGAGTGAGAGCTGCATTGTCAGTATAGGTGTGAGAGAGAGCTGCATTATCAGCACAGGAGTGAGCAAGAGCTCCATTGTCAGTATAGCAGTGAGAGAGAGCTGCATTGTCAGTACAGGAGTGATAGCGAGCTGCATTGTCACTGCAGGAGTGAGAGAGAGCTGCATTGTCAGTAAGGAGTGAGACAGTGCTGCATTGTCAGTACAGGAGTGAGAGAGAGCTCCATTGTCAGTATATGTATGAGGGAGAGCTGCCATGTCAGTACAGGAGTGAGAGAGAGCTGCATTGTCAGTACAGGAGTGAGAGAGAGCTGCATTGTCAGTAGAGGAGTGCGAGAGAGCTGTATTGTCAGTATAGGAGTGAGCGAGATCTGTATTGTCCGTACAGGAGTGAAAGAGAGCTACATTGTCAGTACAGGAGTGAGAGAGTGCTGCATTGTCAGTATAGGAGTGAGAGAGAGCTGCATTGTTAGTATAGGAGTGAGAGAGAGCTGCATTGTCAGTACAGGAGTGAGAGAGAGCTGCATTGTCAGTATAGGAGTGAGAGAGAGCTGTATTGTCAGTATAGGAGTGAGGGAGAGCTGCAATGTCAGTACCGGAGTGAGAGAGAGCTGTATTGTCAGTATAAGAGTGAGAGAGAGCTCCATTGTCAGTACAGGAGTGAGAGAGAACTGCATTGTCAGTATAGGAGCGAGAGAGTGCTCCATTGTCAGTACAGAAGCGAGAGAGAGCTGCAATGTCAGTATAGGAGTGAGAGAGAGCTGTATTGTCTGTACAGGAGTGAGAGTGAGCTGCATTGTCAGTACAGGAGTGGGAGAGAGCTGCATTTTCACTATTGGAGCGAGAGAGTTCTCCATTATCAGTAGAGGAGTGAGAGAGAGCAGCAATGTCAGTACAGGGGTGAGAGAGAGCTGCATTGTCAGTACAGGAGTGAGAGACAGCTGCATTGTCAGTATAGGAGTGAGAGAGAGCTCCATTGTCAGTACAGGAGTGAGAAAGAGCTGAATTGTCAGCATAGCAGTGAGAGAGATCTGCATTGGCACTGCAGGAGTGAGAGAGAGCTGCATTGTCAGTACAGGAGTGAGAGACAGCTGCATTGTCAGTATAGGAGTGAGAGAGAGCTGCATTGTTACTGCAGGAGTGAGAGAGAGCTGCATTGTCAGTACAGGAGTGAGAAAGAGCTGCATTGTCAGCATAGCAGTGAGAGAGAGCTGTATTGTCTTTACAGGAGTGAGAGAGCTGCATTGTCAGCACAGGAGTGAGAGAAAACTGCATTGTCAGTACAGGGGTGAGGGAGAGCTGCATTGTCAGTATAGGAGTGAGAGAGAGCTGTATTGTCTGTACAGGAGTGAGAGTGAGCTGCATTGTCAGTACAGGAGTGAGAGAGTGCTGCATTGTCAGTGTAGGAGTGAGTGAGAGCTGCCTTGTCAGTACAGGAGTGAGAGAGAGCTGCATTGTCAGTACAGGAGTGAGAGAGAGCTGTATTGTCTGTACAGGAGTGAGAGAGAGCTGCATTGACAGTACAGGAGTGAGAGAGAGCTGCATTGTCAGTGCAGGAGTGACAGAGAGCTACATTTTCTGTACAGGAGTGACAGAGAGCTGCATTGTCAATGCAGGAGTGAGAGAGAGCTGCATTGTCAGCATAGGAGTGAGAGAGAGTTGTATTGTCAGTACAGGAGTGATAGCGAGCTGCATTGTCACTGCAGGTGTGAGAGAGAGCTGCATTGTCAGTAAGGAGTGAGACAGTGCTGCATTGTCAGTACAGGAGTGAGAGAGAGCTCCATTGTCAGTATAGGAGTGAGAGGGAGCTGCATTGTCAGTACAGGAGTGAGAGAGAGCTGCATTGTCAGTACAGGAGTGAGAGAGAGCTCCATTGTCAGTATAGGAGTGAGAAAGTGCTGCATTGTCAGTACAGGAGTGATAGCGAGCTGCATTGTCACTGCAGGTGTCAGAGAGAGCTGCATTGTCAGTAAGGAGTGAGACAGTGCTGCATTGTCAGTACATGAGTGAGAGAAAGCTCCATTGTCAGTATAGGAGTGAGAGGGAGCTGTATTGTCAGTATAGGAGTGAGAGAGAGCTGCATTGTCAGTATAGGAGTGAGGGAGATCTGCAATGTCAGTACCGGAGTGAGAGAGAGCTGTATTGTCAGTATAGGAGTGAGAGAGAGCTGCATTGTCAGTATAGGAGTGAGAGAGACTGCATTGTCAGTGTAGGAGTGAGGGAGAGCTGCAATGTCAGTATAGGAGTGAGAGAGAGCTGCATTGTCAGTATAGGAGTGAGAGACAGCTGCATTGTCAGTGCAGGAGTGAGGGAGAGCTGCAATGTCAGTACAGGAGTGAGAGAGAATTGCATTGTCAGTAATGGATTTAGAGAGAGCTGCATTGACTGTACAGGAGTTATAGAGCGCTACATTGTCATTGCAGGTATGAGAGAGAGCTGTATTGTCTGTACAGGAGTGAGAGAGAGCTGTATTGTCTGTACAGGAGTGAGAGAGAGCTGCACTGTCCGTACAGGAGTGAGAGAGAGCTGTATTGTCTGTACAGGAGTTATAGAGCGCTACATTGTCATTGCAGGTATGAGAGAGAGCTGTATTGTCTGTACAGGAGTGAGAGAGAGCTGCACTGTCTGTACAGGAGTGAGAGAGAGAGCTGCATTGTCACTGCAGGAGTGAGAGAGAGCTGTATTGTCTCTACAGGTGTGAGGCAGAGCTGCATTGTCAGTACAGGAGTGAGAGAGATCTGCATTGGCACTGCAGGAGTGAGAGAGAGCTGCATTGTCAGTACAGGAGTGAGAGAGAGATGCATTGTCAGTATAGGAGTGAGAGAGAGCTGCAATGTCAGTACAGGAGTGAGAGAGAGCTGCATTGTCTCTACAGGAGTAAGGGAGAGCTGCATTGTCAGTATAGGAGTGCGAGAGAGAGCTGCATTGTCACTGCAGGAGTGAGAGAGAGCTGCTTTGTCAGTACAGGAGTGAGAGAGAGCTAGATTGTCAGTACAGGAGTGAGAGAGAGCTGCATTGTCAGTATAGGAGTGAGAGAGAGCTGCATTGTCAGTACAGGACTGAGAGAGAACTGCATTGTCTGTACAGGAGTGAGAGAGTGCTGCATTGTCAGTGTAGGAGTGAGAGAGAGCTGCATTGTCAGTACAGGAGTGAGAGAGAGTTGCATTGTCAGTAGAGGAGTGAGAGAGAGCTGCATTGTCAGTACAGGAGTGAGAGAGAGCTGTATTGTGTGTACAGGAGTGAGTGAGAGCTGCATTGTCAGTATAGGTGTGAGAGAGAGCTGCATTATCAGCACAGGAGTGAGCAAGAGCTCCATTGTCAGTATAGCAGTGAGAGAGAGCTGCATTGTCAGTACAGGAGTGATAGCGAGCTGCATTGTCACTGCAGGAGTGAGAGAGAGCTGCATTGTCAGTAAGGAGTGAGACAGTGCTGCATTGTCAGTACAGGAGTGAGAGAGAGCTCCATTGTCAGTATATGTATGAGGGAGAGCTGCCATGTCAGTACAGGAGTGAGAGAGAGCTGCATTGTCAGTACAGGAGTGAGAGAGAGCTGCATTGTCAGTAGAGGAGTGCGAGAGAGCTGTATTGTCAGTATAGGAGTGAGCGAGATCTGTATTGTCCGTACAGGAGTGAAAGAGAGCTACATTGTCAGTACAGGAGTGAGAGAGTGCTGCATTGTCAGTATAGGAGTGAGAGAGAGCTGCATTGTTAGTATAGGAGTGAGAGAGAGCTGCATTGTCAGTACAGGAGTGAGAGAGAGCTGCATTGTCAGTATAGGAGTGAGAGAGAGCTGTATTGTCAGTATAGGAGTGAGGGAGAGCTGCAATGTCAGTACCGGAGTGAGAGAGAGCTGTATTGTCAGTATAAGAGTGAGAGAGAGCTCCATTGTCAGTACAGGAGTGAGAGAGAACTGCATTGTCAGTATAGGAGCGAGAGAGTGCTCCATTGTCAGTACAGAAGCGAGAGAGAGCTGCAATGTCAGTATAGGAGTGAGAGAGAGCTGTATTGTCTGTACAGGAGTGAGAGTGAGCTGCATTGTCAGTACAGGAGTGGGAGAGAGCTGCATTTTCACTATTGGAGCGAGAGAGTTCTCCATTATCAGTAGAGGAGTGAGAGAGAGCAGCAATGTCAGTACAGGGGTGAGAGAGAGCTGCATTGTCAGTACAGGAGTGAGAGACAGCTGCATTGTCAGTATAGGAGTGAGAGAGAGCTCCATTGTCAGTACAGGAGTGAGAAAGAGCTGAATTGTCAGCATAGCAGTGAGAGAGATCTGCATTGGCACTGCAGGAGTGAGAGAGAGCTGCATTGTCAGTACAGGAGTGAGAGAGAGATGCATTGTCAGTATAGGAGTGAGAGAGAGCTGCAATGTCAGTACAGGGGTGAGAGAGAGCTGCATTGTCAGTACAGGAGTGAGAGACAGCTGCATTGTCAGTATAGGAGTGAGAGAGAGCTGCATTGTTACTGCAGGAGTGAGAGAGAGCTGCATTGTCAGTACAGGAGTGAGAAAGAGCTGCATTGTCAGCATAGCAGTGAGAGAGAGCTGTATTGTCTTTACAGGAGTGAGAGAGCTGCATTGTCAGCACAGGAGTGAGAGAAAACTGCATTGTCAGTACAGGGGTGAGGGAGAGCTGCATTGTCAGTATAGGAGTGAGAGAGAGCTGTATTGTCTGTACAGGAGTGAGAGTGAGCTGCATTGTCAGTACAGGAGTGAGAGAGTGCTGCATTGTCAGTGTAGGAGTGAGAGAGAGCTGCCTTGTCAGTACAGGAGTGAGAGAGAGCTGCATTGTCAGTACAGGAGTGAGAGAGAGCTGTATTGTCTGTACAGGAGTGAGAGAGAGCTGCATTGACAGTACAGGAGTGAGAGAGAGCTGCATTGTCAGTGCAGGAGTGACAGAGAGCTACATTTTCTGTACAGGAGTGAGAGAGAGCTGCATTGTCAATGCAGGAGTGAGAGAGAGCTGCATTGTCAGCATAGGAGTGAGAGAGAGTTGTATTGTCAGTACAGGAGTGATAGCGAGCTGCATTGTCACTGCAGGTGTGAGAGAGAGCTGCATTGTCAGTAAGGAGTGAGACAGTGCTGCATTGTCAGTACAGGAGTGAGAGAGAGCTCCATTGTCAGTATAGGAGTGAGAGGGAGCTGCATTGTCAGTACAGGAGTGAGAGAGAGCTGCATTGTCAGTACAGGAGTGAGAGAGAGCTCCATTGTCAGTATAGGAGTGAGAAAGTGCTGCATTGTCAGTACAGGAGTGATAGCGAGCTGCATTGTCACTGCAGGTGTCAGAGAGAGCTGCATTGTCAGTAAGGAGTGAGACAGTGATGCATTGTCAGTACATGAGTGAGAGAAAGCTCCATTGTCAGTATAGGAGTGAGAGGGAGCTGTATTGTCAGTATAGGAGTGAGAGAGAGCTGCATTGTCAGTATAGGAGTGAGGGAGATCTGCAATGTCAGTACCGGAGTGAGAGAGAGCTGTATTGTCAGTATAGGAGTGAGAGAGAGCTGCATTGTCAGTATAGGAGTGAGAGAGACTGCATTGTCAGTGTAGGAGTGAGGGAGAGCTGCAATGTCAGTATAGGAGTGAGAGAGAGCTGCATTGTCAGTATAGGAGTGAGAGACAGCTGCATTGTCAGTGCAGGAGTGAGGGAGAGCTGCAATGTCAGTACAGGAGTGAGAGAGAATTGCATTGTCAGTAATGGATTTAGAGAGAGCTGCATTGACTGTACAGGAGTTATAGAGCGCTACATTGTCATTGCAGGTATGAGAGAGAGCTGTATTGTCTGTACAGGAGTGAGAGAGAGCTGTATTGTCTGTACAGGAGTGAGAGAGAGCTGCACTGTCCGTACAGGAGTGAGAGAGAGCTGTATTGTCTGTACAGGAGTTATAGAGCGCTACATTGTCATTGCAGGTATGAGAGAGAGCTGTATTGTCTGTACAGGAGTGAGAGAGAGCTGCACTGTCTGTACAGGAGTGAGAGAGAGAGCTGCATTGTCACTGCAGGAGTGAGAGAGAGCTGTATTGTCTCTACAGGTGTGAGGCAGAGCTGCATTGTCAGTACAGGAGTGAGAGAGATCTGCATTGGCACTGCAGGAGTGAGAGAGAGCTGCATTGTCAGTACAGGAGTGAGAGAGAGATGCATTGTCAGTACAGGAGTGAGAGAGAGATGCATTGTCAGTATAGGAGTGAGAGAGAGCTGCAATGTCAGTACAGGAGTGAGAGAGAGCTGCATTGTCAGTGCAGGAGTGAGAGCTACATTTTCTGTACAGGAGTGAGAGAGAGCTGCATTGTCAATGCAGGAGTGAGAGAGAGCTGCATTGTCACGGCAGGAGTGAGAGAGAGCTGCATTGTCAGTATAGGAGTGAGAGAGAGCTACATTGTCAGTATAGGTGTGAGAGAGAGCTACATTGTCAGTATAGGTGTGAGAGAGAGCTGCATTATCAGCACAGGAGTGAGCGAGAGCTCCATTGTCAGTATAGCAGTGAGAGAGTGCTGCATTGTCAGTACAGGAGTGATAGCGAGCTGCATTGTCACTGCAGGTGTGAGAGAGAGCTGCATTGTCAGTAAGGAGTGAGACATTGCTGCATTGTCAGTACATGAGTGAGAGAAAGCTCCATTGTCAATATAGGAGTGAGAGGGAGCTGTATTGTCAGTATAGGAGTGAGAGAGAGCTGCATTGTCAGTATAGGAGTGAGGGAGATCTGCAATGTCAGTACCGGAGTGAGAGAGAGCTGTATTGTCAGTATAGGAGTGAGAGAGAGCTGCATTGTCAGTATAGGAGTGAGAGAGACTGCATTGTCAGTGTAGGAGTGAGGGAGAGCTGCAATGTCAGTATAGGAGTGAGAGAGAGCTGCATTGTCAGTATAGGTGTGAGAGGGAGCTGCATTGTCAGTACAGGAGTGAAAGAGAGCTGCATTGTCAGTACAGGAGTGAGAGAGAACTGCATTGTCAGTACAGGAGTGAGAGAGAGCTACATTGTCAGTACAGGAGTGAGAGAGTGCTGCATTGTCAGTATAGGAGTGAGAGAGAGCTGCATTGTTAGTATAGGAGTGAGAGAGAGCTGCATTGCCAGTACAGGAGTGAGAGAGAGCTGCAATGTCAGTATAGGACTGAGAGAGAGCTGTATTGTCAGTATAAGAGTGAGAGAGAGCTCCATTGTCAGTATAAGAGTGAGAGAGAGCTGCATTGTCAGTGCAGGAGTGAGGAAGAGCTACATTGTCAGTATAAGAGTGAGAGAGAACTAGATTGTCAGTACAGGAGTGGGAGTGAGCTGCATTGTCATTATAGAAGTGAGAGAGAGCTGCAATGTGAGTTGAGGAGTGAGAGAGAGCTGCATTGTCACTGCAGGAGTGACAGAGAGCTGCATTGTCAGTAGAGGAGTGAGAGAGTGCTGCATTGTCAGTAAGGAGTGAGAGAGAGCTGCATTGTCAGTATAGGAGTGAGTGAGAGCTGCATTGTCAGTATAGGAGTGATAGAGAGCTGCATTGCCAGTACAGGAGTGAGAGAGAGCTGCAATGTCAGTATAGGAGTGAGAGAGAGTGGCATTGTCAGTACAGGAGTGACAGAGAGCTGCCTTGTCAGTAGAGGAGTGAGAGAGAGCTGCATTGTCAGTACAGGAGTGAGAGAGTGCTGCATTGTCAGTGTAGGAGTGAGAGAGAGCTGCATTGTCAGTACAGGAGTGAGAGAGAGTTGCATTGTCAGTAGAGGAGTGAGAGAGAGCTGCATTGTCAGTACAGGAGTGAGAGAGAGCTGTATTGTGTGTACAGGAGTGAGTGAGAGCTGCATTGTCAGTATAGGTGTGAGAGAGAGCTGCATTATCAGCACAGGAGTGAGCAAGAGCTCCATTGTCAGTATAGCAGTGAGAGAGAGCTGCATTGTCAGTACAGGAGTGATAGCGAGCTGCATTGTCACTGCAGGAGTGAGAGAGAGCTGCATTGTCAGTAAGGAGTGAGACAGTGGTGCATTGTCAGTACAGGAGTGAGAGAGAGCTCCATTGTCAGTATATGTATGAGGGAGAGCTGCCATGTCAGTACAGGAGTGAGAGAGAGCTGCATTGTCAGTACAGGAGTGAGAGAGAGCTGCATTGTCAGTAGAGGAGTGCGAGAGAGCTGTATTGTCAGTATAGGAGTGAGCGAGATCTGTATTGTCCGTACAGGAGTGAAAGAGAGCTACATTGTCAGTACAGGAGTGAGAGAGTGCTGCATTGTCAGTATAGGAGTGAGAGAGAGCTGCATTGTTAGTATAGGAGTGAGAGAGAGCTGCATTGTCAGTACAGGAGTGAGAGAGAGCTGCATTGTCAGTATAGGAGTGAGAGAGAGCTGTATTGTCAGTATAGGAGTGAGGGAGAGCTGCAATGTCAGTACCGGAGTGAGAGAGAGCTGTATTGTCAGTATAAGAGTGAGAGAGAGCTCCATTGTCAGTACAGGAGTGAGAGAGAACTGCATTGTCAGTATAGGAGCGAGAGAGTGCTCCATTGTCAGTACAGAAGCGAGAGAGAGCTGCAATGTCAGTATAGGAGTGAGAGAGAGCTGTATTGTCTGTACAGGAGTGAGAGTGAGCTGCATTGTCAGTACAGGAGTGGGAGAGAGCTGCATTTTCACTATTGGAGCGAGAGAGTTCTCCATTATCAGTAGAGGAGTGAGAGAGAGCAGCAATGTCAGTACAGGGGTGAGAGAGAGCTGCATTGTCAGTACAGGAGTGAGAGACAGCTGCATTGTCAGTATAGGAGTGAGAGAGAGCTCCATTGTCAGTACAGGAGTGAGAAAGAGCTGAATTGTCAGCATAGCAGTGAGAGAGATCTGCATTGGCACTGCAGGAGTGAGAGAGAGCTGCATTGTCAGTACAGGAGTGAGAGAGAGATGCATTGTCAGTATAGGAGTGAGAGAGAGCTGCAATGTCAGTACAGGGGTGAGAGAGAGCTGCATTGTCAGTACAGGAGTGAGAGACAGCTGCATTGTCAGTATAGGAGTGAGAGAGAGCTGCATTGTTACTGCAGGAGTGAGAGAGAGCTGCATTGTCAGTACAGGAGTGAGAAAGAGCTGCATTGTCAGCATAGCAGTGAGAGAGAGCTGTATTGTCTTTACAGGAGTGAGAGAGCTGCATTGTCAGCACAGGAGTGAGAGAAAACTGCATTGTCAGTACAGGGGTGAGGGAGAGCTGCATTGTCAGTATAGGAGTGAGAGAGAGCTGTATTGTCTGTACAGGAGTGAGAGTGAGCTGCATTGTCAGTACAGGAGTGAGAGAGTGCTGCATTGTCAGTGTAGGAGTGAGAGAGAGCTGCCTTGTCAGTACAGGAGTGAGAGAGAGCTGCATTGTCAGTACAGGAGTGAGAGAGAGCTGTATTGTCTGTACAGGAGTGAGAGAGAGCTGCATTGACAGTACAGGAGTGAGAGAGAGCTGCATTGTCAGTGCAGGAGTGACAGAGAGCTACATTTTCTGTACAGGAGTGAGAGAGAGCTGCATTGTCAATGCAGGAGTGAGAGAGAGCTGCATTGTCAGCATAGGAGTGAGAGAGAGTTGTATTGTCAGTACAGGAGTGATAGCGAGCTGCATTGTCACTGCAGGTGTGAGAGAGAGCTGCATTGTCAGTAAGGAGTGAGACAGTGCTGCATTGTCAGTACAGGAGTGAGAGAGAGCTCCATTGTCAGTATAGGAGTGAGAGGGAGCTGCATTGTCAGTACAGGAGTGAGAGAGAGCTGCATTGTCAGTACAGGAGTGAGAGAGAGCTCCATTGTCAGTATAGGAGTGAGAAAGTGCTGCATTGTCAGTACAGGAGTGATAGCGAGCTGCATTGTCACTGCAGGTGTCAGAGAGAGCTGCATTGTCAGTAAGGAGTGAGACAGTGCTGCATTGTCAGTACATGAGTGAGAGAAAGCTCCATTGTCAGTATAGGAGTGAGAGGGAGCTGTATTGTCAGTATAGGAGTGAGAGAGAGCTGCATTGTCAGTATAGGAGTGAGGGAGATCTGCAATGTCAGTACCGGAGTGAGAGAGAGCTGTATTGTCAGTATAGGAGTGAGAGAGAGCTGCATTGTCAGTATAGGAGTGAGAGAGACTGCATTGTCAGTGTAGGAGTGAGGGAGAGCTGCAATGTCAGTATAGGAGTGAGAGAGAGCTGCATTGTCAGTATAGGAGTGAGAGACAGCTGCATTGTCAGTGCAGGAGTGAGGGAGAGCTGCAATGTCAGTACAGGAGTGAGAGAGAATTGCATTGTCAGTAATGGATTTAGAGAGAGCTGCATTGACTGTACAGGAGTTATAGAGCGCTACATTGTCATTGCAGGTATGAGAGA
Organism: Isurus oxyrinchus; assembly: GCA_026770705.1. Lineage (NCBI taxonomy): Eukaryota > Metazoa > Chordata > Chondrichthyes > Lamniformes > Lamnidae > Isurus > Isurus oxyrinchus. The sequence goes on along the minus strand of JANJGN010000263.1, from coordinate 289,585 downwards.
GAGCTGTATTGTCTGTACAGGAGTGAGAGAGAGCTGTATTGTCTGTACAGGAGTGAGAGAGAGCTGCACTGTCCGTACAGGAGTGAGAGAGAGCTGTATTGTCTGTACAGGAGTTATAGAGCGCTACATTGTCATTGCAGGTATGAGAGAGAGCTGTATTGTCTGTACAGGAGTGAGAGAGAGCTGCACTGTCTGTACAGGAGTGAGAGAGAGAGCTGCATTGTCACTGCAGGAGTGAGAGAGAGCTGTATTGTCTCTACAGGTGTGAGGCAGAGCTGCATTGTCAGTACAGGAGTGAGAGAGATCTGCATTGGCACTGCAGGAGTGAGAGAGAGCTGCATTGTCAGTACAGGAGTGAGAGAGAGATGCATTGTCAGTACAGGAGTGAGAGAGAGATGCATTGTCAGTATAGGAGTGAGAGAGAGCTGCAATGTCAGTACAGGAGTGAGAGAGAGCTGCATTGTCAGTGCAGGAGTGAGAGCTACATTTTCTGTACAGGAGTGAGAGAGAGCTGCATTGTCAATGCAGGAGTGAGAGAGAGCTGCATTGTCACGGCAGGAGTGAGAGAGAGCTGCATTGTCAGTATAGGAGTGAGAGAGAGCTACATTGTCAGTATAGGTGTGAGAGAGAGCTACATTGTCAGTATAGGTGTGAGAGAGAGCTGCATTATCAGCACAGGAGTGAGCGAGAGCTCCATTGTCAGTATAGCAGTGAGAGAGTGCTGCATTGTCAGTACAGGAGTGATAGCGAGCTGCATTGTCACTGCAGGTGTGAGAGAGAGCTGCATTGTCAGTAAGGAGTGAGACATTGCTGCATTGTCAGTACATGAGTGAGAGAAAGCTCCATTGTCAATATAGGAGTGAGAGGGAGCTGTATTGTCAGTATAGGAGTGAGAGAGAGCTGCATTGTCAGTATAGGAGTGAGGGAGATCTGCAATGTCAGTACCGGAGTGAGAGAGAGCTGTATTGTCAGTATAGGAGTGAGAGAGAGCTGCATTGTCAGTATAGGAGTGAGAGAGACTGCATTGTCAGTGTAGGAGTGAGGGAGAGCTGCAATGTCAGTATAGGAGTGAGAGAGAGCTGCATTGTCAGTATAGGTGTGAGAGGGAGCTGCATTGTCAGTACAGGAGTGAAAGAGAGCTGCATTGTCAGTACAGGAGTGAGAGAGAACTGCATTGTCAGTACAGGAGTGAGAGAGAGCTACATTGTCAGTACAGGAGTGAGAGAGTGCTGCATTGTCAGTATAGGAGTGAGAGAGAGCTGCATTGTTAGTATAGGAGTGAGAGAGAGCTGCATTGCCAGTACAGGAGTGAGAGAGAGCTGCAATGTCAGTATAGGACTGAGAGAGAGCTGTATTGTCAGTATAAGAGTGAGAGAGAGCTCCATTGTCAGTATAAGAGTGAGAGAGAGCTGCATTGTCAGTGCAGGAGTGAGGAAGAGCTACATTGTCAGTATAAGAGTGAGAGAGAACTAGATTGTCAGTACAGGAGTGGGAGTGAGCTGCATTGTCATTATAGAAGTGAGAGAGAGCTGCAATGTGAGTTGAGGAGTGAGAGAGAGCTGCATTGTCACTGCAGGAGTGACAGAGAGCTGCATTGTCAGTAGAGGAGTGAGAGAGTGCTGCATTGTCAGTAAGGAGTGAGAGAGAGCTGCATTGTCAGTATAGGAGTGAGTGAGAGCTGCATTGTCAGTATAGGAGTGATAGAGAGCTGCATTGCCAGTACAGGAGTGAGAGAGAGCTGCAATGTCAGTATAGGAGTGAGAGAGAGTGGCATTGTCAGTACAGGAGTGACAGAGAGCTGCCTTGTCAGTAGAGGAGTGAGAGAGAGCTGCATTGTCAGTACAGGAGTGAGAGAGAGCTGCATTGTCACTGCAGGAGTGACAGAGAGCTGCCTTGTCAGTAGAGGAGTGAGAGAGAGCTGCATTGTCAGTACAGGAGTGAGAGAGAGCTGCATTGTCAGTACAGGAGTGAGAGAGAGCTGCTTTGTCAGAATAGGAGTGAGAGAGAGCTGCATTGTCACTGCAGGAGTGAGAGAGAGCTGCATTGTCAGTATAGGAGTGAGAGAGAGCTGCATTGTCAATACAGGTGTGAGAGAGAGCTGCATTGTCAGTATAGGTGTGAGAGAGAGCTGCATTATCAGCACAGGAGTGAGCGAGAGCTCCATTGTCAGTATAGCAGTGAGAGAGTGCTGCATTGTCAGTACCGGAGTGATAGCGAGCTGCATTGTCACTGCAGGAGTGAGAGAGAGCTGCATTGTCAGGAAGGAGTGAGACAGTGCTGCATTGTCAGTACAGGACTGAGAGAGAGCTCCATTGTCAGTATATGTGTGAGAGAGAGCTGCATTGTTAGTACAGGAGTGAGAGAGAGCTGCATTGTCAGTATAGGAGCGAGAGAGTGCTCCATTGTCAGTACAGGAGCGAGAGAGAGCTGCAATGTCAGTATAGGAGTGAGAGACTGCTGCATTGTCAGTATACGACTGGGAGAGAGCTGCATTTTCACTATTGGAGCGAGAGAGTTCTCCATTATCAGTAGAGGAGTGAGAGAGAGCAGCAATGTCAGTACAGGGGTGAGAGAGAGCTGCATTGTCAGTACAGCAGTGAGAGAGAGCTGCATTGTCAGTACAGGAGTGAGAGAGAACTGCATTGACAGTACAGGTGTGAGGGAGAGCTGCAATGTCAGTATACGAGTGAGAGAGAGCTGCATTGTCTGTACAGGAGTGAGAGTGAGCTGCATTGTCTGTACAGGACTGAGAGAGAGCTGCAGTGTCTGTACAGGAGTGACAGAGTGCTGCATTGTCAGTGTAGGAGTGAGAGAGAGCTGCATTGTTAGTATAGGAGTGAGGGAGTGCTGCATTGTCAGTGTAGGAGTGAGAGAGAGCTGCATTGTTAGTATAGGAGTTTTAGAGAGCTGCATTGTCAGTATAGGAGTGAGAGAGAGCTGTATTGTCAGTATAGGAGTGAGGGAGAGCTGCAATGTCAGTACCGGAGTGAGAGAGAGCTGTATTGTCAGTATAAGAGTGAGAGAGAGCTCCATTGTCAGTATTGGAGTGAGAGAGAGCTGTATTGTCAGTATAGGAGTGAGGGAGAGCTGCAATGTCAGTACCGGAGTGAGAGACAGCTGTATTGTCAGTATAAGAGTGAGAGAGAGCTCCATTGTCAGTATAGGAGTGAGAGAGAGCTGCATTGTCAGTATATGTGTGAGGGAGAGCTGCATTGTCAGTACAGGAGTGGGAGAGAGCTGCATTGTCAGTACAGGAGTGACAGAGAGCTGCATTGTCAGTGTAGGAGTGAGAGAGAGCTGCATTGTCAGTACAGGAGTGAGAGAGAGCTGCATTGTCAGTACAGGAGTGAGAGAGAGCTGCATTGTCAGTCGAGGAGTGAGAGAGATCTGTATTGTCAGTTTCGGAGTGAGAGAGAGCTGTATTGTCTGTACAGGAGTGAAAGAGAGCTGCATTGTCAGTACAGGAGTGAGAGAGAACTGCATTGTCAGTAGAGGAGTGAGAGAGAGCTACATTGTCAGTACAGGAGTGAGAGAGTGCTGCATTGTCAGTATAGGAGTGAGAGAGAGCTGCATTGTTAGTATAGGAGTGAGAGAGAGCTGCATTGTCAGTACAGGAGTGAGGGAGAGCTGCATTGTTTGTATAGGAGTGAGAGAGAGCTGCATTGTCAGTACAGGAGTGAGAGAGAGCTGCATTGTCAGTATAGGAGTGAGAGAGAGCTGCATTGTCAGTATAGGAGTGGGAGAGAGCTGCATTGTCAGTATAGGAGTGGGAGAGAACTGCATTGTCAGTATAGGAGCGAGAGAGTGCTCCATTGTCAGTACAGGAGCGAGAGAGAGCTGCAATGTCAGTATAGGAGTGAGAGAGAGCTGTATTGTCAGTATAGGAGTGAGAGAGAGCTGCATTGTCAGTACAGGAGTGAGAGAGAGCTGCATTGTCAGTACAGGAGTGAGAGAGAACTGCATTGTCAGTACAGGAGTGAGAGAGTGCTGCATTGTCAGTATAGGAGTGAGAGAGTGCTGCATTGTCAGCACAGGAGTGAGAGTGAGCTGCATTGTCAGTACAGGAGTGAGAGAGAGCTGCATTGTCAGTATAGGAGTGAGAGAGAGCTGCATCGTCAGTACAGGAGTGAGAGAGAGCTGCAATGACAGTATTGGCGTGAGAGAGAGCTGCAATGACAGTATAGGAGTGAGAGACTGCTGCAATGTCAGTATAGGAGTGGGAGAGTGCTGCATTTTCACTATTGGAGCGAGAGAGTTCTCCCTTATCAGTAGAGGAGTGACAGAGAGCAGCAATGTCAGTACAGGGGTGAGAGAGAGCTGCATTGTCAGTACAGTAGTGAGAGAGAGCTGCATTGTCAGTACAGGAGTGAGAGAGAGCTGCATTGTCAGTATAGGAGTGAGAGAGAGCTGCATTGTCAGTACAGGAGTGAGGGAGAGCTGCAATGTCAGTATACGAGTGAGAGAGAGAGCTGTATTGTCTGTACAGGAGTGAGAGTGAGCTGCATTGTCTGTACAGGACTGAGAGAGAACTGCATTGTCTGTACAGGAGTGAGAGAGTGCTGCATTGTCAGCACAGGAGTGAGAGAAAACTGCATTGTCAGTACAGGAGTGAGAGAGAGCTGCATTGTCAGTATAGGAGTGAGAGAGAGCTGTATTGTCACTATAGGAGTGAGGGAGAGCTGCAATGTCAGTACCGGAGTGAGAGAGAGCTCCATTGTCAGTATAGGAGTGAGAGAGAGCTGCATTGTCAGTATAATTGTGAGGGAGAGCTGCATTGTCAGTACAGGAGTGAGAGAGAGCTGCATTGTCAGTACAGGAGTGAGAGAGCACTGCAATGTCAGTATAGGAGTGAGAGAGAGCAGCAATGTCATTACAGGGGTGAGAGAGAGCTGCATTGTCAGTCGAGGAGTGAGAGATCTGTATTGTCAGTTTCGGCGTGAGAGAGAGCTGTATTGTCTGTACAGGAGTGAAAGAGAGCTGCGTTGTCAGTACAGGAGTGAGAGAGAACTGCATTGTCAGTAGAGGAGTGAGAGAGAGCTACATTGTCAGTACAGGAGTGAGAGAGTGCTGCATTGTCAGTATAGGAGTGAGAGAGAGATGCATTGTTAGTATAGGAGTGAGAGAGAGCTGCATTGTCAGTACAGGAGTGAGAGAGAGCTGCATTGTTAGTATAGGAGTGAGAGAGAGCTGCATTGTCAGTACAGGAGTGAGAGAGAGAGCTGCATTGTCAGTATAGGAGTGAGAGAGAGCTGCATTGTCAGTCGAGGAGTGAGAGAGATCTGTATTGTCAGTTTCGGAGTGAGAGAGAGCTGTATTGTCTGTACAGGAGTGAGAGAGAACTGCATTGTCAGTAGAGGAGTGAGAGAGAGCTACATTGTCAGTACAGGAGTGAGAGAGTGCTGCATTGTCAGTATAGGAGTGAGAGAGAGCTGCATTGTTAGTATAGGAGTGAGAGAGAGCTGCATTGTCAACACAGGAGTGAGAGAGAGCTGTATTGTCTGTACAGGAGTGAAAGAGAGCTGCATTGTCAGTACAGGAGTGAGAGAGAACTGCATTGTCAGTACAGGAGTGAGAGAGAGCTGCATTGTTAGTATAGGAGTGAGAGAGAGCTGCATTGTCAGTACAGGAGTGAGAGAGAGAGCTGCATTGTCAGTATAGGAGTGAGAGAGAGCTGTATTGTCAGTATAGGAGTAAGAGAGAGCTGCAATGTCAGTACCGGAGTGAGAGAGAGCTGTATTGTCAGTATAAGAGTGAGAGAGAACTCCATTGTCAGTATAGGAGTGAGAGAGAGCTGCATTGTCAGTGCAGGTGTGAGGGAGAGCTACATTGTCAGTATAGGAGTGGGAGAGATCTGCATTGTCAGTATAGGAGTGGGAGAGAACTGCATTGTCAGTATAGGAGCGAGAGAGAGCTGCAATGTCAGTATAGGAGTGAGAGAGAGCTGTATTGTCAGTATAGGAGTGAGAGTGAGCTGTATTGTCTGTACAGGAGTGAAAGAGAGCTGTATTGTCAGTATAGGAGTGAGAGAGAGCTGTATTGTCTGTACAGGAGTGAGAGAGAGCTGCATCGTCAGTACAGGAGTGAGAGAGAGCTGCAATGACAGTATAGGAGTGAGAGAGAGCTGCAATGACAGTATAGGAGTGAGAGAGACCTGCATTTTCACTATTGGAGCGAGAGAGTTCTCCATTATCAGTAGAGGAGTGAGAGAGAGCAGCAATGTCAGTACAGGGGTGAGAGAGAGCTGCATTGTCAGTATAGGAGTGAGAGAGAGCTGTATTGTCACTATAGGAGTGAGGGAGAGCTGCAATGTCAGTACCGGAGTGAGAGAGAGCTCCATTGTCAGTATAGGAGTGAGAGAGAGCTGCATTGTCAGTATAATTGTGAGGGAGAGCTGCATTGTCAGTACAGGAGTGAGAGAGAGCTGCATTGTCAGTACAGGAGTGAGAGAGCACTGCAATGTCAGTATAGGAGTGAGAGAGAGCAGCAATGTCAGTACAGGGGTGAGAGAGAGCTGCATTGTCAGTCGAGGAGTGAGAGATCTGTATTGTCAGTTTCGGCGTGAGAGCGAGCTGTATTGTCTGTACAGGAGTGAAAGAGAGCTGCATTGTCAGTACAGGAGTGAGAGAGAACTGCATTGTCAGTAGAGGAGTGAGAGAGAGCTACATTGTCAGTACAGGAGTGAGAGAGTGCTGCATTGTCAGTATAGGAGTGAGAGAGAGATGCATTGTTAGTATAGGAGTGAGAGAGAGCTGCATTGTCAGTACAGGAGTGAGAGAGAGCTGCATTGTTAGTATAGGAGTGAGAGAGAGCTGCATTGTCAGTACAGGAGTGAGAGAGAGAGCTGCATTGTCAGTATAGGAGTGAGAGAGAGCTGCATTGTCAGTATAGGAGTGAGAGAGAGCTGCATTGTCAGTATAGGAGTGGGAGAGAACTGCATTGTCAGTACAGGAGTGAGGGAGAGCTGCATTGTTAGTATAGGAGTGAGAGAGAGCTGCATTGTCAGTACAGGAGTGAGAGAGAGCTGCATTGTCAGTATAGGAGTGAGAGAGAGCTGCATTGTCATTATAGGAGTGGGAGAGAACTGCATTGTCAGTACAGGAGTGAGGGAGAGCTGCATTGTTAGTATAGGAGTGAGAGAGAGCTGCATTGTCAGTATAGGAGTGAGAGAGCTGTATTGTCAGTATAGGAGTGAGAGAGCTGCAATGTCAGTGCAGGAGTGAGAGAGAGCTGCATTGTCAGTATAGGAGTGAGAGAGCTGCAATGTCAGTACCGGAGTGAGAGAGAGCTGTATTGTCAGTATAAGAGTGAGAGAGAACTCCATTGTCAGTATAGGAGTGAGAGAGAGCTGCATTGTCAGTATAGGAGTGGGAGAGAACTGCATTGTCAGTATAGGAGCGAGAGAGAGCTGTATTGTCTGTACAGGAGTGAGAGAGAGCTGCATTGTCAGTGTAGGAGTGAGAGAGAGCTGCATTGTCAGTACAGGAGTGAGAGAGAGCTGCATTGTCAGTATAGGAGTGAGAGAGAGCTGCATTGTCAGTGTAGGAGTGAGAGAGAGCTGCATTGTTTGTATAGGAGTGAGAGAGAGCTGCATTGTCAGTACAGGAGTGAGAGAGAGCTGCATTGTCAGTACAGGAGTGAGAGAGAGCTGCATTGTCAGTATAGGAGTGAGAGAGAGCTGCAATGTCAGTATAGGAGTGAGGGAGAGCTGCAATGTCAGTACCGGAGTGAGAGAGAGCTGTATTGTCAGTATAAGAGTGAGAGAGAGCTCCACTGTCAGTATAGGAGTGAGAGAGAGCTGCATTGTCAGTGCAGGTGTGAGGGAGAGCTACATTGTCAGTATAGGAGTGGGAGAGAACTGCATTGTCAGTATAGGAGCGAGAGAGTGCTCCATTGATCAGTACAGGAGCGAGAGAGAGCTGCAATGTCAGTATAGGAGTGAGAGACTGCTGCATTGTGAGTATAGGAATGGGAGAGAGCTGCAATTTCACTATTGGAGCGAGAGAGTTCTCCATTATCAGTAGAGGAGTGAGAGAGAGCAGCAATGTCAGTACAGGGGTGAGAGAGAGCTGCATTGTCAGTACAGCAGTGAGAGAGAGCTGCATTGTCAGTACAGGAGTGAGAGACAGCTGCATTGTCAGTATAGGAGTGAGAGAGAACTGCATTGTCAGTACAGGAGTGAGGGAGAGCTGCAATGTCAGTATACGAGTGAGAGAGAGCTGTATTGTCTGTACAGGAGTGAGAGTGAGCTGCATTGTCTGTACAGGACTGAGAGAGTGCTGCATTGTCAGTGTAGGAGTGAGAAAGAGCTGCATTGTTAGTATAGCAGTGAGAGAGAGCTGCATTGTCAGTACAGGAGTGAGAGAGAGCTGCATTGTCAGTGTAGGAGTGAGAGAGAGCTGCATTGTCAGTATAGGAGTGAGAGAGAGCTGCAATGTCAGTACCGGAGTGAGAGAGAGCTGTATTGTCAGTATAAGAGTGAGAGAGAGCTCCATTGTCAGTATAGGAGTGAGAGAGAGCTGCATTGTCAGTATAGGAGTGAGAGAGAGCTGCAATGTCAGTAAGGAGTGAGAGAGAGCTCCATTGTCAGTCTATGTGTGAGGGAGAGCTGCATTGTCAGTACAGGAGTGAGAGAGAGCTGCATTGTCAGTACAGGAGTGAGAGAGCACTGCAATGTCAGTATAGGAGTGAGAGAGAGCTGCATTGTCAGTATAGGAGTGAGGGAGAGCTGCAATGTCAGTACCGGAGTGAGAGAGAGCTGTATTGTCAGTATAAGAGTGAGAGAGAGTTCCATTGTCAGTATAGGAGTGAGAGAGAGCTGCATTGTCAGTATAGGAGTGAGAGAGAGCTGCAATGTCAGTAAGGAGTGAGAGAGAGCTCCATTGTCAGTATATGTGTGAGGGAGAGCTGCATTGTCAGTACAGGAGTGAGAGAGAGCTGCATTGTCAGTACAGGAGTGAGAGAGAGCTGCATTGTCAGTACAGGAGTGAGAGAGCACTGCAATGTCAGTACAAGAGTGAGAGAGAACTGCATTGTCAGTAGAGGAGTGAGAGAGAGCTACATTGTCAGTACAGGAGTGAGAGAGTGCTGCATTGTCAGTATAGGAGTGAGAGAGAGCTGCATTGTTAGTATAGGAGTGAGAGAGAGCTGTATTGTCTGTACAGGAGTGAAAGAGAGCTGCATTGTCAGTACAAGAGTGAGAGAGAACTGCATTGTCAGTAGAGGAGTGAGAGAGAGCTACATTGTCAGTACAGGAGTGAGAGAGTGCTGCATTGTCAGTATAGGAGTGAGAGAGAGCTGCATTGTTAGTATAGGAGTGAGAGAGAGCTGCATTGTCAGTACAGGAGTGAGAGAGAGCTGCATTGTCAGTATAGGAGTGAGAGAGAGCTGTATTGTGATTATAGGAGTGAGGGAGAGCTGCAATGTCAGTACCGGAGTGAGAGAGAGCTGTATTGTCAGTATAAGAGTGAGAGAGAGCTCCATTGTCAGTACAGGAGTGAGAGACAGATGCATTGTCAGTATAGGAGTGGGAGAGAGCTGCATTTTCACTATTGGAGCGAGAGAGTTCTCCATTATCAGTAGAGGAGTGAGAGAGAGCAGCAATGTCAGTACAGGGGTGAGAGAGAGCTGCATTGTCAGTATTGGAGCGAGAGAGTGCTCCATTGTCAGTACAGGAGTGAGAGAGAGCTGCATTGTCAATCGAGGAGTGAGAGAGATCTGTATTGTCAGTTTCGGAGTGAGAGAGAGCTGTATTGTCTGTACAGGAGTGAAAGAGAGCTGCATTGTCAGTACAAGAGTGAGAGAGAACTGCATTGTCAGTAGAGGAGTGAGAGAGAGCTACATTGTCAGTACAGAAGTGAGAGAGTGCTGCATTGTCAGTATAGGAGTGAGAGAGAGCTGCATTGTTAGTATAGGAGTGAGAGAGAGCTGCATTGTCAGTACAGGAGTGAGAGAGAGCTGCATTGTCAGTATAGGAGTGAGAGAGAGCTGTATTGTGATTATAGGAGTGAGGGAGAGCTGCAATGTCAGTACCGGAGTGAGAGAGAGCTGTATTGTCAGTATAAGAGTGAGAGAGAGCTCCATTGTCAGTACAGGAGTGAGAGACAGATGCATTGTCAGTATAGGAGTGGGAGAGAGCTGCATTTTCACTATTGGAGCGAGAGAGTTCTCCATTATCAGTAGAGGAGTGAGAGAGAGCAGCAATGTCAGTACAGGGGTGAGAGAGAGCTGCATTGTCAGTATTGGAGCGAGAGAGTGCTCCATTGTCAGTACAGGAGTGAGAGAGAGCTGCATTGTCAGCATAGCAGTGAGAGAGAGCTGCATTGTCAGTATAGGAGTGAGAGAGAGCTCCATTGTCAGTACAGGAGTGAGAGAGAGCTGCATTGTCAGTACAGGAGTGAGAAAGAGCTGCATTGTCAGTATAGCAGTGAGAGAGAGCTGTATTGTCCTTACAGGAGTGCGAGAGTTGCATTGTCAGTACAGGAGTGAGAGAAAACTGCATTGTCAGTATAGGAGTGAGGGAGGGCTGCAATGTCAGTATACGAGTGAGAGAGAGCTGTATTGTCTGTACAGGAGTGAGAGAGAACTGCATTGTCTGTACAGGAGTGAGAGATTGCTGCATTGTCAGTGTAGGAGTGAGAGAGAGCTGCATTGTCAGTACAGGAGTGAGAGAGAGCTGCATTGTCAGTACAGGACTGAGAGAGAACTGCATTGTCTGTACAGGAGTGAGAGAGTGCTGCATTGTCAGTGTAGGAGTGAGAGAGAGCTGCATTGTCAGTACAGGAGTGAGAGAGAGTTGCATTGTCAGTAGAGGAGTGAGAGAGAGCTGCATTGTCAGTACAGGAGTGAGAGAGAGCTGTATTGTGTGTACAGGAGTGAGTGAGAGCTGCATTGTCAGTATAGGTGTGAGAGAGAGCTGCATTATCAGCACAGGAGTGAGCAAGAGCTCCATTGTCAGTATAGCAGTGAGAGAGAGCTGCATTGTCAGTACAGGAGTGATAGCGAGCTGCATTGTCACTGCAGGAGTGAGAGAGAGCTGCATTGTCAGTAAGGAGTGAGACAGTGCTGCATTGTCAGTACAGGAGTGAGAGAGAGCTCCATTGTCAGTATATGTATGAGGGAGAGCTGCCATGTCAGTACAGGAGTGAGAGAGAGCTGCATTGTCAGTACAGGAGTGAGAGAGAGCTGCATTGTCAGTAGAGGAGTGCGAGAGAGCTGTATTGTCAGTATAGGAGTGAGCGAGATCTGTATTGTCCGTACAGGAGTGAAAGAGAGCTACATTGTCAGTACAGGAGTGAGAGAGTGCTGCATTGTCAGTATAGGAGTGAGAGAGAGCTGCATTGTTAGTATAGGAGTGAGAGAGAGCTGCATTGTCAGTACAGGAGTGAGAGAGAGCTGTATTGTCAGTATAGGAGTGAGGGAGAGCTGCAATGTCAGTACCGGAGTGAGAGAGAGCTGTATTGTCAGTATAAGAGTGAGAGAGAGCTCCATTGTCAGTACAGGAGTGAGAGAGAACTGCATTGTCAGTATAGGAGTGAAAGAGAGCTGCATTGCCAGTACAGAAGCGAGAGAGAGCTGCAATGTCAGTATAGGAGTGAGAGAGAGCTGTATTGTCTGTACAGGAGTGAGAGTGAGCTGCATTGTCAGTACAGGAGTGGGAGAGAGCTGCATTTTCACTATTGGAGCGAGAGAGTTCTCCATTATCAGTAGAGGAGTGAGAGAGAGCAGCAATGTCAGTACAGGGGTGAGAGAGAGCTGCATTGTCAGTACAGGAGTGAGAGACAGCTGCATTGTCAGTATAGGAGTGAGAGAGAGCTCCATTGTCAGTACAGGAGTGAGAAAGAGCTGAATTGTCAGCATAGCAGTGAGAGAGATCTGCATTGGCACTGCAGGAGTGAGAGAGAGCTGCATTGTCAGTACAGGAGTGAGAGAGAGATGCATTGTCAGTATAGGAGTGAGAGAGAGCTGCAATGTCAGTACAGGGGTGAGAGAGAGCTGCATTGTCAGTACAGGAGTGAGAGACAGCTGCATTGTCAGTATAGGAGTGAGAGAGAGCTGCATTGTTACTGCAGGAGTGAGAGAGAGCTGCATTGTCAGTACAGGAGTGAGAAAGAGCTGCATTGTCAGCATAGCAGTGAGAGAGAGCTGTATTGTCTTTACAGGAGTGAGAGAGCTGCATTGTCAGCACAGGAGTGAGAGAAAACTGCATTGTCAGTACAGGGGTGAGGGAGAGCTGCATTGTCAGTATAGGAGTGAGAGAGAGCTGTATTGTCTGTACAGGAGTGAGAGTGAGCTGCATTGTCAGTACAGGAGTGAGAGAGTGCTGCATTGTCAGTGTAGGAGTGAGAGAGAGCTGCCTTGTCAGTACAGGAGTGAGAGAGAGCTGCATTGTCAGTACAGGAGTGAGAGAGAGCTGTATTGTCTGTACAGGAGTGAGAGAGAGCTGCATTGACAGTACAGGAGTGAGAGAGAGCTGCATTGTCAGTGCAGGAGTGACAGAGAGCTACATTTTCTGTACAGGAGTGAGAGAGAGCTGCATTGTCAATGCAGGAGTGAGAGAGAGCTGCATTGTCAGCATAGGAGTGAGAGAGAGTTGTATTGTCAGTACAGGAGTGATAGCGAGCTGCATTGTCACTGCAGGTGTGAGAGAGAGCTGCATTGTCAGTAAGGAGTGAGACAGTGCTGCATTGTCAGTACAGGAGTGAGAGAGAGCTCCATTGTCAGTATAGGAGTGAGAGGGAGCTGCATTGTCAGTACAGGAGTGAGAGAGAGCTGCATTGTCAGTACAGGAGTGAGAGAGAGCTCCATTGTCAGTATAGGAGTGAGAAAGTGCTGCATTGTCAGTACAGGAGTGATAGCGAGCTGCATTGTCACTGCAGGTGTCAGAGAGAGCTGCATTGTCAGTAAGGAGTGAGACAGTGCTGCATTGTCAGTACATGAGTGAGAGAAAGCTCCATTGTCAGTATAGGAGTGAGAGGGAGCTGTATTGTCAGTATAGGAGTGAGAGAGAGCTGCATTGTCAGTATAGGAGTGAGGGAGATCTGCAATGTCAGTACCGGAGTGAGAGAGAGCTGTATTGTCAGTATAGGAGTGAGAGAGAGCTGCATTGTCAGTATAGGAGTGAGAGAGTCTGCATTGTCAGTGTAGGAGTGAGGGAGAGCTGCAATGTCAGTATAGGAGTGAGAGAGAGCTGCATTGTCAGTATAGGAGTGAGAGACAGCTGCATTGTCAGTGCAGGAGTGAGGGAGAGCTGCAATGTCAGTACAGGAGTGAGAGAGAATTTCATTGTCAGTAATGGATTTAGAGAGAGCTGCATTGACTGTACAGGAGTTATAGAGCGCTACATTGTCATTGCAGGTATGAGAGAGAGCTGTATTGTCTGTACAGGAGTGAGAGAGAGCTGTATTGTCTGTACAGGAGTGAGAGAGAGCTGCACTGTCCGTACAGGAGTGAGAGAGAGCTGTATTGTCTGTACAGGAGTTATAGAGCGCTACATTGTCATTGCAGGTATGAGAGAGAGCTGTATTGTCTGTACAGGAGTGAGAGAGAGCTGCACTGTCTGTACAGGAGTGAGAGAGAGAGCTGCATTGTCACTGCAGGAGTGAGAGAGAGCTGTATTGTCTCTACAGGTGTGAGGCAGAGCTGCATTGTCAGTACAGGAGTGAGAGAGATCTGCATTGGCACTGCAGGAGTGAGAGAGAGCTGCATTGTCAGTACAGGAGTGAGAGAGAGATGCATTGTCAGTATAGGAGTGAGAGAGAGCTGCAATGTCAGTACAGGAGTGAGAGAGAGCTGCATTGTCTCTACAGGAGTAAGGGAGAGCTGCATTGTCAGTATAGGAGTGCGAGAGAGAGCTGCATTGTCACTGCAGGAGTGAGAGAGAGCTGCTTTGTCAGTACAGGAGTGAGAGAGAGCTAGATTGTCAGTACAGGAGTGAGAGAGAGCTGCATTGTCAGTATAGGAGTGAGAGAGAGCTGCATTGTCACTGCAGGAGTGAGAGAGAGCTGCATTGTCAGTGCAGGAGTGACAGAGAGCTACATTTTCTGTACAGGAGTGAGAGAGAGCTGCATTGTCAATGCCGGAGTGAGAGAGAGCTGCATTGTCACTGCAGGAGTGAGAGAGAGCTGCATTGTCAGTATATGTGTGAGGGAGAGCTGCATTGTCAGTACAGGATTGAGAGAGAGCTGCATTGTCACTGCAGGAGTGAGAGAGAGCTGCATTGTCAGTATATGTGTGAGGGAGAGCTGCATTGTCAGTACAGGATTGAGAGACAGCTGCATTGTCAGTACAGGAGTGAGAGAGCACTGCAATGTCAGTATAAGAGTGAGGGAGAGCTGCATTGTCAGTACAGGAGTGAGAGAGAGCTGCATTGTCAGGACAGGAGTGAGAGAGAGCTGCATTGTCAGTAGAGGAATGAGAGAGAGCTGTACTGTCAGTATAGGAGTGAGAGAGAGCTGCATTGTCAGTACAGGAGTGGGAGAGAGCTGCATTGTCAGTGCAGGAGTGACAGAGAGCTACATTTTCTGTACAGGAGTGAGAGAGAGCTGCATTGTCAATGCAGGAGTGAGAGAGAGCTGCATTGTCAGTACGGGAGTGATAGCGAGCTGCATTGTCACTGCAGATGTGAGAGAGAGCTGCATTGTCACTAAGGTGTGAGAGAGTGCTGCATTGTCAGTACAGGAGTGAGAGAGAGCTCCATTGTCAGTTTCGGAGTGAGAGGGAGCTGCATTGTCAGTACAGGAGTGAGAGAGAGCTGCATTGTCAGTACAGGAGTGAGAAAGAGCTGCATTGTCAGCATAGCAGTGAGAGAGAGCTGTATTGTCTTTACAGGAGTGAGAGAGCTGCATTGTCAGCACAGGAGTGAGAGAAAACTGCATTGTCAGTACAGGAGTGAGGGAGAGCTGCATTGTCAGTATAGGAGTGAGAGAGAGCTGTATTGTCTGTACAGGAGTGAGAGTGAGCTGCATTGTCAGTACAGGAGTGAGAGAGTGCTGCATTGTCAGTGCAGGAGTGAGAGAGAGCTGCCTTGTCAGTACAGGAGTGAGAGAGAGCTGCATTGTCAGTACAGGAGTGAGAGAGAGCTGTATTGTCTGTACAGGAATGAGAGAGAGCTGCATTGACAGTACAGGAGTGAGAGAGAGCTGCATTGTCAGTGCAGGAGTGACAGAGAGCTACATTTTCTGTACAGGAGTGAGAGAGAGCTGCATTGTCAATGCAGGAGTGAGAGAGAGCTGCATTGTCAGCATAGGAGTGAGAGAGAGTTGCATTGTCAGTACAGGAGTGATAGCGAGCTGCATTGTCACTGCAGGTGTGAGAGAGAGCTGCATTGTCAGTAAGGAGTGAGACAGTGCTGCATTGTCAGTACAGGAGTGAGAGAGAGCTCCATTGTCAGTATAGGAGTGAGAGGGAGCTGCATTGTCAGTACAGGAGTGAGAGAGAGCTGCATTGTCAGTACAGGAGTGAGAGAGAGCTCCATTGTCAGTATAGGAGTGAGAAAGTGCTGCATTGTCAGTACAGGAGTGATAGCGAGCTGCATTGTCACTGCAGGTGTGAGAGAGAGCTGCATTGTCAGTAAGGAGTGAGACAGTGCTGCATTGTCAGTACATGAGTGAGAGAAAGCTCCATTGTCAGTATAGGAGTGAGAGGGAGCTGCATTGTCAGTGCAGGAGTGAGAAAGAGCTGCATTGTCAGCATAGCAGTGAGAGAGAGCTGTATTGTCTTTACAGGAGTGAGAGAGCTGCATTGTCAGCACAGGAGTGAGAGAAAGCTCCATTGTCAGTATAGGAGTGAGAGGGAGCTGCATTGTCAGTACAGGAGTGAGAAAGAGCTGCATTGTCAGCATAGCAGTGAGAGAGAGCTGTATTGTCTTTACAGGAGTGAGAGAGCTGCATTGTCAGTACAGGAGTGAGAGAGAGCTCCATTGTCAGTTTCGGAGTGAGAGGGAGCTGCATTGTCAGTACAGGAGTGAGAGAGAGCTGCATTGTCAGTACAGGAGTGAGAAAGAGCTGCATTGTCAGCATAGCAGTGAGAGAGAGCTGTATTGTCTTTACAGGAGTGACAGAGCTGCATTGTCAGCACAGGAGTGAGAGAAAACTGCATTGTCAGTACAGGAGTGAGGGAGAGCTGCATTGTCAGTATAGGAGTGAGAGAGAGCTGTATTGTCTGTACAGGAGTGAGAGTGAGCTGCATTGTCAGTACAGGAGTGAGAGAGTGCTGCATTGTCAGTGTAGGAGTGAGAGAGAGCTGCCTTGTCAGTACAGGAGTGAGAGAGAGCTGCATTGTCAGTACAGGAGTGAGAGAGAGCTGTATTGTCTGTACAGGAATGAGAGAGAGCTGCATTGACAGTACAGGAGTGAGAGAGAGCTGCATTGTCAGTGCAGGAGTGACAGAGAGCTACATTTTCTGTACAGGAGTGAGAGAGAGCTGCATTGTCAATGCAGGAGTGAGAGAGAGCTGCATTGTCAGCATAGGAGTGAGAGAGAGCTGCATTGTCACTGCAGGAGTGAGAGAGAGCTGCATTGTCAATGCCGGAGTGAGAGAGAGCTGCATTGTCACTGCAGGAGTGAGAGAGAGCTGCATTGTCAGTATATGTGTGAGGGAGAGCTGCATTGTCAGTACAGGATTGAGAGAGAGCTGCATTGTCACTGCAGGAGTGAGAGAGAGCTGCATTGTCAGTATATGTGTGAGGGAGAGCTGCATTGTCAGTACAGGATTGAGAGACAGCTGCATTGTCAGTACAGGAGTGAGAGAGCACTGCAATGTCAGTATAGGAGTGAGGGAGAGCTGCATTGTCAGTACAGGAGTGAGAGAGAGCTGCATTGTCAGGACAGGAGTGAGAGAGAGCTGCATTGTCAGTAGAGGAATGAGAGAGAGCTGTACTGTCAGTATAGGAGTGAGAGAGAGCTGCATTGTCAGTACAGGAGTGGGAGAGAGCTGCATTGTCAGTGCAGGAGTGACAGAGAGCTACATTTTCTGTACAGGAGTGAGAGAGAGCTGCATTGTCAATGCAGGAGTGAGAGAGAGCTGCATTGTCAGTACAGGAGTGATAGCGAGCTGCATTGTCACTGCAGATGTGAGAGAGAGCTGCATTGTCACTAAGGTGTGAGACAGTGCTGCATTGTCAGTACAGGAGTGAGAGAGAGCTCCATTGTCAGTTTCGGAGTGAGAGGGAGCTGCATTGTCAGTACAGGAGTGAGAGAGAGCTGCATTGTCAGTACAGGAGTGAGAGAGAGCTGCAATGTCAGTATTGGAGTGAGGGAGAGCTGCAATGTCAGTACCGGAGTGAGAGAGAGCTGTATTGTCAGTGCAGGAGTGAGAGAGACTGCATTGTCAGTGTAGGAGTGAGAGAGAGCTGCATTGTAAGTATAGGAGTGAGAGAGAGCTGCATTGTCAGTACAGGAGTGAGGGAGAGCTACATTGTCAGTATAGGAATGAGAGTGAAGTGCATTGTCAGTATAGGAGTGAGAGAGAGCTGCAATGTCAGTACAGGAGTGAGAGAGAATTGCATTGTCAGTATAGGATTGAGAGAGAGCTGCATTGACTGTACAGGAGTTATAGAGCACTACATTGTCATTGCAGGTATGAGAGAGAGCTGTATTGTCTGTACAGGAGTGAGAGAGAGCTGTATTGTCTGTACAGGAGTGAGAGAGAGCTGCACTCTCTGTACAGGAGTGAGAGAGAGCTGCATTGTCTGTACAGGAGTGAGAGAGAGCTGTATTGTCTGTACAGGAGTGAGAGAGAGCTGTATTGTCTGTACACGAGTGAGAGAGAGCTGCACTGTCTGTACAGGAGTGAGAGAGAGCTGCATTGTCTGTACAGGAGTGAGAGAGAGCTGCACTGTCTGTACAGGAGTGAGAGAGAGCTGTATTGTCTGTACAGGAGTGAGAGAGAGCTACATTATCAGTACCGGAGTGAGAGGTTGCTGCATTCTTAGAGGTGCTGGGAGGTCTGTGGTTTTAAACTGGCAGCTGTTTGCCCACCTGTTATAGATATCTCCCAGTTTTCATCCCATTTACTTTAGATAAGAAACCAGACCAAAGCCCTCACTACTTTTACAGGTGGGTATAATCACTCCCTTGGAACCTTCCGGAAGAAGAATACAGGAAGTGTTCCCAGTGCCTTGGCCAATATTTATCTCTGTACGAGCCATCAAAACAGATCAACTGGTAATTCGTCTCATTGCTGTTAGTATAATGCTATTCATGGACTCTCTTAAAGTGTTTAACAGCCAGTGAAGTACGTTTTGAGGTATAGTTACTGTTTTAATGTAGTAAATGTAGCAGCCTGTTTATGCACAGCAAGCTCCCATAAACAGCAATATGATAATGACCACATCATCTGTTTTTGTGATGTTGATTGAGCGATTAATATTGGCCAGGACACCAGGGAGAACTCCCCTGCTCTTCTCTGAAATAATAAGAACATAAGAAATAGGAGTAGGAGTAGACCACTCTGCCCATCAGGTCTGCTGCACCATTCAATACCATCATGGCTGATCTTGGGCTTCAACTCCACTTTCCTGCCCGCTTCCCACATCCTTTAATCCCCTGAGATGTCATGGGATCTTTTACCTCTGTCTGAGCAGGCAGATGGGCCTCAATTTAACGTTTCATCCAAAAGATGGCACCTCCGACAGTGCAGAACTCCCTCGGTGCTGCATTGGAGTGCCATCTTAGTTTGACCAATGGTAACACTCGAATTGTTTCAACTGCATCAATGACGAATGCTGCCATCGAACTGAAGCAGTGTGACCCTGGCATCAAGATAGAGTAGGACTGGAGATAAACGTGAAACCTATATATCAAACTTTTCAAAACATTTGGTCACATGTGGATACTGACACTTGAATACATTAAAAAAAAGTTTCACAGTTCACTCTATTTTAGTGTCACTGACTCCTTCAGAGTGAAAGTCACAAAGGTTGGAAGGTTTCTTAAGTAATGCTGGGTTTTTATGTTAAACATTCAACTGGAATATTTATCAGCAAAAATTCCACTAGTCGTGTGTGAGAGGTAAAATTCTATTTCATCTTCGTCTCATCACTACAACAATGCCTCAACTTAAAATTCTCACCCTTGTTTTCAAACTCCTCCACAGCCTCACCCCTCCCTTTCTCTGTAACCTCCTACAGAGCCACAACCCTCCAGAATCTCTGCGCCCCTCCAATTCTGGCCTCTTACACCGCCCCGATTTTAATTGCACCACCGATGGTGGCCTCGCCTCCAGCTGCCTGGCCCCAAAGTTCCGGAATTCCATCCGTAAACCTGTCTCTACACCTCCCTCACCCCCTTGAAGGCACTCCTTAAGACTTACATCTTTGACCAAGTGTTTGGTCACCTTTTCCAATATCTCCTTATGTACCTCAGTTTCAAATAGCGTTTGGTAAAACTCCTGGGAACCTGCAGCATTTTACTTTGATAAAGGCGCTATAAATGCAGATCAGCAAAGTGCAAAAGTAGCTTTATAAAACTCTGCCAGTCCGCTCAGCCTCTCGATTGTACCTTTAGTTTTTTCATTATATCCAGGGAAGTACCGCAGGCAGAACAATAGAATTTCCATTGATGGCTTGAGACCCTCAATAAACTTCCACAGCAATATCTCAAAATATAATGTTTATTCATAGGAAGCAGTTAAATAAAATGGAGATGTTACTTTTTAAGACAACCTTGGAGACTGTTTAGAGTTATTCCAGTTTCCATTTCGTGGATAGTGAGGGTATTGGGAAATCATGGACCGGTGTATTGTATTGGGAAGGAAAACTTCTCTGAATTAACCAAAGGAACTCAATGTGAGGAGTGAAAGAAAGGGATGATTTACTGACACCATGTGGCCAGAATGTGTAATGCGCCACATGTCACTTCAATTTAGAAAAGCTGGCATGAGAAAGTGTGGTAACAAAATGAATAACAGATTCTGTGGAGAAGAAGAAAAATGCCTCCGGAAATGATTTTCCACCAGTTTTGATGTTTCTCTTCACATTGTTCTGCGTGGTGTTGGTCCAGATAATGCCACTGGCATCTTTGCTCCAACCAACACCCATGTCTAAACTCGAAATTTCAAGCAAGTGTATCCAGTTTTATTCTGGCCACGTGTCCAAACCACTACAACTGCATTCATTAGATGTATATAGTCAGGAAGTGGGAATGCAACACTGTACAAAATGTGGGAACATAAAGAAACTATTTGGCTTCGTTTTGAAAAAAGTCCAAACACATTTTTTTTTAAACTTGGAAACATTGGGAGTGAAACTCAACATTGGCAAGAGTCAAAAGTGACCTTGGTAAATCAGCTGGCTGTTATACACTTGCCCGACTCTCCTATTCATTAAAGTCAATCAGTTGGGTATATAATAGGCAGCCAATCAGCTGCTGCCTATTTTGCAACCCCAAAGTTGAATTTCGCCTCATCATTTCTTCAATCTTCACTGACAACCCTCCCCATCTTCTGAATCATTTGCTCGAGGTCTTCCAATTCAGGAAGGGTTAAAGTTGCCAAACTGATAACCGTGGAAATTCCAGGCGATCAGAAAAAGAATTAGAAGAGAGTTCAGGGTAAATTTCTTTCCACAGAGGGTGATTACCGTGATCCTCTGCTCCAAACTGTGGTTGAAGGAGAGCTCAGGAAGTCTTGGTAAAAGGGAATAAACTGGATAGTTGACTGAAACAGGGAACAAGCATGGGACTGAGATTAGACCAAGTGGCGGATGTGGAGAAAAGCACCAGTGCAGATTTGATGATCTGGACGGTCTGTTTGCAAGCTGTAACATTCTGTGATCCCAGGTGAAACTCCTGTTTTAGACATAAATGGATTTTGGCAACATAACTTTTTCTTTCCCCATATCAACGCATAATACTGCAGCTATACAGAGAGAGAGGTAGGGGACAAACTTGGCCATGAAGGCTGACTGTAACACCTCTTTTACCAGCTTGCCTGAGGCAAACTCACTCAGCGCAAATTAATATTTTAACTTCTGGCTTCAGCACACTGGAGAGTATTTACCCCATTGGGGAGGGAGGGTTTGAATATGAAAGTAAAAACTGTTTGCCCAGAATCCCAGGTGGATCCAGTACGTCAGCCTAATATACATTCTACTCATGAACCAATAACACTAGGCAGTGTTTCCTTTATGAAAGGTATAGCTGATGGCTTAATTAGCATCGAAAATATAAGCAAAATACTATGGCCGCGGGAAATCTGAAATAAAAACAGAAAATGCTGGGAAAACTCAGCAGGTCTGGCAGCAGCTGTGGGGAGAGAAGAGGAGTCTGAAGAAGAGTCATACGGACTTGAAACGTTAACTCTGTCTCTCTCTCCGCGGATGCTGCCAGACCTGCTGAGATTTTTCAGCATTTTCTGTTTTTATTATAGCTTAATTTAACCTTGTGGCTGGACGTGACTAATAACCCTTCCCCAGCTCTGTTTGTACGTTCATCATGATAGATGAAATTTCATACTTTCTACGTTCTGCTTCATATTTGATCTCCATAGTTAGGGATGGACATTTCTAGTATGTCAATTTCAAATGTTTCCCTGGCTGAGACAGATTATTTATTTAATAACTCCGATGGTATTGTGGGAACTGATAAAGACATAATGACTGCTGCTGTTTACTTTTGTGCATCAGTGACAAACAAAGAAGCTTGTGAAACAAAAATAAAATTAAAAATACCTGGAAAAACTCAGCAGGTTGGAGAGTCATACGGACTCCAAACGTTAACTGTGTTCCTATCTGCAGATGTTGCCAGACCTGCTGAGCTTTTCCAGCTATTTTTATTTTTATTTTTGTTTTGGATTTCCAGCGTCCGCAGTTTTTTGCTTTTAAAGGAGTTTGTGAATCCAACAACTGGCAAATTGTGAAAACAGTTGAAAATTCAGTAAGTATTGAATCAAACCATCGCCCCTTGATGTTCAATGGCATCACCATCACTGAATCCCCCACTATCAACATCCTGGGGGTTACCATTGACCAGAAACTGAACTGGACCAGCCATATTAATACTGTGGCTACAAGAGCAGGTCAGACACTAGGAATCGTGCGACAAGTAATTCACCTCCTGACTCCCCAAAGCCTGTCCACCATCTACAAGGCACAAGTCAGGAGTGTGATGGAATACTCAGCTCTTGCCTGGATGAGTGCAGCTCCCACAACACTGAAGAAGCTCGACACCATCCAGGACAAAGCAGTCCGCTTGATTTGCAGCACATCTGCAAACATCCATTCCCTTCACCACCGACGCACAGTAGTAGCAGTGTGTACCATCTACAAGATGCACTGCAGGAATTCACCAAGGATCCTTTGACAGCGCCTTCCAAATCTACGACCACTACCATCTAGAAGGACAAGGGCAGCAGACACATTGGAACACCACCACCTGGAAGTTCCCCTCCAGGTGACACACCACCCTAACTTGGAAATATATCGCCGTTCCTTCACTGTCGCTGGGTCAAAATCCTGGAACTCCCTCCCTAACAGCACTGTGGGTGTACCTACACCACATGGACTGCAGCGGTTCAAGAAGGCAGCTCACCACCACCTTCTCAAGGGCAATTACAGATGGACAATAAATGTTGGCTTAACCAGCGAAGCCCCCATCCCGTGAATGAATTTTTTAAAAAGTTCAGAAGGAATGTCATGATCTTTAGACCAAACACGGACTGATTTTGTTCCCAGATCTGGAGATGTTAATGCTTGTGCCAGCACTTTATTTCTGTTGAGTATAAAGATTTATCTGTTAAGATTGTAGTTGTGAGATTAGTGAGGAATTGTGATAATTAAATAAATGCAGGTGTCATAGGAAATACTAATCAGAAACAATAGAGATTTGATAAATTGTGGGGTTAAATATTCCATTAAACATTTGATACTTGGGAAACCAGGTGATGCAGTGGACATGACCCTAGCACTTCACCTCTGGAACCAAGGATCAGTCTAGGCCAGACCAACGAGATGACAGTGACCTCAGGCATCTGGCCTGAAATGTATATTTTTATATTTGTTCAAGGGATGTGGGCATCACTGGCTGGGCCAGCATTTATTGCCCGCCCCTAATGCCCTTGTTCAGAGGGCAGTTAAGAGTCAGCCACATTGCTGTGAGTCTGGAGTCACATGTAGGCCAGACCAGGTAAGGATGGCAGATTTCCTTCCCTAAAGGGCATTACTGAACCAGATGGAATTTTCCAATCAGCAATAGTTTTACTGAATTCAAATTTCACTGTGTGCTGTGGTGGGATTATGAGCCCAGTCCCCAGACCATTACCCTGTGTGTCTAGAATACTTGTCTAGTGCCAATACCGCTCTGCTACCATTCAATCCATTCCCTATGCATATGGATGGATTGACTGTAATTGGTAATTTTGATCAAGGGATTGCTGATGTGGGAGATGAAATTATGTCTCCCAGCTACAGTAGGGGAGCTGGCCTGAGGTGGAGTGAGCTACTTAATTAAAACAGAGCTTTACTGTGTATACAAGAATGCCATACCTCATTTGGGGGTAATTGGTGTCAATACTAGTAGCAAAGAAGGGAAGGGTTCCATTCATCAATAATAACAACCAAAACACAAATAATTTATTTACACTCAATTGTTCAGGTGATGTTGAACTTTCATCTGCTCCTTTTATCATTAATATCTTCTCATCAAATATCATATCACTGGACTATGCATTCTAGGAGGGTTTCAGAAGGTTTCAAATTTTAACCCAATATTTACTGAGGTAACATCAAAGACCTTGGGTAGAATTTTCAGGTTGTTGGTCCTCTCTACCACCGCCCTTGTGGAGGTGTGACTCGTATTGTAACATTGCTCTGTCTCTGTTCTTGGGTGGTGGAGAGGCGTCATGAGCTACTTCTTCAACAGAGAGCCCTTGTCACCCAGCAGCCATCCATCCAGCTGGGCTGGAGCACTGAAGAACCTTGGCACCTGGGGACATAAGCATAATGGGAGCTGCCAGGGTACCTTGCACAGACTTGTAGAATCTGCATCCTGTGGTCATACACTATCTGGATGTTCATGGAGTGGAATCCCTTCCTGTTGACGAAGGCACCGGCTCACCCACTGGCGCATTGATAGCCACATGTGAGCATTTGATTGCACCCTGGATGTGGGGGAACCAAGCAATTGCTGCAAAGTCTCTGGCTAACTTAAGACTGGCTGGCCTTGTCTGTACGATAATGAATAAAGGTCAGTACCCGCCCGAACAGAGCTTCTGTCACCAGCTTGATGCAACTGTGGACAACTGATTGGGAGACTCCACACAGATCCCCCATTGACCGCTGGAAAGAGTCAGAAGCATAGACGTTGAGGGCCACTGTGACCTTCAGAGCCACTGACATGGGGTGTCCACCCACACAGTCAGAGCTGATCTCAGGCCCAATCATCTGGCAAACGGAAGTCACGTTTTCCCCTGAGAGGCGAAGCCTCCTCCAGCATTGTACCTCAGACATATTAAGGTAGCTGCATCGCTGTCTGTAAACCCTGGCAGCAGGATAATGGCGTCTTCTGCAGCCCCTTCTGCCTTGGACTACCTGCTGGCCCTGTGCCTCTTGTGCCTGCGTCTCTCGCCCCACAGGTCCCTCCCCTGGAAGCTGCATTGGGACACCTGGCCTCCTCTCCCTTCTCTTCCTCCTCAGAGGAGGTGCCTCCAGCGGAGGGCACAACCCCTATTACCAGGGTAACAGAAGGCTGTCTGATACCTGGAAGGGTCAGGATTCTCCAGGGTCCTTGGAGGCACCAATGAAATGAAGCCTGGAAATGCTAACAATGAAGCCCTGAACAGAGATGAAGCTGCCAAGTACCAATAAGTCAACAGCTGCAAACTATCTACCAAACTCTTCACTACCCACACTGGCAATGCTGCTGATCCTTTTGATCCTGCCCATGGATGAGGTTTTTGAAGTTGTCAGCTGGCTGCCTGCCCGTTTTGCCCATGTGATGAGCGTGAAATCGCACAGGCAACAAGAAATCGCTTTTAATTGACTTGTTAAGGGCTTTAAGTGGCTTCTTAATTAAAGGCGGGGCGTGGCTCCGGTACCTGTGTGCGCACGCCGACCGAAGGAGTGTGCGATGACATCGGGATGCTGACCTGACATCATCGCACACTATTTTACACCCGTGTTGGACGTGCACCCACACGCCAAGCGTAAAACTCTGCCCCTTGGAATTCTGCTGTTTGGAATTTAGAATACAAATCTTTCATCTTTTTGTACTAACTTCCCTTGTCCTCTATTTTAAAGAAGATATTAGCCCATTAATTTTAACGATTCTTATCTTAATCTTCACATAACGTAATTTTAAGACTTAAGTGTTTACTTCCACATTTAATATTTAGTTATCTCATGTCTTGGCGAATTATTGCTGTCAGGAGCTTCAATGAAAAGTTTCAAATGCTGTTGATGTGTTGTTAATCTTGCAAGGCTTCCATCTGTCTCTGTGGGCAGCTTGAGAGCTGACAGCTCAAATTCTTTTCCGCTGCATAACATCTTTTAATTTTCCTCATCTCTCCATTTAACTGAAAAATTGGACGAGATGCTTTCAAAAAAGTTTGTTTAAGGAGATTGCAGTGCCATTTTAGCACCTACTGTATTTCAGAATGTTTCTAGTGCAGCAAGAATGGTGTGGATGATATCACACTAGTTGCAAGAGGTCTAATTATTGATGTCAGGCACTAGGAGCATGCTGGAGGGGCTGAACAGCCTCCTCCTGTTCCTTTGTCAATATTTCATGATCTTTCTTCATACTGCTGCTGTCATGATGACATTTGTCATTGATGATGGTGTCTCCTGCACTTCATAACTGGTAAATTTGGTTGATAGAATTTTAAATTTGGCATAGATAGAATAATTAATAATATTTCCACATTCCATTAATAATTTTCATTGACTGATAATGCTGATGATGCTCCATCTGTTGATTTGGTGACTTTGTGACGAATACTTAGCTCACGGTTCATGTTAATATTTTAGAGGTAATGTTTAGTTCTGGGAAGGCTATTGTTGTGAAGGTAAAGTAACTAAAATGCTGGGCTTTAGAGCTTTCCAGAACAGCTAAAAGAAAATGGCAATTCAGAAGGTAACCCATGTTTGTTTAATAGAGTCACAGAGTAGAAGAGATGGAACCATAAACAGCAGGTGGGCTTACTTAGCTGGAGAACTGGAGACATAATGTCTACACTGCTTACAAAGAAGTGCAGTCCAGGGAAAGGTTTTGTTTTGAGATTTAGAGCTAAATTAGTTTAAAAGCATTCAGTGAACCCAGAAAGACCATTTGTCATGGAGATGGGTGGAGCTTAAGAAAGTTCTCTGATTTCAGTTTATCTGTGTTGGGTGGGAGAAGGGACTGGGTGCACTTTAGACCTGGTATGGTTTGCAGCTCAGAGAAGCCCTGGGAGCTGTTAGCACTATCCAGGCAGTTAGGGCTGAGAAAAGTCCCAAGGAGCTGAGAAAGTGGCAGAGGGTCACAAGTTCTGTGCTGGAGATGATTGGGACTGAAAAGAAGTCCTGGGAGCCATTTATAGCTCAGTGCAGCCAGCGGACTGGCATTCTGAATAACACAAGGGCAGTGCCAGCTCATTGAAGCTCAGTCTGCGAAAGAGTTGAAAGTGTGCTGGTAATTGGAGGTGGAAGTGCACCTTTTCAGTTATAGCAGCGTATCAGACAATTACCAAATTAGAAACCAGAGGAATTGTACATTAACAAGTGCAGCTTTGTGAATCCCATAGAACGCAGTCTCAGGATTGAAGCATCAGGAGGTGAGCAGACGTTGAAGCAGTCCAAGTCGGAGCAGAGTTTGAGGGAATTCAAAGGCGAGATCTTTGAAAGTGTAGAGTTAAAATCCATCGTGAGGGAGACAGAGTTTTAACAAGATATTGTGACTCACTGCGGTCACTGATATCTGGATGGACTGCTGAGAAACCCATGGGCCTGAATTTTTAAGTTGTCAGGCACACACGATCAGCAGGCCCAGAGGAGGCTGGGAAATGGACACCCGACTGCGATCAGCCCTCCACCACGATTTCACGCTAAGTTGGCCAATTAAAGGCCAGCCAGCATGAAACGTGTGCTGTAAAGCTCAGTGCTGCCAAGGTGGGAGTGGTGACAACATTACAGCGGGCGTGGGTGAGTGCTGAGAGAGAGCTCCCCGAAGGCACAGACAGCTGCCTTAGAGAGCTGCAGACCTGCAAAGGATGAAATAAAGGCGTAAGAAACTACAAAAAAAATGTCCATGCAGCGCAATCAAGCACCTGAAAGCATACCTGATAAAAATGATATTTATTTTTATTTTATTTCATAACCGAGATTTCATCCCACCCTTGGATGAGGTTCAATGAAAAATGTGAAGGTGGCCTGGCCGATTAGTCCGTCCACCAACCGGAAGGTTGGATGGGCCACAAAAAATCGCAGACAGTTGCACCGTTAATGGGACCTATCTTGATCGCATCTGCCATTTAAGTTGCAGAGTGATGTGTTTGACCACAGTTTGCCTGTTAATTCATATTTACCTCATGTTAACCCCGAATGTTAGAGTATAAGATAAACATTGTGGAGTGTTCCACTTTTCTGACTTTGTATAGTAAAGTTTATTTTGTTTATTTAAAATGTGGAATCTTGTGGGTTTTATTGTCCTAGTCGGTAACTGGGATTTCAAACTTTGTCTACATTAAATAAAATGTTACAGGTCACCGGATCATAACATCTTGCCATTGTACAATTCGCCTGGTTTCTAATTTGGTAACTGTCTCACACGCTGATGTGATTGGAAAGCTCTGAGCTGCCTTACTGGCCACCAAGATTCAGTTGTTTCTAGAAATTAGGTTGGTAACATAATGGACAATGGTAGACACCTCTTTGCTCCACTCTCTTCAGTTACTGAGTCGCCAGAGGTAGCAACACCGCCATAATTAAGGTTCCTGCCTGCAAGCTGTCAATGTAAAGGTTCTCCTTAATGTAGCAGTTGTGTATTTTCTCATTTCATTCACAAGTTGTATAGCGTTATGCTGTTGTACATATTGGTTTATCCTTAAAAGTACATTTGTTGTTTTCAGTGTACACAGTTTAATAATCAATGTATATTTCAATACATTTAATGAAACATGTAGTATTATATACTCTCTAAAATTGAAGATGTTTTTCATGTGATAATGGAACTGAGTGCGCAGAGGCTGACAGAGGTTTGTTGATCACTGATTTTGAACTTAAATTTCTATTATGAACATTCCTTGTATTACTGAAGACGTTTAATAGCTTATGCCCTGATTTTATGTTCCAGACATCATGAGAATTTACTACGGCACTCAGTGAGGGACATATACTTTGGAGCAGCTGAATCAAAAAATGTTTTCTTATTAAACTATAAACACCAATGTGCTGTTTTAACTAGTTTATCCAATTGGCAATCTCCTTTTAGTATATTTATTTTAGAAGATATTTCATAAGAACTTGATAAACACTATAAAGGTGTCCATCCCTGTGCTGATTAAAATGTTTGGTTTTTCCATGTCATTCATGATGTAGATGGCACAGAGATTATGATCAGTTGACTTCCAGCGCTTGCTCTCCATTTCACCATTTACGGCAACTGTAAGAGCCAGTGACGCAGGTACTAATTCTATTCCAGCTGTGAATTACCTCATGTGCTTTGTTGCTGTTGAAGTTTTCTTGTCAAATGGAGTCGGTTTCCATCTTTTGAATGAGACATTAGACCAAGGCCCTGTGTTTCCCTCTCAGATGGACATAAAAGATCCCATTGCACTATTTTGACGAAGAGCAGGGGAGTTATCCTCTTCGTCCGGGCCAATATTTATCCCTCAATCAACGTCACTAAAACAGATTATCTGGTCATTATCACATTGCTGTTTGTGGGAGCTTGCTGTGCACAAATTAGCTGCTGTGTTTCCTTCATTTAAATTTCAATGGTGACTACACTTCAAAGGTACACCATTGGCTGGGACATCCGACGGTTCTGAAATGCATTATTTTAATGCAAGTTTTTCTTTGTCAATCTTGATATTGAAAAATAATACCATTTATTCCTGAGTTTCAAAAGTGAGGTTGGAATTCGTGAGATCTTTATTACATGTAATGCGGGAATTACCTCCCACGCCGATACTGATCGAGAGGTCACTGGTACCAGAGTGTTGGATGACATTGATGATAAAATGGGTTTCTTCATCACTAACATCAGCTTTATTTCCCTTCCATTTTTAACCATTATTGTTTGAAAATATCACTAACTCAGAGACTGAGACAGCCACAGAGTGAACCTATCTCACTGAGAAAGATAGTTGCATTAGTTGTTATTCCCTGTGACAGAACTATTAAATTATCTCCAAAAGCAGCAGAGATGCTGGTCATTGTAACACCACTAGATGTCTGCTCAATTATATTCTTCCATTTGGTTTCACGGTTGTATTCACTGTTCAAGTTTTAACTGAGCTTGTGGTTTGAGTTCATGTTAATTCAGAACTTCTTGCCAACACTAAAATCAATGAGGTTGATCGTGTAGTGGATGTTGACGCCTTTTTAATTACTAACCTTCCATCAAGCTGATCCCTATCCTCATGCTTTTAGTTAACATTTGCAACTGATAGTTTAGGTCCTGATTCAGTCACCGATGAGCTGCAGCGGTTCAAGAAGGTAGAAGACACCTTCTCAAGGACAATTAGGGATGGACAATAAATGCTGGCCTAGCCAGCGATGCCCACATCCCATGAATGAATGAAAAATAAAACTGATGCCATCGCATTGCTGACTTCATTTATCATTGAATATTTATGCGATGGAGTTGGTGCCATTTAAGGAACTAAATTTGATGAACCACTGTAAAGTTCAGAATTTGTCTGATACAATGGCCGGAATTTTCCACCCCCCCCCCACCACACCTGCAGCGGGGTCGCCCATGGCGGTGAGCCACTGAAATCTCCATTCACATCAGTGGGACTGGAAGATCCCAATGGCATGAGGGGCTGGAAAACATGGACATGGAAATGCAGACATTTCCCATGATTTTCCTGTCAGCTTTACAATTGCCGTTTTGTTTAATTCTTTTGATGACACTTGTGGCGTTGTGAGCAGCAGTGATGAATGAGAAGGTTTGGCTTGCCAACGAGGCTATTTTTTGCAGCAGCAAAATGGGCATTGGTGCATTATTGCCCACTGATGCTAAACTTACTTGTTCATTGAGTTTGTCTTCTGCAGAAAGTGATGCAGTGAGTAGCCCAGCTTTAGATTCTGTGACAGATGTCTGTGGTCCTGTTTCTGCAGATTGCATAACTATTACTGTAGAAGCTAATTTTGAAAGAATGGTTAAAAACATTTTCTCTTTGAGTTCAAACATTTTGTGATCAGTGGTTGCAGCAATAAATGTCTGCTTCATTTAATCTTGCAAACGTGACAGGTGTTGACATATTAGGACAAAACTTGAGGTAATTGGAGTTTTGATGCCGATTCTGATGCCACACTGAAGCCAATGATCCAAAGGACATTAAAGCTGATCTAGTTTTTGGAGTTAACCTGTCAATGTGATTTATAGTGACCTCTGCAGATGATACCACTAAAGTATTTAGATGCCATCTTTCGTCTGATGTGTATTGCACCATTGTTGTTTCAGATTTAGGATTTATGTTGATGGTGTAGTGAAAAAGTTCGACCCAAATGCTATAGCCAGTGACTGATGTGCAGCTTCTGTCTCTGAGAACTTTGCTGTCGTAGATGCGGGTCTTTCTGATGTTGCTTCTGGAGGATATTGTATTAGTGTGCGCAGTGATGTAAGAGTTGGTTTTGCATTTATCCCTGACTCTGATTCACCGTATGAAGTTCCAATTGTCTTGTTTCTCTCTACTGAGAATAGCATTATTTCTGGCAAAACTGATGATGCTGCAAACATAATTTAAATATTAAATGAATCTGTCCCAATACATTCATGCCTAAACAAAGAAGCCTGTCACTAGCTGAAAACACACATTCTGTTTGAACTTTCACTAACTTTTATCATGAAAATCTATCAAGAAAGCTTTGCATGCACAAACATGTCTGTAGATTTCTACATCAAATAACTATTCCACCAGAAAAATCACTCGTGCTGATGTCGTTGCTATTTACTTAATAAGGCTAATTTAAAGATTTAAGCACTCTGTTAAAAAAAATCCAGATAATTTCACAATGGCATTAAATTCCTTACATTTGTAATCAAAATAATTGTTCAAACTCCAATGAACTTCATTAACCATTTCTTTGAAGGTCAGTTTCACATTTATTTTAATGAAAGGCTGCAAATCCATAGCTCCAATCGACTCTTGAAATGCCTGAAGAGATGTCTAACTCAGTATAAAAAAGGCATTGATTAGTCAAACAAATAAGATTCACTCTTCATTTTACTCACCAATCTCCTTACTTATGTACAGGAACTATATCACTGAGAGCCTGTGAAAAGTTATTGCCTACACATTGAGCAGAAGCAATAGAATGCTTGAAACAAGACTCCTGCAAAGGGGTTGACCTAAAATAAGGACTACACCATGTAATGCATGCATTTTGATTTTACATTTAAAGGTTTAGTGCTAAAATATTGTCTCACAACCCCATAATAGGAGTTACAAGGATGAAGCATGACTTAACAGGTATGGTTGTACAGTTCTATTACAATTCTTTGCTGGGTGCATAATAAACATTCCAGACTCTATAAACAGAGGAATGAGAGCAATTTCACACCTAATCAGCGGGCAATGCTTCTCCATTTGGCAAATCTTATATTTATGTTGTTAGTGTATTCTGTGGATCAGCATTCTAACTGCTCCATGTGGGAGAGGCACTGGGACGGCACATGAAGAGTTGGTGTGGTCTCTTAGGTCTGAACATGCCAAGGATGAACTATTCATCTTTAACATCTTGTTAATGCACTGGTCCTGAATAAAATAGCATAGCACAACACTGCCATCTTGTGAAGGAAAGCATTGTAAGCTATTAATGCATTATTATATGCTGATGGGGAAACTGTTTAAATCTGATTGTCCCTTTTAAGGTTGTTTGGTTTCTGTTTTGTTCTGGTTCTGGTGGATTGTTGCACACTGAATGCAATGTCTTTTTATTCCCACCAATCTCCACCACCCCTTTTCTCCTAAAGGTTTTGGCATCTTTTTGCTGCACACTTCAATAGAAGCCAACCAGCCTGCTTTCCCACCCAAGGTGCCATTCTCTATCACAAGCCCGGTAAGTGAGCAATTACAAGCCTCTCAACCATGGGTAGCTGTGGTATCACTGACAATCCCAACACTGTTCTCAACCAATGACCACACACACATACCTGCAACACAGGGCACCAGATGGTAATCAGGAACAAAAGCCCCAGCCTATTTACCCCTACTTAGGGCCACAGAGATCATTTTAACATTTCTACTGTCACTCTGGGCGCGATCAACCAACTCAGCAAAGACCAGGGATGGAGCCTGGAACTTTTCTGGTTCTTCTGTCTGAGCTGACCTACGATGGGAGCAGGCGTGTCATTTCTATTGTGGTATTTTATATTTATTTTCTGCACGTGAGTAAAAATTGTTTAAAAACTTTGAATAGTTTCTATAAAACGCTTCAACAGTTGAAGCACCTTGAGCGAGCTATCAAATAAGAAAAGATTCATTTCATTCAAAAAACCAACAAACAAGACAATTGTTCCCAGCCAATTATTTCAAGCTAGTGTTTCATTTTATAAAATCTCTTTAAACTTTAGCTGTTTGATCTGAAGAAGTGGGTGTATGGGGTGTAAGTAATAAGAAAATAACATCACTGACAATAACGAGACTTCCAGAATTATAGCAACTATATCTTAAAAATCTTATATCTATGCAAACATCCAGTCTACAAAACACTGCTTCTAGTTGTCAACTTTTCCCACTGTAAATTCCTACGGTTACATTTGTAATGGCAGCTGCTGGTATAAACGTGTCGGGCTGTAATCACACTTCCTCACCAATGGTGGCATTCACGTGTTACAGTTTTCCCAGCTCTTGTACTGCAGACAAAGTCCCAAATACTCATCAGACACTATAGTCGGGGTTTCTCACTTCTGTGTTTGTAGGGCCACGAATTTCTGTCCATCAAAGTAGACATTCCTGCTTTCCAAATTGCTGTTCATTTCACCATTTAACTATACATAATACAACAAAGTAAAATATGGTATAATAGTAAGCAGAGAATTCATGTCTTCAAAATGGAAACTTAATGTTATCTGGTCCAAAAATCCCCCACCCTGTCACCCCTCTTCGCCTATAGGTCTCGCCTCCCATGTGCAAAATGACACAAGAGTCTTAATAATATTAAAAACATTAATTTTGGGGTCTCTTTTGGTCACCTGATTAACTCTTCTATCCATGGCTTCTAGGAATCAGGTTGCTCCGCATGAATCATATACTTTCATTACTGTTGTGATTTGATTAACCAACAGGAATCGTATTGGCCCACATCCCAATGTACCATGTTGAGCAGGAACTCTCAAGATTCCTTCTTCCAAATAATGTCCGGTATTCGTTCTCCTCTTCTCTTCGTGTGTGTTTTTTTGTGTGTGTGTGTGTGTGTGTGTGTGTGTGTGTGTGTGTACTGTCCTAGCCTCCCCTCACTCAGTCTCATCACACCTGCTGTACCAGAAGTGTTGCAAACTCTTCCTCAAACAGTGCGAGAGAATCTTTCAAATCCATATAAATAGGTTGATCGGAATTTGATTAAACAGCTCATTCAAATGATGGTACTTTCAACAACTCAGCACTCAGTATTGAACTGGAATGTGAGCTCAAATCCTTTTGTGGACCTTAATAACGCAACCCACTGAGGCAGAAACAGTAGGCCTTTGTGCAATCTCAGTTACATCCACACTCTGATTTGTATTAATCATGTAGAAATCACACTAAAGAGACCATCTATAAATCCTCCTTGTACATTTCAAATACTGACCTGCATTTTTTGTATAACCACTTTGGGTACATTGATCATTACAAAATCTCTATTTTCTATCACTGTGTATGTATCCACCTGCTTTATGGCAATTGACTTCAATGTCAGTTTATTCTCATTTGAAAATTCTTCAATTGACAAACCATAAGACCATAAGATATAGGAGCAGAAATTAGGCCATTCGGCCCATCGAGTCTGCTCCACCATTCAATCATGGCTGATAAGTTTCTCAATCCCATTCTCCCGCCTTCTCCCCGTAACCTTTCATCCCCTTACCAATCAAGAACTTATCTATCTTGGTCTTAAATACACTCAATGACCTGGCCTCCACAGCCTTCTGTGGCAATGAATTTCATAGATTCACCACTCTCTGACTAAAGAAGTTTCTCCTCATCTCTGTTCTAAAAGGTCTTCCCTTTACTCTGAGGCTGTGCCCTTGGGTCCTAGTCTCTCCCACTAATGGAAACATCTTCCCCACGTCCACTCTATTCAGGCCTTTCAGTATTCTGTAAGTTTCAATCAGATCCCCCCTCATCCTTCTAAACTCCATCGAGTATAGACCCAGAGTCCTCAAATGTTCCCATTCTCTTTTTAATGATGGGTATGTTAATCCCATCAGAAGTAGGGCGGGGGGGAAGTTGATGGCGTACCATTGTTACTGGACTGGTAATCCAGAGACCCAGTGTAATGCTCTGGGGACCTGGGTTCGAATCCCACCACGACAGATGGAGGAATTTGAATACAATAAAGCCATTGTCAATTGTAAAAACCCATCTGGTTCACTAAGGGAAGGCAATCTGCTGTCCTTACCTAGTCTAGCCTATGTGCGACTCCAGACCCACATCAATGTGGTTGACTCTTAAATGCCTTGTAAACAAAGGAATGGACAATATACGCTGGCCTAGCCAGCAATATCCACATCACATGGACAAATAAAAAAAAAAATATTGACACTGAAAGGTGAAGATATATATTGAAAATCAAACATCAGTGGTTGGAAAGGAACACATCAAGAGGTTGGAGCAGTTATTTGTCAAATACTAGTGCGATTACCACACCAACAATGAGAGGATTGGATGTTAAAGGGTTATGTGAGAAGCAAGGGGAAATGTCTATTGGGCTAAAACTCTGGTCTAATTATAGCATTTTGGTCTATATTGATAATTATTACATTTTTTTTATTCGTTCATGGGATGTGGGCATCACTGGCTAGGCCAGCATTTATTGCCCATCCCTAATTGCCCTTGAGAAGTGGTGGTGAGCTGTCTTCTAGAACTGCTGCAGTCCATGTACGCAATATGATGGATGAATGTGTTTTTGTAAATGGAAAGTGTTGATCTTAAACATGATTTAATTTCACTAGAGTTTAGAATTCACACTCAATACGCATACCTGGTGGACAACTTGCCTTCACTGAATATGCATAATATACCACTCACTATCCAGATAGGCAACACTTCCCGTACCTGAGTTTTAGATAGGCAAGAGTTAATTAACTGGTTCCTCTTGGTGTACCCAATAAATCAAAATGTACAAAAAGCTGGCCTATTATTTGCAAGCAATAAATGCTAATTCTGAAATATGTTTCTTTTCATGAGCCAATTTTCTCACCTTCTCCTGAAGGTGTTGTCAACATGAGCTCTGGGCATTTCTGATAACTTGCTTACCTGGCCTTCAACATGGATGTCTGTGGAATCATACTCCTACATGAACATGTTTGACATAAAATGTAAATATACATTGTAAATGGAACCTGCAGTGGCAAATGTAGTGAGGCACCTCATAGGCTGTATTGAAAGAAATTGATCTGTATTGCACTTTAAGTAGTGTCAAATTTCAACTGCTTTGTAATTTTACAAGTTTTATGAATCAATATATTTTGGGGAGAAAATGAATCAGCACTTTCAAAAGAGGAGAGGGGTGGAATTTGAGGCAGAAATGATTATAATTTCCATTGGTATTTGTATTCAAAAGCACATTCACTATCTCATTGGTTCCGATTCCACATCCCAGATTAGCAAAAGAAAATAAAACCAGCAGAAAAATGGAAGAGTCGATTTCTGCAGATCATTTACAACAAAAACAAATTGCATTTATATAGCGCTTTCAACATAGTAAAACATCCCAAGGCATTTCACACAAGCGTTATTAAACAGAATCTGACACTGAGTCACATAAAGAGATATTTGGACAAGCGGCCAAAAGCTTAAACTAAAAGGTAGGTTTTAAGGCATATCTTAAAGTAGCGAAGAGAGGGGTAGAGAAGTAAAGAGCTTTTGGGAAGGAATGATGGTAATATGTCACTCAATGGCTATCTCAGTGATCATGCTCACCATTTTCGCCAAGCAATACAAGTTTTATTTATAGAAGATGGGAGATGAGCCGAGAGTGTGTTAAATTCGTCATGTCTAGAGGTAATAAAGACATGGATGAGGGTTTCAGCAGTGGCTGAGCTGAGGCAGGGCAAGGCCAGGGCCAGCAGTGTTAAAGAGGTGGAAAATAGGTGGCACAGCGATGACATGGATATGTGGTCAGAAGTTCATCTCAGGGTCAAGTACAACACCCCAAGGTTAAGAGGTAGATTATGTAGAAAATACATATTGCTGCTACTGAATCACTTTCATTGACTGTGTGGTTCAAATGGAACAGTTCAGGAGGAAGTTAAGCGTGAATCGAGAAAGAGTTACAGCCTCAACTGATCCAGGTCTTTTATACTCACCACATCATGAAAACTAAACGTTAAACAGAAATCAAAACAATCAATTGGGACAACAAACGATGAAACTTAATATTTCCTTTTTTTGACTATGTGGTTGACTGAGGCAATGTGGATAAATGCCAAAGTGCAATAGGAGATAGTGAGCCAGATTCACAATCCCAATGGACCCACATTTCCTATTGAAATTTCTTTAAGTTCAGTGCATGCAAATAGAATTGCAATTTGGGGATTACACCCCTTCCATTGGGTTCAACTGTACAGTTGGGTTGCATTCTGGTTGTATCATTACCAGGTGGCTGAGCTAATATGTTAGGGCTCATGCATGAAGGTTTAATAAGGTAACAGAATTATCTGTCACATTGGTGCAATGGAAAAAATGGTTCAGCTGGCACATCTCCATCCATTTCACCCCCCAGTTCCTGTGACAATGCTCTTATTTCTTCAGTCCTATTTTAACATATCATAAAAGCAGAATTCTGCAGATGCTAGAGAACCAAAATTAAAACAGAAGATGCTGGATAAACTCTTCAGGTCTGGCAGCATCTGTGGAGAGAAAAACAGACTTCATGTTTTGAGTCCAATCTGACTCTTCTTCGGAACTAGAGAGAGGTAGAAATGATACTGGTTTTATGCTGTGGAATAAAGGGGGGAGGGGCATGTGGAGCAAAATAGAAGATCAGGGATAGGTTGGAGGGCAGAAGAGATTAAATGATAAATGAGTCATGGAACACAAGACAAAGGGAGTGTTACTGTAGTATTAAAGACTCAAGCTTTGATCCAAAATAAATGTTAATAGCAGAATAAAGGATACCAATGTCTGAAAGCAAAGTAGCAGAATGTGTTAATAGCAGAGAAAGGGTCATGCCTAATGTCCTCATTTAACCTCTACATGAACTTCCCAGCAATCCTGGCTAACTAAATCCCAGATAGACCAAGGACACTGAAACCAATTATAAATCCACTACGGTCATCCCAGCTGAGAATCAGCTAACACAACACCGGCCAGAGATCTTGCTGCTCTCATACATCACCAACCAATGTAGTTACCCATTGGTCTATACAGGAACCCTACTGAGTTTATAAAGTGGCTTAAGCATTACCATCCCACTCACACTGTACAATTCCACAGGCCAATTCCCTGCAACGTTACTGCCATTAAGAGTGTGCAAAGTGGATCAATTTTCCTAATGAAGGACATGACCAGCAAGATGAAGCAATCAATCGTGGCCCCAGAGGCAACTCACCAGGCCCAGGAAGACCGAGGATTGGCAACTCAGACACCAGTTGAGGTTGTAATGAGAATCTGGGAAGGTTGGTTGGATTGGGAGGGGAGTGAGTGGTACTGGCAGTGGGCTGTGGATTAAATGTGGATTCTGTGCTCCTGCGCCTCCCAAATCCAGGTAAGTAAACAAATCTAAACTTTCAATGATAGTCCCTTTAAGGATCACAAAGAGAGCCTCAAACCAGTGATCAACTCCTATATGTGTAGGCAAAGGTCCTATTGCCTGTTTCAGACATGTGCCCTGGATGCCAATGGAGGAAGCATTTCTGGGGCAGAATGAGTGACACCTGCTACCCACCGTATTGAACCCTTAGGCACCAGTCTTACACCTGTCAAAATGATTGCAGTACAATGCAGTTTCTGGGCCATTGTGCTTGAGCTTGAATTGGGACTGAGCCACATGTTATTTTCTGCAATAACAAAAAAGGTGCCTGCACGCCATAGTGAGCAAGTGTGAGTTGCGGTGATTGGTAAGTAGAAAAATCAATACAAGGTTAATACAATATCAGGCTCTGTGTTAGCACTGGCACATCCTATAAGTCATGACTTACGAAACCCTCTACACTCTCTTTTGGCAATGAGCATGTCACCTGCAGGAACACAGTGCAATAAAGTTGTTTACACGTGCATAAAAAATGGAAAGACAATTAGTAAAGGAATAATGCATCATCATTCATGTCAAAAGAACTTAGTTGAAAATATTCAGGGCTCCAGAGGATGCTTTCCTTGCCTGTGATTAAGATTACCAATGGACATTTCATAAGGTTCTCTTCAAGCTCTGCTCCATTCATAGCTTCCTTTTTAAATATGAACATACGGACAATGACTATGTAGACTGCATTGACCCTGTACTGACAGCAATCTCTTCAAGCTTTTAACATTAGGAGTTAGATACAATATTGATTCCAAACAATGACTTTCAGCAAGTGATAACCACCCTGGAGTAATACATTTAGAATAACAGGCATATTGTTTGAACTGGGCTCATTCATTCAGTAGCTATTCACCTCCATTGTAGTCACATTCCAACAGTGCCTAATACAAAAATAAAAATACCTGGAAAAACTCAGCAGGTCTGACAGCATCTGCAGAGAGGAACACAGTTAGCGTCTCAAGTCCGTATGACTCTTCAACAGAACTAAGGAAAAATAGAAGAGAGGTGAAATATAAGTTGGTTTAGGGGAGGGGGGCGAGGGGGGGGGGGTGGGGGGGGGCGGACAGGTAGAGGTGGATAGAGGGCCAGTGATAGGTGGAGATAGCCTTGATATCTACTTGTGAAATAGCATAAAATACAACTACCACATTAACACTAAATAAGGCGGAGATTGGTTTGAATTCCAAACTGTTTTACTTCATAGTACAAGTGAAAAGTACATTGGAGTCACTTAGTTCAATCAGTACAATTCGTAGCCATGTATAGATACAAAATAAAGACACAACACTATCCCACTGTGATAGGTCAGTTTACTTCAGTTCAACAATATAATCGCTCTGCATCTGATGATATAGCCCAGGCTAGAACCACTCTCAAAGCAGCCCATGTAGTCCGAAACTTTTTTTGTTACCTACTGCCTACCTAGGCCAGGTCCTCTTTCCAAAAGGACTTAATTGTCTCTTTCTCAATTACAAGCTTTTAGTTAAAACTTACTACCCCCATTCCAAAAGTGGACTCCATGATCTACTTGTCAATAAATCCCGCTGAATTTAAATGAATAGGATTGTCACAGTAGCAATAACTGTGAAGAGTTGTTGAATGCCACATAGTCACCATGATTCAGGTTTCTAAACCCCATCTGAAAGCTATTTCATATCCCCAAGCACTGCAATCCTATTGGCAAAGGATTGCGAGCTAGTCAGGTATCGATATTGTATCTAACCCCTAAAGTTAAAAGCTTGAAGAGTTTCATGTAGTGCTGTCTACAGAGGGTCAATGGAGTCTACATAGAGTCAGTCCAGTCTACATAGAGTCAATGTAGTCCACATGGAATCAGTGCTGTCTACATAGAGTCAGTGTAATTTACATTGAGTCAGTCCAGTCTACATACAATCAATGCAGTTTGCATAGGGTCAGTGCAGTCTACATAGGGTCAGTGCAGTCTACATAGAGTCAGTGTCATCTACATAGAGTCAGTGCAGTCCACATAGAGTCAGTGCAGTCTACATAGAGTCAGTGCAATCTACATAGGGTCAGTGCAGTCTACATAGAGTCAGTGTCATCTACATAGAGCCGGTGCGGTCTACATAGAGTCAGTCATGTACATAGAGTCAGTGCAGAGCCGGTGCGGTCTACATAGGGTCAGTGCAGTCTACATAGGGTCAGTGCAGTCTACGTAGAGTCAGTGTCATCTACAGAGAGCCGGTGCGGTCTACATAGGGTCAGTGCGGTCTACATAGGGTCAGTGCAGTCTACATAGAGTCAGTGCAGTCTACATAGAGACAGTATCATCTACATAGAGCTGGTGCGGTCTACATAGAGTCAGTGCAGTCTACATAGGATCAGTGCAGTCTACATAGGGTCAGTACAGTCTACATAGAATCAGTGTCATCTACAGAGAGCCGGTGCGGTCTACATAGGGTCAGTGCAGGCTACATAGAGTCAGTGCAGTCTACATAGAGTCAGTGCAGTCTACATAGAGACAGTGTCATCTACATAGAGCTGGTGCGGTCTACATAGAGTCAGTGCAGTCTACATAGGATCAGTGCAGTCTACATAGGGTCAGTGCAGTCTACATAGAGTCAGTGTCATCTACATAGAGCCGGTGCGGTCTACATAGAGTCAGTCATGTACATAGAGTCAGTGCAGAGCCGGTGCGGTCTACATAGGGTCAGTGCAGTCTACATAGGGTCAGTGCAGTCTACGTAGAGTCAGTGTCATCTACAGAGAGCCGGTGCGGTCTACATAGGGTCAGTGCGGTCTACATAGGGTCAGTGCAGTCTACATAGAGTCAGTGCAGTCTACATAGAGACAGTATCATCTACATAGAGCTGGTGCGGTCTACATAGAGTCAGTGCAGTCTACATAGGATCAGTGCAGTCTACATAGGGTCAGTGCAGTCTACATAGAGTCAGTGCAGTCTACATAGAGTCAGTGCAGTCTACATAGAGACAGTATCATCTACATAGAGCTGGTGCGGTCTACATAGAGTCAGTGCAGTCTACATAGGATCAGTGCAGTCTACATAGGGTCAGTGCAGTCTACGTAGAGTCAGTGTCAGCTACATGAGTCAGTGCAGTCTACATAGGGTCAGTGCAGTCTACATAGAGTCAGTGCAGTCTACATAGGGTCAGTGCAGTCTACATAGGGTCAGTGCAGTCTACATAGAGTCAGTATTACCTGGAAAAACTCAGCAGGTCTGGCAGCATCGGCGGAGAAGAAAAGAGTTGACGTTTCGAGTCCTCATGACCCTTCGACAGAACAAGTTCTGTCGAAGGGTCATGAGGACTCGAAACGTCAACTCTTTTCTTCTCCGCCGATGCTGCCAGACCTGCTGAGTTTTTCCAGGTAATTCTGTTTTTGTTTTGGATTTCCAGCATCCGCAGTTTTTTTTGTTTTTATTACATAGAATCAGTGTCAGCTACATGAGTCAATGCAGTCTACATAGACTCAGTGTCATCTATATAGAGTCAGTGCAGTCCACATAGAGTCAGTGCAGTCTACATAGAATCAGTGTCATCTACAGAGAGCCGGTGCGGTCTACATAGGGTCAGTGCAGTCTACATAGAGTCAGTGCAGTCTACATAGAGTCAGTGCAGTCCACATAGAGTCAGTGCAGTCAACATAGGATCAGTGCAGTCTACATAGGGTCAGTGCAGTCTACATAGAGTCAGTGTCAGCTACATAAGTCAGTGCAGTCTACATAGAGTCAGTGTCATCTACATAGAGTCAGTGCAGTCCACATAGAGTCAGTGCAGTCTACATAGAGTCAGTGCAGTCTACATAGAGTCAGTGCAGTCTACATAGGGTCAGTGCAGTCTACATAGAGTCAGTGTCATCTACATAGAGCCGGTGCGGTCCACATAGAGTCAGTCATGTACATAGAGTCAGTGCAGTTTACATAGAGTCAGTGTCATCTACATAGAGTCATTGCAATCTACATAGAGTTGGTGCAGTCTGCATAGAGTCAGTGTCATCTACATTGAGTCAATGTTGTCTACATAGAGTCAGTGTCATTTACATTGAGTCAGTGCAGTCTATATAGGGTCT
The DNA here is from genome assembly GCA_026770705.1 of Isurus oxyrinchus. Lineage (NCBI taxonomy): Eukaryota > Metazoa > Chordata > Chondrichthyes > Lamniformes > Lamnidae > Isurus > Isurus oxyrinchus. The sequence continues at coordinate 247,452 of JANJGN010000263.1, read as the reverse complement.
GTATAGTCCAAATAGGGTCAGTGCAATCTACATAGGGCCAGTGGAGTCTACTTATGATCAGTGAAGTCTACATCGACTCAATGCAGTTCTACATAGGGCAGAACTTTCAGGTCCATGACAGGAGTAATCAGAGTGTCCGGGAGCAGCCAAGGAACAGACCACCGACCAGGATCAGCCCCAGAGCATGATTTCGAGCTGGCTGGCCAATTAACAGCCAATCAGGGTGAAGCGGGCACTGAAATGCTCACGCTGCCGGTGTGGGGGTGGGAAGTGGGCCGGCGCTGATGTGAGATCTGGCGTGGACGAGCGCAGAATGAAAGTTCCCTGATAGCAGAGAGCTGTCTCAGGGAACTGAAGACGTCAAAAGTATTAAATAAAGATTTTGAAATCAGAACAAAAATGTCCAAGCATCACAGTCACCTGAATATATACATTATAAAAATTCTGTCTGCGGATTTTTATTTTTTTAATTTAGTAATGGAAACCTCAACCCACCCTTAGATGAGGTTTCGTGAAAAATGCAAAGGCCACCTGGCAGATTCACCTGTCCACCAACCATGAGGTTTGACGGACCATGGAAAATCGGGGACAATTACGACTTTAATTAGCTTAATTGCTCTCTTAATTGTCAGCGGGCACGCTTCTGACTTTAGCGCACAGAAGGTGGGAGGTCGCCGCTGATGTCTCGGGCCTGCTTCAGAACATCACAGCCTTGGCCATGGGCTGCTACAGATGATAGGCAAGGTGGGGAGAGAGGAGGGTCTTGGTGTGACTGGGAGAGGAAGGTGTACCGGGTGGGGAATGGGGTAAGGTTGGGAGGTGGGGGTGAATGTGTCCAGGATGGGGGGGGGGGAGGGGTGAACAAAGGTGTCGGGGGGGTTGAGGTTGGGAAGGGGGAGGAGGGACTTCAGGGGGAGGAGGGTGTAATGGGGGAGAATGCAGCATGGGGAGGTAGGTCTAAAGGGGGACAAAGGTGTAAGAGTAAGAGTGAGAGTTTGGAGGAAGGAAGGAATTTGGAGTAGGTAAGGAGCTCGGAGGGGAAGGTGTCTGGGGGGGAGGGGGAAGTAAGTGTGGAGGAGGGAGTAAGGATGAAGGAGGGAGTAAGGCTGAAAGAGGGAATAAAGGGTGGGGGATATCCAGGTGAAAGTGCACGGGAGGGGTCTGTGGAGTCAATGACTGTCTCCTGGGTAGTGAACTGAGAGTGGGCGTGATAGGAGGGAGTGGTGAATGTGAGAGGGGGCAGAGGGAACCAGAATGTTGGGAGGGTGAGGGTTCGTCATTAACAGTATAAGGGATGGTGAGGATGGTTGGTGGGGCCTAGGAGGCAAACACGGACCCTGGGGGTGGGAAGGAGGAGGTCAAGGAGGTCAATGTGGATGGGGGTAGGATTTTCAGGAAGGTGGCTCATGTGTATGTTTACCTGGACATCCTGGAAAGACAAGGGTTCAGGTTGGTAGGTGACGGTAGGGAGGTGGAAGGTGATGCTACAGGGGTCAACAGTGATGGGAGAAAGGACATGGGTGTCTGGGGGAGGGGAAAGGACAGGGGAGTTGACCAAAAACATAATGACTACCATGGCTGTTGAAATGGAAAGTGGGCGGAGCCTTGTGTTGGACGGGCACAGGTGCTGCATGGGAGTGGGATCAGTGGGTGGGTGGAGATGCAGCTCAGCTCAGATAGACGACTGAAAGAGACCCCCAGCAGGCAGCACTGAAAATACTCGGGACAGTGAGACGAGTGTGATGGATGAAGGTTCCGTGTGAGTGGGAGAGTGCTCGCACGAGGCTCTGAAAGGCCCCACCACTCACACTTCCCCCTCCAAGATCACCCGTGGTCCAGCTGTGTGCAGCTGAACTGCTAGTGGAGAGCTGGATGCAGGGGGAGGATTCGTGAAGCCTGTCAATAAAGCTGAAAGACAACATTACACATTATTCGGTGAAAGTGAATATATTTTCAGATTATAAAGTAACAAAATGTGTTCACTTGTACAGCCATTTGTGATCAGACTTTCTTAACTTTTCTAGGCCTACCACTTCATCTAGGTGCTGCCCTGACATCTGCAGCAGGGGTGAAGGCAGCTTGCAATGGTCGGCTCTGTTGCCTCTGATGACTTTGGCGTGCATCCTCTGGAGAGCTGAGGCATTGAGGGCCCAGGCTTGCTCTGGCTGTCCTCCTGTGGGCCAGCTGCTCTCTCTGCGGTGACAGAGGACGAGGTTGATGGGATCAAAGGCAAAGGGGACTCTGAGGTAGAGGACAGCCTCTGAGATTCCTGACTGGATGACCCAGGGGTGTCCAGCTGCCACTCCTTCTCCCTGCAAGTACCTGAGGGTCCCGGCCTGACTCCTTGAGGGGAAGTAGCACCTGGAACGACATCAAGGTGCCCCGTTTCCCTCTCGTGTTGCCACTGCAGGAGCTCACCCATGGCTCCCGCGATGGAGTGCAGGTTTGCGTGCATCTCCATCTTCTGCTGGACCAAGGCCGCTGTGGCATCCGCCATCTTTCCCATGGAGATCTTCATATGCACACATAGAGACACTACTTCATCAGAGAGCAGTCAAACGCACTCCTCTGTGATGTTCCCCCGCCTTCTGCTGACTCTCCATGATGAGTTAGAACGCTGAATCCAGAGGCTCATCACCTGACTCAGACCTCACAGATGCCTCTTCCCCAGCCGTTTTCCAAGTGCTCAGCTGAACCTGCCTCCTCCTACTGTGGACATGTATCCATGCAGTGACCACCAGATACTGAAACGAGTCTGCTCTAGATCTAGGTCCCACCGAGGTGTGTGTCTCTGCGCTGGTGGAGGATGTGGGTAAGCACTGTGATGGGTCTTCCAGGCTGCTTATTTCCAGCTCTTCAATGGAGGAGGTGTCCTCTTGGCTGGAGGTGAGGACCTGGATGAAGCTGAGGGACTGGCTGGCTGAGGGTGTCGGTCACTTGGCGGAGGTCCCTGCGAACCAAAGTAAAGATAGTTAGTGCATGGCAGCAAAGTCAAAAACAGGAGAGAGAGCACTCACAGTTGTGTTGAGAAGGGGATGATGTGGTGCAGGATCCTCATGTGAGTGTTCACCGCCAACATTGCCATTGCCATCGGCACGGTCCATGTCCTCACCAGTCAGCGTGATGGTGCATTCCTCAAAGTGAGTGAGGGGTCTAATGTGAGATACTCCACCCTCAATCTGGGCCCACTCCCTGCTGCTGTGAGCCAGCTTCTCCTGCCTGAAAACAGGTGGAGAGAGTGTGAGCAGGACGCATAGCACTGTGTAGAATGTTTGTGTGGTGAGCGGAGCCATGGACAGGATGAGAATGTGAGCTCCAGAGGATATGAATCTGATGGAGATGTGAGGGTGTGTGTGAGAGTTGATGGTGTTGTCCCTTGAGGTTTGAGAGCCCCATGCATGTGTGATGGGTTTGTGAGTGTGTTGGTTGAGAGTGATGAGGTGGTTGACTTACCCTGGCGTAATGGATGAGAGTATTCATCCTCTTCCTGCACTGGATGGCTGACCTCCTCTGTGCTCCGGTGGTGTTGACCGTCACTGCCACTGTCTCCCAGGCCAGATTGGTGACTCTAGTGGACCTCCTGTGGCCAGAGCAGTGGTAGAGGACATCACAGCAGCCTTGTACTGCATCCAGCAGACACACAAGAGAGTTGTCGCTAAGTTTCAGGGCTGCCATCTTCTTTGCTTTCAGAGCCATCTGTCTCCTGGAGCAGCCCTAGTCTGAAGGCATAACGTAGGCTGCACTCTGGCACGCTTTAAATATGGCACCCAGAGTGAGGCAGTGCTGAGGTCACGGTGCGGCAGGTAAATCTAAGCCTGCCCTCCAGCAACCTGGCATGTTTTCCATCAATGCATTATTAACGAGGTAGGACACACCGAGATTGGGACAATAGAGCATGAAAACTCACCATTGCAGCCGGCAGGTAAAACATAATTTTTCACACCAGCTACCGTACTTACTGAAAACCTGGGACAATTCTGCCCATTGGGTAAGTACAGTCTGCACAGTCATTGCAGTCTATATAGAATCAGTGCAGTCTACATAGAGTCACTGCAGTTTATATAGGATCAGTGCAGTTTACATCTGGTCAGTGCAGTCTACATCTAGTCAGTGCAGTCTACATCTGGCCACTGCAGTCTACACAGGGTTAGTGCAGTCTACATCTGGGCAGTGCAGTCTGCATAGAGTCACTGCAGTCTACATAAGATCAGCACAGTCTATGTCTTGTCAGTGCAGTCTACATATGGTAAATGCAGACTACATAGAGCCAATGCATTCCACATAGGGTCACTGCAGTCTACATAGAGTCAGTGCAGTATCCATAGGGTCAGTGCAGTCTACATAGGGTCAGTGCAGTCCACATAGGGTCAGTGCAGTTTACATAGAGTCAGTGCAGTCTTCATAGAGTCAGTACAGTTTACATAGGGTCAGTGCAGTCTGCATAGAGTCAGCACAGTCTACAAGTGTCAATGCAGTCTACATAGAGTCCGTGCAGTCTACATAGTGTCAGTGCAGTCTACATAGAGTCAGTGCAGTCTACATAGAATCATTGCAGTCTACATAGGTCAGTGCAGTCTTCATAGAGTCAGTGCAGTCTCCATAGGGTCAGTGCAGTCTACATAGGGTCAGTGAGGTTTACATAGAGTCAGTGCAGTCTTCATAGAGTCAGTACAGTTTACATAGGGTCAGTGCAGTCTGCATAGAGTCAGCACAGTCTACAAGGGTCAATGCAGTCTACATAGAGTCAGTGCAGTCTACATAGAGTCAGTGCAGTCTACATAGAGTCAGTGCAGTCTACATAGAATCATTGCAGTCTACATAGGGTCAGTGCAGTCTACATAGGGTCAGTGCAGTCTTCATAGAGTCAGTGCAGTCTCCATAGGGTCAGTGCAGTCTACATAGGGTCAGTGCAGTTTACATAGAGTCAGTGCAGTCTTCATAGAGTCAGTACAGTTTACATAGGGTCAGTGCAGTCTGCATAGAGTCAGCACAGTCTACAAGGGTCAATGCAGTCTACATAGAGTCAGTGCAGTCTACATAGTGTCAGTGGGGTCTACATAGAGTCAGTGCAGTCTGCATAGAATCAGTGCAGTCTACACAGATTCAGTGCAGTCTACATAGGGTCAGTGCAGTCTGCATTGGATCAGTGCAGCCTACATAGAGTCAGTGCAGTCTACATAGAGTCAGTACAGTCTACATAGGGTCAGTGCAGTCTACATAGGGTCAGTGCAGTCTACATAGGGTCAGTGCAGTCTCCATAGTGTCAGTGCAGTCTACATAAAGTCAGTGCAGTCGACATAAAGTCAGTGCAGTCTGCATTGGGTCAGTGCAGTCTACAAAGTGTCTGTGCAATCTACATAGGGCCAGTACAGTCTGCATAGAGTCAGTGCAGTCTGCATAGAGTCAGTGCAGTCTACATAGGGTCAGTGCAGTCTACATAGGGTCAGTGCAGTCTACATAGAGTCAGTGCAGTCTGCATTGGGTCAGTGCAGTCTACATAAAGTCAGTACACTCTACATAAGGCCAGTGCAGTCTACATAAAGTCAGTGCACTCTACATAGAGTCAGTGCAGTCTGCATAGAGTCAGTGCAGTCTACATAGGGGCAGTGTAGTCTACATAGGGTCAGTGCAGTCTACATAAAGTCAGTGCACTCTACATAGAGTCAGTGCAGTCGGCATAGAGTCAGTGTAGTCTACATAGGGTCAGTGCAATCTACATAGAGTCAGTGCAGTCTGCACAGAGTCAGTGCAGTCTACATAGAGTCAGCACAGTCTACAAGGGTCAATGCAGTCTACAGAGAGTCAGTGCAGTCTACATAGAGTCCGTGCAGTCTACATAGTGTCAGTGCAGTCTACATAGAGTCAGTGCCGTCTACAAAAAATCAGTGCAGTCTACATAGATTCAGTGCAGTCTGCATAGGGTCAGTGCAGTCTGCATTGGGTCAGTGCAGTCTGCATTGGGTCAGTGCAGTCTACAAAGAGTCAGTGCAGTCTACATAGAGCCAGTGCAGTCTCCATAGTGTCAGTGCAGTCTACATAAAGTCAGTGCAGTCCACATAAAGTCAGTGCAGTCTGCATAGGGTCAGTGCAGTCTACATAGTGTCAGTGCAGTCTACATAGGGCCAGTGCAGTCTGCATAGAGTCAGTGCAGTCTACATAGGGTCAGTGCAGTCTACATAGGGTCAGTGCCATCTACATAGAGTCAGTGCAGTCTGCATTGGGTCAGTGCAGTCTACATAAAGTCAGTGCACTCTACATAAGGCCAGTGCAGTCGGCATAAAGTCAGAGCACTCTACATAGAGTCAGTGCAGTCGGCATAGAGTCAGTGCAGTCTACATAGGGTCAGTGCACTCTATATAGGATCAGTGCAGTCTACATAAACAGTGCACTCTACATAGAGTCAGTGCAGTCTACCTAGGGTCAGTGCAGTCTGCATAGAGTCAGTGCAGTCTACATTGGGTCAGTGCACTCTACATAGGGTCAGTGCAGTCTACATAGAGTCAGTGTCATCTACATAGAGTCAGTGCAGTCTACATTGGGTCAGTGCACTCTACATAGGGTCAGTGCAGTCTACAAAGAGTCAGTGTCATCTACATAGAGTCAATGCAGTCTACATAAAGTCAGTGCACTCTACATAGAGTCAGTGCAGTCTGTATAGAGTCAGTGCAGTCTACATTGGGTCATTGCACTCTACATAGGGTCAGTGCAGTCTACATAGAGTCAGTGTCATCCTGTTTGTAACCCCAAGATCAAGAGTTCAAATCTCACAATGGCAAACCATGAAACAATGTAACTTCATCTGAATAGGAACAGATGGAAACGTGTTTGTACTCGAAAGAGTTACATAGAGTCAGTGCAGTCTACATAAAGTCAGTGCAGTCTGCATTGGGTCAGTGCATTCTACATAAAGTCAGTGCACTCTACATAAGACCAGTGCAGTCTACATAAAGTCAGTGCACTCTACATAGAGTCAGTGCAGTCTACATAGAGTCAGTGCAGTCTACATAGAGTCAGTGCAGTCTACATAGGGTCAGTGCACTCTACATAGGGTCCATGCACTCTACATAAAGTCAGTGCACTCTACATAGAGTTAGTGCAGTCTACATAGGGTCAGTGCAGTTTACATAGAGTCAGTGCAGTCTTCATAGAGTCAGTACAGTTTACATAAGGTCGGTGCAGTCTGCATAGAGTCAGCACAGTCTACAAGGGTCAATGCAGTCTACATAGAGTCAGTGCAGTCTACATAGAGTCAGTGTAGTCTACATAGGGTCAGTGCAGTCTACATAGAGCCAATGCAGTCTCCATAGTGTCAGTGCAGTCTACATAAAGTCAGTGCAGTCTACATAAAGTCAGTGCAGTCTGCATAAGGTCAGTGCAGTCTACATAGTGTCAGTGCAGTCTACATAGGGCCAGTGCAGTCTGCATAGAGTCAGTGCAGTCTACATAGGGTCAGTGCAGTCTACATAGGGTCAGTGCCGTCTACATAGAGTCAGTGCAGTCTGCATTGGGTCAGTGCAGTCTGCATTGGGTCAGTGCATTCTACATAAAGTCAGTGCACTCTACATAAGACCAGTGCAGTCTACATAAAGTCAGTGCACTCTACATAGAGTCAGTGCAGTCTACATAGAGTCAGTGCAGTCTACATAGAGTCAGTGCAGTCTACATAGGGTCAGTGCACTCTACATAGGGTCCATGCACTCTACATAAAGTCAGTGCACTCTACATAGAGTTAGTGCAGTCTACATAGGGTCAGTGCAGTTTACATAGAGTCAGTGCAGTCTTCATAGAGTCAGTACAGTTTACATAAGGTCGGTGCAGTCTGCATAGAGTCAGCACAGTCTACAAGGGTCAATGCAGTCTACATAGAGTCAGTGCAGTCTACATAGAGTCAGTGTAGTCTACATAGGGTCAGTGCAGTCTACATAGAGCCAATGCAGTCTCCATAGTGTCAGTGCAGTCTACATAAAGTCAGTGCAGTCTACATAAAGTCAGTGCAGTCTGCATAAGGTCAGTGCAGTCTACATAGTGTCAGTGCAGTCTACATAGGGCCAGTGCAGTCTGCATAGAGTCAGTGCAGTCTACATAGGGTCAGTGCAGTCTACATAGGGTCAGTGCAGTCTACATAGGGTCAGTGCCGTCTACATAGAGTCAGTGCAGTCTGCATTGGGTCAGTGCAGTCTACATAAAGTCAGTGCACTCTACATAAGGCCAGTGCAGTCTACATAAAGTCAGTGCAGTCTACATAGGGTCAGTGCACTCTATATAGGATCAGTGCAGTCTACATAAAGCAGTGCACTCTACATAGAGTCAGTGCAGTCTACCTAGGGTCAGTGCAGTCTACCTAGGGTCAGTGCAGTCTACATAGAGTCAGTGCAGTCTACATAGAATCATTGCAGTCTACATAGGTCAGTGCAGTCTTCATAGAGTCAGTGCAGTCTCCATAGGGTCAGTGCAGTCTACATAGGGTCAGTGAGGTTTACATAGAGTCAGTGCAGTCTTCATAGAGTCAGTACAGTTTACATAGGGTCAGTGCAGTCTGCATAGAGTCAGCACAGTCTACAAGGGTCAATGCAGTCTACATAGAGTCAGCGCTGTCTACATAGAGTCAGTGCAGTCTACTTAGAGTCAGTGCAGTCTACATAGAATCATTGAGGTCTACATAGGGTCAGTGCAGTCTACATAGGGTCAGTGCAGTCTTCATAGAGTCAGTGCAGTCTCCATAGGGTCAGTGCAGTCTACATAGGGTCAGTGCAGTCTACATAGGGTCAGTGCAGTTTACATAGAGTCAGTGCAGTCTTCATAGAGTCAGTACAGTTTACATAGGGTCAGTGCAGTCTGCATAGAGTCAGCACAGTCTACAAGGGTCAATGCAGTCTACATACAGTCAGTGCAGTCTACATAGTGTCAGTGGGGTCTACATAGAGTCAGTGCAGTCTGCATAGAATCAGTGCAGTCTACACAGATTCAGTGCAGTCTACATAGCGTCAGTGCAGTCTGCATTGGATCAGTGCAGCCTACATAGAGTCAGTACAGTCTACATAGGGTCAGTGCAGTCTACATAGGGTTAGTGCAGTCTACATAGGGTCAGTGCAGTCTGCATAGTGTCAGTGCAGTCTACATAAAGTCAGTGCAGTCTGCATTGGGTCAGTGCAGTCTACAAAGTGTCTGTGCAATCTACATAGGGCCAGTACAGTCTGCATAGAGTCAGTGCAGTCTACATAGGGTCAGTGCAGTCTACATAGGGCCAGTGCAGTCTGCATAGAGTCAGTGCAGTCTACATAGGGTCAGTGCAGTCCACATAGGGTCAGTGCCATCTACATAGAGTCAGTGCAGTCTGCATTCGGTCAGTGCAGTCTACATAAAGTCAGTACACTCTACATAAGGCCAGTGCAGTCTACATAAAGTCAGTGCACTCTACATAGAGTCAGTGCAGTCTGCATAGAGTCAGTGCAGTCTACATAGGGTCAGTGTAGTCTACATAGGGTCAGTGCAGTCTACATAAAGTCAGTGCACTCTACATAGAGTCAGTGCAGTCGGCATAGAGTCAGTGTAGTCTACATAGGGTCAGTGCAATCTACATAGAGTCAGTGCAGTCTGCACAGAGTCAGTGCAGTCTACATAGAGTCAGCACAGTCTACAAGGGTCAACGCAGTCTACATAGAGTCAGTGCAGTCTACATAGAGTCCGTGCAGTCTACATAGTGTCAGTGCAGTCTACATAGAGTCAGTGCCGTCTACAAAGAATCAGTGCAGTCTACATAGATTCAGTGCAGTCTGCATAGGGTCAGTGCAGTCTGCATTGGGTCAGTGCAGTCTACATAGAGTCAGTGCAGTCTACATAGAGCCAGTGCAGTCTCCATAGTGTCAGTGCAGTCTACATAAAGTCAGTGCAGTCCACATAAAGTCAGTGCAGTCTGCATAGGGTCAATGCAGTCTACATAGTGTCAGTGCAGTCTACATAGGGCCAGTGCAGTCTGCATAGAGTCAGTGCAGTCTACATAGGGTCAGTGCAGTCTACATAGGGTCAGTGCAGTCTACATAGGGTCAGTGCCATCTACATAGAGTCAGTGCAGTCTGCATTGAGTCAGTGCAGTCTACATAAAGTCAGTGCACTCTACATAAGGCCAGTGCAGTCGGCATAAAGTCAGAGCACTCTACATAGAGTCAGTGCAGTCTGCATTGGGTCAGTGCAGTCTACATAAAGTCAGTGCACTCTACATAAGGCCAGTGCAGTCGGCATAAAGTCAGAGCACTCTACATAGAGTCAGTGCAGTCGGCATAGAGTCAGTGCAGTCTACACAAACAGTGCACTCTACATAGAGTCAGTGCAGTCTACCTAGGGTCAGTGCAGTCTGCATAGAGTCAGTGCAGTCTACATTGGGTCAGTGCACTCTACATAGGGTCAGTGCAGTCTACATAGAGTCAGTGTCATCTACATAGAGTCAGTGCAGTCTACATTGGGTCAGTGCACTCTACATAGGGTCAGTGCAGTCTACAAAGAGTCAGTGTCATCTACATAGAGTCAATGCAGTCTACATAAAGTCAGTGCACTCTACATAGAGTCAGTGCAGTCTGTATAGAGTCAGTGCAGTCTACATTGGGTCATTGCACTCTACATAGGGTCAGTGCAGTCTACATAGAGTCAGTGTCATCCTGTTTGTAACCCCAAGATCAAGAGTTCAAATCTCACAATGGCAAACTATGAAACAATGTAACTTCATCTGAATAGGAACAGATGGAAACGTGTTTGTACTCGAAAGAGTTACATAGAGTCAGTGCAGTCTACATAAAGTCAGTGCAGTCTGCATTGGGTCAGTGCATTCTACATAAATTCAGTGCACTCTACATAAGACCAGTGCAGTCTACATAAAGTCAGTGCACTCTACATAGAGTCAGTGCAGTCTACATAGAGTCAGTGCAGTCTACATAGAGTCAGTGCAGTCTACATAGGGTCAGTGCACTCTACATAGGGTCCATGCACTCTACATAAAGTCAGTGCACTCTACATAGAGTTAGTGCAGTCTACATTGGGTCAGTGCAGATTACATATAGTCAGTGCAGTCTTCATAGAGTCAGTACAGTTTACATAAGGTCGGTGCAGTCTGCATAGAGTCAGCACAGTCCACAAGGGTCAATGCAGTCTACATAGAGTCAGTGCAGTCTACATAGAGTCAGTGTAGTCTACATAGGGCCAGTGCAGTCTACATAGAGCCAATGCAGTCTCCATAGTGTCAGTGCAGTCTACATAAAGTCAGTGCAGTCTGCATAAGGTCAGTGCAGTCTACATAGTGTCAGTGCAGTCTACATAGGGCCAGTGCAGTCTGCATAGAGTCAGTGCAGTCTACATAGGGTCAGTGCAGTCTACATAGGGTCAGTGCCGTCTACATAGAGTCAGTGCAGTCTGCATTGGGTCAGTGCAGTCTACATAAAGTCAGTGCACTCTACATAAGGCCAGTGCACTCTACATAAAGTCAGTGCAGTCTACATTGGGTCAGTGCACTCTATATAGGATCAGTGCAGTCTACATAAAGCAGTGCACTCCACATAGAGTCAGTGCAGTCAACCTAGGGTCAGTGCAGTCTACCTAGGGTCTGTGCAGTCTACATAGAGTCAGTGCAGTCTGCATTGAGTCAGTGTAGTCTACATTGGGTCAGTGCACTCTACATAGGGTCAGTGCAGTCTACATAGAGTCAGTGTCATCTACATAGAGTCAGTGCAGTCTACATTGGGTCAGTGCACTCTACATAGGGTCAGTGCAGTCTACATAGAGTCAGTGTCATCTACATAGAGTCAGTGCAGTCTACATTGGGTCAGTGCACTCTACATAGGGTCAGTGCAGTCTACAAAGAGTCAGTGTCATCTACATAGAGTCAATGCAGTCTACATAAAGTCAGTGCACTCTACATAGAGTCAGTGCAGTCTGTATAGAGTCAGTGCAGTCTACATTGGGTCATTGCACTCTACATAGGGTCAGTGCAGTCTACATAGAGTCAGTGTCATCCTGTTTGTAACCCCAAGATCAAGAGTTCAAATCTCACAATGGCAAACCATGAAACAATGTAACTTCATCTGAATAGGAACAGATGGAAACGTGTTTGTACTCGAAAGAGTTACATAGAGTCAGTGCAGTCTACATAAAGTCAGTGCAGTCTGCATTGGGTCAGTGCATTCTACATAAAGTCAGTGCACTCTACATAAGACCAGTGCAGTCTACATAAAGTCAGTGCACTCTACATAGAGTCAGTGCAGTCTACATAGAGTCAGTGCAGTCTACATAGAGTCAGTGCAGTCTACATAGGGTCAGTGCACTCTACATAGGGTCCATGCACTCTACATAAAGTCAGTGCACTCTACATAGAGTTAGTGCAGTCTACATAGGGTCAGTGCAGTTTACATAGAGTCAGTGCAGTCTTCATAGAGTCAGTACAGTTTACATAAGGTCGGTGCAGTCTGCATAGAGTCAGCACAGTCTACAAGGGTCAATGCAGTCTACATAGAGTCAGTGCAGTCTACATAGAGTCAGTGTAGTCTACATAGGGTCAGTGCAGTCTACATAGAGCCAATGCAGTCTCCATAGTGTCAGTGCAGTCTACATAAAGTCAGTGCAGTCTACATAAAGTCAGTGCAGTCTGCATAAGGTCAGTGCAGTCTACATAGTGTCAGTGCAGTCTACATAGGGCCAGTGCAGTCTGCATAGAGTCAGTGCAGTCTACATAGGGTCAGTGCAGTCTACATAGGGTCAGTGCCGTCTACATAGAGTCAGTGCAGTCTGCATTGGGTCAGTGCAGTCTGCATTGGGTCAGTGCATTCTACATAAAGTCAGTGCACTCTACATAAGACCAGTGCAGTCTACATAAAGTCAGTGCACTCTACATAGAGTCAGTGCAGTCTACATAGAGTCAGTGCAGTCTACATAGAGTCAGTGCAGTCTACATAGGGTCAGTGCACTCTACATAGGGTCCATGCACTCTACATAAAGTCAGTGCACTCTACATAGAGTTAGTGCAGTCTACATAGGGTCAGTGCAGTTTACATAGAGTCAGTGCAGTCTTCATAGAGTCAGTACAGTTTACATAAGGTCGGTGCAGTCTGCATAGAGTCAGCACAGTCTACAAGGGTCAATGCAGTCTACATAGAGTCAGTGCAGTCTACATAGAGTCAGTGTAGTCTACATAGGGTCAGTGCAGTCTACATAGAGCCAATGCAGTCTCCATAGTGTCAGTGCAGTCTACATAAAGTCAGTGCAGTCTACATAAAGTCAGTGCAGTCTGCATAAGGTCAGTGCAGTCTACATAGTGTCAGTGCAGTCTACATAGGGCCAGTGCAGTCTGCATAGAGTCAGTGCAGTCTACATAGGGTCAGTGCAGTCTACATAGGGTCAGTGCAGTCTACATAGGGTCAGTGCCGTCTACATAGAGTCAGTGCAGTCTGCATTGGGTCAGTGCAGTCTACATAAAGTCAGTGCACTCTACATAAGGCCAGTGCAGTCTACATAAAGTCAGTGCAGTCTACATAGGGTCAGTGCACTCTATATAGGATCAGTGCAGTCTACATAAAGCAGTGCACTCTACATAGAGTCAGTGCAGTCTACCTAGGGTCAGTGCAGTCTACCTAGGGTCAGTGCAGTCTACATAGAGTCAGTGCAGTCTACATAGAATCATTGCAGTCTACATAGGTCAGTGCAGTCTTCATAGAGTCAGTGCAGTCTCCATAGGGTCAGTGCAGTCTACATAGGGTCAGTGAGGTTTACATAGAGTCAGTGCAGTCTTCATAGAGTCAGTACAGTTTACATAGGGTCAGTGCAGTCTGCATAGAGTCAGCACAGTCTACAAGGGTCAATGCAGTCTACATAGAGTCAGCGCTGTCTACATAGAGTCAGTGCAGTCTACTTAGAGTCAGTGCAGTCTACATAGAATCATTGAGGTCTACACAGGGTCAGTGCAGTCTACATAGGGTCAGTGCAGTCTTCATAGAGTCAGTGCAGTCTCCATAGGGTCAGTGCAGTCTACATAGGGTCAGTGCAGTCTACATAGGGTCAGTGCAGTTTACATAGAGTCAGTGCAGTCTTCATAGAGTCAGTACAGTTTACATAGGGTCAGTGCAGTCTGCATAGAGTCAGCACAGTCTACAAGGGTCAATGCAGTCTACATACAGTCAGTGCAGTCTACATAGTGTCAGTGGGGTCTACATAGAGTCAGTGCAGTCTGCATAGAATCAGTGCAGTCTACACAGATTCAGTGCAGTCTACATAGCGTCAGTGCAGTCTGCATTGGATCAGTGCAGCCTACATAGAGTCAGTACAGTCTACATAGGGTCAGTGCAGTCTACATAGGGTTAGTGCAGTCTACATAGGGTCAGTGCAGTCTGCATAGTGTCAGTGCAGTCTACATAAAGTCAGTGCAGTCTGCATTGGGTCAGTGCAGTCTACAAAGTGTCTGTGCAATCTACATAGGGCCAGTACAGTCTGCATAGAGTCAGTGCAGTCTACATAGGGTCAGTGCAGTCTACATAGGGCCAGTGCAGTCTGCATAGAGTCAGTGCAGTCTACATAGGGTCAGTGCAGTCCACATAGGGTCAGTGCCATCTACATAGAGTCAGTGCAGTCTGCATTCGGTCAGTGCAGTCTACATAAAGTCAGTACACTCTACATAAGGCCAGTGCAGTCTACATAAAGTCAGTGCACTCTACATAGAGTCAGTGCAGTCTGCATAGAGTCAGTGCAGTCTACATAGGGTCAGTGTAGTCTACATAGGGTCAGTGCAGTCTACATAAAGTCAGTGCACTCTACATAGAGTCAGTGCAGTCGGCATAGAGTCAGTGTAGTCTACATAGGGTCAGTGCAACCTACATAGAGTCAGTGCAGTCTGCACAGAGTCAGTGCAGTCTACATAGAGTCAGCACAGTCTACAAGGGTCAACGCAGTCTACATAGAGTCAGTGCAGTCTACATAGAGTCCGTGCAGTCTACATAGTGTCAGTGCAGTCTACATAGAGTCAGTGCCGTCTACAAAGAATCAGTGCAGTCTACATAGATTCAGTGCAGTCTGCATAGGGTCAGTGCAGTCTGCATTGGGTCAGTGCAGTCTACATAGAGTCAGTGCAGTCTACATAGAGCCAGTGCAGTCTCCATAGTGTCAGTGCAGTCTACATAAAGTCAGTGCAGTCCACATAAAGTCAGTGCAGTCTGCATAGGGTCAATGCAGTCTACATAGTGTCAGTGCAGTCTACATAGGGCCAGTGCAGTCTGCATAGAGTCAGTGCAGTCTACATAGGGTCAGTGCAGTCTACATAGGGTCAGTGCAGTCTACATAGGGTCAGTGCCATCTACATAGAGTCAGTGCAGTCTGCATTGAGTCAGTGCAGTCTACATAAAGTCAGTGCACTCTACATAAGGCCAGTGCAGTCGGCATAAAGTCAGAGCACTCTACATAGAGTCAGTGCAGTCTGCATTGGGTCAGTGCAGTCTACATAAAGTCAGTGCACTCTACATAAGGCCAGTGCAGTCGGCATAAAGTCAGAGCACTCTACATAGAGTCAGTGCAGTCGGCATAGAGTCAGTGCAGTCTACACAAACAGTGCACTCTACATAGAGTCAGTGCAGTCTACCTAGGGTCAGTGCAGTCTGCATAGAGTCAGTGCAGTCTACATTGGGTCAGTGCACTCTACATAGGGTCAGTGCAGTCTACATAGAGTCAGTGTCATCTACATAGAGTCAGTGCAGTCTACATTGGGTCAGTGCACTCTACATAGGGTCAGTGCAGTCTACAAAGAGTCAGTGTCATCTACATAGAGTCAATGCAGTCTACATAAAGTCAGTGCACTCTACATAGAGTCAGTGCAGTCTGTATAGAGTCAGTGCAGTCTACATTGGGTCATTGCACTCTACATAGGGTCAGTGCAGTCTACATAGAGTCAGTGTCATCCTGTTTGTAACCCCAAGATCAAGAGTTCAAATCTCACAATGGCAAACTATGAAACAATGTAACTTCATCTGAATAGGAACAGATGGAAACGTGTTTGTACTCGAAAGAGTTACATAGAGTCAGTGCAGTCTACATAAAGTCAGTGCAGTCTGCATTGGGTCAGTGCATTCTACATAAATTCAGTGCACTCTACATAAGACCAGTGCAGTCTACATAAAGTCAGTGCACTCTACATAGAGTCAGTGCAGTCTACATAGAGTCAGTGCAGTCTACATAGAGTCAGTGCAGTCTACATAGGGTCAGTGCACTCTACATAGGGTCCATGCACTCTACATAAAGTCAGTGCACTCTACATAGAGTTAGTGCAGTCTACATTGGGTCAGTGCAGATTACATATAGTCAGTGCAGTCTTCATAGAGTCAGTACAGTTTACATAAGGTCGGTGCAGTCTGCATAGAGTCAGCACAGTCCACAAGGGTCAATGCAGTCTACATAGAGTCAGTGCAGTCTACATAGAGTCAGTGTAGTCTACATAGGGCCAGTGCAGTCTACATAGAGCCAATGCAGTCTCCATAGTGTCAGTGCAGTCTACATAAAGTCAGTGCAGTCTGCATAAGGTCAGTGCAGTCTACATAGTGTCAGTGCAGTCTACATAGGGCCAGTGCAGTCTGCATAGAGTCAGTGCAGTCTACATAGGGTCAGTGCAGTCTACATAGGGTCAGTGCCGTCTACATAGAGTCAGTGCAGTCTGCATTGGGTCAGTGCAGTCTACATAAAGTCAGTGCACTCTACATAAGGCCAGTGCACTCTACATAAAGTCAGTGCAGTCTACATAGGGTCAGTGCACTCTATATAGGATCAGTGCAGTCTACATAAAGCAGTGCACTCCACATAGAGTCAGTGCAGTCAACCTAGGGTCAGTGCAGTCTACCTAGGGTCTGTGCAGTCTACATAGAGTCAGTGCAGTCTGCATTGAGTCAGTGCAGTCTACATTGGGTCAGTGCACTCTACATAGGGTCAGTGCAGTCTACATAGAGTCAGTGTCATCTACATAGAGTCAGTGCAGTCTACATTGGGTCAGTGCACTCTACATAGAGTCAGTGCAGTCTGCATAGAGTCAGTGCAGTCTACATTGGGTCAGTGCACTCTACATAGGGTCAGTGCAGTCTACATAGAGTCAGTGTCATCTACATAGAGTCAGTGCAGTCTACATAAAGTCACTGCAGTCTGCATTGGGTCAGTGCATTCTACATAAAGTCAGTGCACTCTACATAAGGCCAGTGCAGTCTACATAAAGTCAGTGCACTCTACATAGAGTCAGTGCAGTCTGTATAGAGTCAGTGCAGTCTACATAGGGTCAGTGCAGTCTACATAGGGTCCTTGCAGTCTACATCAAGTCAGTGCACTCGACATAGAGTCAGTGCAGTCTACATAGAGTCAGTGCACTCTACATAGAGTCAGTGCAGTCTACATAGAGCCAGTGCAGTCTCCATAGTGTCAGTGCAGTCTACATAAAGTCAGTGCAGTCTCCATAAAGTCAGTGCAGTCGGCATAGGGTCAGTGCAGTCTACATAGTGTCAGTGCAGTCTACATAGGGCCAGTACAGTCTGCATAGAGTCTGTGCAGTCTACATTGGGTCAGTGCACTCTACATAGGGTCAGTGCAGTCTACATAGAGTCAGTGCAGTCTACATAGAGTCAGTGCAGTCTACATAGAGCCAGTGCAGTCTCCATAGTGTCAGTGCAGTCTACATAAAGTCAGTGCAGTCTACATAAAGTCAGTACAGTCTGCATAGGGTCGTGCAGTCTACATAGTGTCAGTGCAGTCTACATAGGGCCAGTGCAGTCTGCATAGAGTCAGTGCAGTCTACAAAAGTCAGTGCAGTCTGCATTGGGTCAATGCATTCTACATAAAGTCAGTGCACTCTACATAAGGCCAGTGCAGTCTACATAAAGTCAGTGCAGTCTACATAGGGTCAGTGCACGCTACATAGGGTCCATGCAGTCTACATAAAGTCAGTGCACTCTACATAGAGTCAGTGCAGTCTACATAGAGTCAGTGCAGTCTTCATAGAGTCAGTGCAGTCTACATAGGGTCATTGCAGTTTACATAGAGTCAGTGCAGTCTTCATAGAGTCAGTACAGTTTACATAAGGTCAGTGCAGTCTGCATAGAGTCAGCACAGTCTACAAGGGTCAATGCAGTCTACATAGAGTCAGTGCAGTCTACATAGAGTCAGTGCAGTCTACATAGAATCATTGCAGTCTACATAGAGTCAGTGCAGTCTACATAGAATCATTGCAGTCTACATAGGGTCAGTGCAGTCTCACAGAGTCAGTGCAGTCTACATAGGGTCAGTGCAGTCTGCATAGAGTCAGCACAGTCTACAAGAGTCAATGCAGTCTACATAGAGTCAGTGCAGTCTACATAGAATCAGTGCAGGCTACATTGATTCAGTGCAGTCTGCATAGGGTCAGTGCAGTCTGCATTGGGTCAGTGCAGTCTACATAAAGTCAGTGCAGTCTACAAAAAGTCAGTGCAGTCTACATAGAGTCAGTGCAGTCTACATAGAGTCAGTGCAGTCTACATAGAGTCAGTGCAGTCTGCATAGAGTCAGCACAGTCTACAAGGGTCAATGCAGTCTACATAGAGTCAATGTAGTCTACATAGAATCATTGCAGTCTACATAGGGTCAGTGCAGTCTTCACAGAGTCAGTGCAGTCTGCATTGGGTCAGTGCAGTCGACATAGTGTCAGTGCAGTCTACATAGGGTCAGTGCAGTCTACATAGAGTCAGTGCAGTCTACATAGAGCCAGTGCAGTCTCCATAGTGTCAGTGCAGTCTACATAAAGTCAGTGCAGTCTGCATAAAGTCAGTGCAGTCTGCATAGGGTCAGTGCAGTCTACATAGTGTCAGTGCAGTCTACATAGGGCCAGTGCAGTCTGCATAGAGTCAGTGCAGTCTACATAGGGTCAGTGCAGTCTACATAGGGTCAGTGCCGTCTACATAGAGTCAGTGCAGTCTGCATTGGGTCAGTGCAGTCTACATAAAGTCAGTGCACTCTACGTAAGGCCAGTGCAGTCTACATAAAGTCAGTACACTCTACATAGAGTCAGTGCAGTCTACATAGGGTCAGTGCAGTCTATATATGATCAGTGCAGTCTACATAAAGCAGTGCACTCTACATAGAGTCAGTGCAGTCTACCTAGGGTCAGTGCAGTCTACATAGAGTCAGTGCAGTCTGCATAGAGTCAGTGCAGTCTACATTGGGTCAGTGCACTCTACATAGGGTCAGTGCAGTCTACATAGAGTCAGTGTCATCTACATAGAGTCAGTGCAGTCTACATAAAGTCAGTGCAGTCTGCATTGGGTCAGTGCATTCTACATAAAGTCAGTGCACTCTACATAAGGCCAGTGCGGTCTACATAAAGTCAGTGCACTCTACCTAGAGTGAGTGCCGTCTACATAGAATCAGTGCAGTCTACATAGATTCAGTGCAGTCGACATAGTGTCAGTGCAGTCTACATAGGGTCAGTGCAGTCTACATAGAGTCAGTGCAGTCTACATAGAGCCAGTGCAGTCTCCATAGTGTCAGTGCAGTCTACATAAAGTCAGTGCAGTCTGCATAAAGTCAGTGCAGTCTGCATAGGGTCAGTGCAGTCTACATAGTGTCAGTGCAGTCTACATAGGGCCAGTGCAGTCTGCATAGAGTCAGTGCAGTCTACATAGGGTCAGTGCAGTCTACATAGGGTCAGTGCCGTCTACATAGAGTCAGTGCAGTCTGCATTGGGTCAGTGCAGTCTACATAAAGTCAGTGCACTCTACGTAAGGCCAGTGCAGTCTACATAAAGTCAGTACACTCTACATAGAGTCAGTGCAGTCTACATAGGGTCAGTGCACTCTATATATGATCAGTGCACTCTACATAGAGTCAGTGCAGTCTACCTAGGGTCAGTGCAGTCTACATAGAGTCAGTGCAGTCTGCATAGAGTCAGTGCAGTCTACATTGGGTCAGTGCACTCTACATAGGGTCAGTGCAGTCTACATAGAGTCAGTGTCATCTACATAGAGTCAGTGCAGTCTACATAAAGTCAGTGCAGTCTACATAAAGTCAGTGCAGTCTGCATTGGGTCAGTGCATTCTACATAAAGTCAGTGCACTCTACATAAGGCCAGTGCGGTCTACATAAAGTCAGTGCACTCTACCTAGAGTGAGTGCCGTCTACATAGAATCAGTGCAGTCTACATAGATTCAGTGCAGTCTACATAGGGTCAGTGCAGTCTACATAGGGTCAGTGCCGTCTACATAGAGTTAGTGCAGTCTGCATTGGGTCAGTGCAGTCTACATAAAGTCAGTGCACTCTACATAAGGCCAGTGCAGTCTACATAAAGTCAGTGCAGTCTACAAAGGGTCAGTGCACTCTATATAGGATCAGTGCAGTCTACATAAAGCAGTGCACTCTACATAGAGTCAGTGGAGTCTACCTAGGGTCAGTGCAGTCTACCTAGGGTCTGTGCAGTCTACATAGAGTCAGTGCAGTCTGCATTGAGTCAGTGCAGTCTACATAGGGTCAGTGCAGTCTACATAGTGTCAGTGTCATCTACATAGAGTCAGTGCAGTCTGCATAGAGTCAGTGCAGTCTACATTGGGTCAGTGCACTCTACATAGGGTCAGTGCAGTCTACATAGAGTCAGTGTCATCTACATAGAGTCAGTGCAGTCTACATAAAGTCACTGCAGTCTGCATTGGGTCAGTGCATTCTACATAAAGTCAGTGCACTCTACATAAGGCCAGTGCAGTCTACATAAGTCAGTGCACTCTACATAGAGTCAGTGCAGTCTGTATAGAGTCAGTGCAGTCTACATAGGGTCAGTGCAGTCTACATAGGGTCCTTGCAGTCTACATCAAGTCAGTGCACTCGACATAGAGTCAGTGCAGTCTACATAGAGTCAGTGCACTCTACATAGAGTCAGTGCAGTCTGCATAGAGCCAGTGCAGTCTCCATAGTGTCAGTGCAGTCTACATAAAGTCAGTGCAGTCTACATAAAGTCAGTGCAGTCGGCATAGGGTCAGTGCAGTCTACATAGTGTCAGTGCAGTCTACATAGGGCCAGTGCAGTCTGCATAGAGTCAGTGCAGTCTACATTGGGTCAGTGCACTCTACATAGGGTCAGTGCAGTCTACATAGAGTCAGTGTCATCTACATAGAGTCAGTGCAGTCTACATAAAGTCAGTGAACTCTACATAGAGTCAGTGCAGTCTGTATAGAGTCAGTGCAGTCTACATAAAGTCAGTGCACTCAACATAAGGCCAGTGCAGTCTACATAAAGTCAGTGCACTCTACATAGAGTCAGTGCAGTCTGTATAGAGTCAGTGCTGTCTACCAAGGGTCAGTGCACTCTACATAGGGTCCATGCAGTCTACATAAAGTCAGTGCACTCTACATAGAGTCAGTGCAGTCTACATAGAGTCAGTGCACTCTACATAGAGTCAGTGCACTCTACATAGAGTCAGTGCACTCTACATAGAGTCAGTGCAGTCTACATAGAGCCAGTGCAGTCTCCATAGTGTCAGTGCAGTCTACATAAAGTCAGTGCAGTCTACATAAAGTCAGTACAGTCTGCATAGGGTCAGTGCAGTCTACATAGTGTCAGTGCAGTCTACATAGGGCCAGTGCAGTCTGCATAGAGTCAGTGCAGTCTACAAAAGTCAGTGCAGTCTGCATTGGGTCAGTGCATTCTACATAAAGTCAGTGCACTCTACATAAGGCCAGTGCAGTCTACATAAAGTCACTGCACTCTACATAGAGTCAGTGCAGTCTACATAGGGTCAGTGCACTCTACAGAGGGTCCATGCAGTCTACATAAAGTCAGTGCACTCTACATAGAGTCAGTGCAGTCTACATAGAGTCAGTGCAGTCTTCATAGAGTCAGTGCAGTCTACATAGGGTCATTGCAGTTTACATAGAGTCAGTGCAGTCTTCATAGAGTCAGTACAGTTTACATAAGGTCAGTGCAGTCTGCATAGAGTCAGCACAGTCTACAAGGGTCAATGCAGTCTACATAGAGTCAGTGCAGTCTACATAGAGTCAGTGCAGTCTACATAGAATCATTGCAGTCTACATAGAGTCAGTGCAGTCTACATAGAATCATTGCAGTCTCCATCGGGTCAGTGCAGTCTCACAGAGTCAGTGCAGTCTACATAGGGTCAGTGCAGTCTGCATTGGGTCAGTGCAGTCTACATAAAGTCAGTGCACTCTACATAAGGCCAGTGCAGTCGGCATAAAGTCAGAGCACTCTACATAGAGTCAGTGCAGTCTGCATTGGGTCAGTGCAGTCTACATAAAGTCAGTGCACTCTACATAAGGCCAGTGCAGTCGGCATAAAGTCAGAGCACTCTACATAGAGTCAGTGCAGTCGGCATAGAGTCAGTGCAGTCTACACAAACAGTGCACTCTACATAGAGTCAGTGCAGTCTACCTAGGGTCAGTGCAGTCTGCATAGAGTCAGTGCAGTCTACATTGGGTCAGTGCACTCTACATAGGGTCAGTGCAGTCTACATAGAGTCAGTGTCATCTACATAGAGTCAGTGCAGTCTACATTGGGTCAGTGCACTCTACATAGGGTCAGTGCAGTCTACAAAGAGTCAGTGTCATCTACATAGAGTCAATGCAGTCTACATAAAGTCAGTGCACTCTACATAGAGTCAGTGCAGTCTGTATAGAGTCAGTGCAGTCTACATTGGGTCATTGCACTCTACATAGGGTCAGTGCAGTCTACATAGAGTCAGTGTCATCCTGTTTGTAACCCCAAGATCAAGAGTTCAAATCTCACAATGGCAAACTATGAAACAATGTAACTTCATCTGAATAGGAACAGATGGAAACGTGTTTGTACTCAAAAGAGTTACATAGAGTCAGTGCAGTCTACATAAAGTCAGTGCAGTCTGCATTGGGTCAGTGCATTCTACATAAATTCAGTGCACTCTACATAAGACCAGTGCAGTCTACATAAAGTCAGTGCACTCTACATAGAGTCAGTGCAGTCTACATAGAGTCAGTGCAGTCCACATAGAGTCAGTGCAGTCTACATAGGGTCAGTGCACTCTACATAGGGTCCATGCACTCTACATAAAGTCAGTGCACTCTACATAGAGTTAGTGCAGTCTACATTGGGTCAGTGCAGATTACATATAGTCAGTGCAGTCTTCATAGAGTCAGTACAGTTTACATAAGGTCGGTGCAGTCTGCATAGAGTCAGCACAGTCCACAAGGGTCAATGCAGTCTACATAGAGTCAGTGCAGTCTACATAGAGTCAGTGTAGTCTACATAGGGCCAGTGCAGTCTACATAGAGCCAATGCAGTCTCCATAGTGTCAGTGCAGTCTACATAAAGTCAGTGCAGTCTGCATAAGGTCAGTGCAGTCTACATAGTGTCAGTGCAGTCTACATAGGGCCAGTGCAGTCTGCATAGAGTCAGTGCAGTCTACATAGGGTCAGTGCAGTCTACATAGGGTCAGTGCCGTCTACATAGAGTCAGTGCAGTCTGCATTGGGTCAGTGCAGTCTACATAAAGTCAGTGCACTCTACATAAGGCCAGTGCACTCTACATAAAGTCAGTGCAGTCTACATAGGGTCAGTGCACTCTATATAGGATCAGTGCAGTCTACATAAAGCAGTGCACTCCACATAGAGTCAGTGCAGTCAACCTAGGGTCAGTGCAGTCTACCTAGGGTCTGTGCAGTCTACATAGAGTCAGTGCAGTCTGCATTGAGTCAGTGCAGTCTACATAGAGTCAGTGTCATCTACATAGAGTCAGTGCAGTCTACATTGGGTCAGTGCACTCTACATAGAGTCAGTGCAGTCTGCATAGAGTCAGTGCAGTCTACATTGGGTCAGTGCACTCTACATAGGGTCAGTGCAGTCTACATAGAGTCAGTGTCATCTACATAGAGTCAGTGCAGTCTACATAAAGTCACTGCAGTCTGCATTGGGTCAGTGCATTCTACATAAAGTCAGTGCACTCTACATAAGGCCAGTGCAGTCTACATAAAGTCAGTGCACTCTACATAGAGTCAGTGCAGTCTGTATAGAGTCAGTGCAGTCTACATAGGGTCAGTGCAGTCTACATAGGGTCCTTGCAGTCTACATCAAGTCAGTGCACTCGACATAGAGTCAGTGCAGTCTACATAGAGTCAGTGCACTCTACATAGAGTCAGTGCAGTCTACATAGAGCCAGTGCAGTCTCCATAGTGTCAGTGCAGTCTACATAAAGTCAGTGCAGTCTCCATAAAGTCAGTGCAGTCGGCATAGGGTCAGTGCAGTCTACATAGTGTCAGTGCAGTCTACATAGGGCCAGTACAGTCTGCATAGAGTCAGTGCAGTCTACATTGGGTCAGTGCACTCTACATAGGGTCAGTGCAGTCTACATAGAGTCAGTGCAGTCTACATAGAGTCAGTGCAGTCTACATAGAGCCAGTGCAGTCTCCATAGTGTCAGTGCAGTCTACATAAAGTCAGTGCAGTCTACATAAAGTCAGTACAGTCTGCATAGGGTCGTGCAGTCTACATAGTGTCAGTGCAGTCTACATAGGGCCAGTGCAGTCTGCATAGAGTCAGTGCAGTCTACAAAAGTCAGTGCAGTCTGCATTGGGTAAATGCATTCTACATAAAGTCAGTGCACTCTACATAAGGCCAGTGCAGTCTACATAAAGTCAGTGCAGTCTACATAGGGTCAGTGCACGCTACATAGGGTCCATGCAGTCTACATAAAGTCAGTGCACTCTACATAGAGTCAGTGCAGTCTACATAGAGTCAGTGCAGTCTTCATAGAGTCAGTGCAGTCTACATAGGGTCATTGCAGTTTACATAGAGTCAGTGCAGTCTTCATAGAGTCAGTACAGTTTACATAAGGTCAGTGCAGTCTGCATAGAGTCAGCACAGTCTACAAGGGTCAATGCAGTCTACATAGAGTCAGTGCAGTCTACATAGAGTCAGTGCAGTCTACATAGAATCATTGCAGTCTACATAGAGTCAGTGCAGTCTACATAGAATCATTGCAGTCTACATAGGGTCAGTGCAGTCTCACAGAGTCAGTGCAGTCTACATAGGGTCAGTGCAGTCTGCATAGAGTCAGCACAGTCTACAAGAGTCAATGCAGTCTACATAGAGTCAGTGCAGTCTACATAGAATCAGTGCAGGCTACATTGATTCAGTGCAGTCTGCATAGGGTCAGTGCAGTCTGCATTGGGTCAGTGCAGTCTACATAAAGTCAGTGCAGTCTACAAAAAGTCAGTGCAGTCTACATAGAGTCAGTGCAGTCTACATAGAGTCAGTGCAGTCTACATAGAGTCAGTGCAGTCTGCATAGAGTCAGCACAGTCTACAAGGGTCAATGCAGTCTACATAGAGTCAGTGCAGTCTACATAGAGTCAGTGTAGTCTACATAGAATCATTGCAGTCTACATAGGGTCAGTGCAGTCTTCACAGAGTCAGTGCAGTCTACATAGGGTCAGTGCAGTCTGCATAGAGTCAGCACAGTCTACAAGGGTCAATGCAGTCTACATAGAGTCAGTGCAGTCTACATAGAGTCCGTGCAGTCCACATAGTGTCAGTGCAGACTACATAGAGTCAGTGCCGTCTACATAGAATCAGTGCAGTCTACATAGATTCAGTGCAGTCTGCATAGGGTCAGTGCAGTCTGCATTGGGTCAGTGCAGTCGACATAGTGTCAGTGCAGTCTACATAGGGTCAGTGCAGTCTACATAGAGTCAGTGCAGTCTACATAGAGCCAGTGCAGTCTCCATAGTGTCAGTGCAGTCTACATAAAGTCAGTGCAGTCTGCATAAAGTCAGTGCAGTCTGCATAGGGTCAGTGCAGTCTACATAGTGTCAGTGCAGTCTACATAGGGCCAGTGCAGTCTGCATAGAGTCAGTGCAGTCTACATAGGGTCAGTGCAGTCTACATAGGGTCAGTGCCGTCTACATAGAGTCAGTGCAGTCTGCATTGGGTCAGTGCAGTCTACATAAAGTCAGTGCACTCTACGTAAGGCCAGTGCAGTCTACATAAAGTCAGTACACTCTACATAGAGTCAGTGCAGTCTACATAGGGACAGTGCACTCTATATATGATCAGTGCAGTCTACATAAAGCAGTGCACTCTACATAGAGTCAGTGCAGTCTACCTAGGGTCAGTGCAGTCTACATAGAGTCAGTGCAGTCTGCATAGAGTCAGTGCAGTCTACATTGGGTCAGTGCACTCTACATAGGGTCAGTGCAGTCTACATAGAGTCAGTGTCATCTACATAGAGTCAGTGCAGTCTACATAAAGTCAGTGCAGTCTGCATTGGGTCAGTGCATTCTACATAAAGTCAGTGCACTCTACATAAGGCCAGTGCGGTCTACATAAAGTCAGTGCACTCTACCTAGAGTGAGTGCCGTCTACATAGAATCAGTGCAGTCTACATAAAGCAGTGCACTCTACATAGAGTCAGTGCAGTCTACCTAGGGTCAGTGCAGTCTACCTAGGGTCTGTGCAGTCTACATAGAGTCAGTGCAGTCTGCATTGAGTCAGTGCAGTCTACATAGGGTCAGTGCAGTCTACATAGAGTCAGTGTCATCTACATAGAGTCAGTGCAGTCTACATAAAGTCACTGCAGTCTGCATTGGGTCAGTGCATTCTACATAAAGTCAGTGCACTCTACATAAGGCCAGTGCAGTCTACATAAGTCAGTGCACTCTACATAGAGTCAGTGCAGTCTGTATAGAGTCAGTGCAGTCTACATAGGGTCAGTGCAGTCTACATAGGGTCCTTGCAGTCTACATCAAGTCAGTGCACTCGACATAGAGTCAGTGCAGTCTACATAGAGTCAGTGCAGTCTGCATAGAGCCAGTGCAGTCTCCATAGTGTCAGTGCAGTCTACATAAAGTCAGTGCAGTCTACATAAAGTCAGTGCAGTCGGCATAGGGTCAGTGCAGTCTACATAGTGTCAGTGCAGTCTACATAGGGCCAGTGCAGTCTGCATAGAGTCAGTGCAGTCTACATTGGGTCAGTGCACTCTACATAGGGTCAGTGCAGTCTACATAGAGTCAGTGTCATCTACATAGAGTCAGTGCAGTCTACATAAAGTCAGTGAACTCTACATAGAGTCAGTGCAGTCTGTATAGAGTCAGTGCAGTCTACATAAAGTCAGTGCACTCAACATAAGGCCAGTGCAGTCTACATAAAGTCAGTGCACTCTACATAGAGTCAGTGCAGTCTGTATAGAGTCAGTGCTGTCTACCAAGGGTCAGTGCACTCTACATAGGGTCCATGCAGTCTACATAAAGTCAGTGCACTCTACATAGAGTCAGTGCAGTCTACATAGAGTCAGTGCACTCTACATAGAGTCAGGGCACTCTACATAGAGTCAGTGCACTCTACATAGAGTCAGTGCAGTCTACATATAGCCAGTGCAGTCTCCATAGTGTCAGTGCAGTCTACATAAAGTCAGTGCAGTCTACATAAAGTCAGTACAGTCTGCATAGGGTCAGTGCAGTCTACATAGTGTCAGTGCAGTCTACATAGGGCCAGTGCAGTCTGCATAGAGTCAGTGCAGTCTACAAAAGTCAGTGCAGTCTGCATTGGGTCAGTGCATTCTACATAAAGTCAGTGCACTCTACATAAGGCCAGTGCAGTCTACATAAAGTCACTGCACTCTACATAGAGTCAGTGCAGTCTACATAGGGTCAGTGCACTCTACAGAGGGTCCATGCAGTCTACATAAAGTCAGTGCACTCTACATAGAGTCAGTGCAGTCTACATAGAGTCAGTGCAGTCTTCATAGAGTCAGTGCAGTCTACATAGGGTCATTGCAGTTTACATAGAGTCAGTGCAGTCTTCATAGAGTCAGTACAGTTTACATAAGGTCAGTGCAGTCTGCATAGAGTCAGCACAGTCTACAAGGGTCAATGCAGTCTACATAGAGTCAGTGCAGTCTACATAGAGTCAGTGCAGTCTACATAGAATCATTGCAGTCTACATAGAGTCAGTGCAGTCTACATAGAATCATTGCAGTCTCCATCGGGTCAGTGCAGTCTCACAGAGTCAGTGCAGTCTACATAGGGTCAGTGCAGTCTGCATAGAGTCAGGACAGTCTACAAGAGTCAATGCAGTCTACATAGAGTCAGTGCAGTCTACATAGATTCCGTTCAGTCTACATAGTGTCAGTGCAGTCTACATAGGGTCAGTGCAGTCTACATAGAATCAGTGCAGGCTACATTGATTCAGTGCAGTCTGCATAGGGTCAGTGCAGTCTGCATTGGGTCAGTGCAGTCTACATAAAGTCAGTGCAGTCTACATAGAGTCAGTTCAGTCTACATAGAGTCAGTGCAGTCTACATAGAGTCAGTGCAGTCTGCATAGAGTCAGCACAGTCTACAAGGGTCAATGCAGTCTACATAGAGTCAGTGCAGTCTACATAGAGTCAGTGTAGTCTACATAGAATCATTGCAGTCTACATAGGGTCAGTGCAGTCTTCACAGAGTCAGTGCAGTCTACATAGTGTCAGTGCAGTCTGCATAGAGTCAGCACAGTCTACAAGGGTCAATGCAGTCTACATAGAGTCAGTGCAGTCTACATAGAGTCCGTGCAGTCCACATAGTGTCAGTGCAGTCTACATAGAGTCAGTGCCGTCTACATAGAATCAGTGCAGTCTACATAGATTCAGTGCAGTCTGCATAGGGTCAGTGCAGTCTGCATTGGGTCAGTGCAGTCTACATAGTGTCAGTGCAGTCTACATAGGGTCAGTGCAGTCTACATAGAGTCAGTGCAGTCTACATAGAGCCGGTGCAGTCTCCATAGTGTCAGTGCAGTCTACATAAAGTCAGTGCAGTCTACATAAAGTCAGTGCAGTCTGCATAGGGTCAGTGCAGTCTACATAGTGTCAGTGCAGTCTACATAGGGCCAGTGCAGTCTGCATAGAGTCAGTGCAGTCTACATAGGGTCAGTGCAGTCTACATAGGGTCAGTGCCGTCTACATAGAGTCAGTGCAGTCTGCATTGGGTCAGTGCAGTCTACATAAAGTCAGTGCACTCTACGTAAGGCCAGTGCAGTCTACATAAAGTCAGTACACTCTACATAGAGTCAGTGCAGTCTACATAGGGTCAGTGCACTCTATATATGATCAGTGCAGTCTACATAAAGCAGTGCACTCTACATAGAGTCAGTGCAGTCTACCTAGGGTCAGTGCAGTCTACATAGAGTCAGTGCAGTCTGCATAGAGTCAGTGCAGTCTAGATTGGGTCAGTGCACTCTACATAGGGTCAGTGCAGTCTCCATAGAGTCAGTGTCATCTACATAGAGTCAGTGCAGTCTACATAAAGTCAGTGCACTCTACATAAGGCCAGTGCAGTCTACATAAAGTCAGTGCACTCTACATAGAGTCAGTGCAGTCTACATAGGGTCAGTGCACTCTATATATGATCAGTGCAGTCTACATAAAGCAGTGCACTCTACATAGAGTCAGTGCAGTCTACCTAGGGTCAGTGCAGTCTACATAGAGTCAGTGCAGTCTGCATAGAGTCAGTGCAGTCTGCATAGAGTCAGTGCAGTCTACATAGGGTCAGTGCACTCTATATATGATCAGTGCAGTCTACATAAAGCAGTGCACTCTACATAGAGTCAGTGCAGTCTACCGAGGGTCAGTGCAGTCTACATAGAGTCACTGCAGTCTGCATAGAGTCAGTGCAGTCTGCATAGAGTCAGTGCAGTCTACATTGGGTCAGTGCACTCTACATAGGGTCAGTGCAGTCTACATAGAGTCAGTGTCATCTACATAGAGTCAGTGCAGTCTACATAAAGTCAGTGCAGTCTACATTGGGTCAGTGCATTCTACATAAAGTCAGTGCACTCTACATAAGGCCAGTGCAGTCTACATAAAGTCAGTGCAGTCTACATAAAGTCAGTGCAGTCTACATAAAGTCAGTGCAGTCTACATAGTGTCAGTGCAGTCTACATAGGGCCAGTGCAGTCTGCATAGAGTCAGTGCAGTCTACATAGAGCCAGTGCAGTCTCCATAGTGTCAGTGCAGTCTACATAAAGTCAGTGCAGTCTACATAAAGTCAGTGCAGTCTGCATAGGGTCAGTGCAGTCTACATAGTGTCAGTGCAGTCTACATAGGGCCAGTGCAGTCTGCATAGAGTTAGTGCAGTCTACATAGGGTCAGTGCAGTCTACATAGGGTCGGTGCCGTCTACATAGAGTCAGTGCAGTCTGCATTGGGTCAGTGCAGTCTACATAAAGTCAGTGCACTCTACGTAAGGCCAGTGCAGTCTACATAAAGTCAGTACACTCTACATAGAGTCAGTGCAGTCTACATAGGGTCAGTGCACTCTATATATGATCAGTGCAGTCTACATAAAGCAGTGCACTCTACATAGAGTCAGTGCAGTCTACCTAGGGTCAGTGCAGTCTGCATAGAGTCAGTGCAGTCTAGATTGGGTCAGTGCACTCTACATAGGGTCAGTGCAGTCTACATAGAGTCAGTGTCATCTACATAGAGTCAGTGCAGTCTACATAAAGTCAGTGCAGTCTGCATTGGGTCAGTGCATTCTACATAAAGTCAGTGCACTCTACATAAGGCCAGTGCAGTCTACATAAAGTCAGTGCACTCTACATAGAGTCAGTGCCGTCTACATAGAATCAGTGCAGTCTACATAGATTCAGTGCAGTCTGCATAGGGTCACTGCAGTCTGCATTGGGTCAGTGCAGTCTACATAGTGTCAGTGCAGTCTACATAGGGTCAGTGCACTCTACATAGAGTCAGTGCAGTCTACATAGAGCGAGTGCAGTCTCCATAGTGTCAGTGCAGTCTACATAAAGTCAGTGCAGTCTACATAAAGTCAGTGCAGTCTGCATAGGGTCAGTGCAGTCTACATAGTGTCAGTGCAGTCTACATAGGGCCAGTGCAGTCTGCATAGAGTCAGTGCAGTCTACATAGGGTCAGTGCAGTCTACATAGGGTCAGTGCCGTCTACATAGAGTCAGTGCAGTCTGCATTGGGTCAGTGCAGTCTACATAAAGTCAGTGCACTCTACGTAAGGCCAGTGCAGTCTACATAAAGTCAGTGCACTCTACATAGAGTCAGTGCAGTCTACATAGGGTCAGTGCACTCTATATATGATCAGTGCAGTCTACATAAAGCAGTGCACTCTACATAGAGTCAGTGCAGTCTACCTAGGGTCAGTGCAGTCTACATAGAGTCAGTGCAGTCTGCATAGAGTCAGTGCAGTCTGCATAGAGTCAGTGCAGTCTACATTGGGTCAGTGCACTCTACATAGGGTCAGTGCAGTCTACATAGAGTCAGTGTCATCTACATAGAGTCAGTGCAGTCTACATAAAGTCAGTGCAGTCTGCATTGGGTCAGTGCATTCTACATAAAGTCAGTGCACTCTACATAAGGCCAGTGCAGTCTACATAAAGTCAGTGCAGTCTACATAAAGTCAGTGCAGTCTACATAAAGTCAGTGCAGTCTACATAGTGTCAGTGCAGTCTACATAGGGCCAGTGCAGTCTGCATAGAGTCAGTGCAGCCTACATAGAGCCAGTGCAGTCTCCATAGTGTCAGTGCAGTCTACATAAAGTCAGTGCAGTCTACATAAAGTCAGTGCAGTCTGCATAGGGTCAGTGCAGTCTACATAGTGTCAGTGCAGTCTACATAGGGCCAGTGCAGTCTGCATAGAGTCAGTGCAGTCTACATAGGGTCAGTGCAGTCTACATAGGGTCAGTGCCGTCTACATAGAGTCAGTGCAGTCTGCATTGGGTCAGTGCAGTCTACATAAAGTCAGTGCACTCTACGTAAGGCCAGTGCAGTCTACATAAAGTCAGTACACTCTACATAGAGTCAGTGCAGTCTACATAGGGTCAGTGCACTCTATATATGATCAGTGCAGTCTACATAAAGCAGTGCACTCTACATAGAGTCAGTGCAGTCTACCTAGGGTCAGTGCAGTCTACATAGAGTCAGTGCAGTCTGCATAGAGTCAGTGCAGTCTAGATTGGGTCAGTGCACTCTACATAGGGTCAGTGCAGTCTACATAGAGTCAGTGTCATCTACATAGAGTCAGTGCAGTCTACATAAAGTCAGTGCAGTCTGCATTGGGTCAGTGCATTGTACATAAAGTCAGTGCACTCTACATAAGGCCAGTGCAGTCTACATAAAGTCAGTGCACTCTACATAGAGTCAGTGCCGTCTACATAGAATCAGTGCAGTCTACATAGATTCAGTGCAGTCTGCATAGGGTCAGTGCAGTCTGCATTGGGTCAGTGCAGTCTACATAGTGTCAGTGCAGTCTACATAGGGTCAGTGCAGTCTACATAGAGTCACTGCAGTCTACATAGAGCCAGTGCAGTCTCCATAGTGTCAGTGCAGTCTACATAAAGTCAGTGCAGTCTACATAAAGTCAGTGCAGTCTGCATAGGGTCAGTGCAGTCTACATAGGGCCAGTGCAGTCTGCATAGAGTCAGTGCAGTTTACATAGGGTCAGTGCAGTCTACATAGGGTCAGTGCCGTCTACATAGAGTCAGTGCAGTCTGCATTGGGTCAGTGCAGTCTACATAAAGTCAGTGCACTCTACGCAAGGCCAGTGCAGTCTACATAAAGTCAGTGCACTCTACATAGAGTCAGTGCAGTCTACATAGGGTCAGTGCACTCTATATATGATCAGTGCAGTCTACATAAAGCAGTGCACTCTACATAGAGTCAGTGCAGTCTACCTAGGGTCAGTGCAGTCGACATAGAGTCAGTGCAGTCTGCATAGAGTCAGTGCAGTCTACATAGAGTCAGTGCAGTCTACATTGGGTCAGTGCACTCTACATAGGGTCAGTGCAGTCTACATAGAGTCAGTGTCATCTACATAGAGTCAGTGCAGTCTACATAAAGTCAGTGCAGTCTGCATTGGGTCAGTGCATTCTACATAAAGTCAGTGCACTCTACATAAAGTCAGTGCAGTCTGCATAGGGTCAGTGCAGTCTACATAGTGTCAGTGCAGTCTACATAGGGCCAGTGCAGTCTGCATAGAGTCAGTGCAGTCTACATAGGGTCAGTGCAGTCTACATAGGGTCAGTGCCATCTACATAGAGTCAGTGCAGTCTGCATTGGGTCAGTGCAGTCTACATAAAGTCAGTGCACTCTACGTAAGGCCAGTGCAGTCTACATAAAGTCAGTACACTCTACATAGAGTCAGTGCAGTCTACATAGGGTCAGTGCACTCTATATATGATCAGTGCAGTCTACATAGAGTCAGTGCACTCTACATAGAGTCAGTGCAGTCTACCTAGGGTCAGTGCAGTCTACATAGAGTCAGTGCAGTCTGCATAGAGTCAGTGCAGTCTACATTGGGTCAGTGCACTCTACATAGGGTCAGTGCACTCTATATATGATCAGTGCAGTCTACATAAAGCAGTGCACTCTACATAGAGTCAGTGCAGTCTACCTAGGGTCAGTGCAGTCTGCATAGAGTCAGTGCAGTCTAGATTGGGTCAGTGCACTCTACATAGGGTCAGTGCAGTCTACATAGAGTCAGTGTCATCTACATAGAGTCAGTGCAGTCTACATAAAGTCAGTGCAGTCTGCATTGGGTCAGTGCATTCTACATAAAGTCAGTGCACTCTACATAAGGCCAGTGCAGTCTACATAAAGTCAGTGCACTCTACATAGAGTCAGTGCCGTCTACATAGAATCAGTGCAGTCTACATAGATTCAGTGCAGTCTGCATAGGGTCACTGCAGTCTGCATTGGGTCAGTGCAGTCTACATAGTGTCAGTGCAGTCTACATAGGGTCAGTGCAGTCTACATAGAGTCAGTGCAGTCTACATAGAGCGAGTGCAGTCTCCATAGTGTCAGTGCAGTCTACATAAAGTCAGTGCAGTCTACATAAAGTCAGTGCAGTCTGCATAGGGTCAGTGCAGTCTACATAGTGTCAGTGCAGTCTACATAGGGCCAGTGCAGTCTGCATAGAGTCAGTGCAGTCTACATAGGGTCAGTGCAGTCTACATAGGGTCAGTGCCGTCTACATAGAGTCAGTGCAGTCTGCATTGGGTCAGTGCAGTCTACATAAAGTCAGTGCACTCTACGTAAGGCCAGTGCAGTCTACATAAAGTCAGTGCACTCTACATAGAGTCAGTGCAGTCTACATAGGGTCAGTGCACTCTATATATGATCAGTGCAGTCTACATAAAGCAGTGCACTCTACATAGAGTCAGTGCAGTCTACCTAGGGTCAGTGCAGTCTACATAGAGTCAGTGCAGTCTGCATAGAGTCAGTGCAGTCTGCATAGAGTCAGTGCAGTCTACATTGGGTCAGTGCAGTCTACATAGGGTCAGTGCAGTCTACATAGAGTCAGTGTCATC
This sequence comes from Isurus oxyrinchus, assembly GCA_026770705.1. Taxonomy (NCBI): domain Eukaryota; kingdom Metazoa; phylum Chordata; class Chondrichthyes; order Lamniformes; family Lamnidae; genus Isurus; species Isurus oxyrinchus. The sequence goes on along the minus strand of JANJGN010000263.1, from coordinate 213,154 downwards.
TACATAGAGTCAGTGCAGTCTACATAAAGTCAGTGCAGTCTGCATTGGGTCAGTGCATTCTACATAAAGTCAGTGCACTCTACATAAGGCCAGTGCAGTCTACATAAAGTCAGTGCAGTCTACATAAAGTCAGTGCAGTCTACATAAAGTCAGTGCAGTCTACATAGTGTCAGTGCAGTCTACATAGGGCCAGTGCAGTCTGCATAGAGTCAGTGCAGCCTACATAGAGCCAGTGCAGTCTCCATAGTGTCAGTGCAGTCTACATAAAGTCAGTGCAGTCTACATAAAGTCAGTGCAGTCTGCATAGGGTCAGTGCAGTCTACATAGTGTCAGTGCAGTCTACATAGGGCCAGTGCAGTCTGCATAGAGTCAGTGCAGTCTACATAGGGTCAGTGCAGTCTACATAGGGTCAGTGCCGTCTACATAGAGTCAGTGCAGTCTGCATTGGGTCAGTGCAGTCTACATAAAGTCAGTGCACTCTACGTAAGGCCAGTGCAGTCTACATAAAGTCAGTACACTCTACATAGAGTCAGTGCAGTCTACATAGGGTCAGTGCACTCTATATATGATCAGTGCAGTCTACATAAAGCAGTGCACTCTACATAGAGTCAGTGCAGTCTACCTAGGGTCAGTGCAGTCTACATAGAGTCAGTGCAGTCTGCATAGAGTCAGTGCAGTCTAGATTGGGTCAGTGCACTCTACATAGGGTCAGTGCAGTCTACATAGAGTCAGTGTCATCTACATAGAGTCAGTGCAGTCTACATAAAGTCAGTGCAGTCTGCATTGGGTCAGTGCATTGTACATAAAGTCAGTGCACTCTACATAAGGCCAGTGCAGTCTACATAAAGTCAGTGCACTCTACATAGAGTCAGTGCCGTCTACATAGAATCAGTGCAGTCTACATAGATTCAGTGCAGTCTGCATAGGGTCAGTGCAGTCTGCATTGGGTCAGTGCAGTCTACATAGTGTCAGTGCAGTCTACATAGGGTCAGTGCAGTCTACATAGAGTCACTGCAGTCTACATAGAGCCAGTGCAGTCTCCATAGTGTCAGTGCAGTCTACATAAAGTCAGTGCAGTCTACATAAAGTCAGTGCAGTCTGCATAGGGTCAGTGCAGTCTACATAGGGCCAGTGCAGTCTGCATAGAGTCAGTGCAGTTTACATAGGGTCAGTGCAGTCTACATAGGGTCAGTGCCGTCTACATAGAGTCAGTGCAGTTTGCATTGGGTCAGTGCAGTCTACATAAAGTCAGTGCACTCTACGTAAGGCCAGTGCAGTCTACATAAAGTCAGTGCACTCTACATAGAGTCAGTGCAGTCTACATAGGGTCAGTGCACTCTATATATGATCAGTGCAGTCTACATAAAGCAGTGCACTCTACATAGAGTCAGTGCAGTCTACCTAGGGTCAGTGCAGTCGACATAGAGTCAGTGCAGTCTGCATAGAGTCAGTGCAGTCTACATAGAGTCAGTGCAGTCTACATTGGGTCAGTGCACTCTACATAGGGTCAGTGCAGTCTACATAGAGTCAGTGTCATCTACATAGATTCAGTGCAGTCTACATAAAGTCAGTGCAGTCTGCATAGAGTCAGTGCAGTCTACATAGGGTCAGTGCAGTCTACATAGTGTCAGTGCAGTCTACATAGGGCCAGTGCAGTCTGCATAGAGTCAGTGCAGTCTACATAGGGTCAGTGCAGTCTACATAGGGTCAGTGCCATCTACATAGAGTCAGTGCAGTCTGCATTGGGTCAGTGCAGTCTACATAAAGTCAGTGCACTCTACGTAAGGCCAGTGCAGTCTACATAAAGTCAGTACACTCTACATAGAGTCAGTGCAGTCTACAAAAGTCAGTGCAGTCTGCATTGGGTAAATGCATTCTACATAAAGTCAGTGCACTCTACATAAGGCCAGTGCAGTCTACATAAAGTCAGTGCAGTCTACATAGGGTCAGTGCACGCTACATAGGGTCCATGCAGTCTACATAAAGTCAGTGCACTCTACATAGAGTCAGTGCAGTCTACATAGAGTCAGTGCAGTCTTCATAGAGTCAGTGCAGTCTACATAGGGTCATTGCAGTTTACATAGAGTCAGTGCAGTCTTCATAGAGTCAGTACAGTTTACATAAGGTCAGTGCAGTCTGCATAGAGTCAGCACAGTCTACAAGGGTCAATGCAGTCTACATAGAGTCAGTGCAGTCTACATAGAGTCAGTGCAGTCTACATAGAATCATTGCAGTCTACATAGAGTCAGTGCAGTCTACATAGAATCATTGCAGTCTACATAGGGTCAGTGCAGTCTCACAGAGTCAGTGCAGTCTACATAGGGTCAGTGCAGTCTGCATAGAGTCAGCACAGTCTACAAGAGTCAATGCAGTCTACATAGAGTCAGTGCAGTCTACATAGAATCAGTGCAGGCTACATTGATTCAGTGCAGTCTGCATAGGGTCAGTGCAGTCTGCATTGGGTCAGTGCAGTCTACATAAAGTCAGTGCAGTCTACAAAAAGTCAGTGCAGTCTACATAGAGTCAGTGCAGTCTACATAGAGTCAGTGCAGTCTACATAGAGTCAGTGCAGTCTGCATAGAGTCAGCACAGTCTACAAGGGTCAATGCAGACTACATAGAGTCAGTGCAGTCTACATAGAGTCAGTGTAGTCTACATAGAATCATTGCAGTCTACATAGGGTCAGTGCAGTCTTCACAGAGTCAGTGCAGTCTACATAGGGTCAGTGCAGTCTGCATAGAGTCAGCACAGTCTACAAGGGTCAATGCAGTCTACATAGAGTCAGTGCAGTCTACATAGAGTCCGTGCAGTCCACATAGTGTCAGTGCAGACTACATAGAGTCAGTGCCGTCTACATAGAATCAGTGCAGTCTACATACATTCAGTGCAGTCTGCATAGGGTCAGTGCAGTCTGCATTGGGTCAGTGCAGTCGACATAGTGTCAGTGCAGTCTACATAGGGTCAGTGCAGTCTACATAGAGTCAGTGCAGTCTACATAGAGCCAGTGCAGTCTCCATAGTGTCAGTGCAGTCTACATAAAGTCAGTGCAGTCTGCATAAAGTCAGTGCAGTCTGCATAGGGTCAGTGCAGTCTACATAGTGTCAGTGCAGTCTACATAGGGCCAGTGCAGTCTGCATAGAGTCAGTGCAGTCTACATAGGGTCAGTGCAGTCTACATAGGGTCAGTGCCGTCTACATAGAGTCAGTGCAGTCTGCATTGGGTCAGTGCAGTCTACATAAAGTCAGTGCACTCTACGTAAGGCCAGTGCAGTCTACATAAAGTCAGTACACTCTACATAGAGTCAGTGCAGTCTACATAGGGACAGTGCACTCTATATATGATCAGTGCAGTCTACATAAAGCAGTGCACTCTACATAGAGTCAGTGCAGTCTACCTAGGGTCAGTGCAGTCTACATAGAGTCAGTGCAGTCTGCATAGAGTCAGTGCAGTCTACATTGGGTCAGTGCACTCTACATAGGGTCAGTGCAGTCTACATAGAGTCAGTGTCATCTACATAGAGTCAGTGCAGTCTACATAAAGTCAGTGCAGTCTGCATTGGGTCAGTGCATTCTACATAAAGTCAGTGCACTCTACATAAGGCCAGTGCGGTCTACATAAAGTCAGTGCACTCTACCTAGAGTGAGTGCCGTCTACATAGAATCAGTGCAGTCTACATAAAGCAGTGCACTCTACATAGAGTCAGTGCAGTCTACCTAGGGTCAGTGCAGTCTACCTAGGGTCTGTGCAGTCTACATAGAGTCAGTGCAGTCTGCATTGAGTCAGTGCAGTCTACATAGGGTCAGTGCAGTCTACATAGAGTCAGTGTCATCTACATAGAGTCAGTGCAGTCTACATAAAGTCACTGCAGTCTGCATTGGGTCAGTGCATTCTACATAAAGTCAGTGCACTCTACATAAGGCCAGTGCAGTCTACATAAGTCAGTGCACTCTACATAGAGTCAGTGCAGTCTGTATAGAGTCAGTGCAGTCTACATAGGGTCAGTGCAGTCTACATAGGGTCCTTGCAGTCTACATCAAGTCAGTGCACTCGACATAGAGTCAGTGCAGTCTACATAGAGTCAGTGCAGTCTGCATAGAGCCAGTGCAGTCTCCATAGTGTCAGTGCAGTCTACATAAAGTCAGTGCAGTCTACATAAAGTCAGTGCAGTCGGCATAGGGTCAGTGCAGTCTACATAGTGTCAGTGCAGTCTACATAGGGCCAGTGCAGTCTGCATAGAGTCAGTGCAGTCTACATTGGGTCAGTGCACTCTACATAGGGTCAGTGCAGTCTACATAGAGTCAGTGTCATCTACATAGAGTCAGTGCAGTCTACATAAAGTCAGTGAACTCTACATAGAGTCAGTGCAGTCTGTATAGAGTCAGTGCAGTCTACATAAAGTCAGTGCACTCAACATAAGGCCAGTGCAGTCTACATAAAGTCAGTGCACTCTACATAGAGTCAGTGCAGTCTGTATAGAGTCAGTGCTGTCTACCAAGGGTCAGTGCACTCTACATAGGGTCCATGCAGTCTACATAAAGTCAGTGCACTCTACATAGAGTCAGTGCAGTCTACATAGAGTCAGTGCACTCTACATAGAGTCAGGGCACTCTACATAGAGTCAGTGCACTCTACATAGAGTCAGTGCAGTCTACATAGAGCCAGTGCAGTCTCCATAGTGTCAGTGCAGTCTACATAAAGTCAGTGCAGTCTACATAAAGTCAGTACAGTCTGCATAGGGTCAGTGCAGTCTACATAGTGTCAGTGCAGTCTACATAGGGCCAGTGCAGTCTGCATAGAGTCAGTGCAGTCTACAAAAGTCAGTGCAGTCTGCATTGGGTCAGTGCATTCTACATAAAGTCAGTGCACTCTACATAAGGCCAGTGCAGTCTACATAAAGTCACTGCACTCTACATAGAGTCAGTGCAGTCTACATAGGGTCAGTGCACTCTACAGAGGGTCCATGCAGTCTACATAAAGTCAGTGCACTCTACATAGAGTCAGTGCAGTCTACATAGAGTCAGTGCAGTCTTCATAGAGTCAGTGCAGTCTACATAGGGTCATTGCAGTTTACATAGAGTCAGTGCAGTCTTCATAGAGTCAGTACAGTTTACATAAGGTCAGTGCAGTCTGCATAGAGTCAGCACAGTCTACAAGGGTCAATGCAGTCTACATAGAGTCAGTGCAGTCTACATAGAGTCAGTGCAGTCTACATAGAATCATTGCAGTCTACATAGAGTCAGTGCAGTCTACATAGAATCATTGCAGTCTCCATCGGGTCAGTGCAGTCTCACAGAGTCAGTGCAGTCTACATAGGGTCAGTGCAGTCTGCATAGAGTCAGGACAGTCTACAAGAGTCAATGCAGTCTACATAGAGTCAGTGCAGTCTACATAGATTCCGTTCAGTCTACATAGTGTCAGTGCAGTCTACATAGGGTCAGTGCAGTCTACATAGAATCAGTGCAGGCTACATTGATTCAGTGCAGTCTGCATAGGGTCAGTGCAGTCTGCATTGGGTCAGTGCAGTCTACATAAAGTCAGTGCAGTCTACATAGAGTCAGTTCAGTCTACATAGAGTCAGTGCAGTCTACATAGAGTCAGTGCAGTCTGCATAGAGTCAGCACAGTCTACAAGGGTCAATGCAGTCTACATAGAGTCAGTGCAGTCTACATAGAGTCAGTGTAGTCTACATAGAATCATTGCAGTCTACATAGGGTCAGTGCAGTCTTCACAGAGTCAGTGCAGTCTACATAGTGTCAGTGCAGTCTGCATAGAGTCAGCACAGTCTACAAGGGTCAATGCAGTCTACATAGAGTCAGTGCAGTCTACATAGAGTCCGTGCAGTCCACATAGTGTCAGTGCAGTCTACATAGAGTCAGTGCCGTCTACATAGAATCAGTGCAGTCTACATAGATTCAGTGCAGTCTGCATAGGGTCAGTGCAGTCTGCATTGGGTCAGTGCAGTCTACATAGTGTCAGTGCAGTCTACATAGGGTCAGTGCAGTCTACATAGAGTCAGTGCAGTCTACATAGAGCCGGTGCAGTCTCCATAGTGTCAGTGCAGTCTACATAAAGTCAGTGCAGTCTACATAAAGTCAGTGCAGTCTGCATAGGGTCAGTGCAGTCTACATAGTGTCAGTGCAGTCTACATAGGGCCAGTGCAGTCTGCATAGAGTCAGTGCAGTCTACATAGGGTCAGTGCAGTCTACATAGGGTCAGTGCCGTCTACATAGAGTCAGTGCAGTCTGCATTGGGTCAGTGCAGTCTACATAAAGTCAGTGCACTCTACGTAAGGCCAGTGCAGTCTACATAAAGTCAGTACACTCTACATAGAGTCAGTGCAGTCTACATAGGGTCAGTGCACTCTATATATGATCAGTGCAGTCTACATAAAGCAGTGCACTCTACATAGAGTCAGTGCAGTCTACCTAGGGTCAGTGCAGTCTACATAGAGTCAGTGCAGTCTGCATAGAGTCAGTGCAGTCTAGATTGGGTCAGTGCACTCTACATAGGGTCAGTGCAGTCTCCATAGAGTCAGTGTCATCTACATAGAGTCAGTGCAGTCTACATAAAGTCAGTGCACTCTACATAAGGCCAGTGCAGTCTACATAAAGTCAGTGCACTCTACATAGAGTCAGTGCAGTCTACATAGGGTCAGTGCACTCTATATATGATCAGTGCAGTCTACATAAAGCAGTGCACTCTACATAGAGTCAGTGCAGTCTACCTAGGGTCAGTGCAGTCTACATAGAGTCAGTGCAGTCTGCATAGAGTCAGTGCAGTCTGCATAGAGTCAGTGCAGTCTACATAGGGTCAGTGCACTCTATATATGATCAGTGCAGTCTACATAAAGCAGTGCACTCTACATAGAGTCAGTGCAGTCTACCGAGGGTCAGTGCAGTCTACATAGAGTCACTGCAGTCTGCATAGAGTCAGTGCAGTCTGCATAGAGTCAGTGCAGTCTACATTGGGTCAGTGCACTCTACATAGGGTCAGTGCAGTCTACATAGAGTCAGTGTCATCTACATAGAGTCAGTGCAGTCTACATAAAGTCAGTGCAGTCTACATTGGGTCAGTGCATTCTACATAAAGTCAATGCACTCTACATAAGGCCAGTGCAGTCTACATAAAGTCAGTGCAGTCTACATAAAGTCAGTGCAGTCTACATAAAGTCAGTGCAGTCTACATAGTGTCAGTGCAGTCTACATAGGGCCAGTGCAGTCTGCATAGAGTCAGTGCAGTCTACATAGAGCCAGTGCAGTCTCCATAGTGTCAGTGCAGTCTACATAAAGTCAGTGCAGTCTACATAAAGTCAGTGCAGTCTGCATAGGGTCAGTGCAGTCTACATAGTGTCAGTGCAGTCTACATAGGGCCAGTGCAGTCTGCATAGAGTTAGTGCAGTCTACATAGGGTCAGTGCAGTCTACATAGGGTCGGTGCCGTCTACATAGAGTCAGTGCAGTCTGCATTGGGTCAGTGCAGTCTACATAAAGTCAGTGCACTCTACGTAAGGCCAGTGCAGTCTACATAAAGTCAGTACACACTACATAGAGTTAGTGCAGTCTACATAGGGTCAGTGCACTCTATATATGATCAGTGCAGTCTACATAAAGCAGTGCACTCTACATAGAGTCAGTGCAGTCTACCTAGGGTCAGTGCAGTCTGCATAGAGTCAGTGCAGTCTAGACTGGGTCAGTGCACTCTACATAGGGTCAGTGCAGTCTACATAGAGTCAGTGTCATCTACATAGAGTCAGTGCAGTCTACATAAAGTCAGTGCAGTCTGCATTGGGTCAGTGCATTCTACATAAAGTCAGTGCACTCTACATAAGGCCAGTGCAGTCTACATAAAGTCAGTGCACTCTACATAGAGTCAGTGCCGTCTACATAGAATCAGTGCAGTCTACATAGATTCAGTGCAGTCTGCATAGGGTCACTGCAGTCTGCATTGGGTCAGTGCAGTCTACATAGTGTCAGTGCAGTCTACATAGGGTCAGTGCAGTCTACATAGAGTCAGTGCAGTCTACATAGAGCGAGTGCAGTCTCCATAGTGTCAGTGCAGTCTACATAAAGTCAGTGCAGTCTACATAAAGTCAGTGCAGTCTGCATAGGGTCAGTGCAGTCTACATAGTGTCAGTGCAGTCTACATAGGGCCAGTGCAGTCTGCATAGAGTCAGTGCAGTCTACATAGGGTCAGTGCAGTCTACATAGGGTCAGTGCCGTCTACATAGAGTCAGTGCAGTCTGCATTGGGTCAGTGCAGTCTACATAAAGTCAGTGCACTCTACGTAAGGCCAGTGCAGTCTACATAAAGTCAGTGCACTCTACATAGAGTCAGTGCAGTCTACATAGGGTCAGTGCACTCTATATATGATCAGTGCAGTCTACATAAAGCAGTGCACTCTACATAGAGTCAGTGCAGTCTACCTAGGGTCAGTGCAGTCTACATAGAGTCAGTGCAGTCTGCATAGAGTCAGTGCAGTCTGCATAGAGTCAGTGCAGTCTACATTGGGTCAGTGCACTCTACATAGGGTCAGTGCAGTCTACATAGAGTCAGTGTCATCTACATAGAGTCAGTGCAGTCTACATAAAGTCAGTGCAGTCTGCATTGGGTCAGTGCATTCTACATAAAGTCAGTGCACTCTACATAAGGCCAGTGCAGTCTACATAAAGTCAGTGCAGTCTACATAAAGTCAGTGCAGTCTACATAAAGTCAGTGCAGTCTACATAGTGTCAGTGCAGTCTACATAGGGCCAGTGCAGTCTGCATAGAGTCAGTGCAGCCTACATAGAGCCAGTGCAGTCTCCATAGTGTCAGTGCAGTCTACATAAAGTCAGTGCAGTCTACATAAAGTCAGTGCAGTCTGCATAGGGTCAGTGCAGTCTACATAGTGTCAGTGCAGTCTACATAGGGCCAGTGCAGTCTGCATAGAGTCAGTGCAGTCTACATAGGGTCAGTGCAGTCTACATAGGGTCAGTGCCGTCTACATAGAGTCAGTGCAGTCTGCATTGGGTCAGTGCAGTCTACATAAAGTCAGTGCACTCTACGTAAGGCCAGTGCAGTCTACATAAAGTCAGTACACTCTACATAGAGTCAGTGCAGTCTACATAGGGTCAGTGCACTCTATATATGATCAGTGCAGTCTACATAAAGCAGTGCACTCTACATAGAGTCAGTGCAGTCTACCTAGGGTCAGTGCAGTCTACATAGAGTCAGTGCAGTCTGCATAGAGTCAGTGCAGTCTAGATTGGGTCAGTGCACTCTACATAGGGTCAGTGCAGTCTACATAGAGTCAGTGTCATCTACATAGAGTCAGTGCAGTCTACATAAAGTCAGTGCAGTCTGCATTGGGTCAGTGCATTGTACATAAAGTCAGTGCACTCTACATAAGGCCAGTGCAGTCTACATAAAGTCAGTGCACTCTACATAGAGTCAGTGCCGTCTACATAGAATCAGTGCAGTCTACATAGATTCAGTGCAGTCTGCATAGGGTCAGTGCAGTCTGCATTGGGTCAGTGCAGTCTACATAGTGTCAGTGCAGTCTACATAGGGTCAGTGCAGTCTACATAGAGTCACTGCAGTCTACATAGAGCCAGTGCAGTCTCCATAGTGTCAGTGCAGTCTACATAAAGTCAGTGCAGTCTACATAAAGTCAGTGCAGTCTGCATAGGGTCAGTGCAGTCTACATAGGGCCAGTGCAGTCTGCATAGAGTCAGTGCAGTTTACATAGGGTCAGTGCAGTCTACATAGGGTCAGTGCCGTCTACATAGAGTCAGTGCAGTCTGCATTGGGTCAGTGCAGTCTACATAAAGTCAGTGCACTCTACGCAAGGCCAGTGCAGTCTACATAAAGTCAGTGCACTCTACATAGAGTCAGTGCAGTCTACATAGGGTCAGTGCACTCTATATATGATCAGTGCAGTCTACATAAAGCAGTGCACTCTACATAGAGTCAGTGCAGTCTACCTAGGGTCAGTGCAGTCGACATAGAGTCAGTGCAGTCTGCATAGAGTCAGTGCAGTCTACATAGAGTCAGTGCAGTCTACATTGGGTCAGTGCACTCTACATAGGGTCAGTGCAGTCTACATAGAGTCAGTGTCATCTACATAGAGTCAGTGCAGTCTACATAAAGTCAGTGCAGTCTGCATTGGGTCAGTGCATTCTACATAAAGTCAGTGCACTCTACATAAAGTCAGTGCAGTCTGCATAGGGTCAGTGCAGTCTACATAGTGTCAGTGCAGTCTACATAGGGCCAGTGCAGTCTGCATAGAGTCAGTGCAGTCTACATAGGGTCAGTGCAGTCTACATAGGGTCAGTGCCATCTACATAGAGTCAGTGCAGTCTGCATTGGGTCAGTGCAGTCTACATAAAGTCAGTGCACTCTACGTAAGGCCAGTGCAGTCTACATAAAGTCAGTACACTCTACATAGAGTCAGTGCAGTCTACATAGGGTCAGTGCACTCTATATATGATCAGTGCAGTCTACATAGAGTCAGTGCACTCTACATAGAGTCAGTGCAGTCTACCTAGGGTCAGTGCAGTCTACATAGAGTCAGTGCAGTCTGCATAGAGTCAGTGCAGTCTACATTGGGTCAGTGCACTCTACATAGGGTCAGTGCACTCTATATATGATCAGTGCAGTCTACATAAAGCAGTGCACTCTACATAGAGTCAGTGCAGTCTACCTAGGGTCAGTGCAGTCTGCATAGAGTCAGTGCAGTCTAGATTGGGTCAGTGCACTCTACATAGGGTCAGTGCAGTCTACATAGAGTCAGTGTCATCTACATAGAGTCAGTGCAGTCTACATAAAGTCAGTGCAGTCTGCATTGGGTCAGTGCATTCTACATAAAGTCAGTGCACTCTACATAAGGCCAGTGCAGTCTACATAAAGTCAGTGCACTCTACATAGAGTCAGTGCCGTCTACATAGAATCAGTGCAGTCTACATAGATTCAGTGCAGTCTGCATAGGGTCACTGCAGTCTGCATTGGGTCAGTGCAGTCTACATAGTGTCAGTGCAGTCTACATAGGGTCAGTGCAGTCTACATAGAGTCAGTGCAGTCTACATAGAGCGAGTGCAGTCTCCATAGTGTCAGTGCAGTCTACATAAAGTCAGTGCAGTCTACATAAAGTCAGTGCAGTCTGCATAGGGTCAGTGCAGTCTACATAGTGTCAGTGCAGTCTACATAGGGCCAGTGCAGTCTGCATAGAGTCAGTGCAGTCTACATAGGGTCAGTGCAGTCTACATAGGGTCAGTGCCGTCTACATAGAGTCAGTGCAGTCTGCATTGGGTCAGTGCAGTCTACATAAAGTCAGTGCACTCTACGTAAGGCCAGTGCAGTCTACATAAAGTCAGTGCACTCTACATAGAGTCAGTGCAGTCTACATAGGGTCAGTGCACTCTATATATGATCAGTGCAGTCTACATAAAGCAGTGCACTCTACATAGAGTCAGTGCAGTCTACCTAGGGTCAGTGCAGTCTACATAGAGTCAGTGCAGTCTGCATAGAGTCAGTGCAGTCTGCATAGAGTCAGTGCAGTCTACATTGGGTCAGTGCACTCTACATAGGGTCAGTGCAGTCTACATAGAGTCAGTGTCATCTACATAGAGTCAGTGCAGTCTACATAAAGTCAGTGCAGTCTGCATTGGGTCAGTGCATTCTACATAAAGTCAGTGCACTCTACATAAGGCCAGTGCAGTCTACATAAAGTCAGTGCAGTCTACATAAAGTCAGTGCAGTCTACATAAAGTCAGTGCAGTCTACATAGTGTCAGTGCAGTCTACATAGGGCCAGTGCAGTCTGCATAGAGTCAGTGCAGCCTACATAGAGCCAGTGCAGTCTCCATAGTGTCAGTGCAGTCTACATAAAGTCAGTGCAGTCTACATAAAGTCAGTGCAGTCTGCATAGGGTCAGTGCAGTCTACATAGTGTCAGTGCAGTCTACATAGGGCCAGTGCAGTCTGCATAGAGTCAGTGCAGTCTACATAGGGTCAGTGCAGTCTACATAGGGTCAGTGCCGTCTACATAGAGTCAGTGCAGTCTGCATTGGGTCAGTGCAGTCTACATAAAGTCAGTGCACTCTACGTAAGGCCAGTGCAGTCTACATAAAGTCAGTACACTCTACATAGAGTCAGTGCAGTCTACATAGGGTCAGTGCACTCTATATATGATCAGTGCAGTCTACATAAAGCAGTGCACTCTACATAGAGTCAGTGCAGTCTACCTAGGGTCAGTGCAGTCTACATAGAGTCAGTGCAGTCTGCATAGAGTCAGTGCAGTCTAGATTGGGTCAGTGCACTCTACATAGGGTCAGTGCAGTCTACATAGAGTCAGTGTCATCTACATAGAGTCAGTGCAGTCTACATAAAGTCAGTGCAGTCTGCATTGGGTCAGTGCATTGTACATAAAGTCAGTGCACTCTACATAAGGCCAGTGCAGTCTACATAAAGTCAGTGCACTCTACATAGAGTCAGTGCCGTCTACATAGAATCAGTGCAGTCTACATAGATTCAGTGCAGTCTGCATAGGGTCAGTGCAGTCTGCATTGGGTCAGTGCAGTCTACATAGTGTCAGTGCAGTCTACATAGGGTCAGTGCAGTCTACATAGAGTTACTGCAGTCTACATAGAGCCAGTGCAGTCTCCATAGTGTCAGTGCAGTCTACATAAAGTCAGTGCAGTCTACATAAAGTCAGTGCAGTCTGCATAGGGTCAGTGCAGTCTACATAGGGCCAGTGCAGTCTGCATAGAGTCAGTGCAGTTTACATAGGGTCAGTGCAGTCTACATAGGGTCAGTGCCGTCTACATAGAGTCAGTGCAGTTTGCATTGGGTCAGTGCAGTCTACATAAAGTCAGTGCACTCTACGTAAGGCCAGTGCAGTCTACATAAAGTCAGTGCACTCTACATAGAGTCAGTGCAGTCTACATAGGGTCAGTGCACTCTATATATGATCAGTGCAGTCTACATAAAGCAGTGCACTCTACATAGAGTCAGTGCAGTCTACCTAGGGTCAGTGCAGTCGACATAGAGTCAGTGCAGTCTGCATAGAGTCAGTGCAGTCTACATAGAGTCAGTGCAGTCTACATTGGGTCAGTGCACTCTACATAGGGTCAGTGCAGTCTACATAGAGTCAGTGTCATCTACATAGATTCAGTGCAGTCTACATAAAGTCAGTGCAGTCTGCATAGAGTCAGTGCAGTCTACATAGGGTCAGTGCAGTCTACATAGTGTCAGTGCAGTCTACATAGGGCCAGTGCAGTCTGCATAGAGTCAGTGCAGTCTACATAGGGTCAGTGCAGTCTACATAGGGTCAGTGCCATCTACATAGAGTCAGTGCAGTCTGCATTGGGTCAGTGCAGTCTACATAAAGTCAGTGCACTCTACGTAAGGCCAGTGCAGTCTACATAAAGTCAGTACACTCTACATAGAGTCAGTGCAGTCTACATAGGGTCAGTGCACTCTATATATGATCAGTGCAGTCTACATAGAGTCAGTGCACTCTACATAGAGTCAGTGCAGTCTACCTAGGGTCAGTGCAGTCTACATAGAGTCAGTGCAGTCTGCATAGAGTCAGTGCAGTCTACATTGGGTCAGTGCACTCTACATAGGGTCAGTGCAGTCTACATAGAGTCAGTGTCATCTACATAGAGTCAGTGCAGTCTACATAAAGTCAGTGCAGTCTGCATTGGGTCAGTGCATTCTACATAAAGTCAGTGCACTCTACATAAGGCCAGTGCAGTCTACATAAAGTCAGTGCACTCTACATAGAGTCAGTGCCGTCTACATAGAATCAGTGCAGTCTATATAGATTCAGTGCAGTCTGCATAGGGTCAGTGCAGTCTGCATTGGGTCAGTGCAGTCTACATAGTGTCAGTGCAGTCTACATAGGGTCAGTGCAGTCTACATAGAGTCAGTGCAGTCTACATAGAGCCAGTGCAGTCTCCATAGTGTCAGTGCAGTCTACATAAAGTCAGTGCAGTCTACATAAAGTCAGTGCAGTCTGCATAGGGTCAGTGCAGTCTACATAGGGCCAGTGCAGTCTGCATAGAGTCAGTGCAGTCTACATAGGGTCAGTGCAGTCTACATAGGGTTAGTGCCGTCTACATACAGTCAGTGCAGTCTGCATTGGGTCAGTGCAGTCTACATAAAGTCAGTGCACTCTACGTAGAGTCAGTGCAGTCTACATAGGGTCAGTGCACTCTATATATGATCAGTGCAGTCTACATAAAGCAGTGCACTCTACATAGAGTCAGTGCAGTCTACCTAGGGTCAGTGCAGTCTACATACAGTCAGTGCAGTCTGCATAGAGTCAGTGCAGTCTGCATAGAGTCAGTGCAGTCTACATTGGGTCAGTGCACTCTACATAGGGTCAGTGCAGTCTACATAGAGTCAGTGTCATCTACATAGAGTCAGTGCAGTCTACATAAAGTCAGTGCAGTCTGCATTGGGTCAGTGCATTCTACATAAAGTCAGTGCACTCTACATAAGGCCAGTGCAGTCTACATAAAGTCAGTGCAGTCTACATAAAGTCAGTGCAGTCTACATAAAGTCAGTGCAGTCTACATAGTGTCAGTGCAGTCTACATAGGGCCAGTGCAGTCTGCATAGAGTCAGTGCAGTCTACATTGGGTCAGTGCACTCTATATAGAGTCAGTGCAGACTGTATAGAGTCAGTGCAGTCTACATAAAGTCAGTGCACTCTACATAAGGCCAGTGCAGTCTACATAAAGTCAGAGCATTCTACATAGAGTCAGTGCAGTCTGTATAGAGTCAGTGCTGTCTACCAAGGGTCAGTGCACTCTACATAGGGTCCATGCAGTCTACATAAAGTCAGTGCACTCTACATAGAGTCAGTGCAGTCTACATAGAGTCAGTGCACTCTACATAGAGTCAGTGCAGTCTACATAGAGCCAGTGCAGTCTCCATAGTGTCAGTGCAGTCTACATAAAGTCAGTACAGTCTGCATTGGGTCAGTGCAGTCTACATAGTGTCAGTGCAGTCTACATAGGGCCAGTGCAGTCTGCAGAGAGTCAGTGCAGTCTACATAAAGTCAGTGCAGTCTGCATTGGGTCAGTGCATTCTACATAAAGTCAGTGCACTCTACATAAGGCCAGTGCAGTCTACATAAAGTCACTGCACTCTACATAGAGTCAGTGCAGTCTGTATAGAGTCAGTGCAGTCTACATAGGGTCAGTGCACTCTACATAGGGTCCATGCAGTCTACATAAAGTCAGTGCACTCTACATAGAGACAGTGCAGTCGACATAGAGTCAGTGCAGTCTACATAGAGTCAGTGCAGTCTACATAGGGTCAGTGCATTTTACATAGAGTCAGTGCAGTCTTCATAGAGTCAGTACATGTTACATAAGGTCAGTGCAGTCTGCATAGAGTCAGCACAGTCTACAAGGGTCAATGCAGTCTACACAGAGTCAGTGCAGTCTACATACAGTCAGTGCAGACTGCATAGAGTCAGTGCAGTCTGTATAGAGTCAGTGCAGTCTACATAGGGTCAGTGCAGTCTACATAAAGTCAGTGCAGTCGGCATAGGGTCAGTGCAGTCTACATAGTGTCTGTGCAGTCTACATAGGGCCAGTGCAGTCTGCATAGAGTCAGTGCAGTCTACATTGGGTCAGTGCACTCTACATAGGGTCAGTGCAGTCTACATAGAGTCAGTGTCATCTACATAGAGTCAGTGCAGTCTACATAAAGTCAGTGCACTCTACATAGAGTCAGTGCACTCTGTATAGAGTCAGTGCAGTCTACATAAAGTCAGTGCAGTCTGCATAGAGTCAGCACAGTCTACAAGGGTCAATGCAGTCTTCATAGAGTCAGTACAGTTTACATAAGGTCAGTGCAGTCTGCATAGAGTCAGCACAGTCTACAAGGGTCAATGCAGTCTACATAGAGTCAGTGCAGTCTACATAGAGTCAGTGCAGTCTACATAGAGTCAGTGCAGTCTACATAGGGTCAGTGCATTTTACATAGATTCAGTGCAGTCTTCATAGAGTCAGTACATGTTACATAAGGTCAGTGCAGTCTGCATAGAGTCAGCACAGTCTACAAGGGTCAATGCAGTCTACACAGAGTCAGTGCAGTCTACATACAGTCAGTGCAGTCTGCATAGAGTCAGTGCAGTCTGTATAGAGTCAGTGCAGTCTACATAGGGTCAGTGCAGTCTACATAGGGTCCTTGCAGTCTACATCAAGTCAGTGCACTCGACATAGAGTCAGTGCAGTCTACATAGAGTCAGTGCACTCTACATAGAGTCAGTGCAGTCTACATAGAGCCAGTGCAGTCTCCATAGTGTCAGTGCAGTCTACATAGTGTCAGTGCAGTCTACATAAAGTCAGTGCAGTCGGCATAGGGTCAGTGCAGTCTACATAGTGTCAGTGCAGTCTACATAGGGCCAGTGCAGTCTGCATAGAGTCAGTGCAGTCTACATTGGGTCAGTGCACTCAACATAGGGTCAGTGCAGTCTACATAGAGTCAGTGTCATCTACATAGAGTCAGTGCAGTCTACATAAAGTCAGTGCACTCTACATAGAGTCAGTGCAGTCTGTATAGAGTCAGTGCAGTCTACATAAAGTCAGTGCAGTCTGCATAGAGTCAGCACAGTCTACAAGGGTCAATGCAGTCTTCATAGAGTCAGTACAGTTTACATAAGGTCAGTGCAGTCTGCATAGAGTCAGCACAGTCTACAAGGGTCAATGCAGTCTACATAGAGTCAGTGCAGTCTACATAGAGTCAGTGCAGTCTACATAGGGTCAGTGCATTTTACATAGATTCAGTGCAGTCTTCATAGAGTCAGTACATGTTACATACGGTCAGTGCAGTCTGCATAGAGTCAGCACAGTCTACAAGGGTCAATGCAGTCTACACAGAGTCAGTGCAGTCTACATACAGTCAGTGCAGTCTGCATAGAGTCAGTGCAGTCTGTATAGAGTCAGTGCAGTCTACATAGGGTCAGTGCAGTCTACATAGGGTCCTTGCAGTCTACATCAAGTCAGTGCACTCGACATAGAGTCAGTGCAGTCTACATAGAGTCAGTGCACTCTACATAGAGTCAGTGCAGTCTACATAGAGCCAGTGCAGTCTCCATAGTGTCAGTGCAGTCTACATAGTGTCAGTGCAGTCTACATAAAGTCAGTGCAGTCGGCATAGGGTCAGTGCAGTCTACATAGTGTCAGTGCAGTCTACATAGGGCCAGTGCAGTCTGCATAGAGTCAGTGCAGTCTACATTGGGTCAGTGCACTCTACATAGGGTCAGTGCAGTCTACATAGAGTCAGTGTCATCTACATAGAGTCAGTGCAGTCTACATAAAGTCAGTGCACTCTACATAGAGTCAGTGCAGTCTGTATAGAGTCAGTGCAGTCTACATAAAGTCAGTGCAGTCTGCATAGAGTCAGCACAGTCTACAAGGGTCAATGCAGTCTTCATAGAGTCAGTACAGTTTACATAAGGTCAGTGCAGTCTGCATAGAGTCAGCACAGTCTAAAAGGGTCAATGCAGTCTACATAGAGTCAGTGCAGTCTACATAGAGTCAGTGTAGTCTACATAGGGTCAGTGCAGTCTTCATAGAGTCAGTGCAGTCTACATAGTGTCAGTGCAGTCTACATAGAGTCAGTGCAGTCTACATAGAATCATTGCAGTCTACATAGAGTCAGTGCAGTCTACATAGAGTCAGTGTAGTCTACATAGGGTTAGTGCAGTCTACATAGAGTCAGTGCACTCTACATAGAGTCAGTGCAGTCTACATAGAGCCAGTGCAGTCTCCATAGTGTCAGTGCAGTCTACATAAAGTCAGTACAGTCTGCATTGGGTCAGTGCAGTCTACATAGTGTCAGTGCAGTCTACATAGGGCCAGTGCAGTCTGCAGAGAGTCAGTGCAGTCTACATAAAGTCAGTGCAGTCTGCATTGGGTCAGTGCAGTCTACATAAAGTCAGTGCACTCTACGTAAGGCCAGTGCAGTCTACATAAAGTCAGTACACTCTACATAGAGTCAGTGCAGTCTACATAGGGTCAGTGCACTCTATATATGATCAGTGCAGTCTACATAGAGTCAGTGCACTCTACATAGAGTCAGTGCAGTCTACCTAGGGTCAGTGCAGTCTACATAGAGTCAGTGCAGTCTGCATAGAGTCAGTGCAGTCTACATTGGGTCAGTGCACTCTACATAGGGTCAGTGCACTCTATATATGATCAGTGCAGTCTACATAAAGCAGTGCACTCTACATAGAGTCAGTGCAGTCTACCTAGGGTCAGTGCAGTCTGCATAGAGTCAGTGCAGTCTAGATTGGGTCAGTGCACTCTACATAGGGTCAGTGCAGTCTACATAGAGTCAGTGTCATCTACATAGAGTCAGTGCAGTCTACATAAAGTCAGTGCAGTCTGCATTGGGTCAGTGCATTCTACATAAAGTCAGTGCACTCTACATAAGGCCAGTGCAGTCTACATAAAGTCAGTGCACTCTACATAGAGTCAGTGCCGTCTACATAGAATCAGTGCAGTCTACATAGATTCAGTGCAGTCTGCATAGGGTCACTGCAGTCTGCATTGGGTCAGTGCAGTCTACATAGTGTCAGTGCAGTCTACATAGGGTCAGTGCAGTCTACATAGAGTCAGTGCAGTCTACATAGAGCGAGTGCAGTCTCCATAGTGTCAGTGCAGTCTACATAAAGTCAGTGCAGTCTACATAAAGTCAGTGCAGTCTGCATAGGGTCAGTGCAGTCTACATAGTGTCAGTGCAGTCTACATAGGGCCAGTGCAGTCTGCATAGAGTCAGTGCAGTCTACATAGGGTCAGTGCAGTCTACATAGGGTCAGTGCCGTCTACATAGAGTCAGTGCAGTCTGCATTGGGTCAGTGCAGTCTACATAAAGTCAGTGCACTCTACGTAAGGCCAGTGCAGTCTACATAAAGTCAGTGCACTCTACATAGAGTCAGTGCAGTCTACATAGGGTCAGTGCACTCTATATATGATCAGTGCAGTCTACATAAAGCAGTGCACTCTACATAGAGTCAGTGCAGTCTACCTAGGGTCAGTGCAGTCTACATAGAGTCAGTGCAGTCTGCATAGAGTCAGTGCAGTCTGCATAGAGTCAGTGCAGTCTACATTGGGTCAGTGCACTCTACATAGGGTCAGTGCAGTCTACATAGAGTCAGTGTCATCTACATAGAGTCAGTGCAGTCTACATAAAGTCAGTGCAGTCTGCATTGGGTCAGTGCATTCTACATAAAGTCAGTGCACTCTACATAAGGCCAGTGCAGTCTACATAAAGTCAGTGCAGTCTACATAAAGTCAGTGCAGTCTACATAAAGTCAGTGCAGTCTACATAGTGTCAGTGCAGTCTACATAGGGCCAGTGCAGTCTGCATAGAGTCAGTGCAGCCTACATAGAGCCAGTGCAGTCTCCATAGTGTCAGTGCAGTCTACATAAAGTCAGTGCAGTCTACATAAAGTCAGTGCAGTCTGCATAGGGTCAGTGCAGTCTACATAGTGTCAGTGCAGTCTACATAGGGCCAGTGCAGTCTGCATAGAGTCAGTGCAGTCTACATAGGGTCAGTGCAGTCTACATAGGGTCAGTGCCGTCTACATAGAGTCAGTGCAGTCTGCATTGGGTCAGTGCAGTCTACATAAAGTCAGTGCACTCTACGTAAGGCCAGTGCAGTCTACATAAAGTCAGTACACTCTACATAGAGTCAGTGCAGTCTACATAGGGTCAGTGCACTCTATATATGATCAGTGCAGTCTACATAAAGCAGTGCACTCTACATAGAGTCAGTGCAGTCTACCTAGGGTCAGTGCAGTCTACATAGAGTCAGTGCAGTCTGCATAGAGTCAGTGCAGTCTACATTGGGTCAGTGCACTCTACATAGGGTCAGTGCAGTCTACATAGAGTCAGTGTCATCTACATAGAGTCAGTGCAGTCTACATAAAGTCAGTGCAGTCTGCATTGGGTCAGTGCATTGTACATAAAGTCAGTGCACTCTACATAAGGCCAGTGCAGTCTACATAAAGTCAGTGCACTCTACATAGAGTCAGTGCCGTCTACATAGAATCAGTGCAGTCTACATAGATTCAGTGCAGTCTGCATAGGGTCAGTGCAGTCTGCATTGGGTCAGTGCAGTCTACATAGTGTCAGTGCAGTCTACATAGGGTCAGTGCAGTCTACATAGAGTCACTGCAGTCTACATAGAGCCAGTGCAGTCTCCATAGTGTCAGTGCAGTCTACATAAAGTCAGTGCAGTCTACATAAAGTCAGTGCAGTCTGCATAGGGTCAGTGCAGTCTACATAGGGCCAGTGCAGTCTGCATAGAGTCAGTGCAGTTTACATAGGGTCAGTGCAGTCTACATAGGGTCAGTGCCGTCTACATAGAGTCAGTGCAGTCTGCATTGGGTCAGTGCAGTCTACATAAAGTCAGTGCACTCTACGTAAGGCCAGTGCAGTCTACATAAAGTCAGTGCACTCTACATAGAGTCAGTGCAGTCTACATAGGGTCAGTGCACTCTATATATGATCAGTGCAGTCTACATAAAGCAGTGCACTCTACATAGAGTCAGTGCAGTCTACCTAGGGTCAGTGCAGTCGACATAGAGTCAGTGCAGTCTGCATAGAGTCAGTGCAGTCTACATAGAGTCAGTGCAGTCTACATTGGGTCAGTGCACTCTACATAGGGTCAGTGCAGTCTACATAGAGTCAGTGTCATCTACATAGATTCAGTGCAGTCTACATAAAGTCAGTGCAGTCTGCATTGGGTCAGTGCATTCTACATAAAGTCAGTGCACTCTACATAAAGTCAGTGCAGTCTGCATAGGGTCAGTGCAGTCTACATAGTGTCAGTGCAGTCTACATAGGGCCAGTGCAGTCTGCATAGAGTCAGTGCAGTCTACATAGGGTCAGTGCAGTCTACATAGGGTCAGTGCCATCTACATAGAGTCAGTGCAGTCTGCATTGGGTCAGTGCAGTCTACATAAAGTCAGTGCACTCTACGTAAGGCCAGTGCAGTCTACATAAAGTCAGTACACTCTACATAGAGTCAGTGCAGTCTACATAGGGTCAGTGCACTCTATATATGATCAGTGCAGTCTACATAGAGTCAGTGCACTCTACATAGAGTCAGTGCAGTCTACCTAGGGTCAGTGCAGTCTACATAGAGTCAGTGCAGTCTGCATAGAGTCAGTGCAGTCTACATTGGGTCAGTGCACTCTACATAGGGTCAGTGCAGTCTACATAGAGTCAGTGTCATCTACATAGAGTCAGTGCAGTCTACATAAAGTCAGTGCAGTCTGCATTGGGTCAGTGCATTCTACATAAAGTCAGTGCACTCTACATAAGGCCAGTGCAGTCTACATAGAATCAGTGCAGTCTATATAGATTCAGTGCAGTCTGCATAGGGTCAGTGCAGTCTGCATTGGGTCAGTGCAGTCTACATAGTGTCAGTGCAGTCTACATAGGGTCAGTGCAGTCTACATAGAGTCAGTGCAGTCTACATAGAGCCAGTGCAGTCTCCATAGTGTCAGTGCAGTCTACATAAAGTCAGTGCAGTCTACATAAAGTCAGTGCAGTCTGCATAGGGTCAGTGCAGTCTACATAGGGCCAGTGCAGTCTGCATAGAGTCAGTGCAGTCTACATAGGGTCAGTGCAGTCTACATAGGGTTAGTGCCGTCTACATACAGTCAGTGCAGTCTGCATTGGGTCAGTGCAGTCTACATAAAGTCAGTGCACTCTACGTAGAGTCAGTGCAGTCTACATAGGGTCAGTGCACTCTATATATGATCAGTGCAGTCTACATAAAGCAGTGCACTCTACATAGAGTCAGTGCAGTCTACCTAGGGTCAGTGCAGTCTACATACAGTCAGTGCAGTCTGCATAGAGTCAGTGCAGTCTGCATAGAGTCAGTGCAGTCTACATTGGGTCAGTGCACTCTACATAGGGTCAGTGCAGTCTACATAGAGTCCGTGTCATCTACATAGAGTCAGTGCAGTCTACATAAAGTCAGTGCAGTCTGCATTGGGTCAGTGCATTCTACATAAAGTCAGTGCACTCTACATAAGGCCAGTGCAGTCTACATAAAGTCAGTGCAGTCTACATAAAGTCAGTGCAGTCTACATAAAGTCAGTGCAGTCTACATAGTGTCAGTGCAGTCTACATAGGGCCAGTGCAGTCTGCATAGAGTCAGTGCAGTCTACATTGGGTCAGTGCACTCTATATAGAGTCAGTGCAGACTGTATAGAGTCAGTGCAGTCTACATAAAGTCAGTGCACTCTACATAAGGCCAGTGCAGTCTACATAAAGTCAGTGCATTCCACATAGAGTCAGTGCAGTCTGTATAGAGTCAGTGCTGTCTACCAAGGGTCAGTGCACTCTACATAGGGTCCATGCAGTCTACATAAAGTCAGTGCACTCTACATAGAGTCAGTGCAGTCTACATAGAGTCAGTGCACTCTACATAGAGTCAGTGCAGTCTACATAGAGCCAGTGCAGTCTCCATAGTGTCAGTGCAGTCTACATAAAGTCAGTACAGTCTGCATTGGGTCAGTGCAGTCTACATAGTGTCAGTGCAGTCTACATAGGGCCAGTGCAGTCTGCAGAGAGTCAGTGCAGTCTACATAAAGTCAGTGCAGTCTGCATTGGGTCAGTGCATTCTACATAAAGTCAGTGCACTCTACATAAGGCCAGTGCAGTCTACATAAAGTCACTGCACTCTACATAGAGTCAGTGCAGTCTGTATAGAGTCAGTGCAGTCTACATAGGGTCAGTGCACTCTACATAGGGTCCATGCAGTCTACATAAAGTCAGTGCACTCTACATAGAGACAGTGCAGTCGACATAGAGTCAGTGCAGTCTACATAGAGTCAGTGCAGTCTACATAGGGTCAGTGCATTTTACATAGAGTCAGTGCAGTCTTCATAGAGTCAGTACATGTTACATAAGGTCAGTGCAGTCTGCATAGAGTCAGCACAGTCTACAAGGGTCAATGCAGTCTACACAGAGTCAGTGCAGTCTACATACAGTCAGTGCAGACTGC
This sequence comes from Isurus oxyrinchus, assembly GCA_026770705.1. Lineage (NCBI taxonomy): Eukaryota > Metazoa > Chordata > Chondrichthyes > Lamniformes > Lamnidae > Isurus > Isurus oxyrinchus. The sequence continues at coordinate 190,135 of JANJGN010000263.1, read as the reverse complement.
ATAGAGTCAGTGCAGTCTGTATAGAGTCAGTGCAGTCTACATAGGGTCAGTGCAGTCTACATAAAGTCAGTGCAGTCGGCATAGGGTCAGTGCAGTCTACATAGTGTCTGTGCAGTCTACATAGGGCCAGTGCAGTCTGCATAGAGTCAGTGCAGTCTACATTGGGTCAGTGCACTCTACATAGGGTCAGTGCAGTCTACATAGAGTCAGTGTCATCTACATAGAGTCAGTGCAGTCTACATAAAGTCAGTGCACTCTACATAGAGTCAGTGCACTCTGTATAGAGTCAGTGCAGTCTACATAAAGTCAGTGCAGTCTGCATAGAGTCAGCACAGTCTACAAGGGTCAATGCAGTCTTCATAGAGTCAGTACAGTTTACATAAGGTCAGTGCAGTCTGCATAGAGTCAGCACAGTCTACAAGGGTCAATGCAGTCTACATAGAGTCAGTGCAGTCTACATAGAGTCAGTGCAGTCTACATAGAGTCAGTGCAGTCTACATAGGGTCAGTGCATTTTACATAGATTCAGTGCAGTCTTCATAGAGTCAGTACATGTTACATAAGGTCAGTGCAGTCTGCATAGAGTCAGCACAGTCTACAAGGGTCAATGCAGTCTACACAGAGTCAGTGCAGTCTACATACAGTCAGTGCAGTCTGCATAGAGTCAGTGCAGTCTGTATAGAGTCAGTGCAGTCTACATAGGGTCAGTGCAGTCTACATAGGGTCCTTGCAGTCTACATCAAGTCAGTGCACTCGACATAGAGTCAGTGCAGTCTACATAGAGTCAGTGCACTCTACATAGAGTCAGTGCAGTCTACATAGAGCCAGTGCAGTCTCCATAGTGTCAGTGCAGTCTACATAGTGTCAGTGCAGTCTACATAAAGTCAGTGCAGTCGGCATAGGGTCAGTGCAGTCTACATAGTGTCAGTGCAGTCTACATAGGGCCAGTGCAGTCTGCATAGAGTCAGTGCAGTCTACATTGGGTCAGTGCACTCTACATAGGGTCAGTGCAGTCTACATAGAGTCAGTGTCATCTACATAGAGTCAGTGCAGTCTACATAAAGTCAGTGCACTCTACATAGAGTCAGTGCAGTCTGTATAGAGTCAGTGCAGTCTACATAAAGTCAGTGCAGTCTGCATAGAGTCAGCACAGTCTACAAGGGTCAATGCAGTCTTCATAGAGTCAGTACAGTTTACATAAGGTCAGTGCAGTCTGCATAGAGTCAGCACAGTCTACAAGGGTCAATGCAGTCTACATAGAGTCAGTGCAGTCTACATAGAGTCAGTGCAGTCTACATAGGGTCAGTGCATTTTACATAGATTCAGTGCAGTCTTCATAGAGTCAGTACATGTTACACACGGTCAGTGCAGTCTGCATAGAGTCAGCACAGTCTACAAGGGTCAATGCAGTCTACACAGAGTCAGTGCAGTCTACATACAGTCAGTGCAGTCTGCATAGAGTCAGTGCAGTCTGTATAGAGTCAGTGCAGTCTACATAGGGTCAGTGCAGTCTACATAGGGTCCTTGCAGTCTACATCAAGTCAGTGCACTCGACATAGAGTCAGTGCAGTCTACATAGAGTCAGTGCACTCTACATAGAGTCAGTGCAGTCTACATAGAGCCAGTGCAGTCTCCATAGTGTCAGTGCAGTCTACATAGTGTCAGTGCAGTCTACATAAAGTCAGTGCAGTCGGCATAGGGTCAGTGCAGTCTACATAGTGTCAGTGCAGTCTACATAGGGCCAGTGCAGTCTGCATAGAGTCAGTGCAGTCTACATTGGGTCAGTGCACTCTACATAGGGTCAGTGCAGTCTACATAGAGTCAGTGTCATCTACATAGAGTCAGTGCAGTCTACATAAAGTCAGTGCACTCTACATAGAGTCAGTGCAGTCTGTATAGAGTCAGTGCAGTCTACATAAAGTCAGTGCAGTCTGCATAGAGTCAGCACAGTCTACAAGGGTCAATGCAGTCTTCATAGAGTCAGTACAGTTTACATAAGGTCAGTGCAGTCTGCATAGAGTCAGCACAGTCTAAAAGGGTCAATGCAGTCTACATAGAGTCAGTGCAGTCTACATAGAGTCAGTGTAGTCTACATAGGGTCAGTGCAGTCTTCATAGAGTCAGTGCAGTCTACATAGTGTCAGTGCAGTCTACATAGAGTCAGTGCAGTCTACATAGAATCATTGCAGTCTACATAGAGTCAGTGCAGTCTACATAGAGTCAGTGTAGTCTACATAGGGTTAGTGCAGTCTACATAGAGTCAGTGCACTCTACATAGAGTCAGTGCAGTCTACATAGAGCCAGTGCAGTCTCCATAGTGTCAGTGCAGTCTACATAAAGTCAGTACAGTCTGCATTGGGTCAGTGCAGTCTACATAGTGTCAGTGCAGTCTACATAGGGCCAGTGCAGTCTGCAGAGAGTCAGTGCAGTCTACATAAAGTCAGTGCAGTCTGCATTGGGTCAGTGCATTCTACATAAAGTCAGTGCACTCTACATAAGGCCAGTGCAGTCTACATAAAGTCACTGCACTCTACATAGAGTCAGTGCAGTCTGTATAGAGTCAGTGCAGTCTACATAGGGTCAGTGCACTCTACATAGGGTCCATGCAGTCTACATAAAGTCAGTGCACTCTACATAGAGTCAGTGCAGTCTACATAGAGTCAGTGCAGTCTACATAGAGTCAGTGCAGTCTACATAGGGTCAGTGCATTTTACATAGAGTCAGTGCAGTCTTCATAGAGTCAGTACATGTTACATAAGGTCAGTGCAGTCTGCATAGAGTCAGCACAGTCTACAAGGGTCAATGCAGTCTACACAGAGTCAGTGCAGTCTACATACAGTCAGTGGAGTCTGCATAGGGTCAGTGCAGTCTACATAGGGTCCTTGCAGTCTACATCAAGTCAGTGCACTCGACATAGAGTCAGTGCAGTCTACATATAGTCAGTGCACTCTACATAGAGTTAGTGCAGTCTACATAGAGTCAGTGCAGTCTACATAGAGCCAGTGCAGTCTCCATAGTGTCAGTGCAGTCTACATAGTGTCAGTGCAGTCTACATAAAGTCAGTGCAGTCTGCATAGGGTCAGTGCAGTCTACATAGTGTCAGTGCAGTCTACATAGGGCCAGTGCAGTCTGCATAGAGTCAGTGCAGTCTACATTGGGTCAGTGCACTCTACATAGGGTCAGTGCACTCTACATAGAGTCAGTGTCATCTACATAGAGTCAGTGCAGTCTACATAAAGTCAGTGCACTCTACATAGAGTCAGTGCAGTCTGTATAGAGTCAGTGCAGTCTACATAAAGTCAGTGCAGTCTGCATAGAGTCAGCACAGTCTACAAGGGTCAATGCAGTCTTCATAGAGTCAGTACAGTTTACATAAGGTCAGTGCAGTCTGCATAGAGTCAGTGCAGTCTAGATTGGGTCAGTGCACTCTACATAGAGTCAGTGCAGTCTACATAGAGTCAGTGTAGTCTACATAGAATCATTGCAGTCTACATAGGGTCAGTGCAGTCTTCACAGAGTCAGTGCAGTCTACATAGGGTCAGTGCAGTCTGCATAGAGTCAGCACAGTCTACAAGGGTCAATGCAGTCTACATAGAGTCAGTGCAGTCTACATAGAGTCCGTGCAGTCCACATAGTGTCAGTGCAGTCTACATAGAGTCAGTGCCGTCTACATAGAATCAGTGCAGTCTACATAGATTCAGTGCAGTCTGCATAGGGTCAGTGCAGTCTGCATTGGGTCAGTGCAGTCTACATAGTGTCAGTGCAGTCTACATAGGGTCAGTGCAGTCTACATAGAGTCAGTGCAGTCTACATAGAGCCGGTGCAGTCTCCATAGTGTCAGTGCAGTCTACATAAAGTCAGTGCAGTCTACATAAAGTCAGTGCAGTCTGCATAGGGTCAGTGCAGTCTACATAGTGTCAGTGCAGTCTACATAGGGCCAGTGCAGTCTGCATAGAGTCAGTGCAGTCTACATAGGGTCAGTGCAGTCTACATAGGGTCAGTGCCGTCTACATAGAGTCAGTGCAGTCTGCATTGGGTCAGTGCAGTCTACATAAAGTCAGTGCACTCTACGTAAGGCCAGTGCAGTCTACATAAAGTCAGTACACTCTACATAGAGTCAGTGCAGTCTACATAGGGTCAGTGCACTCTATATATGATCAGTGCACTCTACATAGAGTCAGTGCAGTCTACCTAGGGTCAGTGCAGTCTACATAGAGTCAGTGCAGTCTACATAAAGCAGTGCACTCTACATAGAGTCAGTGCAGTCTACCTAGGGTCAGTGCAGTCTACATAGAGTCAGTGCAGTCTGCATAGAGTCAGTGCAGTCTGCATAGAGTCAGTGCAGTCTACATTGGGTCAGTGCACTCTACATAGGGTCAGTGCAGTCTACATAGAGTCAGTGTCATCTACATAGAGTCAGTGCAGTCTACATAAAGTCAGTGCAGTCTGCATTGGGTCAGTGCATTCTACATAAAGTCAGTGCACTCTACATAAGGCCAGTGCAGTCTACATAAAGTCAGTGCAGTCTACATAAAGTCAGTGCAGTCTACATAAAGTCAGTGCAGTCTACATAGTGTCAGTGCAGTCTACATAGGGCCAGTGCAGTCTGCATAGAGTCAGTGCAGCCTACATAGAGCCAGTGCAGTCTCCATAGTGTCAGTGCAGTCTACATAAAGTCAGTGCAGTCTACATAAAGTCAGTGCAGTCTGCATAGGGTCAGTGCAGTCTACATAGTGTCAGTGCAGTCTACATAGGGCCAGTGCAGTCTGCATAGAGTCAGTGCAGTCTACATAGGGTCAGTGCAGTCTACATAGGGTCAGTGCCGTCTACATAGAGTCAGTGCAGTCTGCATTGGGTCAGTGCAGTCTACATAAAGTCAGTGCACTCTACGTAAGGCCAGTGCAGTCTACATAAAGTCAGTACACTCTACATAGAGTCGTCAGTGCAGTCTACATAGGGTCAGTGCACTCTATATATGATCAGTGCAGTCTACATAAAGCAGTGCACTCTACATAGAGTCAGTGCAGTCTACCTAGGGTCAGTGCAGTCTACATAGAGTCAGTGCAGTCTGCATAGAGTCAGTGCAGTCTACATTGGGTCAGTGCACTCTACATAGGGTCAGTGCAGTCTACATAGAGTCAGTGTCATCTACATAGAGTCAGTGCAGTCTACATAAAGTCAGTGCAGTCTGCATTGGGTCAGTGCATTGTACATAAAGTCAGTGCACTCTACATAAGGACAGTGCAGTCTACATAAAGTCAGTGCACTCTACATAGAGTCAGTGCCGTCTACATAGAATCAGTGCAGTCTACATAGATTCAGTGCAGTCTGCATAGGGTCAGTGCAGTCTGCATTGGGTCAGTGCAGTCTACATAGTGTCAGTGCAGTCTACATAGGGTCAGTGCAGTCTACATAGAGTCACTGCAGTCTACATAGAGCCAGTGCAGTCTCCATAGTGTCAGTGCAGTCTACATAAAGTCAGTGCAGTCTACATAAAGTCAGTGCAGTCTGCATAGGGTCAGTGCAGTCTACATAGGGCCAGTGCAGTCTGCATAGAGTCAGTGCAGTTTACATAGGGTAAGTGCAGTCTACATAGGGTCAGTGCCGTCTACATAGAGTCAGTGCAGTCTGCATTGGGTCAGTGCAGTCTACATAAAGTCAGTGCACTCTACGTAAGGCCAGTGCAGTCTACATAAAGTCAGTGCACTCTACATAGAGTCAGTGCAGTCTACATAGGGTCAGTGCACTCTATATATGATCAGTGCAGTCTACATAAAGCAGTGCACTCTACATAGAGTCAGTGCAGTCTACCTAGGGTCAGTGCAGTCGACATAGAGTCAGTGCAGTCTGCATAGAGTCAGTGCAGTCTACATAGAGTCAGTGCAGTCTACATTGGGTCAGTGCACTCTACATAGGGTCAGTGCAGTCTACATAGAGTCAGTGTCATCTACATAGATTCAGTGCAGTCTACATAAAGTCAGTGCAGTCTGCATTGGGTCAGTGCATTCTACATAAAGTCAGTGCACTCTACATAAAGTCAGTGCAGTCTGCATAGGGTCAGTGCAGTCTACATAGTGTCAGTGCAGTCTACATAGGGCCAGTGCAGTCTGCATAGAGTCAGTGCAGTCTACATAGGGTCAGTGCAGTCTACATAGGGTCAGTGCCATCTACATAGAGTCAGTGCAGTCTGCATTGGGTCAGTGCAGTCTACATAAAGTCAGTGCACTCTACGTAAGGCCAGTGCAGTCTACATAAAGTCAGTACACTCTACATAGAGTCAGTGCAGTCTACATAGGGTCAGTGCACTCTATATATGATCAGTGCAGTCTACATAGAGTCAGTGCACTCTACATAGAGTCAGTGCAGTCTACCTAGGGTCAGTGCAGTCTACATAGAGTCAGTGCAGTCTGCATAGAGTCAGTGCAGTCTACATTGGGTCAGTGCACTCTACATAGGGTCAGTGCAGTCTACATAGAGTCAGTGTCATCTACATAGAGTCAGTGCAGTCTACATAAAGTCAGTGCAGTCTGCATTGGGTCAGTGCATTCTACATAAAGTCAGTGCACTCTACATAAGGCCAGTGCAGTCTACATAAAGTCAGTGCACTCTACATAGAGTCAGTGCCGTCTACATAGAATCAGTGCAGTCTATATAGATTCAGTGCAGTCTGCATAGGGTCAGTGCAGTCTGCATTGGGTCAGTGCAGTCTACATAGTGTCAGTGCAGTCTACATAGGGTCAGTGCAGTCTACATAGAGTCAGTGCAGTCTACATAGAGCCAGTGCAGTCTCCATAGTGTCAGTGCAGTCTACATAAAGTCAGTGCAGTCTACATAAAGTCAGTGCAGTCTGCATAGGGTCAGTGCAGTCTACATAGGGCCAGTGCAGTCTGCATAGAGTCAGTGCAGTCTACATAGGGTCAGTGCAGTCTACATAGGGTTAGTGCCGTCTACATACAGTCAGTGCAGTCTGCATTGGGTCAGTGCAGTCTACATAAAGTCAGTGCACTCTACGTAGAGTCAGTGCAGTCTACATAGGGTCAGTGCACTCTATATATGATCAGTGCAGTCTACATAAAGCAGTGCACTCTACATAGAGTCAGTGCAGTCTACCTAGGGTCAGTGCAGTCTACATACAGTCAGTGCAGTCTGCATAGAGTCAGTGCAGTCTGCATAGAGTCAGTGCAGTCTACATTGGGTCAGTGCACTCTACATAGGGTCAGTGCAGTCTACATAGAGTCCGTGTCATCTACATAGAGTCAGTGCAGTCTACATAAAGTCAGTGCAGTCTGCATTGGGTCAGTGCATTCTACATAAAGTCAGTGCACTCTACATAAGGCCAGTGCAGTCTACATAAAGTCAGTGCAGTCTACATAAAGTCAGTGCAGTCTACATAAAGTCAGTGCAGTCTACATAGTGTCAGTGCAGTCTACATAGGGCCAGTGCAGTCTGCATAGAGTCAGTGCAGTCTACATTGGGTCAGTGCACTCTATATAGAGTCAGTGCAGACTGTATAGAGTCAGTGCAGTCTACATAAAGTCAGTGCACTCTACATAAGGCCAGTGCAGTCTACATAAAGTCAGTGCATTCTACATAGAGTCAGTGCAGTCTGTATAGAGTCAGTGCTGTCTACCAAGGGTCAGTGCACTCTACATAGGGTCCATGCAGTCTACATAAAGTCAGTGCACTCTACATAGAGTCAGTGCAGTCTACATAGAGTCAGTGCACTCTACATAGAGTCAGTGCAGTCTACATAGAGCCAGTGCAGTCTCCATAGTGTCAGTGCAGTCTACATAAAGTCAGTACAGTCTGCATTGGGTCAGTGCAGTCTACATAGTGTCAGTGCAGTCTACATAGGGCCAGTGCAGTCTGCAGAGAGTCAGTGCAGTCTACATAAAGTCAGTGCAGTCTGCATTGGGTCAGTGCATTCTACATAAAGTCAGTGCACTCTACATAAGGCCAGTGCAGTCTACATAAAGTCACTGCACTCTACATAGAGTCAGTGCAGTCTGTATAGAGTCAGTGCAGTCTACATAGGGTCAGTGCACTCTACATAGGGTCCATGCAGTCTACATAAAGTCAGTGCACTCTACATAGAGACAGTGCAGTCGACATAGAGTCAGTGCAGTCTACATAGAGTCAGTGCAGTCTACATAGGGTCAGTGCATTTTACATAGAGTCAGTGCAGTCTTCATAGAGTCAGTACATGTTACATAAGGTCAGTGCAGTCTGCATAGAGTCAGCACAGTCTACAAGGGTCAATGCAGTCTACACAGAGTCAGTGCAGTCTACATACAGTCAGTGCAGACTGCATAGAGTCAGTGCAGTCTGTATAGAGTCAGTGCAGTCTACATAGGGTCAGTGCAGTCTACATAAAGTCAGTGCAGTCGGCATAGGGTCAGTGCAGTCTACATAGTGTCTGTGCAGTCTACATAGGGCCAGTGCAGTCTGCATAGAGTCAGTGCAGTCTACATTGGGTCAGTGCACTCTACATAGGGTCAGTGCAGTCTACATAGAGTCAGTGTCATCTACATAGAGTCAGTGCAGTCTACATAAAGTCAGTGCACTCTACATAGAGTCAGTGCACTCTGTATAGAGTCAGTGCAGTCTACATAAAGTCAGTGCAGTCTGCATAGAGTCAGCACAGTCTACAAGGGTCAATGCAGTCTTCATAGAGTCAGTACAGTTTACATAAGGTCAGTGCAGTCTGCATAGAGTCAGCACAGTCTACAAGGGTCAATGCAGTCTACATAGAGTCAGTGCAGTCTACATAGAGTCAGTGCAGTCTACATAGAGTCAGTGCAGTCTACATAGGGTCAGTGCATTTTACATAGATTCAGTGCAGTCTTCATAGAGTCAGTACATGTTACATAAGGTCAGTGCAGTCTGCATAGAGTCAGCACAGTCTACAAGGGTCAATGCAGTCTACACAGAGTCAGTGCAGTCTACATACAGTCAGTGCAGTCTGCATAGAGTCAGTGCAGTCTGTATAGAGTCAGTGCAGTCTACATAGGGTCAGTGCAGTCTACATAGGGTCCTTGCAGTCTACATCAAGTCAGTGCACTCGACATAGAGTCAGTGCAGTCTACATAGAGTCAGTGCACTCTACATAGAGTCAGTGCAGTCTACATAGAGCCAGTGCAGTCTCCATAGTGTCAGTGCAGTCTACATAGTGTCAGTGCAGTCTACATAAAGTCAGTGCAGTCGGCATAGGGTCAGTGCAGTCTACATAGTGTCAGTGCAGTCTACATAGGGCCAGTGCAGTCTGCATAGAGTCAGTGCAGTCTACATTGGGTCAGTGCACTCTACATAGGGTCAGTGCAGTCTACATAGAGTCAGTGTCATCTACATAGAGTCAGTGCAGTCTACATAAAGTCAGTGCACTCTACATAGAGTCAGTGCAGTCTGTATAGAGTCAGTGCAGTCTACATAAAGTCAGTGCAGTCTGCATAGAGTCAGCACAGTCTACAAGGGTCAATGCAGTCTTCATAGAGTCAGTACAGTTTACATAAGGTCAGTGCAGTCTGCATAGAGTCAGCACAGTCTACAAGGGTCAATGCAGTCTACATAGAGTCAGTGCAGTCTACATAGAGTCAGTGCAGTCTACATAGGGTCAGTGCATTTTACATAGATTCAGTGCAGTCTTCATAGAGTCAGTACATGTTACATTCGGTCAGTGCAGTCTGCATAGAGTCAGCACAGTCTACAAGGGTCAATGCAGTCTACACAGAGTCAGTGCAGTCTACATACAGTCAGTGCAGTCTGCATAGAGTCAGTGCAGTCTGTATAGAGTCAGTGCAGTCTACATAGGGTCAGTGCAGTCTACATAGGGTCCTTGCAGTCTACATCAAGTCAGTGCACTCGACATAGAGTCAGTGCAGTCTACATAGAGTCAGTGCACTCTACATAGAGTCAGTGCAGTCTACATAGAGCCAGTGCAGTCTCCATAGTGTCAGTGCAGTCTACATAGTGTCAGTGCAGTCTACATAAAGTCAGTGCAGTCGGCATAGGGTCAGTGCAGTCTACATAGTGTCAGTGCAGTCTACATAGGGCCAGTGCAGTCTGCATAGAGTCAGTGCAGTCTACATTGGGTCAGTGCACTCTACATAGGGTCAGTGCAGTCTACATAGAGTCAGTGTCATCTACATAGAGTCAGTGCAGTCTACATAAAGTCAGTGCACTCTACATAGAGTCAGTGCAGTCTGTATAGAGTCAGTGCAGTCTACATAAAGTCAGTGCAGTCTGCATAGAGTCAGCACAGTCTACAAGGGTCAATGCAGTCTTCATAGAGTCAGTACAGTTTACATAAGGTCAGTGCAGTCTGCATAGAGTCAGCACAGTCTAAAAGGGTCAATGCAGTCTACATAGAGTCAGTGCAGTCTACATAGAGTCAGTGTAGTCTACATAGGGTCAGTGCAGTCTTCATAGAGTCAGTGCAGTCTACATAGTGTCAGTGCAGTCTACATAGAGTCAGTGCAGTCTACATAGAATCATTGCAGTCTACATAGAGTCAGTGCAGTCTACATAGAGTCAGTGTAGTCTACATAGGGTTAGTGCAGTCTACATAGAGTCAGTGCACTCTACATAGAGTCAGTGCAGTCTACATAGAGCCAGTGCAGTCTCCATAGTGTCAGTGCAGTCTACATAAAGTCAGTACAGTCTGCATTGGGTCAGTGCAGTCTACATAGTGTCAGTGCAGTCTACATAGGGCCAGTGCAGTCTGCAGAGAGTCAGTGCAGTCTACATAAAGTCAGTGCAGTCTGCATTGGGTCAGTGCATTCTACATAAAGTCAGTGCACTCTACATAAGGCCAGTGCAGTCTACATAAAGTCACTGCACTCTACATAGAGTCAGTGCAGTCTGTATAGAGTCAGTGCAGTCTACATAGGGTCAGTGCACTCTACATAGGGTCCATGCAGTCTACATAAAGTCAGTGCAGTCTACATAAAGTCAGTGCAGTCTACATAAAGTCAGTGCAGTCTACATAGTGTCAGTGCAGTCTACATAGGGCCAGTGCAGTCTGCATAGAGTCAGTGCAGTCTACATTGGGTCAGTGCACTCTATATAGAGTCAGTGCAGACTGTATAGAGTCAGTGCAGTCTACATAAAGTCAGTGCACTCTACATAAGGCCAGTGCAGTCTACATAAAGTCAGTGCATTCTACATAGAGTCAGTGCAGTCTGTATAGAGTCAGTGCTGTCTACCAAGGGTCAGTGCACTCTACATAGGGTCCATGCAGTCTACATAAAGTCAGTGCACTCTACATAGAGTCAGTGCAGTCTACATAGAGTCAGTGCACTCTACATAGAGTCAGTGCAGTCTACATAGAGCCAGTGCAGTCTCCATAGTGTCAGTGCAGTCTACATAAAGTCAGTACAGTCTGCATTGGGTCAGTGCAGTCTACATAGTGTCAGTGCAGTCTACATAGGGCCAGTGCAGTCTGCAGAGAGTCAGTGCAGTCTACATAAAGTCAGTGCAGTCTGCATTGGGTCAGTGCATTCTACATAAAGTCAGTGCACTCTACATAAGGCCAGTGCAGTCTACATAAAGTCACTGCACTCTACATAGAGTCAGTGCAGTCTGTATAGAGTCAGTGCAGTCTACATAGGGTCAGTGCACTCTACATAGGGTCCATGCAGTCTACATAAAGTCAGTGCACTCTACATAGAGACAGTGCAGTCGACATAGAGTCAGTGCAGTCTACATAGAGTCAGTGCAGTCTACATAGGGTCAGTGCATTTTACATAGAGTCAGTGCAGTCTTCATAGAGTCAGTACATGTTACATAAGGTCAGTGCAGTCTGCATAGAGTCAGCACAGTCTACAAGGGTCAATGCAGTCTACACAGAGTCAGTGCAGTCTACATACAGTCAGTGCAGACTGCATAGAGTCAGTGCAGTCTGTATAGAGTCAGTGCAGTCTACATAGGGTCAGTGCAGTCTACATAAAGTCAGTGCAGTCGGCATAGGGTCAGTGCAGTCTACATAGTGTCTGTGCAGTCTACATAGGGCCAGTGCAGTCTGCATAGAGTCAGTGCAGTCTACATTGGGTCAGTGCACTCTACATAGGGTCAGTGCAGTCTACATAGAGTCAGTGTCATCTACATAGAGTCAGTGCAGTCTACATAAAGTCAGTGCACTCTACATAGAGTCAGTGCACTCTGTATAGAGTCAGTGCAGTCTACATAAAGTCAGTGCAGTCTGCATAGAGTCAGCACAGTCTACAAGGGTCAATGCAGTCTTCAAAGAGTCAGTACAGTTTACATAAGGTCAGTGCAGTCTGCATAGAGTCAGCACAGTCTACAAGGGTCAATGCAGTCTACATAGAGTCAGTGCAGTCTACATAGAGTCAGTGCAGTCTACATAGAGTCAGTGCAGTCTACATAGGGTCAGTGCATTTTACATAGATTCAGTGCAGTCTTCATAGAGTCAGTACATGTTACATAAGGTCAGTGCAGTCTGCATAGAGTCAGCACAGTCTACAAGGGTCAATGCAGTCTACACAGAGTCAGTGCAGTCTACATACAGTCAGTGCAGTCTGCATAGAGTCAGTGCAGTCTGTATAGAGTCAGTGCAGTCTACATAGGGTCAGTGCAGTCTACATAGGGTCCTTGCAGTCTACATCAAGTCAGTGCACTCGACATAGAGTCAGTGCAGTCTACATAGAGTCAGTGCACTCTACATAGAGTCAGTGCAGTCTACATAGAGCCAGTGCAGTCTCCATAGTGTCAGTGCAGTCTACATAGTGTCAGTGCAGTCTACATAAAGTCAGTGCAGTCGGCATAGGGTCAGTGCAGTCTACATAGTGTCAGTGCAGTCTACATAGGGCCAGTGCAGTCTGCATAGAGTCAGTGCAGTCTACATTGGGTCAGTGCACTCTACATAGGGTCAGTGCAGTCTACATAGAGTCAGTGTCATCTACATAGAGTCAGTGCAGTCTACATAAAGTCAGTGCACTCTACATAGAGTCAGTGCAGTCTGTATAGAGTCAGTGCAGTCTACATAAAGTCAGTGCAGTCTGCATAGAGTCAGCACAGTCTACAAGGGTCAATGCAGTCTTCATAGAGTCAGTACAGTTTACATAAGGTCAGTGCAGTCTGCATAGAGTCAGCACAGTCTACAAGGGTCAATGCAGTCTACATAGAGTCAGTGCAGTCTACATAGAGTCAGTGCAGTCTACATAGGGTCAGTGCATTTTACATAGATTCAGTGCAGTCTTCATAGAGTCAGTACATGTTACATACGGTCAGTGCAGTCTGCATAGAGTCAGCACAGTCTACAAGGGTCAATGCAGTCTACACAGAGTCAGTGCAGTCTACATACAGTCAGTGCAGTCTGCATAGAGTCAGTGCAGTCTGTATAGAGTCAGTGCAGTCTACATAGGGTCAGTGCAGTCTACATAGGGTCCTTGCAGTCTACATCAAGTCAGTGCACTCGACATAGAGTCAGTGCAGTCTACATAGAGTCAGTGCACTCTACATAGAGTCAGTGCAGTCTACATAGAGCCAGTGCAGTCTCCATAGTGTCAGTGCAGTCTACATAGTGTCAGTGCAGTCTACATAAAGTCAGTGCAGTCGGCATAGGGTCAGTGCAGTCTACATAGTGTCAGTGCAGTCTACATAGGGCCAGTGCAGTCTGCATAGAGTCAGTGCAGTCTACATTGGGTCAGTGCACTCTACATAGGGTCAGTGCAGTCTACATAGAGTCAGTGTCATCTACATAGAGTCAGTGCAGTCTACATAAAGTCAGTGCACTCTACATAGAGTCAGTGCAGTCTGTATAGAGTCAGTGCAGTCTACATAAAGTCAGTGCAGTCTGCATAGAGTCAGCACAGTCTACAAGGGTCAATGCAGTCTTCATAGAGTCAGTACAGTTTACATAAGGTCAGTGCAGTCTGCATAGAGTCAGCACAGTCTAAAAGGGTCAATGCAGTCTACATAGAGTCAGTGCAGTCTACATAGAGTCAGTGTAGTCTACATAGGGTCAGTGCAGTCTTCATAGAGTCAGTGCAGTCTACATAGTGTCAGTGCAGTCTACATAGAGTCAGTGCAGTCTACATAGAATCATTGCAGTCTACATAGAGTCAGTGCAGTCTACATAGAGTCAGTGTAGTCTACATAGGGTTAGTGCAGTCTACATAGAGTCAGTGCACTCTACATAGAGTCAGTGCAGTCTACATAGAGCCAGTGCAGTCTCCATAGTGTCAGTGCAGTCTACATAAAGTCAGTACAGTCTGCATTGGGTCAGTGCAGTCTACATAGTGTCAGTGCAGTCTACATAGGGCCAGTGCAGTCTGCAGAGAGTCAGTGCAGTCTACATAAAGTCAGTGCAGTCTGCATTGGGTCAGTGCATTCTACATAAAGTCAGTGCACTCTACATAAGGCCAGTGCAGTCTACATAAAGTCACTGCACTCTACATAGAGTCAGTGCAGTCTGTATAGAGTCAGTGCAGTCTACATAGGGTCAGTGCACTCTACATAGGGTCCATGCAGTCTACATAAAGTCAGTGCACTCTACATAGAGTCAGTGCAGTCTACATAGAGTCAGTGCAGTCTACATAGAGTCAGTGCAGTCTACATAGGGTCAGTGCATTTTACATAGAGTCAGTGCAGTCTTCATAGAGTCAGTACATGTTACATAAGGTCAGTGCAGTCTGCATAGAGTCAGCACAGTCTACAAGGGTCAATGCAGTCTACACAGAGTCAGTGCAGTCTACATACAGTCAGTGGAGTCTGCATAGGGTCAGTGCAGTCTACATAGGGTCCTTGCAGTCTACATCAAGTCAGTGCACTCGACATAGAGTCAGTGCAGTCTACATAGAGTCAGTGCACTCTACATAGAGTTAGTGCAGTCTACATAGAGTCAGTGCAGTCTACATAGAGCCAGTGCAGTCTCCATAGTGTCAGTGCAGTCTACATAGTGTCAGTGCAGTCTACATAAAGTCAGTGCAGTCTGCATAGGGTCAGTGCAGTCTACATAGTGTCAGTGCAGTCTACATAGGGCCAGTGCAGTCTGCATAGAGTCAGTGCAGTCTACATTGGGTCAGTGCACTCTACATAGGGTCAGTGCACTCTACATAGAGTCAGTGTCATCTACATAGAGTCAGTGCAGTCTACATAAAGTCAGTGCACTCTACATAGAGTCAGTGCAGTCTGTATAGAGTCAGTGCAGTCTACATAAAGTCAGTGCAGTCTGCATAGAGTCAGCACAGTCTACAAGGGTCAATGCAGTCTTCATAGAGTCAGTACAGTTTACATAAGGTCAGTGCAGTCTGCATAGAGTCAGTGCAGTCTAGATTGGGTCAGTGCACTCTACATAGAGTCAGTGCAGTCTACATAGAGTCAGTGTAGTCTACATAGAATCATTGCAGTCTACATAGGGTCAGTGCAGTCTTCACAGAGTCAGTGCAGTCTACATAGGGTCAGTGCAGTCTGCATAGAGTCAGCACAGTCTACAAGGGTCAATGCAGTCTACATAGAGTCAGTGCAGTCTACATAGAGTCCGTGCAGTCCACATAGTGTCAGTGCAGTCTACATAGAGTCAGTGCCGTCTACATAGAATCAGTGCAGTCTACATAGATTCAGTGCAGTCTGCATAGGGTCAGTGCAGTCTGCATTGGGTCAGTGCAGTCTACATAGTGTCAGTGCAGTCTACATAGGGTCAGTGCAGTCTACATAGAGTCAGTGCAGTCTACATAGAGCCGGTGCAGTCTCCATAGTGTCAGTGCAGTCTACATAAAGTCAGTGCAGTCTACATAAAGTCAGTGCAGTCTGCATAGGGTCAGTGCAGTCTACATAGTGTCAGTGCAGTCTACATAGGGCCAGTGCAGTCTGCATAGAGTCAGTGCAGTCTACATAGGGTCAGTGCAGTCTACATAGGGTCAGTGCCGTCTACATAGAGTCAGTGCAGTCTGCATTGGGTCAGTGCAGTCTACATAAAGTCAGTGCACTCTACGTAAGGCCAGTGCAGTCTACATAAAGTCAGTACACTCTACATAGAGTCAGTGCAGTCTACATAGGGTCAGTGCACTCTATATATGATCAGTGCAGTCTACATAAAGCAGTGCACTCTACATAGAGTCAGTGCAGTCTACCTAGGGTCAGTGCAGTCTACATAGAGTCAGTGCAGTCTGCATAGAGTCAGTGCAGTCTAGATTGGGTCAGTGCACTCTACATAGGGTCAGTGCAGTCTCCATAGAGTCAGTGTCATCTACATAGAGTCAGTGCAGTCTACATAAAGTCAGTGCACTCTACATAAGGCCAGTGCAGTCTACATAAAGTCAGTGCACTCTACATAGAGTCAGTGCAGTCTACATAGGGTCAGTGCACTCTATATATGATCAGTGCAGTCTACATAAAGCAGTGCACTCTACATAGAGTCAGTGCAGTCTACCTAGGGTCAGTGCAGTCTACATAGAGTCAGTGCAGTCTGCACAGAGTCAGTGCAGTCTGCATAGAGTCAGTGCAGTCTACATAGGGTCAGTGCACTCTATATATGATCAGTGCAGTCTACATAAAGCAGTGCACTCTACATAGAGTCAGTGCAGTCTACCTAGGGTCAGTGCAGTCTACATAGAGTCACTGCAGTCTGCATAGAGTCAGTGCAGTCTGCATAGAGTCAGTGCAGTCTACATTGGGTCAGTGCACTCTACATAGGGTCAGTGCAGTCTACATAGAGTCAGTGTCATCTACATAGAGTCAGTGCAGTCTACATAAAGTCAGTGCAGTCTGCATTGGGTCAGTGCATTCTACATAAAGTCAGTGCACTCTACATAAGGCCAGTGCAGTCTACATAAAGTCAGTGCAGTCTACATAAAGTCAGTGCAGTCTACATAAAGTCAGTGCAGTCTACATAGTGTCAGTGCAGTCTACATAGGGCCAGTGCAGTCTGCATAGAGTCAGTGCAGTCTACATAGAGCCAGTGCAGTCTCCATAGTGTCAGTGCAGTCTACATAAAGTCAGTGCACTCTACATAAAGTCAGTGCAGTCTGCATAGGGTCAGTGCAGTCTACATAGTGTCAGTGCAGTCTACATAGGGCCAGTGCAGTCTGCATAGAGTTAGTGCAGTCTACATAGGGTCAGTGCAGTCTACATAGGGTCAGTGCCGTCTACATAGAGTCAGTGCAGTCTGCATTGGGTCAGTGCAGTCTACATAAAGTCAGTGCACTCTACGTAAGGCCAGTGCAGTCTACATAAAGTCAGTACACTCTACATAGAGTCAGTGCAGTCTACATAGGGTCAGTGCACTCTATATATGATCAGTGCAGTCTACATAAAGCAGTGCACTCTACATAGAGTCAGTGCAGTCTACCTAGGGTCAGTGCAGTCTGCATAGAGTCAGTGCAGTCTAGATTGGGTCAGTGCACTCTACATAGGGTCAGTGCAGTCTACATAGAGTCAGTGTCATCTACATAGAGTCAGTGCAGTCTACATAAAGTCAGTGCAGTCTGCATTGGGTCAGTGCATTCTACATAAAGTCAGTGCACTCTACATAAGGCCAGTGCAGTCTACATAAAGTCAGTGCACTCTACATAGAGTCAGTGCCGTCTACATAGAATCAGTGCAGTCTACATAGATTCAGTGCAGTCTGCATAGGGTCACTGCAGTCTGCATTGGGTCAGTGCAGTCTACATAGTGTCAGTGCAGTCTACATAGGGTCAGTGCAGTCTACATAGAGTCAGTGCAGTCTACATAGAGCGAGTGCAGTCTCCATAGTGTCAGTGCAGTCTACATAAAGTCAGTGCAGTCTACATAAAGTCAGTGCAGTCTGCATAGGGTCAGTGCAGTCTACATAGTGTCAGTGCAGTCTACATAGGGCCAGTGCAGTCTGCATAGAGTCAGTGCAGTCTACATAGGGTCAGTGCAGTCTACATAGGGTCAGTGCCGTCTACATAGAGTCAGTGCAGTCTGCATTGGGGCAGTGCAGTCTACATAAAGTCAGTGCACTCTACGTAAGGCCAGTGCAGTCTACATAAAGTCAGTGCACTCTACATAGAGTCAGTGCAGTCTACATAGGGTCAGTGCACTCTATATATGATCAGTGCAGTCTACATAAAGCAGTGCACTCTACATAGAGTCAGTGCAGTCTACCTAGGGTCAGTGCAGTCTACATAGAGTCAGTGCAGTCTGCATAGAGTCAGTGCAGTCTGCATAGAGTCAGTGCAGTCTACATTGGGTCAGTGCACTCTACATAGGGTCAGTGCAGTCTACATAGAGTCAGTGTCATCTACATAGAGTCAGTGCAGTCTACATAAAGTCAGTGCAGTCTGCATTGGGTCAGTGCATTCTACATAAAGTCAGTGCACTCTACATAAGGCCAGTGCAGTCTACATAAAGTCAGTGCAGTCTACATAAAGTCAGTGCAGTCTACATAAAGTCAGTGCAGTCTACATAGTGTCAGTGCAGTCTACATAGGGCCAGTGCAGTCTGCATAGAGTCAGTGCAGCCTACATAGAGCCAGTGCAGTCTCCATAGTGTCAGTGCAGTCTACATAAAGTCAGTGCAGTCTACATAAAGTCAGTGCAGTCTGCATAGGGTCAGTGCAGTCTACATAGTGTCAGTGCAGTCTACATAGGGCCAGTGCAGTCTGCATAGAGTCAGTGCAGTCTACATAGGGTCAGTGCAGTCTACATAGGGTCAGTGCCGTCTACATAGAGTCAGTGCAGTCTGCATTGGGTCAGTGCAGTCTACATAAAGTCAGTGCACTCTACGTAAGGCCAGTGCAGTCTACATAAAGTCAGTACACTCTACATAGAGTCAGTGCAGTCTACATAGGGTCAGTGCACTCTATATATGATCAGTGCAGTCTACATAAAGCAGTGCACTCTACATAGAGTCAGTGCAGTCTACCTAGGGTCAGTGCAGTCTACATAGAGTCAGTGCAGTCTGCATAGAGTCAGTGCAGTCTACATTGGGTCAGTGCACTCTACATAGGGTCAGTGCAGTCTACATAGAGTCAGTGTCATCTACATAGAGTCAGTGCAGTCTACATAAAGTCAGTGCAGTCTGCATTGGGTCAGTGCATTGTACATAAAGTCAGTGCACTCTACATAAGGCCAGTGCAGTCTACATAAAGTCAGTGCACTCTACATAGAGTCAGTGCCGTCTACATAGAATCAGTGCAGTCTACATAGATTCAGTGCAGTCTGCATAGGGTCAGTGCAGTCTGCATTGGGTCAGTGCAGTCTACATAGTGTCAGTGCAGTCTACATAGGGTCAGTGCAGTCTACATAGAGTCACTGCAGTCTACATAGAGCCAGTGCAGTCTCCATAGTGTCAGTGCAGTCTACATAAAGTCAGTGCAGTCTACATAAAGTCAGTGCAGTCTGCATAGGGTCAGTGCAGTCTACATAGGGCCAGTGCAGTCTGCATAGAGTCAGTGCAGTTTACATAGGGTCAGTGCAGTCTACATAGGGTCAGTGCCGTCTACATAGAGTCAGTGCAGTCTGCATTGGGTCAGTGCAGTCTACATAAAGTCAGTGCACTCTATGTAAGGCCAGTGCAGTCTACATAAAGTCAGTGCACTCTACATAGAGTCAGTGCAGTCTACATAGGGTCAGTGCACTCTATATATGATCAGTGCAGTCTACATAAAGCAGTGCACTCTACATAGAGTCAGTGCAGTCTACCTAGGGTCAGTGCAGTCGACATAGAGTCAGTGCAGTCTGCATAGAGTCAGTGCAGTCTACATAGAGTCAGTGCAGTCTACATTGGGTCAGTGCACTCTACATAGGGTCAGTGCAGTCTACATAGAGTCAGTGTCATCTACATAGAGTCAGTGCAGTCTACATAAAGTCAGTGCAGTCTGCATTGGGTCAGTGCATTCTACATAAAGTCAGTGCACTCTACATAAAGTCAGTGCAGTCTGCATAGGGTCAGTGCAGTCTACATAGTGTCAGTGCAGTCTACATAGGGCCAGTGCAGTCTGCATAGAGTCAGTGCAGTCTACATAGGGTCAGTGCAGTCTACATAGGGTCAGTGCCATCTACATAGAGTCAGTGCAGTCTGCATTGGGTCAGTGCAGTCTACATAAAGTCAGTGCACTCTACGTAAGGCCAGTGCAGTCTACATAAAGTCAGTACACTCTACATAGAGTCAGTGCAGTCTACATAGGGTCAGTGCACTCTATATATGATCAGTGCAGTCTACATAGAGTCAGTGCACTCTACATAGAGTCAGTGCAGTCTACCTAGGGTCAGTGCAGTCTACATAGAGTCAGTGCAGTCTGCATAGAGTCAGTGCAGTCTACATTGGGTCAGTGCACTCTACATAGGGTCAGTGCACTCTATATATGATCAGTGCAGTCTACATAAAGCAGTGCACTCTACATAGAGTCAGTGCAGTCTACCTAGGGTCAGTGCAGTCTGCATAGAGTCAGTGCAGTCTAGATTGGGTCAGTGCACTCTACATAGGGTCAGTGCAGTCTACATAGAGTCAGTGTCATCTACATAGAGTCAGTGCAGTCTACATAAAGTCAGTGCAGTCTGCATTGGGTCAGTGCATTCTACATAAAGTCAGTGCACTCTACATAAGGCCAGTGCAGTCTACATAAAGTCAGTGCACTCTACATAGAGTCAGTGCCGTCTACATAGAATCAGTGCAGTCTACATAGATTCAGTGCAGTCTGCATAGGGTCACTGCAGTCTGCATTGGGTCAGTGCAGTCTACATAGTGTCAGTGCAGTCTACATAGGGTCAGTGCAGTCTACATAGAGTCAGTGCAGTCTACATAGAGCGAGTGCAGTCTCCATAGTGTCAGTGCAGTCTACATAAAGTCAGTGCAGTCTACATAAAGTCAGTGCAGTCTGCATAGGGTCAGTGCAGTCTACATAGTGTCAGTGCAGTCTACATAGGGCCAGTGCAGTCTGCATAGAGTCAGTGCAGTCTACATAGGGTCAGTGCAGTCTACATAGGGTCAGTGCCGTCTACATAGAGTCAGTGCAGTCTGCATTGGGTCAGTGCAGTCTACATAAAGTCAGTGCACTCTACGTAAGGCCAGTGCAGTCTACATAAAGTCAGTGCACTCTACATAGAGTCAGTGCAGTCTACATAGGGTCAGTGCACTCTATATATGATCAGTGCAGTCTACATAAAGCAGTGCACTCTACATAGAGTCAGTGCAGTCTACCTAGGGTCAGTGCAGTCTACATAGAGTCAGTGCAGTCTGCATAGAGTCAGTGCAGTCTGCATAGAGTCAGTGCAGTCTACATTGGGTCAGTGCAGTCTACATAGGGTCAGTGCAGTCTACATAGAGTCAGTGCAGTCTGCATAGAGTCAGTGCAGTCTACATAAAGTCAGTGCAGTCTGCATTGGGTCAGTGCATTCTACATAAAGTCAGTGCACTCTACATAAGGCCAGTGCAGTCTACATAAAGACAGGGCACTCTACATAGAGTCAGTGCAGTCTGTATAGAGTCAGTGCTGTCTATATAGGGTCAGTGCACTCTACATAGGGTCCTTACAGTCTACATAAAGTCAGTGCACTCTACATAGAGTCAGTGCAGTCTACATAGAGTCAGTGCACTCTACATAGAGTCTGTGCAGTCTACATAGAGCCAGTGCAGTCTCCATAGTGTCAGTGCAGTCTACATAAAGTCAGTGCAGTCTACATAAAGTCAGTGCAGTCTGCATAGGGTCAGTGCACTCTACATAGTGTCAGTGCAGTCTACATAGGGCCAGTGCAGTCTGCATAGAGTCAGTGCAGTCTACATTGGGTCAGTGCACTCTACATAGAGTCAGTGCAGTCTACATAAAGTCAGTGCACTCTACATAAGGCCAGTGCAGTCTACATAAAGTTAGTGCATTCTACATAGAGTCAGTGCAGTCTGTATAGAGTCTGTGCTGTCTACCAAGGGTCAGTGCACTCTACATAGGGTCCATGCAGTCTGCATAGAGTCAGTGCAGTCTACATAAAGTCAGTGCAGTCTGCATTGGGTCAGTGCATTCTACATAAAGTCAGTGCACTCTACATAAGGCCAGTGCAGTCTACCTAAAGTCACTGCACTCGACATAGAGTCAGTGCAGTCTGTATAGAGTCAGTGCAGTCTACATAGGGTCAGTGCACTCTACATAGGGTCCATGCAGTCTACATAAAGTCAGTGCACTCTACATAGTCAGTGCAGTCTACATAGAGTCAGTGCAGTCTACATAGGGTCAGTGCATTTTACATAGAGTCAGTGCAGTCTTCATAGAGTCAGTACAGTTTACATAAGGTCAGTGCAGTCTGCATAGAGTCAGCACAGTCTACAAGGGTCAATGCAGTCTACATAGAGTCAGTGCAGTCTACATAGAGTCAGTGCAGTCTGCATAGAGTCAGTGCAGTCTGTATAGAGTCAGTGCAGTCTACATAGAGTCAGTGCACTCTACATAGAGTCAGTGCAGTCTACATAGAGCCAGTGCAGTCTCCATAGTGTCAGTGCAGTCTACATAAAGTCAGTGCAGTCTACATAAAGTCAGTGCAATCGGCATAGGGTCAGTGCAGTCTACATAGTGTCAGTGCAGTCTACATAGGGCCAGTGCAGTCTGCATAGAGTCAGTGCAGTCTACATTGGGTCAGTGCACTCTACGTAGGGTCAGTGCAGTCTACATAGAGTCAGTGCACTCTACATAGAGTCAGTGCAGTCTGTATAGAGTCAGTGCAGTCTACATAAAGTCAGTGCACTCTACATAAGGCCAGTGCAGTCTACATAAAGTCAGTGCACTCTACATAGAGTCAGTGCAGTCTGTATAGAGTCAGTGCTGTCTACCAAGGGTCAGTGCACTCTACATAGGGTCCATGCAGTCTACATAAAGTCAGTGTACTCTACATCGAGTCAGTGCCGTCTACATAGAGTCAGTGCACTCTACATAGAGTCAGTGCAGTCTACATAGAGCCAGTGCAGTCTCCATAGTGTCAGTGCAGTCTACATAAAGTCAGTGCAGTCTACATAAAGTCAGTACAGTCTGCATAGGGTCAGTGCAGTCTACATAGTGTCAGTGCAGTCTACATAGGGCCAGTGCAGTCTGCATAGAGTCAGTGCAGTCTACAAAAGTCAGTGCAGTCTGCATTGGGTCAGTGCATTCTACATAAAGTCAGTGCACTCTACATAAGGCCAGTGCAGTCTACATAAAGTCACTGCACTCTACATAGAGTCAGTGCAGTCTACATAGGGTCAGTGCACTCTACATAGGGTCCATGCAGTCTACATAAAGTCAGTGCACTCTACATAGAGTCAGTGCAGTCTACATAGAGTCAGTGCAGTCTACATAGAGTCAGTGCAGTCTACATAGGGTCAGTGCAGTTTACATAGAGTCAGTGCAGTCTTCATTGAGTCAGTACAGTTTACATAAGGTCAGTGCAGTCTGCATAGAGTCAGCACAGTCTACAACGGTCATTGCAGTCTACATAGAGTCAGTGCAGTCTACATAGAGTCAGTGCAGTCTACATAGAGTCAGTGCAGTCTACATAGAATCATTGCAGTCTACATAGAGTCAGTGCTGTCGACATAGAATCATTGCAGTCTACATAGTGTCAGTGCAGTCTCACAGAGTCAGTGCAGTCTACATAGGGTCAGTGCAGTCTGCATAGAGTCAGCACAGTCTACAAGAGTCAATGCAGTCTACATAGAGTCCGTTCAGTCTACATAGTGTCAGTGCAGTCTACATAGAGTCAGTGCCGTCTACATAGAATCAGTGCATGCTACATTGATTCAGTGCAGTCTGCATAGGGTCAGTGCAGTCTGCATTGGGTCAGTGCAGTCTACATAAAGTCAGTGCAGTCTACATAAAGTCAGTGCAGTCTACATAATGTCAGTGCAGTCTACATAGAGTCAGTGCCGTCTACATAGAATCAGTGCTGTCTACATAGAATCAGTGCAGGCTACATTGATTCAGTGCAGTCTGCATAGGGTCAGTGCAGTCTGCATTGGGTCAGTGCAGTCTACATAAAGTCAGTGCAGTCTACATAAAGTCAGTGCCGTCTACATAAAGTCAGTGCAGTCTACATAGAGTCAGTGCAGTCTACATAGAGTCAGTGCAGCCTGCATAGAGTCAGCACAGTCTACAAGGGTCAATGCAGTCTACATAGAGTCAGTGCAGTCTACATAGAGTCAGTGTAGTCTACATAGGGTCAGTGCAGTCTTCATAGAGTCAGTGCAGTCTACATAGTGTCAGTGCAGTCTACATAGAGTCAGTGCAGTCTACATAGAATCATTGCAGTCTACATAGGGTCAGTGCAGTCTTCACAGAGTCAGTGCAGTCTACATAGGGTCAGTGCAGTCTGCATAGTGTCAGCACAGTCTACAAGGGTCAATGCAGTCTACATAGAGTCAGTGCAGTCTACATAGAGTCCGTGCAGTCCACATAGTGTCAGTGCAGTCTACATAGAGTCAGTGCCGTCTACATAGAATCAGTGCAGTCTACATAGATTCAGTGCAGTCTGCATAGGGTCAGTGCAGTCTGCATTGGGTCAGTGCAGTCTACATAGTGTCAGTGCAGTCTACATAGGGTCAGTGCAGTCTACATAGAGTCAGTGCAGTCTACATAGAGCCAGTGCAGTCTCCATAGTGTCAGTGCAGTCTACATAAAGTCAGTGCAGTCTACATAAAGTCAGTGCAGTCTGCATAGGGTCAGTGCCGTCTACATAGTGTCAGTGCAGTCTACATAGGGCCAGTGCAGTCTGCATAGAGTCAGTGCAGTCTACATAGGGTCAGTGCAGTCTACATAGGGTCAGTGCCGTCTACATAGAGTCAGTGCAGTCTGCATTGGGTCAGTGCAGTCTACATAAAGTCAGTGCACTCTACGTAAGGCCAGTGCAGTCTACATAAAGTCAGTGCACACTACATAGAGTCAGTGCAGTCTACATAGGGTCAGTGCACTCTATATATGATCAGTGCAGTCTACATAAAGCAGTGCACTCTACATAGAGTCAGTGCAGTCTACCTAGGGTCAGTGCAGTCTACATAGAGTCAGTGCAGTCTGCATAGAGTCAGTGCAGTCTACATTGGGTCAGTGCACTCTACATAGGGTCAGTGCAATCTACATAGAGTCAGTGTCATCTACATAGAGTCAGTGCAGTCTACATAAAGTCACTGCAGTCTGCATTGGGTCAGTGCATTCTACATAAAGTCAGTGCACTCTACATAAGGCCAGTGCAGTCTACATAAAGTCAGTGCACTCTACATAGAGTCAGTGCAGTCTGTATAGAGTCAGTGCTGTCTATATAGGGTCAGTGCACTCTACATAGGGTCCTTACAGTCTACATAGAGCCAGTGCAGTCTCCATAGTGTCAGTGCAGTCTACATAAAGTCAGTGCAGTCTACATAAACTCAGTGCAGTCTGCATAGGGTCAGTGCAGTCTACATAGTGTCAGTGCAGTCTACATAGGGCCAGTGCAGTCTGTATAGAGTCAGTGCAGTCTACATAAAGTCAGTGCACTCTACATAAGGCCAGTGCAGTCTACATAAAGTCAGTGCATTCTACATAGAGTCAGTGCAGTCTGTATAGAGTCAGTGCTGTCTACCAAGGGTCAGTGCACTCTACATAGGGTCCATGCAGTCTACATAAAGTCAGTGCACTCTACATAGAGTCAGTGCAGTCTACATAGAGTCAGTGCACTCTACATAGAGTCAGTGCAGTCTACATAGAGCCAGTGCAGTCTCCATAGTGTCAGTGCAGTCTACATAAAGTCAGTGCAGTCTACATAAAGTCAGTACAGTCTGCATTGGGTCAGTGCAGTCTACATAGTGTCAGTGCAGTCTACATAGGGCCAGTGCAGTCTGCATAGAGTCAGTGCAGTCTACATAAAGTCAGTGCAGTCTGCATTGGGTCAGTGCATTCTACATAAAGTCAGTGCATTCTACATAAAGTCAGTGCACTCTACATAAAGTCACTGCACTCTACATAAAGTCACTGCACTCTACATAGAGTCAGTGCAGTCTGTATAGAGTCAGTGCAGTCTACATAGGGTCAGTGCACTCTACATAGGGTCCATGCAGTCTACATAAAGTCAGTGCACTCTACATAGAGTCAGTGCAGTCTACATAGAGTCAGTGCAGTCTACATAGGGTCAGTGCATTTTACATAGAGTCAGTGCAGTCTTCATAGAGTCAGTACAGTTTACATAAGGTCAGTGCAGTCTGCATAGAGTCAGTGCAGTCTGCATAGAGTCAGCACAGTCTACAAGGGTCAATGCAGTCTACATAGAGTCAGTGCAGTCTACATAGAGTCAGTGCAGTCTACATAGAGTCAATGCAGTCTACATAGGGTCAGTGCAGTCTACATAGAATCATTGCAGTCTACATAGAGTCAGTGCAGTCTACATAGAATCATTGCAGTCTACATAGGGTCAGTGCAGTCTCACAGAGTCAGTGCAGTCTACATAGGGTCAGTGCAGTCTGCATAGAGTCAGTGCTGTCTACATAGAGTCAGTGCAGTCTACATAGAATCATTGCAGTCTACATAGAGTCAGTGCAGTCTACATAGAATCATTGCAGTCTACATAGGATCAGTGCAGTCTCACAGAGTCCGTGCAGTCTACATAGTGTCAGTGCAGTCTACATAGAGTCAGTGCCGTCTACATAGAATCAGTGCAGGCTACATTGATTCAGTGCAGTCTGCATAGGGTCAGTGCAGTCTGCATTGGGTCAGTGCAGTCTACATAGGGCCCGTGCAGCCTGTATAGGGTCAGTGCAGTCTACATAGAGCCAGTGCAGTCTCCATAGTGTCAGTGCAGTTTACATAAAGTCAGTGCAGTCTACATAGTGTCAGTGCGGTCTACATAGGGCCAGTGCAGTCTGCATAGAGTCAGTGCACTCTACATAGGGTCAGTGCAGTCTACATAGGGTCAGTGCCGTCTACATAGAGTCAGTGCACTCTACATAGGGTTAGTGCAGTTGGCATAGAGTCAGTGCAGTCGACATAGGGTCAGTGCACTCTATATAGGATCAGTGCAGTCTACATAAAGAAGTGCACTCTACATAGAGTCAGTGCAGTCTACATAGGGTCAGTGCAGTCTACATAGAGTCAGTGCAGTCTACATAGAGTCAGTGCAGTCTGCATAGAGTCAGTGCAGTCTACATTGGGTCAGTGCACTCTACATAGGGTCAGTGCAGTCTACATAGAGTCAGTGTCATCTACATAGAGTCAGTGCAGTCGACATAAAGTCAGTGCAGTCTGCATTGGGTCAGTGCATTCTACATAAAGTCAGTGCACTCTACATAAGGCCAGTGCAGTCTACATAAAGTCAGTGCACTCTACATAGAGTCAGTGCAGTCTGTATAGCGTCAGTGCAGTCTACATAGGGTCAGTGCACTCTACATAGGGTCCTTGCAGTCTACATCAAGTCAGTGCACTCTACATAGAGTCAGTGCAGTCTACATAGAGTCATTGCACTCTACATAGAGTCAGTGCAGTCTACATAGAGCCAGTGCAGTCTCCATAGTGTCAGTGCAGTCTACATAAAGTCAGTGCAGTCTGCATAGAGTCAGTGCAGTCTACACAGGGCCAGTGCAGTGTGCATACAGTCAGTGCAGTCTACATTGGGTCAGTGCACTCTACATAGGGTCAGTGCAGTCTACATAGAGTCAGTGTCATCTACATAGAGTCAGTGCAGTCTACATAAAGTCAGTGCAGTCTGCATTGGGTCAGTGCATTCTACATAAAGTCAGTGCACTCTACATAAGGCCAGTGCAGTCTACATAAAGTCAGTGCACTCTATATAGAGTCAGTGCAGTCTGTATAGAGTCAGTGCAGTCTACATAGTGTCAGTGCACTCTACATAGGGTCCATGCAGTCTACATAAAGTCAGTGCACTCTACATAGAGTCAGTGCAGTCTACATAGAGTCAGTGCAGTCTACATAGAGTCAGTGCAGTCTACATAGGGTCAGTGTAGTTTACATAGAGTCAGTGCAGTCTTCATAGAGTCAGTACAGTTTACATAAGCTCAGTGCAGTCTGCATAGAGTCAGCACAGTCTACAAGGGTCAATGCAGTCTACATAGAGTCAGTGCAGTCAACATAGAGTCAGTGCAGTCTACATAGAGTCAGTGCAGTCTACATAGGGTCAGTGTAGTTTACATAGAGTCAGTGCAGTCTTCATAGAGTCAGTACAGTTTACATAAGCTCAGTGCAGTCTGCATAGAGTCAGCACAGTCTACAAGGGTCAATGCAGTCTACATAGAGTCAGTGCAGTCTACATAGTGTCCGTGCAGTCTACATAGTGTCAGTGCAGTCTGCATAGAGTCAGTGCCGTCTACATATAATCAGTGCAGTCTACATAGATTCAGTGCAGTCTGCATAGTGTCAGTGCAGTCTGCATTGGGTCAGTGCAGTCTACATAGGGTCAGTGCAGTCTACATAGGGTCAGTGCAATCTACATAGAGTCAGTTCAGTCTACATTGAGCCAGTGCAGTCGCCGTAGTGTCAGTGCAGTCTACATAAAGTCAGTGCAGTCTACATAAAGTCAGTGCAGTCTGCATAGGGCCATTGCAGTCTGCATAGATTCAGTGCAGTCTACATAAGGTCAGTGGAGTCTACATAGAGTCAGTGCAGTCTGCATAGAGTCAGTGCCGTCTACATAGGGTCAGTGTAGTGTACATAAGGTCTGTGCCTTATGTTCCTAAGGCCAATACAGTATATATGGGGTCAGTGCAATCTACTGGAAATGGTGCTACCTGAATCAATTACCCCCCATTATGCCTAAACAAGAATCTAAGCAGCAGCAGTTTCTGCAAGAGTCCGGCACCACATACATCAGATCGAGAACTTAGGATGATGGATGTTCAGGGGACCAAGAACTTAATAAAAATAACCAATATGTGATGGTAGTGAGTGTGTCAATCTTACTAACATACGAGCATAAGAATCAGGAACAGGAGTAGGTCATTCAGCCCCTCGAGCCTGCTCCACCATTCATTAAGATCATTGCCTCAACTCCACATTCAGCCTACCCCTGATAACCTCTGACCCCTTTGTTAGTCAAAAATCTATCTACCTCTGCCTTAAAAATATTCATTAACCTGGCTTCCACCATTCTCTAGGAAGGAGAATTCCAAAGATTCATGACCCTCTGAGAGCAAAAAAATTCTTCTCAACTCTGTCTTAAATGAAAGACCCCTAATTTTTAATCTGTGTCCTTTAGTTCTAGTTTCTCCCACAAGTGGAAATATCTTTTCAACATCTACCTGTCAAGTCCCCTCAGGATCTTATATGTTTTAATAAGATCACCTCTCATTCTTCCAAACTCCAATGGATTCAAGCCCAACCTGTTCAACCTTTCCTAATAAGATGACCCCCATCCTAGGTATCACTAACGTGAACCCCCTATGAATTGCTTCTAATGTATTTATATCCTTTTTAAATAAGACCAAAACTATATATAGTACTCTAAATGTCATCTTACCAACGCCCTGTACAACCATAGCAAATCATCCTTATTTTATATTCTATTCCACTTGCAGTAAACAAGATTCCATTTGCCCTCCTAATCATTTGCTGTACCTGCAAACTAACTTTTCCTGATTCATGTACCAGGACACCCAGATCCCTCTGCACCTCAGAGTTCTGCAATCTCTCTCCATATAAATAATATGTTGCTTTTCTATTCTTCCTGCCAAAGTGGACAAGTTTACATTTTCCCCACATTATATTCCATCTGACAGCTTTTTGCCCACTCAGTTAACCTATCTATGTCCCTTTGCAAATTGCTTATGTCCTTTTCACAACTTACTTTCCCACCCATGTTTGTGTCATCAGCAAATTTTGCAACCATGCATTTGGTCCCTTCATCCAAGTCATTGGTATAGATTGTAAATGATGGAGGCCCCAGCAGTGATCCCTGTGGCACTGCACATCTTGCCAGCCTGAAAAAGACTAATTTATCTATCCTCTTCTCTGCTTCCTATTAGCTAACCAATCCTCTATCCATGCTAACATGTTATCCCTGCGCCATGAGCTCTTATTTTGTGCAGTAACCTTTCATAGAACCATAGACAAGTTATGGTGCAGAAAGAGGCCATTCAACCCATCATGTCTGTGCCAACAATGTCAAATGCCTTCTGGAAATCTAAGTACAGCACATCCACAGGTACCTCTTTATCCACCTTGCTTGTTACTTCCTCAAAGAACTACAATAAATTAATCAAACATGATTTCCCTTTCACAAAACCATGTTGACTCTGCTTGATTGCATTGAGATTTTCTAAATGCCCCACTAAAACCTCCTTAATAATAGATTCCAGGAATTTCCCTACAACAGATATTAAGCTAATTGGTCTGTAGCTTCCCTCTTTTTGTCGCCTTTCTTGAAATCGTTTTAAGTCCCTCCCTCCCTTTCACCTCCTGATTCACAATTATTTCTGGGATGTTATCTGTATTCTCTATAGTGCAGACAGACACAAAATATTGGTTCAATTCATCTGCCGTTTCCTTATTTTCCACTAGTAATCCCCCATTCTCACTCTTGAGAGGGCCAACACTCGTTTTACTAACTCTTCTCCTTTTTAACTACCTGTAGAAACTCTCACTATCTGTTTTGGTATTCCTAGCTAGCTGTCTCTTATGCTCTAATTTCCTTATTAATCTTATAGTCATTCTTTGCTATTCTTCATATTCTGCCCAATCTTCTGCCTGCCATTCATCTTTGTGAAATATATATATATAGGTTATGGAATATATATGGATTAATGCAGTTAGAAAGAGCAAGATGCAATCAGAAATTTGAAGATGAAGCTAAACGAAGAGATCAAAAAAGTTGACCTCAACAACTACGGTATGTGATTTTTTAAAACGAAGTATCACTCCATGTGTTGTCTGTGATTATGTTAATTTTACTGTTAATAAACTTGCAAATGTTGGATTTCCGCATCTTGAATCTTCATTTCTGCAACACAGACAAGGACTGCAGCCCTAGTCTACCTTACAGTATGGATTTTGTACTCTGTTGAAACCAGTTTTAAATCTAAGGGTCTGACAGCATCTGCAGAGAGGAACACAGTTAATGTTTCGAGTCCGTATGACTCTTCAACAGAACTAAGGAAAAATAGAAAAGAGGTGAAATATAAGCTGTTTTAAGGGGGGGTGGGCCAAGGAGGATGGATAGAGGTTCAGCGATAGGTGGAGATTGCCAAAAAATGTCATGGACAAAAGGACAAAGAGGTGTTGAAGGTGGTGATATTAGCTAAGAAATGTGCTAATAGGTGACATTAAAGGTAGAAAGCAGGACGAGCAAGGTACAGATAGCCCTAGTGGGGTGGGGTGGGGGAAGGGATCGAAATAGGCTAAAAGGTAGAGATAAAACAATGGATGGAAACACATTTAAAAATAATGGAAATAGGTGGAAAAAGAAAAATCTATATAAATTATTGGAAAGAAGGGGGATCGGAAAGGGGGCGGGGTTGGAGGAGAGAGTTCATGATCTAAAATTGTTGAACTCAATATTCAGTTCGGAAGGCTATAAAGTGCCTAGTCGGAAGATGAGGTGCTGTTCCTCTAGTTTGCGTTGGGCTTCACTGGAACAATGCAGCAGCTAAGGACGGACATGTGGGCATGAGAGCAGGGTGGAGTGTTGAAATGGCAAGCAACAGGGAGGTCTGGGTCAGCAAGCATGACCCAGACCTCCCTGTCGCTTGCCATTTCAACACTCCACCCTGTTCTCATGCCCACATGTCCGTCCTTAGCCTGCAGAATTGTTCCAGTGAAGCTCAACGCAAACTGGAGGAACAGCACCTCATCTTCCGACTAGGCACTTTACAGCCTTCCGAACTGAATAGTGAGTTTAACAATTTTAGATCATGAACTCTCCCCTCCAACCCCGCCCCCTTTCCAATTCCCCTTCTTTCCAATAATTTATATAGATTTTTCTTTTCCCACCTATTTCCATTATTTTTAAATGTGTTTCCATCCATTGTTTTATCTCTACCTTTTAGCCTATTTCGATCCCTTCCCCCTACCCCACCCCACCAGGGCTATCTGTACCTTGCTTGTCCTGCTTTCCACCTTTAATGTCACCTATTAGCACATTTCTTAGCTAAAATCACCACCTTCAATACCTCTTTGTCCTTTTGTCCATGACATCATTTGGCAATCTCCACCTATCACTGGACCTCTATCCAGCTCTACTTGGCCCACCCCCCCTTAAACCAGCTTATATTTCACCTCTTTTCTATTTTTCCTTAGTTCTGTTGAAGAGTCATATGGACTCGAAACGTTAACTGTGTTCCTCTCCACAGATGTTGTCAGACCTGCTGAGTTCTTCCAGGTATTTTTATTTTTGTTTTGGATTTCCAGCATCCGCAGATTTTTGCTTTTATTTAACTCTAAGGGATTGATTAAAATAGCTCATATTTTTGATTAATTTTATGGGGAAAAAAATCCAGTAAAAGTGGCACTGAATATTTTTTAAAAGATTCCAAATGTTGCTGATGGTGGTGGAGTTAAAGAACATTGATGGGGAAGACTAAAAAGCTATAATGGGCAAGTTCATACTGCATTAGAATGGATAGGAGCAGAGAGAGGCAACTGTTAGAGAGTGCAATTATGTGATAGGGAGGAAGGTTCAGGTTTCACGAGGGCATTTATTTTATTTCAAGGTTTCAGATGCCTTATTAAAGTTCTTTGACAAATATTTGGTGCGATGGATTCAACTGAGTGTGTCTCAGCATTCCCAAGTTTCTTTCCAGCTTCAGTCTTGTTACAGGTCCATATCTAAAAAAGCACTTCAGCATGTTGGCTCTTTCCACAGCAGTTGCCGCAACTTTAATGATGCTTATTCAATGGTTGCTTTTATTTCAGCAATAAATATCGAGTAATCATAAAATATGAATCTACATCACTGATACTTAAGTAGTAGGAACTCAGTTGTGACAATCGGCATTATTTCCTGCCTTACCTCATGTTGCAGGGAGCAGCCATTGTGTACTGAACTCGAAACAGATCATCTCCATTTTGATCAGGGGTGAGGGGTAGCCACAAACAGCTGAGGAACTGTTCAATTGGTCCAGAATCCCTAAACCAACTGAGTTACGGAAGAAAAAGTGTAAAACAATACAGCAAACTATATTTAACCTTATTTCTGTTTAATTTGCAAAATTTAGACCCCTTTCCCTTTCTTTCAAATTATGTCCAATCTTGATTAACACAGAGGACGGTTACAGGTAATAAAGCGAAGACAATGTCATCCCAGCTATAACCAAAAGTTCTAGCTGTGAAAGAACAGTATCTAGCCCACTACGGTCGCTTTAAAAAGCCTGGCATTTTCAGAGGGCAGAATAGATAAGTGATAGAATTTGGAGACATCCAGAATTAGTGTAGCTTCACTGTTCATAACCCATCTCCCTTGTGCTGTTTCACTCCATAAATTCCCAGCCTCCGATGGAAGGGTGGAACTTCACTCAACTGGAACCTGGATCAGTCAGGTTCAGGAACCAGCAGACGATTCATAATCATTCCCAGTTATTTGGAGTAGGAGAATGGGACTAATAGAAAAGCTCTTTCAAAGAGCTGGCACAGGCATGATGGGCTGAATGGCCCCCTTCTGTGCTATATGACTCTGTGTCGATTTCCTGTAGGAGTGTAAACAGCACAACATCTGAGCTGGGAATATGTGACATCCTGAATAGGACAAAAAGTGAAAAGTGTTCCCTTCCCCAGGACTGTCACCTTGCATATGGAAAAACATGAAATTCACTTCTTAACAAGAATAAGAATGAATAAAATAAGATGCTTTTATGGTGGGATGTGAGGTCCCAGCAATGGGTGACACTCAAATTCGCCAGCCTTAAGCATGATGTCTTTTGTCAGTTCTTGGCTAGACGCCTGGGTACAATGCCTCATGGAACCATTTCTGTTGCTGGTTTGGTTTTAACAAGAAGAAGCAATGCTGCGCTTTCAGTCCCTGTGAACCATGTGTATTTATCATAAGTGAAACAGCAAACAAAACGAGTACAGATTTCACCACATTCCCCACAGAAATACACTTTGTTTCCTCAAAGCAAAACTCTTATATCTGGGACAGTCTGAGAAAGAGGTCAGGCCTGTCCAGAATCACCAACTTGGGAACAGATTTCAATGGATTTCCATCCGAAGCACCTCCAGTTTCACTCATCACCCATCCCACCCCACCCCCCACCACCACCCCCATGCATACCAACTGGGAGGAAAATCAGCCAATCATACAGAGTTCAGGTTTGATCTAGAAACATATTTTTGTGATAGGCAATAAAGGTCTAAAAGATAAAAAGACTTGCATTTATGTAACACTATTCACAACCACTGGACGTCTCAAAGTGCTTTACAGCCAACGAAGCACGTCCACTGTTGTAATGTAGGGAATGCAGCAGCCAATTGACGCACAGCAAGCTCCCACAAACAGTAATGTGACAAAGTCTTGATAATCTCTTTTTTGTGAATGTTGATTGAGGGATAAATACTGGCTGGGACACTGGGGAGAACACCCCTGCTCTTCAAAATAGCAACATAGGGTTTTTGACATCCAACTGAGAGAGCAGGCAGCGCCTCAGTTTCACATCTCACCTGAAAGACGGCACCGCTGACAATGCAGCATTCTCTGCAGTAGGGCTGCACTTGTGTTCAAGTCCTGGGCCTGAATTTTACCCTAGGCAGGCGCACGTGATAGGCCACTGATTGTAGTTTCACCCTGGCTGGCCAGTTAAGGCCCGCCCAGCGTGAAATACATCTTCCCAATGGCTGGGAAGGGTTAGGAGGGGGGAGGAGCACCGTAAGCCACGGGGTCCAATGGCCACCAGGCAGGCAGTCTAAAAACAGGATAGGCAGCTTCTTGAAGGCTGCCAGGGAAGAACATATTGGCAGCGTACTGAAGACCAAAGTTCTGGCCTCAAATGCAGCTGGAGATGCCAGGTGGTAAGGCAGGTCAGGATGGCACTCGGCCTCCTGGTTTTCGGACAAGAGCCTGGCGGTCCTCCTGGAGGAGGTGGCTGCCATGAGGGAACCCTTGTCCCCAGAGATGGAAGGAGGAAGCCACTGCACCAGAAAAAAAGAGCTTGGGAGGAGGTGGCAGCCCAGGTCAGTATGTTGTGCAGCGCACGTGGCTGCAGTGCCACAAAGGTTGAATGACCTCCTGCACTCGGGGAGGGTGAGTACCCTGTCGGAATGGATCAGTGTGATGAAGTATTAAGGGCTGGCCATCCCTCCATCGAGCTCAGGGGTGTTAGAGTCTGAGTGCCAACTGTCAACGATGCCGGAGCTGGCCAAGGGAGTGATTCCTGGCTGCTTGGACTGAGTGCCTTGCGGCTTGAGGGCCACGACTCAGATATGCTCTGCAAGATGTTCCTCAGGTGGAGTGGCAAGGCTACAATGGCGCTGCAGGTAGAAAGTGGATTAATCCATGCTCCTCTGTCCTTCCAGGCGAAGACGAGCCATAACCGCATTGAAAGGTCATGGACCAGCGGAGACCCCCCCAAACCTCCTAATCCTAACCAGATTCGAACAGGATGCCTTCAACCAGCTGCGGGGAGGCTGGGGTGTCAGGTGAAGGTAACTGTGCAGTGCACAGAGGTGAGAGTTTCAAAACTGGAGTCCCCATTGATAATTGAAAGATGAAGGCACCATGATGCAGATCTCCATGCTCTCACCAGGGTGCCTGGCATGAGCAGTGACAGTTTGATCACTTAAACTTATGACATGTCGTTGTTCTCCCTTAGATTTGTCAGCACAGGCTCAAACGCAGGACCCCGAAGAGCCACCCCTGACTCCAGAGGACCACCAGGCTTCACATGCATCTGTGTCACACCCAATCTCTGAACCAGGTACCAGCAAAGATACCAGCACCTCAGTGGGCATTAGATCTTCAGCCAGAATGTCGGAGCACAGCAGTGAGGGCACTTCACACTCTCTTGAGGAGCAGGCAGAGGTAGAGAGGGTGCTGGCAATCGGAGGACTGCTGGAGACCAGAACGATGCTCAGTCGAAGGCAGATGATGAGCCTCTGGAGTCATCCATTAGGTGGCAGACGCTGGATGTCCAGCGAGATGTGCAGGAGGATCTGGCAGGGATCCATGAGGGTACGCGTGCCATAGTCTCTGTTGTGGAGGAGTCCATGTGGATAGTGGAGGTGTTAGTGGCGATCTTTCAGGAATCACTGGAGTCAGGGAGGATCCCAGAGGACTGGAAAATCGCTAATGTAACCCCCCCTGTTTAAGAAGGGAGTGAGGCAAAAGATGGGAAATCACAGGCCGATTCGCCTGACCTCGGTCATTGGTAAGATTTTAGAGTCCATTATTAAGGATGAGATTTCAGAATGCTTGGAAATGCATGGTAAAATAGGGCAAAGTCAGCATGGTTTCATCAAGGGGAGGTCATGCCTGACAAATCTGTTAGAATTCTTTGAGGAGGTAACGAGCAGGTTAGACAAAGGAGAGCCAATGGATGTTATCTACTTGGACTTCCAGAAGGCCTTTGACAAGGTGCCGCACAGGAGGCTGCTCAGTAAGATAAGAGCCCATGGTGTTAGAGGCAAGATACTAGCATGGATAGAAGATTGGCTGTCCGGCAGGAGGCAGAGAGTGGGGATAAGGGGGTCCTTGTCAGGATGGCGGCCGGTGACTAGTGGAGTTCCGCAGGGGTCAGTGTTGGGACCACAACTTTTCACTTTATACATTAATGATCTAGATGAAGGAACTGAGGGCATCCTGGCTAAGTTTGCAGATGATACAAAGATAGGTGGAGGGACAGGTAGTATTGAAGAGGCGGGGAGGCTGCAGAAGGATTTGGACAGGTTAGGAGAATGGGCAAAGAAGTGTCAGATGGAATACAACATGGGGAAGTGTGAGGTCATGCACTTTGGTGGGAAAATAGAGGCATAAATTATTTTCTAAATGGGGAGAGAATTCAGAAATCTGGAGTGCAAAGGGACTTGGGAATCCTAGTCCAAGATTTTCTTAAGGTTAACTTGCAGGTTGAGTCAGTAGTTAGGAAGGCAAATGCAATGTTGGTATCTATTTCAAGAGAACTAGAATATAAAAGCAGGGATGTGCTGCTGAGGATTTATAAGGCTCTGGTCAGACCACATTTAGAATATTGTGAGCAATTTTGGGCCCCGTATCTCAGGAAGGATGTGCTGGCCCTAGAGAGGGTCCAGAGGAGGTTCACGAGAATGATCCCAGGAATGAAAGGCTTAACATATAAGGAACGTTTGAGGACTCTGGGTCTATACTCGATGGAGTTTAGAAGGATGAGGGGAGATCTGATTGAAACTTACAGAATACTGAAAGGCCTGGATAGAGTGGATGTAGGGAAGATGTTTCCATTAGTAGGAGAGACTAGGACCTGAGAGCACAGCCTCAGAGTAAAGGGAAGACCTTTTAGAACAGAGATGAGGAGAAACTTCTTTAACCAGAGAATGGTGAATCTATGGAATTCATTGCCACAGAAGGCTGTGGAGGCCAGGTCATTGAGTGTATTTAAGACCGAGATAGGTAAGTTCTTGATTGGTAAGGTGATCAAAGGTTACGGGGAGAAGGCAGGAGAATGGGGTTGAGAAACTTATCAGCCATGATTGAATGGTGGAGCAGACTCGATTGGCCGAATGGTCTAATTTCTGCTCCTATGTCTTATGGTCTTATGAGCACTGCATTGACCCTCATGGCCGAGTGCACTGCCTCTTCCATTGAAAGAGTGGCATCTCTCATGGAGAGACAGCTCCAGAAACAGAATCAGGGGATCCTTGGGTTGCACTCGGACCTGCAAGCCCGCACACAGGTAATGACCTCGGGTGGTCAGTGCCAGTGTGGGAAATGGATGAGGCACCCAGTATCCCAGCTCGGCGCCTATCGATCAATGTCAAACAGAGAGGTCTAGAGTGACCTCACGTTGGTGCACGAGCTGCCTGTCATCTCTGCGGGCTCCACTCAGGGCACCCTGGATGACGGCAGCACCTCTTCCATTCCTCTCCCAGTGACCGTGGCATCTGATGAGGCTGCGGTGACTGGGGAGATGCAGCTGTGGCACTGGCCTCTCCCTCCCAGGCGGGGCCAGCATAGGCTCCACAGGCCAGAGGACGCCCGCCAAGGTCATCAGGGCCAACGAGACAGCAGAGTCAGCGGGCTGTGTCCAATGTCACTGCCAGCGAGGGGGGCAGGGGTTGCACCAAAATTTGGCTCTTGTAAACGTGAGTTTAAGGCACCATGAGCACAAAAGGGACCAGTCATGGGTGATCATCTGTTGAGCAACATTTTGTTTATATTTACGGGTCTGGGAATGAAGACCAGGGAAAGCTATGTTAATTTGTTTAGATTATCAAAATGAGATCAATTTTTTTTTGTCGTAATGGCCTGAATATGTTTCACCTTTTTATTTTTTTGGTGCAGGGTAGGCCAGTGTGTAATGCTGGATGTGAGTGGCTCTAAACTTTATTGCACAGGCACTGAGTGGACTTTGGGTTCAAATGAAAGGGTCATTTCAGACACCCGAGATGGAGGCGGCAGCCCTGGCATGAGGTGGAAGTAGATCTTTCACAGCCTAGCTGAAGGAACGTTGGATCAAGGAGTCTCTGGTGTCCCTGCCTCCCTGAAGGATACCGAGCTCTGCCGCCACACCCTCAGTGTTCTCCTCACCGTGCTCCTGTTCTGACTCACTGCTGGATTCATCCTCTGTGGTCGGTGGAGCTGCCTCAAGATCCTCTTCCTCCAGTGGGATCCCCTTGCCAGTGCCAGATCGTGGAGAGTGCAGCCTGCAACCACAATCAGTGACACCCTCTCTGGGGGTTATTGTAGTGCTCCCCTTGAACGGTCCAGGCATCAGAAGCAAATCCTCAGAAGACCTATGGTCCTCCCTATCACTGCTCTTGTGGAGGCATGACTCCTATATAATGCTGCTTTGCCTCTGTTCTTGGATGGCAGAGAGGCGTCATAAGCCACCTTTTCAACGGATAGCCCTTGTCACCCAGCAGCCATCCATCCAGTCAGGCTGGAGTGCTGAAGAGCCTCGGCACCTGGGAGTGTACGAGGATATAAGTTACCAGGGTACAGTGCACAGACTTGGAGAATCTGCATCCTGTGGTCACACACTATCTGGACATTCAGTGAGTAGAATCCTTTTCTATTGATGGAGGCACCCAGCTGACCCGCTGGGGCCTTAAAGGCCACATGTGTGCAGTCGATTGCACCCTGGATGTGGGGGAACTCAGAAATTGCTGCATTGCCTCTGGCTCGCTCAGCCTGGCTGGTCTCATCCGTATGGGAATGGATAACTGTCATTACCCGCCTGAACAGAGCTTCTGTCACACAACTGGGGGCAACTGATTGGGACACTCCACAAGGATCACCCACTGACCCCTGGAAAGAGCCGGCGGCATGGAAGTTGAGGTCCGCTGTGACCTTCAGAGCTACTGGCATGGTGTGTCCACCCATACAGTTGGAGGTGAAATCAGGCCCAATCAACTTACAAATGGAGGTCAAAAACAAAGATACCTGGAAACACTCAGCAGGTCTGACAGCATCTGCGGAGAGGGATACAGTTGACGTTTCCCATCCGTATGACCCGTCATCAGAACTAAGGCAGTATTAGTTCTGATGAAGGGTCATAAGGACTCAAAACGTCAACTGTATCCCTCTCTGCAGATGCTGTCAGACCTGCTGAGTTTTTCCAGGTATTTTTCTTTTTGTTCTAGATTTCCAGCATCCGCAGTATTTTGCTTTTATACAAAGAGGTCACGGTCTTCCTGGAGAGGTGAAACCTCCTCCGACATTGCACCTCGGATATATTGAGGTAGCTGCATCGCTGCCTGTAAACCCTGGCAGCAGGATAGTGGCATCTTCTGCGGCCCCTTCTGCCTTGGACTACCTGCTGGCCCTGTGCCCCTTGTGCCTGCACCTCTCCTCCCACAGGTCCCTCCCCTGGAAGCTGCACTGGGACACCTGGTCTCCTCTCCCTTCTGCCCCTCTCCTCCTCCTCAGAGGAGGTGCCTCCAGCGGAGGCCACAATCCCCATTAGCAGGGTAAGGGAAGGCTGTCTGATACCTGGAAGGATCCACACAGTCAAGATCCTCTGGGGGCCTTGGAGACACAAATGAGTCCTGAACTGAAGCCTAGAAATGCTAAGAATGAAGCTGAGAACTGAGGTGAAGCTGTCATGTTCAAATAAGCAACCAGCAGCAAACTATCTCCTAAGGTCCTCACTACGCACACTGGCAATGCTGCTGAGCCTTTTTATCCCACCCTTTGGTGGGGTTTTGCAAAATGTGAGCTGCCCGCCTGCCTGTTTTGCCCATGTGACGAGCGTGAAATCACACGGGCAACGTAAAATCGGCTTCAATTGGGTTTGTAATGGCCTTAAGTGGCCTCTTAATTGATGGTGGGCGCGGCTCCGACACCTGCGCATGCGCCCGCTGACCTGAAAATTGCCCACGTATGGAATGACGTCGGGACGCTCGCCTGACATCTTCTCGCGCTATTTACGGCCAATCGGTCCTAGCCTGCAACCATCCGTGGGGCGTAAAATTCTGCCGCTGGGATGCGACTTGAGCCCACAGCCTTGTGGCGCAAAGGTGAGCGGCTAACATTACTAACACGGTGGCCATTCTATACAAACAGCCTTTAAAGCCATGACTGGACTAATGTTTCTTCATAAATCACGAAGACAACGAGAAAAAGTTGATTTCCATTCAGATTCAAAACAAAATTGGATACAAAATTGGCTGAAAAATAGGAAGCAGAGAGTAATGGTCAATGGACATTTTTCGGACTGGACGTAGGTTTGTAGTGGAGTTCCCCAGGGGTTGGTATTTGGACCTTTGCTTTCCCTGATATATATTAATGATCTAGATCTTGGCGTGCAGGGGATAATTTCAAAGTTTGTGGGTGATACGAAGCTTGGGAGTGTTGTGAATTGCGAGGAGGAAAGTGTGGAACTTCAAAAGGGCATATACAAGTTGGTGGAATGAGCAGATAAATGGCAGATGAAGTTCAATGTGGAGAAGTGTAAGATGCATTTTGGTAGGAAGAATATAGCCAAACAATATAAAATAAGGGGTGAAATTTTAAAGAGGGTGCAGGAGCAGAAAGACCTGGGTGTATATGTGCATAGATCATTGAGACTGGCAGGACAGGTGGAGAGAGCAGTTCATAAGAATGTAAGAACTAAGACCAGGAGTTAGCAATTCAGCCCCTCGAGCCTGCCCCCCATTCAATATGCTGATCTCATTTCGACCTCAACTCCAATTTCCCGCCCTCTCCCCATAACCTTTCAACCCATTGCTAATTAAAAATCTGTCTGGGTCCTCCTTAAATTTATTCAGTGTCCCGGCATCCACTGCTCTCTGAGGTAGTGAATTCCACAGATTCACGACCCTTTGAGAAAAGTAATTCCTCCTCATCTCTGATCTAAATCTACCACCCCTTAGCCTAAAACTATGGCCTCTCATTCTAGAATGCCCCACAAGGGGAAACATCTGCTCCACGTCTACTTTGTCTATCCCTTCAGCATCTTATATACCTCAATTAGATCTCCTCTCATCCTTCTAAACTCTAGCGAGTATAGGCCTAAACTGCTCAATCTCTCCTCATAAGACAAGCCCTGTGTCTCTGGAATCAATCTAGTGAACCTCCTCTGAACCGCCTCCAATGCAACTACATCCTTCCTCAAGTAAGGGGACCAAAACTGTGCACAGTACTCCAGGTGCGGTCTTACCAATACCTTGTACAGTTGCAACAACACTTCCCTATTTTTATACTCTATTCCTTTAACAATAAATGCCAAAATTCCATTTGCCTTCCTTATTACCTGCTGTACCTGCATACTAACTTTCAGCGATTCATGCACGAGGACACCCAGATCCCTCTGCACTGAAGCATTCTGAAGCTTCTCTCCATTTAAATAATAAGTCGCCTGTTTATTCTTCCAACCAAAATGGATAACCTCACACTTATCCACGTTAAACTCCACCTGCCAAATTTTGGCCCATTCATCTAACCTGTCCATATCCATTTGTAAATTTCTTATTTCTTCATTGCAACCTACTTTCCCATCTATTTTGGTGTCATC
This sequence comes from Isurus oxyrinchus, assembly GCA_026770705.1. Lineage (NCBI taxonomy): Eukaryota > Metazoa > Chordata > Chondrichthyes > Lamniformes > Lamnidae > Isurus > Isurus oxyrinchus. Next base: position 148,155 of record JANJGN010000263.1, on the reverse strand, counting down.
TGCAAATTTAGCTATAATACCTTCTATCCCTGAATCCAAGTCATTAATATAGATTGTAAATAGTTCGGGCCCAAGGACCGAACCCTGTGGCACCCCACTAGTTACAGCTTGCCATCCAGAAAAAGATCCATTTATCACGACTCTCTGCTTTCTGTTGGTTAGCCAATCTTCTATCCTAGCTAATCCAAGCTAATCCCCTAATTCCATTTGATCTTATCTTGTGTATTAATTTTTTGTGCAGCACCTTATCAAAGGCCTTCTGGAAGCCCAGATATACTACATCTACAGGATCCCCCTTATCCACTTTGCTTGTCACATCTTCAAAGAACTCTAGCAAGTTAGTCAAACACAACTTACTCTTCATAAAACCATGCTGTCTCTGATGGATTGCATTTTGATTTTCCAAATGCCCCATCACTACTTCCTTAAGAATGGATTCCAACAATTTCCCAACGACAGACATTAAACTAACTGGTTTATAGTTTCCTACTTCCTGCCGCTCCCCCTTTTTGAATATATTAGCATTATATTAGCATTATATTAGCATTTTTCCAATCCAGGGGATTTTGGAATATTATAGCCAATGCATCTACTATGTTCGCTGCCACTTCCTTTAAGACCCTGGGATGTAGGCCATCAGATCCTGGGGACTTGTCACCCTTTAATCCCAATAGTTCAGTACTTTTTCTCTCGTGATGGTGATTGTTCTAAGTTCTTCCTTCTCTATACCCACTGCACTACCTGTTACTATTACTTAATAAAGCATATAGTACCTTGGGCATTATTAATAGGGGCATAGACTACAAGAGCAGGAGATTGTGCTGAATTTATACAAGACACTCGTTAAACCTCAGCTGGAATATTGTGTAAAGTTCTGGGTGCCACATTATAGGAAGGATGTGAACACATTGGAGAGAATACAGAAAAGGTTTACAAGAATGGTTCCAGGGATGAGAAACTTCAGCTATGAGGATAGTTTGGAGAGGTTGGGACTGTTCTCCTTGGACAGAAGAAGGCTAAGAGGAGATTTGATAGAGATGTTCAGAATCATGAAGGAGCTGGACAGAGTAGATAGGGAGATGCTGTTCTCACTCATAAAAGGATCAAGAACCAAAGAGCACAGTTTTAAAGTGATTTGCAAAAGAAGCAAAAGTGATGTGAGAGAAAACTTATTCACACAATGAGTGGTTGGGGTTTGGAATGCACTGCCTGGAAGTTTGGTGGAGGCAGGTTCAATCGAGGCATTCAAGAGGGCATTAGATGATTATTTGAATAGAAACAATATGCAAGGGTACAGGGAAAAGGCAGGGCAATGGCACTAGGTCATAATGCTCATTTGGAGAGCTGGTGCGGACACAAGGGCCAAATGGCCTCCTCCTGTGCGGTTAAATTCTGTGATTCAGTGGAGCTCAGATTATTGAAGTGGGCAGTTGTTATCTGGTATCTGTATAGTTCAATCAGCCATTGTTGCAGCACATCAATTCTCTCTTTCTGAATCCTGAGCTCCATACACTCAAAAAAATTCAACATCTTCGCCTGAAAATGTGTTTAACAGAAACCATTAAACAGGCCTCTATTTATGAGGCTTTTTATAGACCATCAACTTAAGGCAGTTAATATTAATGGTCATGTAATCAGTGGATATATATTATAAGTAATGGAAATCTGCACACAATCTAATCATTATTACCACTAATACCTCTTTATATGCTCACATAGTCCCAGGCCTATATTCCCAGGCCCCAGCTCTTTGTATCCATACCTCAACAACATTTCCTGGATGTTGATCTTGGCTTTGATCATAAGACGAGTTTCCAACTTCGTATTCAGGCCATTTCTAAGACCATCTTTTTCCAACTCTGTAAAATCGCTTGACTTCGGCCCAGTTTCAGCTCATTTGCTGTTGAAACCTTCATTTTTTGTTACCCCTAGACTTGACTACTCAATGCATTCTTGGCTGGTCTCCCACATTCTACCCTCTGTAAACCTGAGATCATCCAAAACTGCTGTCCATGTCTTAACTCGCAGCAAATCCTGTTCCTCAATAACCCCTGTGCTCACTGACCTACACTGGCTCCTGGTCAAGCAGCATCTTGATTTTAAAATTCTGATTCTTGTTTTCAAATCCTTCCATGGCTTCACCCCTCCCTATCTCTGTAATTTCCTCCAGCCTCACAACCCTCCAAGATATCTACGTTCCTCTAATTCTGGTCTCTTGTACATTCCCAATCATAATCGTTCCCACCATTGGTGGCCGTGTCTTCAGTTGCCCGGGCCCCAAGCTCTGAAATACCCTTCCTAGGCCTCTCTACCTCACTTTTCTTCATTATGACATTGCTTAAAACCTACCTCTTTACCAAGCTTTTGGTCATCTGACCTAATATCTCCCTATGTGGCTCGGTGTCATATTTTATTTTATAATGCTCCTGTGAAGCACCTTGGAGATATTTCATTTCGTTAAAGGTGCTATATAAATATAAGTTGTTGTTGTGCATTATCTGTCATATTCCCTAATATCTATTCTTCAGCAGATACTTTATATTAAACATCTGTCAGCTTGTATACCCGACCATGTACTTCCAGGTGAGTATCTGTCAGTATATATTGTGGATTGTCCAGTGTGCACTCCCAGATATGTACAGCAAGGAATGTACTCCTAGACCTGAACTCACAGATGTCCAGTCCCACCAAACTCAACAGGACACAATGCTCTCCTGATATTTTCTTCTGCCTGATTATGAGAAGTGATTAGCCATTACTCTGCACATCCCAACAAGGAACTACATAGGGAGCTGTAAGCATAAACCTACCTCGAATCCACTGTCTGTGTCATGCTGTATCGGAACAATAAACCATCCAGACACTCCTGATCTAGCACCCGAGGACTTGAAAGCAGCAAACCGCAATCCTTTAGAATTATTTAAAAAGTGAGGATGTGCAAATGGGAACCTCAGAAACAGGCCTCACCGAGCAGTGAGCCTATCGCTGTCATAGAAAATAAGAGCAGGAGTAGGCCATTCAGTCCCTCAAGCCTGCTCCACCATTCAACCAGATCACAGCTGATCTTCTACCTCAATGTCAATTTCCTGCACTATCTGCATTTCCTTGATATCTTTAATGTTTAGAAATCTATTGATCTCTGACTTGATGAGCCTCCACAGCACTTTGGAGTAGAGAATTCCAAAGCTTCACCACCCTCTGAGTGAAGAAATTCCTCCTCACCTCAGTCTTAATTGCCTACCTCTTATTCTAGACTGTGCCCCCGGTTCTAGAACTGTTCCACACGGCCAGGAGAAGCATCCTTCCTACATCTACCCTGTCGAGCCCTGTACAAATGTGTCAATGAGGTCACCTCTCATTCTTCTAACCTCCAGAGAATACAGGCCCAGTCTCCTCAATCTCTCCTCATAAGACAATCTCACCATCCCAGGGATTAGTCTAGTGAACCTTTGTTGCATATCATCTATGGTGAGTATATCCTTCCTTAGGTCAGGAGATCAGGGGCTGAATTTTATGCTGATCGGGTGGGCCCATGCCTGACCTAATCGGGCATGAAATTGCGCAAGATCATGTCGGGCAAGCATCCCCTCGTCATTCCGCTGACAATTCAGAGGGCAATTAAGCCCATTAACGGTATAATTGTCTGTCATTTTATGTTGCCTGCCCAACCATACGATTGGCGGATGGGCGAATCAGCCAAGCGACCTTTAAGTTTTTCATCAAACCTCATCCACGGGCAGGATGAGAATTCCGTGAGGAAATGAAATATAAATAAATTTCTCTGAACAGCATTTTCACCAGCTACATTTTCAGGTGACTGATTCTGATGCGTGGACACTTGTTTTCAGCGTCTGAAACCTTTATTTTTGCTGTTTCGGGTCTTCAGCTCCCTGAGGCAGCGCTCTTCCTTCAGGGAGCTTTCTGCCCGCGTTGACATCATCGCCCGCCCTCTTCCCGACCCCTCCCCAGCAGCTCTGAGCTTTTCAGCGCACATTTCACACTAGCTGGCCGTCAATTGGCCAACCAGCATGAAATCACGGTCAGCGGTCCATTTCCCGGCCGATCCCAGGCCCACTGATCCCGTCCGCCTGCTGAGCTGAAAATTCAGGCCCAGGTGAGATCTCACCAAATCTCTATACAATTGCAGCAAGACATCTTTACTCTTGTCCTCAAATTCTCTTGCAATAAAGCCAACATACCATTTGCCTTTCTAATTGCTTGCTACATCTGCATGTTAGCTTTCAATGGCTTATGAACAAGGACACCCAGATCCCTTTGGACATCAACAATTCCCAATCTCTCAGCATTTAAGACATACTGTCTGCTTTTCTGTTTTTCCCACCAAAGTGGATAACTTCGCATTTTTCCACGTTATATTCCATCTGCCATTTTCTTCCCCAATGGAATATGATGCAGCTGAAACATAATGTTTTAAATAAATAGCATATTGATCATTGACAGATTTTAGTAAATAGTTTGATCAGAGGATCTGGCTGTATGTTCAACCACAGTGAGCTTTGTGTCCTGGTCAAAGTTTCTCAATGAAGAACTCCAGGGTCGAATACCAGATATTTATTAATCCAGGTGGAACTCAAGCATCAGTTATATAAAACATCTAGGTCCTATTGAGGTAATAGGACCCCAATTTGCATGAATGCCAGAGGCTCCTGCCAGACTCAAGAACCCCTGATATAGAGTCACAGTCTCAGGATAAGGGGTTGGGCATTTACAACTGAAATGAGGAGAAATTTCTTCACTCAGAGGTCTGTGGATCTTTGCAATTCTCTGCCCCAGAGAGCTGTGGATGCTCAATGTTATCACAACAATGGGCTACAGCTAGCTATTACCTATGGGCACTTTGAACTTTATTTTAAAGAAGACCTGTGTTTTTAATAGAAATACAAGTAAAAGACTGATCAAAAGACAGCTGATAATGTGAGGTGACCACTTTCTGGAAAGTTCCTATGTGGATTATGCTGACAGACCTGTCCTGAGAGAACATGGGATATCATACCTGAAGCGGTGTCATGGCCTACTTCAAGCAGAGACACTTGGAAGGAAAATAGGGAAAATGCAAAGGACTGAACTTTAATCTCCTGTGTCTGTGGGGACGGTGGAGTCTGATTCCCACATCTCAGCAGTCATCCAAAAATCCATCTCTGGTTGATTTATATCTCAGAATGTGTAAAATGGTCAGAGATGAAAGAAAAACAGTCTCTGGGTGCCAGAATTCCCTGGGAATACACAAGGAAAAACAGGTTAAAAAGCTAGCTGCAGACCAGGGCAGTGTGTGTGACATCAACAAGAAGAACCAGTCACCCCTGCAAAAGCAGGTGATTTTCCCTCTCTCTCTCTCTCTCTCTTTTGCTGAAAACAAAGTTTTAGCAGAAACCACAAGCGAAACAGCAATAGGAGAGCCTCTTCAGCTATCCTGCAGAAAACCAGGGTTTCGCTTCCTGGGACCAGTCAACAAGTGTCTCCAAAAAACTGCGAATCTGCCAAATTCAACTCTACCAAAATCGCTCAACTTAATGGCCACAACATACGGCCATCTATGCCTGACGGACAAGCCAAGGACTGATTTGTATATTTTTAAACTTTTATTTGGACTCTTAACTCCTCCTTCCCGATCAGAGTGCACGTGTGTGTCAGGTCTTTATTGTTTCTCCTTGGGTTTTACTAATTAATAAACTTACTCTTTCTTTGACTGAAGAAAGCCTAGTTAAATTCGCTCCCCATAAAAAGTAAATCCACTTGGACTGGGAAAAGGTATCCACAGGGAAAGGATTTTTAAAGTAACCTTGTTGTGATGAACCGAGGGAGTTGAATAGAGGGGATCCAGCTCATTCCTCCTCACTTCGGAATTTAACAAATTGGGGACCTTGTCCAGGACCAGCCGTAACAATGTTGAATACAGTATATTTAAGGCAGATGTTTCAGAGAGGGGTTTTGTTAGCTTAGTTGGTTAGATGGCTACAGTGTAATACAACAGCATGGGTTCAATCCCCATGCCAGCTGTGATAGTTCATGGAGGTCTGCCTCCTCACCCTGTCTTGTGCCCAAGTGGAGTGATGACCCTCAAGCTATATAACCAATTGTCTCATTCTAATGAAGAGTGACACATATGGTCCCTTGTGGACTACAGCCAATCACTTCCCAGATTTTGGGGATAGTGCAGGAAGGTGGAACTGCGGTAGATGGTGAAGTAGGCTTGAGAGGCCGAACGGCCTACTCATTCTCTTATTTCTTATGGCTGAAAAATCCAACATTTTAAAATTTCAAATGGTCAGTTTGAGCTTGGAATTTACCCGCTCCATTTTAACCATCCAATGTGGTTTCCCAGCTTTCTACTTGTTAACAAATGGAAAAATTGCTGAAAAATGTCATTTTTTACTCTTTCATGGGATGTGGGCATCACTGGCAAGGCCAGCATTTGTTGCTCATTCCTAATTGCCCTTGAACTGAGTGGCTTGCTAGGTCATTTCAGAGGGCAGTTAAGTTGCATTGCTGTGGGTCACATGTAGACCAGACCAGGTAAGGGCAGCAGATTTCCTTCCTTAAAAGACATTAGTGAACCAGATTGAGTTTTTAACAACAATTGATGATAGTTGTCATGGTCACCATTACTGAGATGATCTTTATAATTTCAGATTTATTAATTGAATTTAATTCCACCAGCTGCCATGGTGAGATTTGTACCCATATCTCCAGAACATTAGCCTAGGTCTCTAGATTACTAGTCCAGTGACATTACCAGTATACCATCATCCCTCCAACCCCTGGGACTATGGAGAACATGGACAAACAATGCATACAACCATCAATCTACTTCATGTGATGGTCCATGAATCAATCCAGTAAACAACAATGACTGAGTCTTTCCAACACTAGTCCTACTGTCATCTCCTCTGCAAAATGTTTTAGACAGCGTATTATTATTATTGCAGTCTTTCATTATCACACTAATGGAAGCAAAGTGCTTTCATCCAAAGTATCTCCTCTTATTTATGGTAAGAAGTTACAAACTTCCCTCCACTTTGACCTTTTCTTTACACCCTCAACATGAACACTCTCTTGTATGGCCTTCCCTGCTGGGCTATTGAGTGACACCAGGCTGCAGGCCCCTAAATTGCATTCATGGCAAAGAGTAGGAGGTAGGGGTTATCTAGCTACCCTTAGGAATGGCAAACATAGCCAGGAGAAATCGCATTAGAGGTCAGAAATGTACACGTCCATAACTAAGGGTTCCTGGGATTGAGCAACCCTCAGTCTGGGTTGAAATCCCATCTGTTTCCTGCTTGCATTGGAGCCTCTCCAATACATAATTGTCCTCAAAATTTATCACCGGGGAGCTCAGTCAAAAGGGGACAGAAATGGAGGGTCCCCTAACTCCAGGAAGATCAACATTTTAGAGAAAAAGAGGTCAAATAAATTTAACAGTAAGTTTATTATGCTTTTCTGTAAAATGGGGAGTACTCTGAATAAAAATTATTCCCCTGGACCTCCTTCCCCTTCCAGCAAGTTAATTAATATGTGAGGGATAAATTTATAACTGTAATTTAATTGCAAATGTGTTTTACAATAAAAGTGAAGCTTACGTGATTCTACCAGAGAACTAAAACATGTGGTGTTACTGCTAAAAATGTCAGCTTCAGATGGTGCTTTATGATTCATATCAATAATTTTATTAATAAATTAATTGGGATGTTAAAACTAAACAGTAATATTTTAACTTGTTTCTAAGTCAAAATTTAAACACCTACTTTATTATTACATCTTGTGTTTTTACATTTTTACTCAGCTTAGAGCACTTGGCAGCAATTACTGAAATAATTTCAGGTTTAATTGAATAGTTTCTATATTATCACTTCACAATCATCCTTTATTATGTTCCTACAAAGTCTGACTGTCTTTGCCTTCACTTCAACAGTGACTGCATTTCAAAAGCAATGCACTGGTTGTGAAGCAAGAACATACGAACATATGAACATATAAACAAGGAGTAGGAATAGGCCATTCAGCCCCCCTAGCCTGCTCCACCATTTAATAAAATCATGGCTGATCCGATAGTAAACTCAACTCTGCATCCCAAGTACCCCCAATAACCTATCACCCCCTTGCTTACCAAGAATCTATCCACCTCTGCCTTAGAAATATTCAAAGACTCTGCTTCCACCGTCTTTTCAGGAAGAAAGTTCCAAAGGCTCACAACCCTCCGAGTGAAAAAATTTCATCTCATCTCTATTTTAAATGAGTGACTCCTTATTTTTAAACAGTGGCGCCTGTTTCATTGAATTTTCAAGATTTTCTTGGGACATTTAATTTTTATTGTGCCTGTTACAAATGGTCACTTAAATTAGGGCATTATTTTTCTGCTTTGTCATCTGTGAAATTCAGTTCATACCATTTGCACTGAACCTTTACACATTAAACTAATTTATACAACATACCTATCCCACAGTACCTTTTCCCTTGCACCATAGAACCATAGAAAAGTTACAGCACAGAAGGCGGCTATTCGGCCCATCTTGTCCTTACCAGCCTGAGAACACCCAGGTGCCCTTTCTAATCCCACCTTCCTGCATCCGGCCCATAGCCCTGCAGCTTACAGCACTTTAGGTGCAGATCCAGGTACTTTTTAAAAGAGTTTGGAGTTTCTGCCTCCAACACCAACTTGGGCAGCAAATTCCAGACACCCACTACCCTCTGCATAAAAAAGTTCTTCCTCATTTCCCCCCTACACCTTCTGCCACGTATCTTGAATCCATGTCCCCTGGTTCTAGAATTCTCCACCAAGAAAAACAATTTTATCCTGTCCACTCTATTTATTCCCCTCATCATTTTGTACACTTCAATCAAATCGCCTCTCAACCTTCTTTGTTCTAAGGAAAATAACCCCAACCTATCCAATCTCTCCTCATAGCTACACTTTTCTAACCCTGGCAACATTCTTGTAAACCTCCTCTGCACTCTCTCCAGAGCTATTACATCCTTCCTGTAATGTGGTGACCAGAACTGCACACACTACTCCAGTTGTGGCCTCACTAGTGTTTTATACAATTCCAACATCATATCCTTACTTTTATTTTCTATACCTCTGCCACTGAAGGACAGCATTCCATTTGCCTTCTTTACAACCTTGTCTACTTGAACTGCTGCCTTCAGGGACCTGTGTACTTGTATGCCAGGATCTCTCACTTCATCTACCCCTCTTAGTATATTCCCATTTATTGTGTAATCCCTGTAACTGTTTGACCTCCCTAAATGTATGACCTCTATGTTAAAATCCATCTGCCACTTTACCGCCCACTGCACCAACCAATCTATATCGTTTTGGAGATTATGGCTATCCTCTACACTATCCACTACTCGGCCAATCTTTGTGTCATCTGCAAATTTCCCAATTGTGCCTCCCATGTTCATGTCCAAATTGTTAATATATAACACAAACAGCAAGGGTCTCAACACCAAGCCCTGTGGAACACCACTTGAGACAACTTTCTATTCACAAGGGCATCCATCGACCATCACCTTTTGTTTCCTGTTACAAAGACAACCTTTTATCCAGTTTGCCACGTTACCCTGAATCCCATGGGTTTTTACTTTCCTGACCAATCTGCCATGTGGGATCTTGTCAAATGCCTTGCTAAAATCCATGTACACAACATCCACTGCACTACCTTCATCAACCCTTCTCGTCACTTCCTCAAAGAATTCAACCAAATTTGTGAGGCAAGACCTTCCTTTAACAAATCCATGCTGACCATCCCTGACTAGTCCACAGTTAATCCTAGCTCTCAAGATTGATTGTACTAATTTGCTCACCACTGATGTAAGACTAACTGGCCTATAATAGTTTGGCATTTCCTTTGATCCCTTTTTAAACAGTGGAACTACGTTTGCATTTCTCCAGTTCTCCAGTACCTCCCCCGTATCTAGTGAAGATTGGAAAATCATCCTCAGAGCATCTGCTATCTCCTCCCTGACTTCCTTCAGCAGCCTCGGAAACAATCCGTCTGGCCATGGCGACTTATCAACTTTCAAGGATTTCAAACCTTCGAGTACTTCCTCCCTCTTTATGATTGCCCCATCCAATATCTCGCAGTGTTCCTCCTGGACTACTATATCCACATCCTCCCTTTCCTTTGTAAACACAGAGACAAAATATTCATTCAAAACCCTTCCCACAGCTCTGCATCTACACACAAGTTTCCACCTTCATCTCTGATAGGTCCTACTTTTTCCTTAACTAACCTTTTAGCATTAATGTATTGGTAAAACATCTTTGGGTTATATGACTTCTCCCACCAACTAGAATTGTGGGTCACAAGGAAATACTGATTGGCTGCAGCTCTGGGAGCCTTGGCACGCTGAACACTAAAGTGAAATATGACCAACCAATGCAGAGCAGCAAACTGCATGGTTAAAATACTGTAGAATATAAGTCAGAGGTGATGACGATCAAACTATTTCATGCTCTAGTCAGACTGCACCTGAGTGCTGCATTCAGACCTGGACTGGTCACTAACAAAATAGGGAGACATTCGTTTTTAGGATGCAGTGCAACCATTAATTAATATCAGGAGTCACAGTAATAAGGAGAGACTGGAGAGACTTGGGCTTTACAGCATGGAAAGCAGGCATCCTAGAGGTGACCTTAGAGAAATATTGAGATTATTAAGGGTGTAGGGAAAGTTAGCTCAGATATTGCTTTAGAGTAAACAATAGGTCTTCTCATATCGGTTCAAATTAGATTATGTCAGTGCTGTGCGTTCTCCGAAATTGTTAATGTCAGTGTCAGTCTTCCAAAATCAATAAAGTTGCTACTGTGTTTTCTGTGGTATTAGCATTGTGTCTCCTGCCAACACAACACAGCCGTCTGCCCGTGCTCACTCATCCTCGCTACTGCCATTCTGCTGCGCCCAGCTGCTCTTGTGCACAGCCTACCAGAAAGCTTTAAGTGGAAATATGTTTAATTAATATGAAAACATGAATATGAAAACATGATTACAGAGGGAGTTCATAAGACAACAGTATGGTACAGAGACCATGGCCCCAATACCAATAAGGAGCTGTGGAGGGGCCAGGGCAACTTTTAATGGCCAGGAAACCTACAAATATGAGCATGGAGGGACCTCTTTTGAATTTTTTCCATTTCCCAGTGAGCAGCTGGCTTGATTGAGAGGCTGGTTGGCAGCCGGTGTGAAGACTATTGTTAGAAGGGCATAGTTGGGGATCAGACATGAGGAAGGAAAAGTTCGCGGGGATGGTGGGGGGTGCGATGAAGAGGGAGATCACAGTGCCTTGGTTTGTTCTGTTGTGTCGACAGGGAATGCTGTAGGGAATCTAATAGGTTGTGAAATAATTGTGGTGGACCGTCGAAAACAAAGAAAATGCTTAAGGCGACATTTTGAAACTTGGCCCAGAAAGTAAACTGGTGTTTATTGTGTCGGGATGCATGCTCACAAAAAACAAAGTTCAACCTGATACATTCTTCAACACTTTGATAAGATAAGAGACCACATTCTTTCCTGATTTCCCTTCCCTGCCAACGCTCAGCACACAGGGACCAACACTCAGCAGCTTATTCAAAACAAAAACAGAATTACCTGGAAAGACTCAGCAGGTCTGGCAGCATCGGCAGAGAAGAAAAAAGTTGATGTTTCAAGTCCTCATGACCCTTCAACAGAACTGAGTAAAGTTAGGAGAGGGGTGACATGTAAACTGGTTTAAGGTCGGGGAGGGGTAGGGGGAGAGAAGTGGGGGGGGGCGGTGTGGTTGTAGGGACAAGCAAGCAGTGATAGGAGCAGATAATCAAAAGATGTCACAGACAAAAGAACAAAGAGGTGTTGAAGGTGGTGATATTATCTAAACAAATGTGCTAATTAAGAAAGAATGGCAGGACACACATGGTACAGCTCTAGTGGGGCTGGGGTGGAATAAGACTAAGGGCATAAAAGGTATAGATTTTAAAATAATGGAAATAGGTGGGAAAAGAAAAATCCATATAAAATTTTGGAAAAAACAAAAGGGAGGGGGAAGAAACAGAAAGGGGGTGGGGATGGAGGAGGGAGTTCAAGATCTAAAGTTGTTGAATTCAATATTCAGGCCGGAAGGCTGTAAAGTGCCTAGTCAGAAGGTGCTGTTCTTCCAGTTTGCGTTGAGCTTCACTGGAACAAAGCAGCAAGCCAAGGACAGACATGTGGGCAAGAGAGCAGGGTGGAGTGTTAAAATGGCAAGAGACAGAGAGGTTTGGGTCATTCTTGCGGACAGACCGCAGGTGTTCCGCAAAGTGGTCACCCAGTTTGCATTTGGTCTCTCCAATATAGAGGAGACCGCATTGGGAGCAACGAATGCAGGAGACTAAGTTGGGGGAAATGCAAGTGAAATGCTGCTTCACTTGAAAGATGTGTTTGGGCCCTTGGACGGTGAGGAGAGAGGAAGTGAAGGGGCAGGTGTTGCACCTTTTGCGTGGGCATGGGGAGGTGCTATAGGTGGGGGTTGAGGAGTAGGGGGTGATGGAGGAGTGGACCAGGGTGTCCCAGAGGGAATGATCCCTACGGAATGCCGTCGGGGGGGTGGGGGGTGAAGGGAAGATGTGTTTGGTGGTAGCATCATGCTGGAGTTGGAGGAAATGGCGGATGCTGGTGGGGTGATAAGTGAGGACAAGGGGGACCCTATCATGTTTCTGGGAGGGAGGAGAAGGTGTGAGGGCGGATGCACAGGAGATGGGCTGGACACGGTTGAGGGCCCTGTCAACGACCGTGGGTGGAAAACCTCAGTTAACGAAGAAGGAGGACATGTCAGAGGAACTGTTTTTGAAGGTAGCATCATCAGAACAGATGCGATGGAGGCGAAGGAACTGAGAGAATGGGATGGAGTCCTTACAGGAAGCGGGGTGTGAGGAGCTGTAGTCAAGGTAACTGTGGGAGTCGGTAGGCTTGTAATGGATATTGGTGGACAGTCTATCACCAGAGATTGAGACAGAGAGGTCAAGGAAGGGAAGGGAAGGGAAGGGAAGTGTCAGAGATGGACCATGTGAAAATGATGGACGGGTGGGTACCCACATGGGTCCCAGCTATGCCTATCTCTTTATGGGGTATGTGGAACATTCCTTGTTCCAGTCCTACTCCGGCCCCCTCCCACAACTCTTTCTCCAGTCCATCGATGATTACTTCGGTGCTGCTTCATGCTCTCATCGGGACCTGGAAAAATTTATTAATTTTGCTTCCAATCTCCACCCTTCCATCATTTTCACATGGTCCATCTCTGACACTTCCCTTCCCTTCCTTGACCTCTCTGTCTCAATCTCTGGTGATAGACTGTCCACCAATATCCATTACAAGCCTACCAACTCCCACAGCAACCTCGATTACAGCTCCTCACACCCCGCTTCCTGTAAGGACTCCATCCCATTCTCTCAGTTCCTTCGCCTCCGTCGCATCTGTTCTGATGATGCTACCTTCAAAAACAGTTCCTCTGACATGTCCTCCTTCTTCCTTAACTGAGGTTTTCCACCCACGGTCGTTGACAGGGCCCTCAACCGTGTCCGGCCCACCTCCCACGCATCCGCCCTCACACCTTCTCCTCCCTCCCAGAAACATGATAGGGACCCCCTTGTCCTCACTTATCACCCCACCAGCCCCCGCATTCAAAGGATCATCCTCCGCCGTTTCCGCCAATTCCAGCATGATGCCACCACCAAACACATCTTCCCTTCACCCCTCTGGCAGCATTCCGTAAGGATCGTTCCCTCCGGGACACCCTGGTCCACTCCTCCATCACCCCCTACTCCTCAACCCCCACCTATGGCGCCTCCCCATGCCCACGCAAAAGATGCAACACCTGCCCCTTCATTTCCTCTCTCTTCACTGTCCAAGGGCCCAAACAATCCTTTCACGTGAAGCAGCATTTCACTTGCATTTCCCCCAACTTAGTCTACTGCATTCGTTGCTCCCAATGCGGTTTCCTCTACATTGGAGAGACCAAATGCAAACTGGGCGACCGCTTTGCGGAACACCTGCGGTCTGTCCGCAAGAATGACCCAAACCTCTCTGTCTCTTGCCATTTTAATACTCCACCCTGCTCTCTTGCCCACATGTCTGTCCTTGGCTTGCTGCTTTGTTCCAGTGAAGCTCAACGCAAACTGGAGGAACAGCACCTTATCTTCCGACTAGGCACTTTACAGCCTTCCGGCCTGAATATTGAATTCAACAACTTTAGATCTTGAACTCCCTCCTCCATCCCCACCCCCTTTCTGCTTCTTCCCCCTCCCTTTTGTTTTATCCAATAATTTATACAGATTTTTCTTTTCCCACCTATTTCCATTATTTTAAAATCTATACCTTTTATGTCCTGTTAGTCTTATTCCACCCCACCCCCACTAGAACTGTACCTTGTGTGTCCTGCCATCCATTCTTAATTAGCACATTCCTTTAGATAATATCACCACCTTCAACACCTCTTTGTTCTTTTGTCCGTGACATCTTTTGATTATCTGCTCCTATCACTGCTTGCTTGTCCCTACAACCACACCGCCCACCACCCCCCCAACTTCTCTCCCCCTACCCCTCCCCCATCTTAAACCAGCTTATATTTCATCCCTCTCCTATTTTTACTCAGTTCTGTTGAAGGGTCATGAGGACTCGAAAAGTCAACTTTTTTCTTCTCCACCGATGCTGCCAGACCTGCTGAGTTTTTCCAGGTAATTCTGTTTTTGTTTTGATTTCCAGCATCCGCAGTTTTTTGTTTTTATCTCAGTACCTTATTGTTTGACTATTTGATTCAGTCACACCAGTTTACACGTATTTTGTTGTTCAAAACATGCTGGGTCAAAATCCTGGAACTCCCTCCCTAACAGCACTGTGGGTGTACCTACATCACATGGACTGCGGCAGTTCAAGAAGGCAGCTCACCACCACCGTCTCCAGGAAAACTAGGGATGGGCAACGATAGCTGGCCCAGCCAATGAAGCTCACAGCCCACAAATGAACTTTTAAAAACTTTGCAGAAGTAATTTAAAATGGTGTAACATCGCATTATTTGAATTTACCTGAGTCTTTCCTTTCTTTCCCAGCACAATTCTACTTTTAAAAAGAGAAAATGTGCTGGAAGCAGACATTGGCTGGAATTTTCCAGCCTCTCACACCAGTGGGATCTTCCGGTCCCGCTGATGTGAATGGAGATTTCAATGGCTCTCCGGCCCCGCCACAGGGAAACCAGCCACTGGAGTACTGGAAAATTACGGCCATTATTTAGTATTTTTCATATAAATTACATTTAAATGTGAAATGCTTTCAGTTGCAAGTTGAAAATTTGTGTTATTTGTACTCAAGATGATCTTTCATTTTGAACTACATCACATTTCCTTTGGAATTTTAATTTGTTCTGAATTTCCTGTTGACAAGGGATAGCCGAGATTTTCTTTCTGGTCCAGATCCAGTTGTTGATCTTCTGGAAACCATTGTGATGATTGTGTACATTGAGGATTATTCAGAGTGAGTTATATATTTGCAAAAGTGAACAGCCTAAAGAAAGAAATTAGCTTGCAATAGCACCTGTCACATTATCAGGACAGTCCAAGGTGTTTCACAATGAAGTACCTCACAAGGACAGTCACTGTTGTAATGTAGGCAGCAGTCAATTTATGCACAGTGCAGTCCAGCAAATGGAAATAAGATAAATCCAAATAATCTGTTCTAGTGAAGTTCACTGAGGGATAAATATTGCCCAGTGCACCTCAGAAAGTGGGACATCTTTTAAATAAAATTAAGAGAGCAAACCAGGTCTCAATTTAAAGTTTTATCTGATGAACAGCACCTCTGCAGAACTCCCCCTTCAATGTGCTTAACTTTTAGCCTAGATACTGGTCTCTTGACTGGAGTTTTTTTTCATTCATTCATGGGATGTGGGCTTCGCTGGCTAGACCAGTATTTATTGCCTATCCCTAGTTGCCCTTGAGAAGGTGGTGCTGGGCTGCCTTCTTGAACTGCTGCAGTCCATGTGGTGTAGGTACACCCACAGTGCTGTTAGGGAGGGAGTTCCAGGATTTTGACCCAGCAACAGTGAAGGAACGTTGATATATTTTCAAGTCAGAATGGTGAGTGACCTGGAGGGGAACTTCGGGTGGTGGTATTCTCATCTATCTGCTGCTCTTGTCCTTCTAGATGATAGTGGTCGTGGGTTTGGAAGGTGCTAACAAAGAAGCCTTGGTGAATTCATAACTCTCTGACTCACTGTTACCTATGAGCTGTGACTGACACACTGTCCCACTTATTGTACAGCAGGGACAAGATGTGACACAGGACATGATGAAAAAAGAACTAATCATCAATTGATTCCTCAACTTGTATTGAGGAGGAGGAGGAGAGGGAAACAGCACCATCACACCAGTACCTGTCAAACATTCCAGATCCTACAAGAACTAGTCCATGTATGTTAACTTCACAGGAATTAGGGGAAAGCATTGAAATGACCTCCATCCCAACACAGCAAAGCTGGTATGTCTTGATTTCTGTGATGTATGACAGTAATGAAGGGAAACCATCATTACCATCTGTGCTGCCCATATCTGGTGAACGTGTGTAATGGCCACCATCACATCAGAGAAAAAGTCCTGCAGATGTCAGGGAGTTGGTAGTTCCCTGATCAATTTTGCTCCTGTCTACCTCAGATTCACCCGAGAATAGGCTTGAATTTCACAGGGACAGAGGCCCAACTATTTACCTGATGGAAGGATTTTCAGACAGGGAATCTGGAAGAAAGCCCTGAATGAACCGCAGGATGTCTTTTCCTTTTTTTTACAAAAGCGGTTTTCACACCCAACAGTCAGCCATCTGTTTGGTGGGTGAACAACAGGAAGTGGATGTCAAGTAGTCTGACATCAGACGGAGTGGGAGGGAGGGTTTGGGGAGCAGGCATTGTGGGAAGGTCAGACCATGGGGGAGGGAGTCAAACATTGAGAGGGTTGGGCATCCTAGGGAGGTCCGACATTGTTGGGAGAGGGAACTTATATCATGGGAGTTGAATCAGGCAACGCTTTGGGAAGTTGGGGGGGGTGGGTGGTGGGTGGGTGGGTAACATGTCAGCCTATCTCAGGGGTAAGCTCGTCACAGTGGGATAAGCTTGTTAGGCCTGGAAGAAATGCTCCTCCTCCTTAAACAAATTCAGTGACTGAGCTGCCTCTTGAGGGTGGGATGAGTCGCAAACCAAGCCCCTCCCCATTTTGGCCTCCGTTCAAACTGGAAGTGAGCAGATTGGGTGTGTGTTGTGATTGGGTTTTGCAATTTAATACTTTTCTACCTTTCCGACCTCACTCCTCCTTGGGTTAAGATTCCCCTTTAAGTCACCACTTAGTACTTAAATGTTATCAGGATTAACTTCTCATTTACCCATCTGGTTCATTAAAAAAAATCCTCCATTCTTGTCACAAAAGCTTTAAAAGGCTAGAATGAGAAAGTAAACATTTCCTCATTTCCAAATTATGGACACAACTAGAGATTGGGAGGCTGAGTTATATAGGTGGTCAGCTTGAAAGCCAAAGTGAGCAACGAGTTTGGAATCCTGCATGGGTGTTTGATAGGAGGAAGGGATTTAGATTCATGTCAGCCTAAGCAGGGAAGGAGTGAAACCATACCTGGGGACAACTATTGTCCAAATGGAGTCAGATTTTGAATGAATTGCATTACAATATCTTGTATATTTGCTGAAAAAATCTAAATTGCCTGTTAACTTTAATGAATATGATCCAGTAATTATGAAATCCTGAAGCCTGCCTAGCTGGTCAAAGATTGAAATGTTGCAAAGTATAGTGTTGAATCAAACATTGCACTTTAACCACTCAGGGTGTGTCAAGGCTATGGAGGGATTTGCAGGACATAAGTCATTGTCATCTGATAAAGGATAGATTAACATATTGGACAATCCTCACTTTGTTTTTCCTTCTACCTTTTCAAAACCATTAATTGTCAACATCTAATTAAATTGTCCTTTGCTGTAGTCAGTTCCTTCTATATATAAAGTGAGCAATTAATGATGAACAAAGCCTAAATACTAAGATAAAAGCAAAAAACTGTGGATGCTGGAAATCCAAAACAGGAAACAAAAATACCTGGAAAAACTCAGCAGGTCCGGCAGCATCTGCGGAGAGGAACCCAGTTAACGTTTCGAGTCCGAATGACCCTTCAACAGAACTAAGTAAAAATAGAAAAGAGGTGAAATATAAGTTGGTTTAAGCGGGGGTAGGGGGACAAGAAGAGCTGGACAGAGAGCCAGTGATAGGTGGAGATAACCAAAAGATGTCACAGACAAAAGGACAAAGAGGTGTTGAAGGTGGTGATATTATCTAAAGGAATGTGCTAATTAAGGGTAGAAAGCAGGACGAGCAAGGTACAGATACCCCTAGGCTGTGCCTGATTTATCCCGATTTTGTTGATTTGGTTTTCATTTAAAAGATTATCAAGAGTTCAAATCTCACAATGGCAAACTATGAAACAATGTAACTTCATCTGAATAGGAACAGATGGAAACGTGTTTGTACTCGAAAGAGTTACAGATAGCCCTAGTGGGGGTGGGGTGGGGGAAAGGGATCGAAATAGGCTAAAAGGTAGAGATAAAACAGCGGAAAACACTTAAAAATAATGGAAATAAGTGGGAAAAGAAAAATCTATATAAATTAATGGAAAAAACAAAAAGGAGGGGGAAAATCAGAAAGGGGGTGGGGATGGAGGAGAGAGTTCATGATCTAAAATTGTTGAAGTCAATATTCAGTCCGGAAGGCTGTAAAGTGCCTAGTCGGAAGATGAGATGCTGTTCCTCTAGTTTGCGTTGGGCTTCACTGGAACATTGCAGCAGTCCAAGGACGGACATGTGGGCATGAGAGCAGGATGGAGTGTTGAAATGGCAAGTGACAGGGAGGTCTGGGTAATGCTTGCGGACAGACCGAAGGTGTTCTGCAAAGCGGCCACCCAGTCTGCATTTGGTCTCTCCTGTGTAGAGGAAACCGCATTGGGAGCAACGAATGCAGTAGACTAAGTTAAGGGAAGTGCAAGTGAAATGCTGCTTTACTTGAAAGGAGTGTTTGGGCCCTTGGACGGTGAGGAGGGGGGAAGTAAAGGGGCAGGTGTTGCACCTTCTGCGGTTGCATGGGAAGGTGCCGTGGGAGGGGGTTGAGGTGTAGGGGATGATGGAGGAGTGGACCAGGGAGTCCCAGAGAGAACGATCCCTGCGGAATGTTGCCGGGGGCGTGAAGGGAAGATGTGTTTGGTGGTGGCATCATGCTGGAGTTGACGGAAATGATGGAGGATGATCCTTTGAATGTGGAGGCTGGTGGGGTGATAAGTGAGGACAAGGGGGACCCTATCATGTTTCCGGGAGGGAGAGGAAGGTGTGAGGGCAGATGCGCGGGAGATGGGCCGGATACGGTTGAGGGCCCTGTCAACCACCATGGGTGGAAAACCTCGGTTAAGGAAGAAGGAGGACATGTCAGAGGAACTGTTTTGGAAAGTGGCATCATCAGAACAGATGCGACGGAGGCGAAGGAACTGAAGACAGGTCAAGGAGGGGAAAGGAAGTGTCACAGATGGACCATGTGAAAATGATGAAGGGGTGGAAATTGAAAATTAATAAATTTTTCCAGGTCCAGACGAGAGCATGAAGCAGCACCGAAGTAATCATCGATGGACCGGAGAAAGAGTTGTGGGAGGGGGCCGGAGTAGGACTGGAATGTTCCACATACCCCATAAAGAGACAGGCATAGCTGGGGCCCATGCGGGTACCCATAGCCACACCTTTTATTTGGAGGAAGTGAGAGGAGTTTAAGGAGAAATTGTTCAGTGTGAGAACAAGTTCAGCCAGACGGAGCCATATTTCCTTCCTCAGTGACTGTCTCTGTCTCCAACTTACCCCACATGGATGCTAACTGAAGTTCCATCCCTGATGTTTCGAACCCACCCAGGATTACAGGTATCTCCGTGAGATATAACGCTCCTCGGACTGCTGTTCTCAACGCATTCTAAGATCCACACTCAGTGCCATGCGCCGCCATATGAACACACTCGACCTCTCCCTCCAGCAGCACCGCCGCACCCTTTTTCAAAGCTGCGCGTGCCCCCAGTTTCATTTTATTCTTCGGCTTATCCGACACCTCAACAAGAAACTTTGTCTCTTTCTTTCAGGTGCAAAGGAACGCAAGCTCCAACAACTCACCGACACCAACACCCATCCAGGACCCTCCACCCCTGCCTGTCCCTTTGTCCCCATCCCGTCTTCCAATCCCAGCCCCGACCGTGTATTCACCATACCCCCTGACCTTACCCTCTCTGATGCTGAACGTTCAGTGCTCAGCAAAGGACTCAGTTTCATACCCTTAAGCCCTCATCTCAATGAATTTCGGGCTCAGCACGATGCTGAACTCTTCTTCCGCCGCCTTCGTCTCCGTGCTCAATTCTTTGGGCAGGAGTCCTCTCCCCGTTCAACGGATCCTTTTACCCACCTCAAATATTCTCCCTCCACCTGGACCCCTCCTTCTGGATTCTTAGCTTCTCTGGATCTTTTCATTGATAACTGTCAGCGTGACATTAGTCGTCTCAATTTCTCTGCTCCTCTCACCCACTCTAACCTGTCTCTCTCTGAACTTGCTAAACTCCGTTCTCTCAGGTCCAACCCTGACATTGTCATCAAACCTGCTGACAAGGATGGTGCTGTTGTTGTCTGGCGCACTGACCTCTACCTCGCAGAGGCTGAACATCAACACGCAGACACTTCCTCCTACCTCTCCCTGGACCATGACCCCACCACTGAATATCAAGCCATTGTTTCCAGAACTGTTACTGACCTCATCTCCTCTGGAGATTTTCCTTCCACAGCTTCCAACCTGATAGTCTCCCAAACTCGGACGGCCCGCTTCTACCTCCTACCCAAAGTCCACAAACAGACTGTCCCAGCTGACCGATCGTGTCAGCCTGTTCCTGCCCCACGGAACTCATTTCTTGCTATCTTGACTCCCTTCTCTCTCCCCTTGTCCAGTCCCTTCCCTGATTCCTCTGATACCCTACATCATGTCAACAATTTCCAGTTCCCTGGCCCCAACCGCCTCCTCTTCAGCATGGACATCCAATTCCTTTACACCTACATCCCCCACCAGGATGGTCTGATGGCTCTCCGCTTCTTCCTCGAACAGAGGCCCGAACAATCCCCATCCATCACTACTCTCCTCCGGCTGGCTAAACTTGTTCGAACACTGAACAATTTCTCCTTAAACTCCTCTCACTTCCTCCAAATAAAAGGTGTGGCTATGGGTACCCACATGGGCCCCAGCTATGCCTTTCTCTTTATGGGGTATGTGGAACATTCCTTGTTCCAGTCCTACTCCAGCCCCCTCCCACAACTCTTTCTCCGGTACATCGATGACTATTTTGGTGCTGCTTCATGCTCTCGTCTGGACCTGGAAAAATGTATTAGTTTTGCTTCCAATTTCCACCCCTCCATCATTTTCACATGGTCCATCTTTGATACTTCCTTTCCCTTCCTTGACCTCTCTGTCTCAATCTCTGGTGACAAACTGTCCACCAATATCCATTACAAACCCACCGACTCCCACAGCTACCTCGACTACAGCTCCTCACACCCCGCTTCCTGTAAGGACTCCATCCCATTCTCTCAGTTCCTTCGCCTCCGTCACATCTGTTCTGATGATGCTACCTTCAAACAGTTCCTCTGACATGTCCTCCTTCTTCCTTAACCGAGGTTTTCCACCCACAGTCGTTGACAGGGCCCTCAACCATGTCCGGCCCATCTCCCGCGCATCTGCCCTCACACGTTCTTCTCCCTCCCAGAAACATGATAGGGTCCCCCTTGCCCTCACCTATCACCCCACCAGCCTCCGCATTCAAAGGATCATCCTCCGCCATTTCCGCCAACTCCAGCATGATGCCACCACCAAACACATCTTCCCTTCAACCCCCCCAGCGGCGGCATTCCACAGGGATCGTTCCCTCCGAGACACCCCGGTCCACACCTCCATTACCCCTACATCTCAAACCCCTCCCACGGCACCTTCCCATGCAACCGCAGAAGATGCAACACCTGCCCCTTCACTTCCCCTCTCCTCACCGTCCAAGGGCCCAAACACTCCTTTCAATTGAAGCAGCATTTCACTTGCACTTCCCTTAACTTAGTCTACTGCATTCGTTGCTCCCAATGCGGTTTCCTCTACGTTGGAGAGATCAAACGCAGACTGGGTGACCGCTTTGCAAAACACCTCGGTCTGTCCGCAAGCATTACCCAGATCTCCCTGTCGCTTGCATTTCAACACTCCACCCTGCTCTCATGGCCACATGTCCATCTTTGGCTTGCTGCATTGCTCCAGTGAAGCTCAACGCAAACTGGAGGAACAGTGCCTCATCTTCCGACTTGGCATTTTACAGCCTTCCAGACTGAATATTGAGTTCAATTTTAGATCATGAACTCTCTCCTCCATCCCCCATTCCCATTCTGATTTTCCCCCTCCTTTTTGTTTTTTCCAATAAATTATATAGATTTTTCTTTTCCCATCTACTTCCATTATTTTTAAGTGTATTTCCATCCATTGTTTTATCTCTACCTTTTAGCCTATTTCGATCCCTTCCCCCCATTCCACCCCCACTAGGGCTATCTGTAACTCTTTCGAGTACAAACCCGTTTCCATCTGTTTCAGATGAAGTTACATTGTTTCATAGTTTGCCATTGTGAGATTTGAACTCTTGATCTTGGGTTTACAAACCCAGTACCATAACCACTTGGCTATTCAGGCCAAGCCTAGAGCTAGCTGTACCTTGCTTGTCCTGCTTTCTACCCTTAATTAGCACATTCCTTAGATAATGTCACCACCTTCAACACCTCTTTGTCCTTTTGTCTGTGACATCTTTTGGTTATCTCCACCTATCACTGGCCCTCTCCTTCTGTGCTCGGTGGGCACCGCGGGGACTGGGGTGTTTTGTTGACCCCTTTAATCACATTTTGATTTAAAGTTTGTAAGTTTCCTTTAAACTTTGTTCTTGGTTTTACAGCTGACCTGAATTAGGGGCTGTGCCTGATTTATCCCAATTTTGTTGATTTGGTTTTCATTTAAAAGATTATCACTGGCCCTCTATCCAGCTCTACTTGTCCCACCCCCCTTAAACCAGCTTATATTTCACCTTTCTTCTATTTTTACTTAGTTCTGTTGAAGGGTCATTCGGACTTGAAACGTTAACTGTGTTCCTCTCTGCAGACGCTGCCAGACCTGCTGAGTTTTTCCAGGTATTTTTGTTTCTGTTTTGGATTTCCAGCATCCGCAGTATTTTTTTTTGCTTTTAGAAAAGAGGAACCAGACCCACTGAACCAATGTTTTAAATTGGCCTTTTAAACACCCATTCCACATAAACACTGAGCGACAGGAAGACTGTAAGAGGAGTTTTTAAACCAGCAGCAAAGCACACAGACTGAACATTGGGTCTGCAGGATGGGAGAATCATTCACAACATCCAAGTACTGGATTTCTTTAATCCTGGGGTAATGATTTGGGCGGAGCTAAAGTCGCGAAACTAGAAGTAAAAGTGAAGACTTCATCTTACGCTCGAGGCTGGAGTTCGGCGCAGGGACAGTTTTAAACGGCGTTTTCTCCGGGATTGGGGTCGGGTTCCCGTCTCTGTGGAATGGGGGTCACTCCGGTGAGTGATTGGGGTTTGAGAGAGTGTCCCGGATGTGAGTGTCCCGGTTACTCCAGGCTCCGGGGCTCGAGCTTCGTGTCCGCACGTGGTCACTGACAATGGCGGCGGCGGCGGCGGGGGGCGCGGGGGGGGGAGAGATTGTTTTATTTGATCCTGTGGAGATGGACCCGAGACCGCAACAGAATAAAGTCGTGAGGATACAATATTATTAATCGGAGTTTAATTAATTAGGAATTAATTGATTCTAAACAGCTTTGATTTTGTTTGCAATTGGCTCACACCCCCCCCCCCCCCCCCCCGCGATGGAAGCTTCTTGAAAGCCCGAGAATGACAGTTGCTCCAACGTTCATTTTTTAAATAAAAACAATGCTGGAAAAACTCGGCAGGTCTAACAGCAACTGTGTAGAGAAAAACAGAGTTAACGTTTTGAGTCCGTATGACTCTTCTTCATGGCTGAAGAGAAGTAAAAATGTGATGAATTTTATACTGTTTAAGGAGTTGGAGCAGGTGAAGCTGGACAGGAAGGTCAGTGATAGGTGGGGGCAAAGGAGAGATTGACAAAGATGTCAAGGACCAAAGGACAAAGGGGTGTTAATGACAGTGATCCTGGCTAAAGGAGGTGCAGTTGGTTACATTAAGGTTAAAAAGCAAAATGTTGTGATAGCAGGACCAGGGTAAGCACCCTGGATAAAAACAATGTGAACCAGTAATAGACGGCCGGGTGGGGGGAGAGGACAGAGGTGGGAAAATAGATCCAAAATAGGATAAGAGGTGGAGATAAAACAACGAGTAAAAAAAAGTGAATAAAAAATAAAAATTGAAAAATAAAAATAAATATTGAAAAAAGGGGGTGAGGATGGAGGAGAGAATTCATGGTCTGAAGTTGTTGAACTCAATATTCAGTCCAGAAGATGAGGTGCTGTTCCTCCAGTTTGCGTTGGGCTTCACTGGAACATTGCAGCAGGCCAAGGATGGACATGTGAGCATGAGAAAAGATGGTGTGTTGAAATGGCAAGTGACAGGAAGGTCTGGGTCATGCTTGTGGACAGACCGAAGATGTTCTGCAAAGCAGTCAGCCAGTCTGTGTTTGGTCTCTCCAGTGTAGAGGAAATCGCATTGGGAGCAATGAATGCATCAGACTAAATTGAGGGAAGTGTAAGTAAAATGCTGCTTCACTTGAAAGGAGTGTTTGGGCCCTTGGACGGTGAGGAGGGGGGAAGTAAAGGGGCAGATGTTGCATCTTCTGCGGTTGCATGGGAAGGTGCCGTGGGAGGGGATTGAGGTGTAGGGGTAATGGAGGTGTGGACCAGGGTGTCACGGAGTGGTGATAAGTGAGGACTCCCCCTAGCTGTCTCTCCCTCCCCCCTGGCCATCTCTCCCTCCCCCCTGGCTGTTCCCCCCCCCCCCCCCCCATCCGTCTCGCCACCCTCGGTGCCCCCGGCCCTCTCCCCCTTCGCATGACAATTTACTTTTTTTTTCAGATTTGTTTCATCCTCTTATTGGTTCATTACCTACAAGTCATTGTCTGTTGTGGCCAAGATGAGTATACCATTAATGGACAGTGCTGCTCGATGTGTTCACCAGGTAAGTGATGGCCTCTATTTTAAACAATTGTCATTATTCCACAAAAAATGTGGTCATTTTCTTTAACTTTGGAAAGTGCTACATGAATAATTGTTTTTTTTATCAGTGTCTGTTGCCTATTGTAAGACATATGGCGCCTGTTTCCCCTTTTCCTTAAATATTAATTAAGGTATGTGTTTTAATTTTTCTGTAAAACATTTCAGTTTCTCATAAGTATACAGGTCATTAATTGTTTCAGTATTTAAAGCTCTGATTAATAGTTGTACTGTTGATTATATTTTTCAATGACACCTACCCAACGGTATCTAATTTTACCAGAATAAACTTTGGAATATTCACTTTCAGGTTTACTTACTTAAATCATAAATAAGACTAGGCTGTGGCTGTGCAGAAGATGCTGACTGGGGTTTCACGTTTCAATACTCCTGTAAATATATTGGCTACTCCATGTTTTTCAATGAGCCATTCACCTCGCTGACAGCTGCATCAAAGTTTTTGCAGTCCTTTGAGCAGAGGGTTGCTGTAATCAGGCGTCTGAGTAGGAGAAAAAAATACAAGGGTCAACCAATCAGATTGAAGAATCCTCCCTAAAACATGCAGGAGATTAAATTGGATAGCCCCTAAAGGAGGGCACAGGGAGTGTGATACACAATTAAACCACACCCGCTTTTTGAAAGCCAGGCAAAATGCTAAATCCGTGCTGCCTATGCCTTTCAATGCTTTCTGCGTGCAGCCAACACTCCCCACACTGTTCAATGGCTGCACACACCAACAGAAGGGTCAATAGTGTTGGTACCTGGACTGCACCTGTTAAAGGGGAAGGGCATTGTACCTGCTGGTGGTGCTGCAATCATTCTAAATATTGCACTTTGTAAGAATCAACAATGGCTGGCAAGAGGAGAGAGCATGGACTAAGGCTTTCAGATGCTGTACTGGAGGTCTTGGTGAAATAGATAAAAGAAATAAGAGCAGTTCCATACCGTAAGGGGGGTGGTGCCGGAAGCCTTCCAGGTACATGCTCAGAAAGCAGTGACAAAAGGGAACAGACGAGGTCAATGCCAGGAATCTAATCCCAAGGACCTGGATGCAGTGCAGGAAGAAGTTTAATGTTCTCACACAAATTGTCAAGGTTAGCAAGTACCTCTTCAAATGCTATAAAGTTACACACTACTTCTACAGCAGAGGACTCAGGTGAGGACTTTAGATAGTTCAGGCTACCTGCAGGAAAACCTGCATTCTGTGTTAAGGAGTATGAAGGAGCCCAGCACCAACTTGACACAGGGCATTTCGCAGAGCTTGGAACTCACACTTTCAACGGTGGAATGAATGGGCACCTCGATAAACACACTTGTGGAATCAACAATTACGCTGCATTTGAAGTCCGATGTCTGGGCGTTCATTACAGCACAAGCAGCATACATTCACTCTCTGGAGTGCTGCAGTGGAAGCTGAGACTGTTGTTACTCAAACTCAGCTTGCTGAGATGGAAGCTCGGCCTGCTGCCATCATGACTCTTAATACCAAAGTGAAAGAGGCTTCCAGGGGTTCACAGCACTCCAGACATCTGTTCTGCAGTAAATCTATTCCCTAAAGACCCTTTGCAGATATGGCCTTCTGCTGAGATGTCTTCTAGCCCTCCTCCTCCTCCCTCTGCTAGCAGCTCATCCTGCTCTGCGTGGCCTCTAACATTTTTGCAGTCATGCACAATTCCAAGAGGAAGCCCAACGAAGTCACCCATGTCTGGGTGAAATTGGTTTGTGCACAAGCCATTAAGTCATCAATAAAGTACTTCAGCACTCCCTGAAGACTATTGAGACTTTTAACAAGTATAGAACAGTACCCAAAGCATGTGGCATTCCAGCAACAGCTTAAAGATACATTAAACTATTAAAACTTCACTTACTCCTGAATGCAGCAAACCTAACTTTTTCTGGTGTGTTTAGTGGTATCTAATGGGTAAGTACCTGAACTTTGTGCCCTTACATGAGTAAACCCCTTGATTATACTATAATTTCCCTGTTCTTCCTGAACTTCTGTTATTGCTGTCTAAAAATAATAAAGGTTCTCATGTCATTTTCATAGCTTCTTGCAGCAGAATCCTTTCTGTCAACAGTTTTCTGGGAGCAGTACAAGTTTTGTAATTCTACAACTGACTTACACATATGTTTTTGTTTTGCAGGCACAATAGTGTTCAGGCATTGCGGGATAGATTTTGGTACAATATGTAAACCATGTACAACTGGAAGATATATCGACCATCCTAATGGATTAGAGAAATGTTTTAAATGTGCAGCTTGTGATCAAGGTAAACATCACAGTCACATTTATTTTACCCAGAGTGTTGTGGAGGCTGACTGGTTAAATATATTCAAGGCACAGATAGACATATTTTTGAACAAAAGGGGAGTCAAGGGTTAAGGGGAACAGGCTGGAAAGTGGAGATGAGGCCAAGATCAGATCAGCTTTGATCTTATTGAATTGTAGAGCAGGTTCTTGAGACGTTATGGTTCCTGCTCCTATTTCCTTTTGTAGATTGAGTATTTTCTTAGGAGCAGTAATCGAGCAATTGTTTAAAAATGCTATGGTTTAGCAAAATATCATTGTTCAATATGTTCCTTAACTGGGTATGCTCTCACTGCTGTTGAAGAAACAGTGGAAAATCTCTCATGTGCAGCGCTGCTCTGGGCAACACTACACAGATTATATTTATTCCCAGGGGATAGACAGTGCCAGAAGCCTCTACCTGCACAATCTAACAGTACTATCTGCCCCTGGGGAATTGGCACAATCTGCCTATTGCCGCTATGAACAAATTTTATTCAAATAACATTAGTAGACCTTGTTGGTGAGCTACAGATCCATAATTATTTTTTATTCGATTATGGCTCTTGGGCATCACAAGCTAGGCCAGCATTTATTGTCCATCCCTTATTGCCCTAAAGGTGGTGGTTAGATGCCTTCTCGAACTGCTGCAGTCCCTGTGGTGTAGGTACATCCAAGGTGCTGTTAGGGAGGGAGTTTCTGACTACATCAATGGTGAAATCATGCAGTTCAACTTCAAACCTGATATGAAATTTCCTGTCACCAAAATCTTGTTTTGGAGTTAGGTGTGATCAGATTAAATCAGATCAGATCAGATTAGATATTTTGTCTAACATTTCCTGTTTCCATTTTTCTATCGTCTCCATTCCCAAGGATGCTCACCTATGCTGGTATGTGGTTGGACAGGTGCCATTAACTCTCCTGACCCTCAGCCAACTACTCAGTATTCATAAAGGACGCAATCTGATGAGAGGATGGGGCCATGAAAGTCAAGTCCTCCTCTTTTGTCATTTAATGTAGTAGAGGAAGGTGGCTGGTTAGCTTTTAAGGTTAGTGTGTGGTTCAGAATAATGGCAACATTATGGGCTCAACTCCTGTTCTGGCTGCAGTAGGCTTGGAAGAGTGGAAGACAATGACAAACCACCACTGACAAAAAAAATGACCCAAAAAGTGCTCAGGCTGAAGCATCAGCAGACAATGAACAAAGGACCTCCTTTCATGCAGGACACACATCTGTGTTGTAGAGGAATGGGAGCAGCTGCTGAGTCTTTTGCCTGTGGACATGATACCAGTTCATCCTTTCAGTTACTCTGGTTGAAATGAACAAATGCAATTTTATCCAGACTCCTTGGGGCATTTAATTACAGTACTGAGCTATTGGGGATGAAAAACAACTGCCCGCATATTTAACATGTAAATATAAAGTTCTGGAAGTGCCCAGCAAGTCAGGCAGCATCATCAGTGGAGAGAGGAAGGTACGGTTCATGATTCAGGTTGTTGACCTTGGACATTGGCCTTGGTGGGGGTGCAGCACAGATTCATCAGAATTATATTAGGAATTAAAGGGAAAAATAAATTGTGAGTACAAATTTCATGAATTCTGTTTGTATTCCCTTGAGCTTAGTTCTGAGGGCTGAAGTAATCAAGCTCCTTAAAAAATTAAAGGGATTTAATTGACAAGATACGGAGAAACTCTAATGGAGTGAAAATCCAAACCAAGGGATGTAATCTTAAAATTAGAACTCAGCCATTTAAGGGTGAAATTTGAAAGCAGTTTTTTCAAATAAAGGATAATGGAAACATGGAACTGCCTTACTGAAAGTCTCTGGGTTCTACGTCAGTTGAAATTTTCAAGATTGAATTTGTTAGATTTTTGGTAAGGGTATCAAAATGATACGGAGCAAAGAGGGGTAAATGATGTGGAGGAACATAAGCCATAATTCAATTGAAAATGTTCAGGGACTGAATGGTTTACTCCTGTTCTACCTTCTAATGCTCCTACGGAACTAGGTGGTAGTCGTCAACAAAGTTGTAAGAAAGGAATCCTGAAAGGATTGTTAACAAGAAATGGAAGGAGATAAATGCAGCCACAAATGAGCTAAATAAAAATTTTCCCATTCTTAATCTCCTCCTGTAAGTGAAATCCAAGACAGTCAGTATATATGATTTTTTTAAAAACTGATCTATAAAAAAACACTCAAGAATCTGAGGAAAACATTAAAAATGTTAACTGAAAAATATGAACCAGAAAATCTCCAGAGTCTCTGTGTGAAGGAAGGGGAAAAAGTTTGAAAGGAATGTGGAAAATAGAAACATGACAATGAAGAAACAATGAGAACAAGTTACTGGAAAAGCAGGAACTTTGCGACTCTGAGATTGGCCCCCAATCCACGCCCACTCATTAAAGATCACAACTTGCTGGCTCATGTCAACAAGTCTTGGGGCTCCGAATCATGGTTCCCTCTTCTTCATTAGATTGGATGATTGGTTGATGCACTCCACCCAGTTGGTCACCCAAAAGTCAAAATCAATCCTCTAGATTCTAATCTTAAAAGAGAAGCCTTCGCTTTTTCATGTTTTGTATCCATTGTGTACCTCAAGGAGGTATAAAGTGAAGTTGTTCATATTTCATTTCTATCATGTTTTCTATTTATAGAGCTTGGGCTTCAAGTTAAACATGAATGTATTGCTACACAAAATACAGTATGTGAAGCAAGAGAAGGTTATTACTGCATAGACAAACCCTGCCAGCTCGGTAGAAAGCACAAAACATGCCCTCCAGGTGAAGGAGTTAAAGAGAAAGGTATGGTGTCAGAGTTCCTTATGTTTCATTACTTAATCCTGTCTTGTAGAAGATAATATGCATGACTTTCCTCCACTATATCCCTTAGGATAGTAGCAGCAGAGGATGGACAATCAGGTACGAAGGCTGGTTGCCATATACTTGATCCTAAAGTGTCATTTGACCTTTTATTGGTCTGATGGATTTGATTATGGGCAGGACTAGGGAAACAAACCAAATTTGATATAACTAGAGGGAGCTTGTTCCCAGACAGGCAATCTGCATTGGGACACCCAATGGGCACCTGCACCTTGTCAGATTTATTCCAAAAAGGATCATGGACAAATCCGGGACAGTCTCTGGGCTAGATTTTTGGGCCCTGCTGACACCGGGAATGGAGGCGAATGGGGCACAAAAATTACGTGGCTGGCTGGCGTGCTGGCTTCCTGACCCCCTTCCTGACCTCAGCCATTATGGCCAATGGGGGTTCAGGGCACTGGAAGACTACCCGCCCCACAAGGCGGACAGGCAGTTAGGCTCAATAATTGCTTAACTTGCACTGCAATCGGGCGCACCTCTGAAGCTGGAAGGCCTCTGGCAATCCAGCTTCGAGAGCCTGCCAGCTGCCCTTAATTGGATAGGAAATCAGTCCCAGTGTCAATTAAGGGGGTTTGTCAACATTCCAGGTCAACATTGCCCCCTTTGGGCTGGTTTGAGATCCGGAAATAGTCCCAGCTCTTATTTTGTGCCCCAAAGTGAAAATTCAGCCCTTTAGACCTATCTTCAGGTGCACTAATTCATCCTATGGAACATTTTTCACCTGTTATTAGGCCATATGGATTCAGGCTCCCTTTGCCTAATTCATCACTTGCCTTTTACTGGACAAAACTCAATTTTGCCCGAAAACTGGGCTTCCCACATTCCTGTCCACACCATCACCCCATCATCTCTGCTCACTGACCTGCATGTCTTCCCTGTTAGACAACAGATCCCATTTAAAATCACTGGCTTCATCCTCAAATCCCTCCATGGATTTTCACATCCCTACCTCTGGAACTACTTCCAGCCACAGATCCTCTCAAGAACCTGACAACCCTCTGACTCCAGCCTCCTGGACAACCCTCCATCCCGTTTCCCTGCCATTGATGGCAGAGTTTTTGATAGCTTTATTCTTGGTGCTGAATTTTTTGCCTGTCGGGCGGCGGAGATCTGATTCCCACTGGAGAAGCAGGCCCCGTCGCCATTTTAAGTGTGTGGGCCAATTAAGGCCCGCCCAGCGTGGTGTCCACCGGGAAGCGTTATGGGCTGTGGGGGGATTCCCCAATTGCGAGAGTGTGCTCTTTCGTGCATGCGCACGATAAAGCGCACATCTCCCTGAGGCTAAGTGCTGCCTCAGGGAGATCGCTGAAAGGTTTTCAAACTTTAAAAATAGAAAAAAATTTTAAATCATTAACATGTCCCCCTCATGTGACAATGTATGAGATGGGACATGTTAATAAATTGCACAAAAACTTTAATAAACTTTTTTTAAACCCTACATGAAACCTCATCCCGCTAGTGGATGAGGTTTCATGTTTTTTTCAGTAGTCCGCTGGGGTTCCTGGCCTACCCACCACCGTTAAGGTTGGACGGGCAGGGCCTTTTTTAATTGTTTTAATTATCCTGTCAATGACCCCAGTTGGCCATTGAGAGGTCGGCGGGCAGACAACTGATCTTACTGTGCCCCCGCCTTCCTGAAGATTCCCCCCAATGTCATCCCACATCATTTTTGCGTTAGCGAGCAGTCCCGGCCCCCTTCTCGCCGACGGAAAAATTCAGCCCCTACTGTCTGCACTGTGTAGTATAAAGGGTTTATGTGGGACAGGGTACAGTACCATTCACATAGTGATGTAAGAGAACTTATGATCCACATCTAGAGGTCATTGCAGTGTTGGACAGAACAGTAAGTAGAAGCAAACATGGAGACAACTCCTAGCTTAGACCTTTTACTGTACACATGTATATAGTTACTAGTAGTTAATAAATACTGACAGTTGAACAACCTAAGACTATTATTACCTTACTAAGAGTTACTGAGCTGTACCCAACATCCTACAACATGGTGATGGCGAATGGAAGAACCCAAAACCTTGCAAAGACTGCAGAAGAAAATTAAAATCCTGGAACATCAAAGGAAAAAATCAAAGAAGCATTCTGACCCGCAGAAAAGCTCAAGAAGCGAAAGCGCAGATGGAAATCACCAGAGAAAAGCTCCAAAGAAAACGTGGGAGCTGAGGGCAGAAATAAAACTCTTCACTGCAGCCAAAGACCACACGGGATCCCGTGGAAGCCCAGTTTCAAAACCCAGAGAGTGCAGAGTCAGCAGACCTAGCAGGGATGAGCAAAAAAGTAAAAAAATTCCTGGACTAAGCAAATCCTGAAGAAGTTTAAATATTGCAGTGGTCAGAAATTGCCATTTAAATCACAGTGAGAGAAACCCGATTCCTGATTCTGTGCCTAAACTATGCCGCCACAGCCAAGCCCACTTCTAAAAGAAAAGAAATAATTAAAGATTAATCACGACTGAGTAGGCAGCTTTACACCCAAGCAAAAGCCGAAACTCAACAACCCAAAAACATAACACTGAAGCAGGGAGCACTTTAACTAGTTTGTCCGAGCAGCCATTGTTCAAAAAATCTAAATGTTGAGATTGCGAGCACCATGACTGCGGGAGCCTGCAAAAACCAGCAAATGCAAAAAACCCTTTGCACAGAAGCATATGGTGGCACCATCTTGGATTTTCGGAAACCTCTTAAAGCTGAACCTGCATTTAAAAATATTTAACCATGAATCAGAAATCTACTCTTCCTCGGATTTATCCAAGGCCCAAATCATTCACAAAATTGGGAAACTTGAGGAAGACATTCCTTAGACACAGGATTGCTTCAGGTTCGGATAAAAAGACAGAAGCTGAACAAGTTAACACACTGCCTTATTGGGTAGGCCTGATAGCCAATGATATAATAGCTAGATAAGGAATAAATGAATCATCTGCACAATTTGATGAAGTTTGAAAACCATTCAACACTTTTTTTTAAACTTCTGAATTAACAGAATCTGTTGCAAGGCCGTGATTACGGTGATGTGAAATCTGAGCTAATCAGGGATACAATAGTTGTAGGAGTGGCGGACGACGTATTCTCAGACATGCTTCAGGTGAAGGAAGATTTGACCCTTGTCAAGCAATCTGAAATCTATTTGCAGCACAGATCCATATTAAGAGGAGAAAGTAACCCGTGGTACAAAGTAAACCTCACTGTCCAGCTAGAGAAACAGCACAGAAACAGGGATACTCCAAGCCGAGGGAAACAATACCCTAACTGAGCAGTAGAGCAACCATGCCAGCACTGTGGAGCAAAGCAGCCCCACAGGCATGATCAATGTCCAGCAATTTCAGTGTAGCTTTCAATGTAACTGAATAGGACACATCGGAAAAATGTGCAAAGCTAAAACATCAAAACACAGAGGATCGCAAGATGATTCATGAGGTCAAGACAGCACACCAAGAGGACACACAACCATGCTTCTTGGGTCAGGTCAAAGATCCTGGATTTTCATTCTGGAATGCAGACATCTCGGTTAATCTCACAAACTTTAAGTTGGACATGGGAACCAATGTTGCCATCTTGGGCAAAGAATCGTGGCTGACAGACCCCTGGCTAAGAACAACAGACACACCACTTTATGGGCCCAGAGATATCCGACTTCCGGTCATAGACGTAATTCTGGAACCACTAAGTTATGGTGCCAATCAAACCTTCAAGCTAATGTACGTCATCTGTAACCATTCTTTTTCTCTCCTGAGCAGAGGTGCCTGTGTAGCCCTAAATCTCCTCAAAACAGCAGAAGATGTCAAGACAACATCTGTCATAAAATATACAGAACTGTAATTTCCCAAGAACTCCAACAAGAAAGGTTCTCTCGACTGGGCCTTCAGCTCTGAATTGTCTTCTCTCTTTGCACGGCTGGTTTGTCCATTTTCTGTGCAGGTACCAGAAGCTGTTCATTGGTCAGAGGAGCCAACCACTCACATGGTTACCACAGCGCCTGGCGTGGATGATAAGAGAGCAACCAGCAGCAAGAAGAACCTCAACCTCTGGCTCTGACTCTGTTGGTCAGATAAACTCGGAGGCCACAAAGGCGACGCTGCAATCCCCAGCCAGCATGACAGTGCCATGGACGATGTTGGAGAATAGTAGCAGCCATCCACTCATCACAACATGCTGCCAAGCGAAAAGGTGAGCATTATCCCAATCACACCCTCACAACAGGAAGGGCCATCTTCTGTCCCAACATGTATCATGACAAGCCACATGATGGAAGGAAAGGAAAGAACACTGTAGAGATGAGCCGTGAGTACCTTTGCCCCATAAAGAATAGGGTAAACCAACTAATTTCTGTCACTACAACTGGGGAATCAGCAAAGAGTGATTCAGTGTCAAAGAACGGAAAAATGATGAAAAGACACCCTGATGCCAGAACAACTTCCGATTCAACAAGGTGGACCTGCAATGACAGGGCCTACCACTCCTCCTGATTGTAGTGAGAACAAGATATAGAAGGGTTACAACTCCTCCAGACCGCCTGAACCAATGAACTCAGAGACTTGAAGACGGGAGATGTAGTAACAATGTTGTTAATTCAGTGGGTAAATTGGGATAACTTATAAATATGTTGGATAAAGACTTGGTGGGTTAGGTGTAGTATAAGGGTCTGACACATAAAGGGTTAATGTGGGACTTGGGTACATTACTGCCCATATAATGATGTGAGAGGACATATGACTCACACCTCGAGGTCAGAGTGTGTGTGTGTTATATATATATAAATCTAAATTGAAGTAAGAACTACCAAACTACATCCACCATTTTACAACAGACTTCCCTCCTACATCCCAAATTCCTCCAGTAAGAAGAGTAGGAGTAATACAGTCCTTACCTCTTAAGACGGACTACAAACTGCAACCCCACACCATACAAAGTGGATTTAAGTACACAAGATAATTGGATCTTAAGGGGGTGCTAATTATTTTATTGAACATGTTTACAGTGATTACTTAGTGCAAACTGTAAGCCAACACTGGTTAGAGAGAATTAAGCACACAAAAAAAATCGTATCTCCACTTGGAGAGGCAAGGTTTGATCAGGGATAGTCAGCATGGCTTTGTCAGAAGGAGCTCATGCTTAACAAATTTGATTGAATTTTTTGAGGAGGTAACCAGGTGTGTGGATGAGGATAGTGCAGTTGATGTAGTTTATATGGATTTCAGCAAAGCCTATGACAAGGTCCCACATGGGAGACTTATAAAGAAGGCAAATGCACATGGGATACAGGGTAATTTGATAAGGTGGATTCAAAATCGGCTTAGAACCATAGAACACTACAGCACAGAAAACAGGCCATTCGACCCTTCTAGTCTGTGCTGAAATATTATTCCGCTGATCCCATTGACCTGCACCTAGTCCATAACCCTCCAGACCTCTCCCATCCACGTATCTATCTAATTTATTCTTAAAACTTAAGAGTGAGCCCGCATTTACTACGTCAGATGGCAGCTCGTTCCACACTCTCACCACTCTCTGAGTGAAGAAGTTCCCCTTAATGGTCCCCCTAAACCTTTCCCCTTTCACCCTAAAGCCATGTCCTCTCGTGTTTATTTCTCCTAATCTAAGTGGAAAGAGCCTACTCACATTTATTCTGTCTATACCCCTCATAATTTTGTAAACTTCTATCATATCTCCCCTCATCCTTCTACGCTCCAAGGAATAAAGTCCTAATCTTTCCCTGTAACTCAACTCCTTAAGACCTGGCAACATCCTAGTAAATCTTCTCTGCACTCTCTCAATCTTACTGATATCCTTCCTGTAGTTAGGCAACCAGAACTGCACACAATACTCCAAAGTTGGCCTCACCAATGTCTTATACAACCTCACCATAACATCCCAACTCCTATACTCAATACTTTGATTTATGAAGGCCAGTATGCCAAAAGCTTTCTTCACAACCTTGTCTACCTGTGACGCCACTTTCAGGGAACGATGTATCTGAACTCCCAGATTCCTTTGTTCCTCCGCACTCCTCAGTGCCCTACCATTTACTGTGTATGTCCTACCTTGGTTTGACCTTCCAAAATGTAACACCTCACACTTTTCCACATTAAATTCCATCTGCCATTTTCTGGCCCATTTTTCCAGTTGGTCCAGATCTCTCAGCAAGCTTTGAAAGCCTTCTTCGCTGTCCACAACGCCTCCAATCTTAGTGTCAATCTTAGTGGATCTTGCTGATCCAATTCACCACATTATCATCCAAATCATTGATATAGACAACAAACAACAATGGTCCCAGCACAGATCCCTGAGGCACACCATTAGTCACAGACCTCCAGTCTGAGAAGCAATCATCCATTACCACTCTCTGTCTTCTCCCACACAGCCAATTTCGAATCCAGTTTACAACCTCTCCATGGATACCAAGTGTCTGAACCTTCTGAACTAACCTCCCATGTGGGACCTTGTCAGAGCCTTACTAAAGTCCATGTAGACAACATCCACAGCCTTTCCTTCATCTAGTTTCTTGGTAACCTCCTCGAAAAACTCTACAAGGTTCGTTAAACACGACCTACCATACACAAAGCCATGCTGACTATCCTTAATCAGCCCTTGGCTGTCCAAATAATTATATATCCGATCTCTCAGAACACCTTCCAATAATTTACCTACTACTGACGTCAGGCTTACTGGCCTGTAATTATCTCGTTTACTTTTGGAGCCTTTTTTAAACAACGGAACAACATGAGCTACCCTCCAATCCTCCGGCACCTCACCCGTGGCTAAGGACATTTTAAATATTTCTGCCAGGGCCCCTGCAATTTCTACACTAGTCTCCCTCAAGGTTGAGGGAATATCATGTCAGGCACGGGGAATTTATCTACCTTTATTCGCTGTAAGGCAGCAAGCACCTCCACCTCTTTAATCTCTATATGTTCCGTGAAACTATTGCTTGGTGTACCACAGGGATCTGTGCTGGGTCCCCTATTTTTTGTCATTTATATAAACGATATAGATGACTATATGGGGGGTAGGATTAGTAAATTTGCGGATGACACAAAAATTGGCCGGGTGGTTAACAGTGAGGTTGAGTGTCTTGGGCTACAGGAAGATATAGATGGGATGGTCACATGGGCAGATAAGTGGCAGATGGAATTTAACCCTGAAAAGTGTGAGGTGATACACTTTGGAAGGAGTAATTTGACAAGGAAGTATTCAATGAACGGCATGGCAGTAGGTAGTTCTGAGGAACAAAGGGACCTTGGCGTGTGTGTCCAGAGATCTATGAAGGCAGAGAGGCATGTTAGTGGGGTGGTGAAAAAGGCATAGGGGACACTTGACTTTATCAATCGAGGCATAGATTACAAAAGTAGGGAGGTCATGTTGGAGTTGCATAGAATCTTGGTGAGGCTACAGCTGGAGTACTGTGTGCAGATCTGGTCGCCACATTATAGGAAGGATATTGTGGTGTCTTTGATGAACAGACCACAGGAGACTCAGGTACGGGTTACAATCGTTTATTCGAGCAATTGCAAGGAGGGCACCATCTCAATGCAGCTTGAGACAGTACTCTGCTAAACTACAAGTGTTCATCATATTTATACATTATTGGTCACGTACAAGAACAGTTCCCAGATTTCGATCTTGTTTACATTAAACAGACAAGTTTAAATGTTAACTACTTAGCAATTGTGGTTTTGCATGCTGGGATATTTTAAGTCAAGTCCCTTGACCATTACTGTATTCCTTTATTTCCCCCTAACAATGTGATTGCACTGGAGGGGGTGCAGAGGAGATTCACCAGGATGTTGCCTGGGATGAAACATTTAAGATATGAAGAGAGCTTGGATAGACTTGGGTTTTTTTCATTGGAGCAGAGATGACTGAGGGGTGACCGGATTGAGGTGTACAAGATTATGAGGGACATGGACAGGGTGTATAGGGAGCAGCTGATCCCCTTAGTTGAAGGGTCAGTCACAAGGGGGCATAAATTCATGGTGAGGGGCAGGAGGTTCAGGAGGGATGTGAGGAAAAACTTTTTTATCCAGAGGGTGGTGACGGTCTGGAATGCGCTGCCTGGGAGGGTGGTGGAGGCGGATTGCCTCACATTCTTTAAAAAGTACCTGAATGAGCACTTGGCACGTCATAACATTCAAGGCTATGGGCCAAATGCTGGTAAATGGGATTAGGTAGGTAGGTCAAGTGTTTCTCACGTGTTGGTGCAGAGTTGATGGGCTGAAGGGCCTCTTCTGCACTGTGATTCTGTGAAACAATGGCTGTGTGGACACCTGTAACTTCCCAAAAACATGATGTGCAATGTGGCAACTTTAACATTGATAATAATGATAACACAAAAAAATTTATGGTAATGGTAACATAAAAACCCTACATGTCCCTTATACTATACCCCCCCCAAGCTTTATTTTGCCCTATTTTAAATGTGCGCAGTTTTAGCACAAAAAAGCTTGAAATAATTGAGAGTAAACTGGCATAAAACAATAACAGGATCTGTGGTCCTGATTTTGAGGTCACAAAAGCGGTGAACTCTGGTGATGGCCCTACTGGGCCACTCTTTCTGGCTGCAGGAACCAATACTGAGTGAATTTGGGTGCATTATCTGCAAGTTACACAGATTTTCATGTACCATGTATTATAGCTGGTAATTTCAAGCATTAGGCCTCCTTTCCAAACAGACCTTGGCAATACAAAGTCAGTTCCAAAGATCTGATACCAACATTGATACATTTATTTTTCAGGTACAGATTTCACAGATACTGTGTGCGAGGTGTGCCCTGAAGGAACATATTCAAGAACTGATTCATCAACTGAAGCATGTGAGAAATGGACTGAGTAAGTACATCAAAAAAAATCCAGAATTTTTAACTTGCAACATCAGTGTATGGTTGGCTGTAATTTGCAAACATACAGTGGGGAATTTGAACCTCGTGGGTGGGTGGCTGGGGAACGGCTGTCAGTTTGTGCAGATTGGAATGGGTGGTGGGGTTGTTAAAGAAGCAAAAATGCCAGCATATTGGGAACACGACAAGAAGGTGACAACTTCTTTAATCAGTTCTGTTTCGGAAGCACATGCAAAACCCCTGTGGGACAGTTCGGGCAATGCATTACTTATGTTAAAAACCAGTTGGCTGAAGATTTATTTCTGCATTCTGGCTTTAACTGCCCGCATTGGGTTTCCTGGGCTGTGTGAATCTCACCAGGGTGAACATGGTGAGAGCAAAGGAAGGATTAATGTGTCTGTGAAATTGACAGGCTGGAAAGCCTTGAAATACTGATCGAGGACAGGCATGTGTTTGTCTCAGTGAAAGGCTATTGCTCACAGGACTTATTCTGAGAGTGTGTTTTTACTTCTTTGTAGCTGATTTCCAACACTTCAAGATATTTCTGCAAGCTTGCACTTTCTCATTTTTATCTGCACTCTGTTGGACAGAGGGGATCAGAGGAGAAGGGACAGAGCCCATAACTTCTGAGCTCCAGGACATCGGAACTGGACGTGCTGGGGAACTCCACCTCCCCACCCCTATAACCCTGGACATCCCCACCTTAGGATTGCACAGCAATTGCTCAGGAAGTTCAAACTCCTGTTGGGCAATTGGCCGGCAATGGGAACCATTCGAAAGCATTTTTTTTTTGCAAAAATATACTTTATTCATAAATCTTCAAAAACATTTCGAAACATTTCAAATCACCATTACAAAAATACAAACAGGTTCAACTTTTACAACATGAAACACAAGGTGTATCAGAAAAATCAAGGAATATTTCAATCATTGGCAGACATACATTTTAATCTGTACAGTCTGAGGGGCTCTTTACAGTTCCCAGCCCCCCAGTGCACTGTGGCAGAAAGGTCTTAGGCAGCGACCCTTCCCCATTGCGCCTTTGTGGCGGCTGCCCCAAGCTTAACTGTGTCCCTCAGCACGTAGGACCTTGGAATGTGCCAGTCTGCAACACTCGGTCGGGGACAACTCTTTGCGCTGGAAAACCAACGAGTTTCGGGCAGACCAAAGAGCGTCTTTCACCGAGTTGATGATCCTCCAGCTGCAGTTGATGTTTGTCTCGGTGTGTGTCCCTGGGAACAGCCCGTAGAGCACAGAGTCCTCTGTCACAGAACTGCTTGGGGTGAACCTCGACAGCAACCACTGCATCTCTCTCCAGACCTTCTTTGCAAAGACACAATTTACAAGGAGATGAACAACGGTCTCTTCCCCACCACAGCCACCTCGAGGGCAACGTGCAGAGGGGGTGAGACTCCTGGCATGTAGGAAGGATTTTACAGGGAGGGCCTTTCTCACCACCAGCCAAGCTACATCTTGGTGTTTGTTGGAAAGTTCTGGTGATGAGGCATTCTGCCAAATGACTTTGTCAGTCTGCTCAGGAAACCATCCCACAGGATCCACCCTCTCCTTTTCCCTCAGGGCCTTTAAGACGTTACGTGCCGACCACTGCCTGACGGACTTGTGGTCGAAGGTGTTTCTCTGCATAAATTTTCCCACGAGGGACAAGTGGTACGGCACGGTCCAACTACTTGGAGCGTCCGCAGCAGCATGGCCAGACCCATCCTTCGTAACACTGGGGACAGGTAGAACCTCAGCATGTAGTGACACTTGGTGTTTGCGTACTGAGGGTCTACGCACCGCTTGATGCAGCCGCACACAAAGGTGGCCATCAGTATGAGGGCGATATTGGGCACGTATTTTCCCCCTTTATCTAGAGGCTTGTACATCGTGTCCCTGCGGACACGATCCATTTTCGACCTCCAGATAAAGCGGAAGATGGCTCGGGTGATCGCCACCACACAGGAGTGTGGAATGGGCCAGACCTGCGCCACGTACAGCAACAGCGAGAGTGCCTCACACCTGATGACCAGGTTCTTACCCGCAATGGAGAGGGAGCGTCACTCCCACAAGCCCAGTTTCCTTTTCACCATAGACACTTGCTCCTTCCAGTTTCTAACGCATGCCCTGGTCCCTCCGAATCATATCCCCAGCACCTTCAGGCCATCAGCCCTGACAGTGAAGGGGACAAAGGATCGGTCAGCCCAGTTCCCAAAGAACATGGCCTCGCTCTTCCCACGATTTACCTTGGCTCCCGAGGCCAGTTCGAAATGGTCGCAGATGTGGATAAGTCTGTGTACCGACAGCGGATCCGAGCAGAAGACGGCAACATCGTCCGTGTACAGGGAGACTTTGATCTGAGTGCCTCCACTACCTGGGATCGTCACTCCTCTTATGCCCGGATCCTTCCTGATGGACTCAGCAAAGGGTTCTATGCAACACACGAAAAGAACAGGCAAGAGAGGGCAGCCCTGCCTGACTCCAGATTTAATAGGAAAGCTATCTGATTCCCACCCATTGATTGAGACTGCACTACTGATGTTAGTGTAGAGCAGTTGGATCCAATTGTGAATTCCTTCCCAAAACCCCATTTTGGAGAGCACATCCACCATATAGGTGTGCAATATTCTGTCAAAGACCTTCTCCTGAT
Source organism: Isurus oxyrinchus (assembly GCA_026770705.1). NCBI lineage: Eukaryota > Metazoa > Chordata > Chondrichthyes > Lamniformes > Lamnidae > Isurus > Isurus oxyrinchus. The sequence goes on along the minus strand of JANJGN010000263.1, from coordinate 106,189 downwards.
GCAGGCTGATGAGGCAGGTATCCACACCCCTGTCCTGTACATAGGCAATCGTATCCCTGAGCAGCATGAGGCTGTCAGAGATCTTCCTGCCCGGCACAGTGCAGGTCTGGTCAGGGTGGATCACCAATTCCAGAGCGGATTTGACCCGACTGGCGATGACCTTGGACAGAATTTTATAGTCCACGTTCAACAGTGAAATGGGTCACCAATTTCTAATTTCCTCCCTTTCCCCCTTGTGCTTGTAGATGAGGGTGATAATGCCTTTCCTCATGGATTCTGACATACTGCCGGCCAGGAGCATACTCTCGTACACTTCTAGCAGGTCTGGGCCGATCCAGTCCCACAGAGCCAAATACAGCTCCGCCGGCAAGCCATCGCTTCCGGGAGTTTTACTCTTCTCGAAGGACTCAAGGGCCTCAGTCAGTTTGTCAGGAGTTAGCGCTTTGTCCAGACTCTCTCATGTACTGTCATCTAAGACCTCCGTGATAGAGGACAGGAAGGACTGGGAGGCCATGCTGTCTGTGGTCTTCACGTCATATAATCCGGCATAGAAGGATTTGCTAATCCTCAAAATGTCAGATTGCAATGACTTTACTGAGCCGTCTTCTTCCTTCAGGCTGCTGATCACAGAGCTCTCTCTGTGTCCCTTTTGGAAGAAGAAACGTGAGCACGTCTCATCCTGCTCCATGGAGCGGACTCTGGAACGGAAGATGATCTTGGAGGCCTCCGAGGCAAAGAGCAAGGCTTGCTGGCTCTTCACCTCTTGGAGTTCCTCCTTGATATCGACCCCTATCGACCGCAGCCAGAGCAGATCCTGCATGTTTTTCTGGAGTCGGGACATTTCCCTCTGTTCCTTTCTAGCTTTCTGGGTGCCTTTGAGGACGAAAAACCTCTTGATGTTTCCCTTGATCGCTTCCCACCAGTGTGTCAGTGACTCAAAGTGGGGTTTCATGGTTCTCCAACCTTAGTAATCCTTCTTGAGCTCCTCAATGTTCTCTGGGGTCAGCAGTTGCACGTTTAGCTTCCATGCCCCCCCGCCAACCCTCTGGTCCTTCTCTAAGTGACAGTAGGAGGCAGTGGTCAGAGAAGAACACCAGCTTGACGTCAGTGGATCTGACTGTGAATGCACGGGACACAAACAGGAAGTCTATCCTGGAACAGACGGACCCGTCAGGCCGGGACCAGGTGTATCTACGCTGCGCTCCGTCTGCAGGGTTGCTGGAGACGTCGTGCAGCTTGGCATCCTTTACTGTTTCCATCAGGGATCTGGACATAGCGTCCAATCTGCTGTCGGCCCTGCCGGATCGTCCAGCCGCATCGATGATGCAGTTGAAGTCACCACCCGGAATGACCAGCCTGGAGGTCGCCAGCAGCAGTGGGAGCTGCTGACAAACCTCCAGCCGCTCAGCCCCTTGTGACGGGGCGTAGACGTTAATTAAACAGAGTGGAGCATTCTTGTACATTACGTCTGCTACGAGGAGGCGCCCGCCCACCACCTCCTTAACCTGGGAGACGGTGAAGCTGCCTCCCCGCAGCAGAATACCCAGGCCGGAGGAATGAGAGTCGTTTCCTCCCGACCAGATCGATGGCCCATGGGACCACCATTGTGACCATTGCCTGTAGGAGCTGAGGTGCGGTATCGCACACTCCTGCAGAAACAACAGGTCAGCTTTGACCTTGGCAAGGTAGTCCAAGGTCGCAACACATCGCGTAGTAGATGTAATGCTACGCACATTTATGGATACAATCTTTACACCCATTTTAAAGCAGTTAGTCGCTTACCAAACCTGTTGTCTCTGAGAGTTCCTTCATGCCCGTGGTGTGCTCAAATTGCTTCACTTGGGATGGGCTGAGGAAAGCGTCCTGAACCTCCCCATTGGCGGTGTTCTGCTCGGGTGGCATCTGGGGGTCCATGCAGAGAGCGGGGTTTGAAATGTCCTCTGTTGGAGAAGCTTCTCCAATCCTCTCCCCCTCTGGGGCGTTGCTGCTCCCGGCTTCCTGGAGCTGGGGTGCGCTGAGCGCCTCACTGTTCCCAGATTCCTGGGGCTGGGGTACACTGGCTTCTTCAGGTTGTGGGCAAAGTTGGGGTGCGCTTGTCTCCTCATTTTCTCCAATGTTCTGGAGCTTGGGTGTCTCGTCCTCCAAATCCCTAGCGTTTTGCCGCTTCTTCTGTTGGCGCCGCCCTGGCACTTCTTCGTCCGAAGAGCTGCTGCTCTTGTTATCCGTGTCGGATAGGAGACGCCTCTTGACTCTTGTCTGGGAAGAGGCTTGGTTTCTTTTTTGCCCCTTCTTCCTTTTTGCTCTCTTCACCAGCTGCCACTCCCCCTGCTGCTTTCCCAGTGCTGCCTCCTCCTCCTTCGTTGATTTGCTCTCCTGAGGAGTGGGAGGTTCAGGGGGCAGTGCTGTTGATTGGCTGTCTGTTGCCCCAATCTTTTCCTCCACCTTGTCTCTCTCTGTGTCCTCCTTTGTCCCGTTGTTCTCCCTGGGGGCCTTGGTGGTTGGAGTGACACAAGGCATTTCTTCTGCTTCCCCCTCGTTGGCTTTAGCTGCCTGTGCATAAGTACGGCAACGTTTAGGGCAGGTCTTGTAGAGGTGACCTGCCTCGCCACACAGGTTGCAGCACTTAGCCTGTTTACAATCTTTTGTCTGGTGCCCTTCCTTTTTGCAGTTCTTGCAGAGGACAGCACTGCAGTTGGCCGCCACATGACCAGACTTGCCGCATGAGCGACAAAGTTTGGGTTGCCCAGCGTAGACAAGGTACCCATGGCTTCCCCCGATAGCGAATCTGGAAGGGGGGTGGAAAACGGCTCCCTTACCGTCGGTCTTGAGCGTTACCTTAAACTGGCATTTACATGTCCAGATCCCCAAATTATCTTTAACTTCAGTGCGGCTCCCAACCTTATCGAAGTACCTGGTAAGGAAGGTGAGCACGTCAGCGACAGAGACGTAGGGGTTGTACAGATGTACCGTCGCAACCCGTTCACAATGCAATGGTAGAACAAAGAGCGGCTCCGCCGTCAGGATCTTCATTTCTGGCAGGTCTTTCTTTTCCTCAAACACCTTCAGGAGTTTGACACAAGCTGCCACGTGCTTGAAGGTCACATCAAAGAAACCAGCGCTGGGGAAATCCTGTAGGCAGTAGATCTCCGCAGCCTCGAAACCACACAGCTTGAATAGGATCCTCCTTGGTGAAGAAGGTCCTATCCATTCCTGTTCCTTGCTCGCTGCCCTTCACCATGACTTGGATGGTGTTAGGTACCCCATGGTAAGGGGTTTGACTGGTTATAGCCATTGCTCTTTCCCTGGCAGAAACACGATGAAGGTCTCTCCCCTGCCAGGTAAGCATGGCATAAATGGCAAGCTTCGGATGGTTCCGACTGTCTTACACTAACAGTTACCTAGAAAGAGTTAATTAAAACCACTTCTAAGTTCTGGGTAACTATAATACTGACCCTATCCCTGCCCCCGACATCCCACTGAACTACCCCCACCTCCCACCACCAAACCCACCCCAACCAACTAAACTTCCTGTTATGACCCAGCAGTTGGTAAAGCTGAGTTATTTAAAAATCTCAGAGGGAAACTTTAAACAACTGTCATAACCTATATTTTTATTTTTGTATGTTTTGAGATGCAGCTCTAAATTCAGGAATCAGACCACCAATTCTCAAGGGGTTTTATATCAAAATACACGAGACATTTATTAATTTACACAAGTCAAATATATACACGTCGCTACAAATTATTACTGTCATAACTTTTAACAAATGCCTAAATTAATCTGCATTAAGGCAACAGCAACCCGTAGACTTTCAGCAGACACCAGGCAAAGCATTTTCACCTTACAAATTCAAAATGAGGTTCTTTTCACTTTGGTTCCTGTGGAGACAGTTGTAGGCTTACAGCTGCTTTGATCTTACATTGCCTGTGCCTTGCACACACAAAACTGCTGTCTGTTATACCCAACACAGCTCATTCTATGTAAATTCTCATTGTATCACCGGCCCCATTGACCTCCACCTCTTCTAACAATAAAACCCCTTTCATAGTACCAATTTTATTAGTAATGTAAACATATTGCTTGGTCTCTGCCAGCTAGGTGCCAGATTTCACCCCCTCTTCTTGAATGCTCTATTTAAAAAAAATGCAAATGCAGTCTACCTCTCTTACATCTCAAAACTAGTACACATCAAAGCATACAAACTGGCTGCCTTTAATCCAATTAAGACTCACCCACAGACTAAACCTCTATCTTAAAAGAAAAAATAGTTTCCAATAATATCATATATGTTAATAGCTTCATGACACTCCCCCAACCAACCAACCCTGAGCACCCGATCCACCCCCTACCCCCAAACCTGCCCAGTTACCTTACAAACTTACCTTCGCCCAGGCTTCTCAAATAACTGGACCCTTAAACTTACCTCCTTTACGGCAGCTAGTGCTGTAAAAAGAAGTCGTGACTTCCTTACCTCTGACTCTCCTGCCCTCGACACAAGGCCTCAGGAACCCGCTGTACTGCACAGTTCTCATCCGGCCTGAGTCGAAAGGTCGGGCAGAAATGGAGTGGCTGGATTTCATGGTAAATAAGCTGGTAGCGGAGTGGCAATTTAACTCTGATTGCCACTCCACGGAAGTTATGGGCCAGAGTTCCGATTCGCAGAAAGCAATACTCCCAACACAGAGTTTACTGACAGGGGAGAGGAGGATGCAGAGATGCTTCAGTGTGATTTGGACAAGCTGAGTGAGTGGGCAAATGCATTGCAGGTGTAGTATAATGTGGATAAATGTAAGCTTATCCACTTTGGTAGCAAAAACAGGATGCAGGCTATTATCTGAATGGCTATAAATTGAGAGGGGAATGTGCAACGAGACCTGGGTGACCTCATACACCAGTCGCTGAAGGTAGGCATGCAGGTGCAACAGGCGGTAAAGAAGGCAAATGGTTTGTTGGCCCTCATAGCCAGAGGATTCGAGTACAGGAGCAGGGATGTCTTGCTGCAATTATACAGGATCTTGGTGAGGCCACCCCTGGAATATTGTGTGCAGTTTTGGTCTCCTTATCTGAGGAATGATGTTCTTGCGATAGAGGGAGTGCAGCGAAGGATTATCAGACTGATTCCTGGGATGGTGGGACTGACATATGAGGAGACATTGAGTCGGTTAGGGTTATATTCGCTGGAGTTCAGAAGAATGAGGGGGTATCTCATAGAAACCTATAAAATTCTAACAGGACTAGACAGGGTAGATGCAGGAAGGATGTTCCCGATGGTGGGGGAGTCCAGAACCAGGGGTCACAGTCTGAGGATACGGGGTAGACCATTTAGGACTGAGATGAGGAGAACTTTCTTCACCCAGAAAGTGGTGAGCCTGTGGAATTCGCTACCACAGAAAGTAGTTGAGGCCAAAATATTGTTTATTTTCAAGAAGAAGTTAGTTAGCTCTTGGGGCGAAAAGGGATCAAAGGACATGAGGAGAAAGCAGGAGCAGGCTATTGAGTTGGATATCAGCCATGATCATAATGAATAGCGGAGCAGGCTCAAAGGGCTGAATGGCCTACTCCACCTATTTTCTACGTTTCTATGACGCTTCTAATTCTCATCTATATACTGCCCTTCGACAACATAATTTGAAAACAGAATGTTACATTCCACTTTACGCATTTGTCACTCAGCTCTGTCTCACCACCACCTCTCTCATCCCCTCCACCATCTCTAAATTGTCGGACTGTTTGTCCAACATCCAGTATTGAATGAGCAGAAATTTCCTCCAACTAAATTTTGGGAGGACTGAAGCCATTGTCTTCAATACTCACCACAAACACTTTTCCTTGGCCACCGACTCCATCCCTCTTGTTAGCAACTGAGTTGAGGCTGAAACAGATTGATTGAAACTTCATATGTCCCTGAGTTGAGCTTCTAACCATGTATCTGCCCCATTATCAAGACTGCCCAATTTCTATTCTAATGCCTCAGCTCATCTGCTGCTGAAATTCACATCACCTTTGCTATCTCTAGACTTGACTCGTCCAAGACTGTCCTTGGCTAGGTTCCCATCATGCACCCTACTTAAACTTATGCTCATCCAATTCTGCTGCCCATATCTCAACTTGCACAAGTGCCACTGACCCATCATCTTTGTATGTGCTCACCTGCATTGGCTCCCAGTCTGGCAGTATCTCAATTTTAGATCTTTCATCCATGTTTTTAAATTCGTCCTGGGTCTCGTACAGTCCTATTCCTGTAACCTCCGCCACCTCACGACTTTGAGATCCAAACTTCTCCAATATTTTGTTTTGCATTTATGAGACATGGGCGATGCTAACAAGGTCAGCATTTATTGCTCAAACCTAAATGCCCTTGAGAAAGTGTTGATGAGCTGCCGTCTTGAACAGCTGCAGTCCATGTGGTGTAGCTACACCCAGAGTGCTGTTAGGAAGAAGATTCCAGGATTTTGACCCAGCAATTGTGAAGCAACAGAGTCATAGTTCCAAGACAGGATGATGTGTAGCTTGGAGGGGAACTTGCAAATGGTGATATTCCCATCGGTCTGATGCCCTTGTTCTTCTAGGTGGTAGAGGTCAGAGGTTTGAAAGGTGCTGTTGAAGGAGCCTTGGCAAGGCGCTGCAGTGCATCTTGTATCTGGTGCACATTGCTGCCACTGTGCACCATTGGTGCAAGGAGTGACAATTGGTGATGCATAGCATGCCGATCAAGTGGGCTGCTTTGTCCTGGATGGAGTGTTGTTGGAGCTGCATTCATTCTGGAAAGTGGAAAGTATTACATCAGACTTCTGACTGATGCCTTGTAGATGATGGACAGGCTTCAGGAAGTCAGGAGATGAGTCCCCCACTGCAGAATTACCAACCTCTGACCTGCTCTTGTTGCCACAGTATTTATATGGCTGGTCCAGTTCAGTTTCTGGTCAATGGTAACCCCAAAGATGTCAATGTTGGGGGATTCAGCAATAATATTGTCATTGAATGTCTTGGGAAGATGGTTAGATTCTCTCTTTTGTTGGAGATGTTCATTGCTTGGCACTTGTGTGGCATGAAAGTTATTTGCCATTTAGAGCCCAAGCCTGGATATTGTCCAGGTATATGGACACAGACTGCTTCAGTATCTGAGGAGTTGCAATTGGTACTGAACACTGAATCATCAGCAAACAATCTCACTTCTGACCTCTTGTTGGAGAGAAGCATTGTTAAAGCAGCTGAAGATGGCCTGGCCTGACACTTCCCTGAGGAACTCCTGCAGTGATGTCCTGAGTTGAGATGATTGGCCTCCAACAATCACAGCTATAATCCTTTCCTGGCATGAATCCAACCATAGAGAGATTTCCCCAATTCTCATTGACTGTTTGGTGCAGCATTTAGTCAAAAGCTGCTCTGAAGTCAAGGACAGTCGCTCTCACCTCATCTTTGGAATCTAACTTTTTTGCCCATTTTGGACCATGAATAACAAGGTCTGGAGCTTAGTGACCCTGGTGGAACCCAAACTGAGAATCAGTGAACAGGTTTTGTTGTGTAAGTTCAGCTTGATAGCACTGTTGTTGACACCTTTCATCGCTTTGCTAATGATTGACAATAGACTGATGAGGCAGCTTTTGGCCAGATTGGATTTGTCCTATTTTTTGCAGACAAGACGTAGCTGGGCAATTTTCCACATTGTTGGGTCGATGCCAGTGCTGTAGCTGTACTAGAACAGCAGCTGGACTGCAGATAGTTGTGGAGCAGAAGTGTTCACTAATACAGCTAGAATGTTGTCAGTACCCAAAATCTTTGCCAAATACATTGCTTTTAATCGGTTCTTGATACCATGTGAAATGAATTGAACTGGATGAAGACTGGATCTGTGACACTGGGGATCTCAGGAGGAGGCCGAAAAGGATCATCCACTCGGCGCTTCTGGGTGACAATGGTTGCGAATACTTCAGCTTTGTCTTTTGAACTGATGTGCTAGGCACCCACCTCAGTGAGGATGGGGATATTTGTGGATCCTCATCCTCTAATTAGTTGTTTAAATTGTCCACCATCATTCCCAACTGCATGTGACAGGACTGCAGAGTTTTCACCTGATCTGTTGGTTATGGGATTATTTAGCTCTGCCTTTGCTTTGCGTTCCTGTGTTTAAAATGCAAGTAGTCCTGTGTTATAGCTTCACTATGTTGACACCACTTTTTTAGGTATGGCTGGTGCTGCTCCTGGAATGCTGTGCTACACTTCTCATTGAACCATGGTTGATCCCCGGCTTGATGATATTGATAGAGTTGGGGATGTGCTGGGCCATGAGGTTACAGATTGTGGTTGATTACAATACTGCTGCAGACGGCCCTCAGCACCTCATGGCTGCCCAATTTTGAACTGCTGGATCTGTTCTAAGCCTGTCCCATTTAGCATGATGATAATGCCACACAGCACAGTGGAGGGTGTCTTCAGTGTGAAGACAAGACTTTGTCTCCACAAGGATCATGTGGTGGTTACAGCTACCAACACAGCTGTCATGAGCAGAATCATCTGTGACAGGTAGATTGGTGAAGGTGTGATCAATTAGGTATTTCACTCTTGATGGTTTCCTTATCACCCTGCTGCAGGCCCACTGTGGCAGAAATGCCCTTCAGGACTTGGCCAGCTTGGTCAATAGTGCAGCTACTGAGCCACTCATGGTGATGGACATTGAAGCCCCCCACCCATAGAAGCATAGAAAAGTTACAGCACAGAAGGAGGCCATTCGGTCCACTTGTCCATGCCAGCCTGAGGACACCCAGGTGCCCTTTCTATTCCCACCTTCCTGCACCCGGCCCATAGCCCTGCAGCTTACAGCACTTTAGGTGCAGATCCAGGTACTTTTTAAATGAGTTTCTGCCTGTACCACCAACTTGGGCAGCGAATTCCAGACACCCACTACCCTCTGCGTAAAAAAAGGTCTTCCTCTTGTCCCCCTTACACCTTCTGCTACTTATCTTGAATCTATGTCCCCCGGTTCTCGAATTCTCCATCATGGGAAACAATTTTATTCTGTCCACTCTATCTATTCCCCTCATAATTTCGTATAGCTCAATCAAGTCACCTCTCAGCCTTCTTTGTTCTAAGGAAATTAACCCTAACCTATCCAATCTCTCCTCGTAGCTACACTTTTCTAACCCTGGCAACATTCTTCTAAACCTACTCTGCACTCTCCAGAGTACATTCTGTGCCATTGCCCCCCTCATTGCTTTTTCCAAGCAATGTTCAACATGGAAGAGTACTGATTCATCAGCTGATGGAGGGCGGTAGGTGGTAATCAGCAGGAGGTTTGCTTGCCCGTGTTTGACCTGATGAACAATACAGGCCATGATAATAGTAAATGACACCTAACTACATTCAAATCATATCCATCTTCCCTCTACGTTACTGATTAATAGCTGTGACAGGAATGTCATACAGACTCACTTGGTGTTTGCCTGGTATTATCATTAGCAGACAGTTCTGATCTCATGTATTTTAAATTTTAGAAAAAGAAAATATCACAAGGGCACACCAGATCAATCAGCAAAGTGAAAAAGACCAGTTAGCGTTTCAGTGTGATGCTTCAGCAGAGTTCAGTTCTGAGATTTTATTTCATTAATCTCATCCTTGTTACTGAAGTTTCTTGAAAATTATTATTTTTTTCCATCCTTTCACAGGACATGGGCATTGCTGGTTAGGCCAGCATTTATTGACCATCCCTAATTGCCCTTGAGAAGGTGGTGGTGAGCTATCTCCTTGAACCATTGCACTCTTGGTGTCGGTACACCTACAGCACTGTTAGGGAGTCCCATAATTTTGACCCAGTGTCAATGAAGGCACAGAAACAGAGTTCCAACTCAGGGTGGTGTATGGCTTGGAAGGGAACAGTGTTCCCAAGCATCTGCTGCCTTATCCTTAGGTAGAGGTTGTGGGTTGGAAGATACTGGAAGGGACCTTGGTGAGTTGCTGCAGTTCATCTTGTAGATGGTGTACACTGCTGCCACTGTGTATTGGTGGCGGAGGGAGTGAATATTTAAGGTGGTGGATGGGCGTCACTCAAGCGGCTGCTTTGTCTAAAATGGTACTGAGCTTATCGAGTGTTATTGGAGCTGTGCTCATCCAGGCAAGTGGAAAGCATTCCATCAAACTCCTGCCTTGTGCCTTGTTGACAGTGGGCAGGCTTTGGGAAGTCAGGAGGTGAGTTACCTGCCTCAGAATTCCCAGCTTCTGACCTGCCCTTGTAGCCACAGTATGTATATAGCTGCTCCAGTTCAGTTTCTGGTCAATGGTAACCCCCAGGATATTGATATGGGGGGATTGGCCTAAGTTGAAAGGCCTAACTGGTGATCCTTAAAATATATACATTAATCGCTTCATGACAGCCTCACAAGTGTCAGGCAATGGTCATCTCCAAGAGGAGAGAATCTAACCATCTCCCCATGACACTCAATGGGTGTGTCTTAATTGAATTAAAGCCAGCTAGTCTAAGTGCTTTGATGTATACTAGTTTTGAGATGTAAGAGAGGCAGAGTGCTTTTGCATTTTGTTGAATAGAGCATTCAAGAAGGCGAGTGAAATCTGGCACCTAGCTAGCAGAGACAAAGCAATATGTTTATATTACTAATAAAATTGGTACTATGAAAAGGGTTTTACTGTTAGAAGAGGTGGAGTTCAAAGGGACGAGTGATACAATGAGAATTTACATTCATTGAGATATGCTGTATATAACCGGTACCAGTTTTGTGCGTGCAGGGCAGAGGCAATGTAAGGTCAATGCCTTTAAGCCTACCACTGTGTCTGCAAGGAACCAAAGTGAAAGGAACCTTATTTTGAATGCGTTGTGAAAATGCTTTGCCTGGTGTCTGCTTAAAAGTCGATGGGAATAATTTTCCCGTCGGTGAGCGGGGGTGGGGCCCACTTGCTGACGTGTAAAATGTCATCCAAAACTCTCTTACCTGAGCAGTGATGCCAGGTGGTCGTCCCAATGTCACCGCGTATCATTTAGATTGTCAGTTCGGCGGGCACGTAGCCATGTCAGCTGCGCACTCGCCAAACTGTCTAAGGCCCTTAAGGAAGTCATTAAACTGGTTAAGAATGGTTAAGATTGCTGCCCGTCCAATCTTAAGGTTGGCGAGCACGTGAAAAGCCCAGGCAGCTTTCCCGTTTTTCATGAAACTTCATCGATGGGCAGGTTAAGGTTTCATGAAGTGTTTTAAAACGTAATAACAATTTATACTTTTAGTCTTTGACATGTCCCAGCTCATGTGATGGTGTTTAATGAGGGGACATGTTTTAAAAGTGTTACAAACCTTCATTTCAAACTTTAGCGCTGAAACCAATCTCCCTGAGGCGCCTCTGTGCCTCGGGAAGATCTCGAAGAGCGCAGGGAACCTCTCAGGGAATCCACCCCCTGCCCGCACAGGGACCTCTCAGTGTTTTCGGCTGTGCGTCACGATGGGTGGCTACCTTAATTGGCCCACCCATGTAAACTGGCGGCGCCCACCGGATCGGGAGCACCAATCGGGTTCACGCTCGCTCCTGCCCTCCCCCACGCAAACCCCCCAACGGGGGGATTATTCTCCCCTATGTGTTGCTGTTGCCTCAATGGAGTTTAGTTTGGGAATTTGTTATATGTTAAGATAGTGGTAATTTGTAGCCATGTATATGTGTTTAATGTGTTGTAACTTAATGAAATGTTTCATTTAGTTTAATATAAAACCTCTCGAGGACTGGTGGTCTGATTCTTGAATTTCAAGCTACATCTCAAACATACCACTTAAAAATATAGTTTATGACAGTTATTTAAAGTTTCCTTCTGGGATTTTTAAATAACTCAGCTTTACCAACTGCTCAGTCATAACAGCGGCACAAATGTTAGTTGAGATTTATAAGCCGAAGTGGATTAGAAATAGTTGTAGCCATGCCTCAGTCAAAGCAACAACAACAACAAAAAAGCACGGTTTAAGTAATGAAACATCCCAAGGCTATTTACAGGAGCACTGTAAAATAAAACATGACACCGAGCCACATAAGGAGATATTAGGTGAGATGACCAAAAGCTTGGTCAAAGAAGTAGGTTTTAAGGATTGTCTTGAAGGAGGAGAGCGAGGTAGAGAAGGGGAAAGATGTAGGGAGGGAATTCCAGAGCGTGGGGCTTTGGCAAATGAAGGCATAACCCCAGTAGTGGAGCACTTATAATTGGGAACGTACAGGAGGCCAGAATTAGAGGAGCACAGATCTCAGAGGGTTGTGGGGCTGAGGTACATTACAGAGAGAGAGCTATGGAGAGATTTAAAAATGAGGATGAGAACTTTAAAATCAAGTCGTTGCTGCCCGGGACCGAATGAAAGTCAGTGCACGCAAGGGGGATCAGAAACAGGACTTGCTGCAAGTTAGGGTGCAGGTAACTGAGTTTTGGATGACTTGAGGTTTATGGAGAATAGAATGTGGGAAAGCACCTTTTTGAGTCATATGCCCATGGATTCAAGCCACACTCCAGAGACTTGAGCACAAAAATCTAGGCTGTGCTTCAGTGCCTTATTCAACAAGTAATATTAAACTGAGGATCCATCTGTCCTTTTAGGTGGAAGTGAAAAATCCCATGAGACTATTTTGAAGAGGATCTTGTAGTTATTCCAGGTGCCTGGCCAGTAGTTATTTTCATTAAATATAATGAATCAGCCTTCCATCATTTCCTGTAATGGTAATGGGCTTGGAATAAGATTTCGACAAGAGATTCATTGTCACAGGTTCGTTATAAATATTAATACAACAATTAGTGTAGATATTTGTGTTGAGTTAATTTTTTTCTGCATTTTCCCCAGTTGTAAGGAACGTAACCAAAATCAGGTCAAACTAGGAACCTCTAGTACTGACACGATATGTGAAAAAAAGACTAATCTGGTCGCTATACTTGTGCCGGTTGGCATCGTGGTGCTTATCATAGCTTGTGCGGTGGCTTTTTTTATTTGGAAGAGAAAGAGAAGGCGTACAAAACGTGAAGGTGAGTACTCCTTTTGATTTACTGTGTACATCTTCCTGTTCCAGTATGATTTGCCATATTCTTTCAATTAGATTGGAAAAAATTTACTTTTCTTTCGAACAGCATATACTGCTGTCAAACCCGTGAGGAAATTTGGCAGCAGGAGGTCACAACAGAGAAATCATGGGATCAGTATCTGACAATTAGTGGGAAGGGGGGCCTGAAGAAGATCGTGGGGGGTGGAGGAAGTGCAGATGGGAGTTGAAGGTTCAAGACCAATTGAGGGAAGCCAGGTCTTAGGAGATCAAAGCACTCCTTACAAAGCCTGGTGAGGCGAAGGGAGAGAATTCCTGATCCACCTGCCCCACAAGGAGTCCTAACTGAGAGTTTTTTTTTTGGTATTTTGCTGCAGTCAGTATGGACGTCCCTCTGACTTTGTTTATTACGTTGCAGCCTGATTGGTATCTTCAGGCTGAGACTTTGAATTTAATTTACTGGCAGGTCCTATCTGCCGGTAGTGAGCGTCTTGGTTGACTTCAATTTTGTCAAAGGTAAGATGGTGCCAGGTAGGTACGATGCAGCCTCAGCTGTTAAGTCACCTCGGCCTAATTTTAACCTTTGCCACATGTGATGAGCAAAGGTGGGAATGTATTAAAATTGAGGCTAGTGTGTCATTTGCTATGAAGAACACCTGCTATTTTCATGTTAATAAAAGCTGGTAAAGTAGAACAAAATGGAATAAATCATGTTCACAGACTTTACTTCTCCTATTTTGTTTCTATTTTTCTTTTAGTGACAGATGCTGAGCAAACGACAGCTGGAAAGGGAAACATATATTCTTAATATACATAGTCCCATGTGTAAAATTGTATTATCTACAAATCTAAAAACTCAAAACATTCCACAAAGACGTTCCAATATGATTCTAAAGTTGGCATTATATCAGTCATTTTCCCTGTAAAATTGTCCCATGATCTTGATCTTCAGAGACCATAAGACATAGGAGCAGAAATTAGGCCATTTGGCCCATTGAGTCTGCTCCGCCATTCAATCATGGCTGATAAGTTTCTCAACCCCGTTCTCCCACCTTCTCCCTCTAACCTTTGATCCCCTAACAAATGAAGAACCCATCTATCTCGGTCTTAAATACACTCAATGACCTGGCCTCCACAGCCTTCTGTGGCATTGAGGGTGAATTCCATAGATTCACCACTCTCTGGCTAAAGAAGTTTCTCCCCATCTCTGTTCTAAAAGGTCTTCCCTTTACTCTGAGGCTGTGCCCTCAGGTCCTAGTTTCTCCTACTAATGTGCTTGAGGTTAGATTCCTAGCCCTTTCCAGACACTCTGTCCTATTTTGTATTCTGGAGAATTTAATAGCCTCTCCTGGGCTCTCCTTTCTTTTCAGTTTTTTCATAATTTTCCATGGTTGAATCCCCCCCCACACACACACACACGCTAACCTGCTGCTTTGTTTCTCATTAGTCATACTTCTTGGAGTTTTACCCTTCCCTGTAGGTCATTAGTATTGTTCTGACCATGTGAGAAAGGGTGAACTGACTACCTCCCCTTGATTCACCTTTCTTGATTGGTCACAACAAAGGTTTCACAAGGATATGCCTTTTCCAAATCAGAATGTATTTAACCATTAAGCAGTGAGGAACAAGGAGCCAATCAAACAAGGTTTTCTTGGGTCATTCAAAGAGCAGATTTATTTCCCACTGAACTGGAGGAAAATAATAAAAATGCATTTGGCCCTCATGCAATCAATAGGACACACACACACACACACACACACATACACACACACACGTAAAGGTTGTGTCCTTTGATTCTCCTTGAGGCATAAATTTTAATCGTTGCAGCTGATTTACATTACCTGGCTTCTTGGATGCAGTCAGATGTAGAAGATGTTGCGTGTTTTAAGCAATCTCAGTTTGCTTTGCTGGTAGGTTTCTGGTACTGGGCGACACCCTTATTCCAAAAGAGAAAGCAGGTGAGAGAGAGCAGCCTTCAGCCTGTTTCCTCTGCTGAAGACTTTCTTGACATTGCCTGTGTCACTTGTAATCTCGTGCTAGTGGCTGGGCAGCCTTGCCCTGAAATACGTCACCCATTATGTATTTCTAAGAGGATTTGGGTGTGTCTGTCTGTGACAGCTATTGTTTCAATATCCAGGACTTTGCATTTTTAATGTCTCTTCTTTAGACAGTCACAAGTTTTGACGGTTGTCTGGATTATAGGAATTGTCTCTCACTTCGCACTCCCCTAAGGGTGATTCGTTTGTCTCTCACCTTCATCTTGGAAAGTGGCCGAGTGTACCTTCCTCCTGTCCAAAGTTCACTACTAATGTCCTGATAATGTTGTCACTCTCCCTTTTATTCCATGGGCTTCAACCGTTGGTCCAACTCTACCATGTGGCACTTGATCAAATGCCTTTTGGAATTCCATGTGCACCACATCAATCACATTACCTTCATCAACCCTCTTTGTTACTACATCAAAAAATACAATCAAACTGGTTAAATACAGTTTACCTTTAACAAGTCTGTGCTAGCTTTCCTCAATTGAGCTAACTTATGTGGCAGCCAGTAACTGACACAGAAAGGGAGGAAAACTATTTTTAGTCAATAAGTAAAAATAAATATAATTTAATGTCAAAATTGGGCATTCATAATAAAAGAAAAAAATTTGCATTTATGTAGCGCCTTTCATAACCTCAGGACATTCCCTACAATTAAAATTCTTTTGAACTATAATCACTATCATAACTAGGGAAATGTGAAATCTAATTTGAACATAGAGAAGTCCCACAAAGAGAAATAGGCACTGAGATGGAGTATTCTTTGTTGGCTGGTATTTTTTTACTTTTCTTTAGAATCTTTAAAATCAGCTGAGTTGACAGTGAATTTTCACCTCTTCAGCTCCTTGTTCTTATGGTTCTTATTTTTTTTTGCTGAGATGTCTTCAAATTTTAATATGAGTGATTTTTCCCTGTTTCATTATTTTTGTCTGTGTTATCCTTGCCTTCCAATTCACTGTGATGCCACTTTCACTGTCCTATTCCGAGGCTTCTGCATGGAACATGGAGACACAGGTTTCATTGTGACTTCAGCCTCCTTTCTCTTTGGGGAAATCCTGCACCTCTGCTTATCATCCTGCTTTAGTTGGGGGTGTGTGACGCTGGAAATCATGAAGCAGAATCCCTTACTTCTTACAAAGCAGCATGGTATGTTAGTATCACGGTGCACTGTTCTCTTAAAGTCATAGTTACACAGCCTGAAGAACAACTTTCAAGTTAAAAGAGTAAAAACCTTTCAAATAATATTTTAGTTCCAGCAATCGTAATTACATACAAACATATGAATGAACATGAATAGGCCATTTGGCTCATCTGGTTGTGGCCTCTAATTTTCTGTCTGACCTTCTACCCTTTGACTCCATCCAACTCAGCCTTAAAATATTCAATGACCTAGCCTCCACTGCTCTCGGGGAAGAGAATTCCACAGACTAATGACCCTCTGAGAGAAAAAAAATTCTCCTCATCTCCATCTTACATGCGAGACCCCTTTATTTTTAAACTGTGTCCCCCAGTTCCAGTCCCTCCCACAAGGGAAAACATCCTTTCAGCATCTATCCTGTCAAGTTCCCTCAGGACCTTCTATATTTCAATAAGATCACCTCTCATTCTAAAGTCAGACACAATTTCCCTTTCTCAAAATCATGTTGATTCTGCCAGATTGCATTATGATTCTCAAGGTACCCTGCAGAAACCTCCTTAATAATAGCTTCTAGTATTTTCCCTGTGGCAGATGTTAGGCTAATTGGCCTGTAGTTTCCTGCTTTCTGTCTCTTTCTTGAACAGAGGAGTTACAAGCTCTATGTTACAAGCTCTATGTTACAAGCTCTATGTTACAAGCTCTATGTTACAAGCTCTATGTAACAAGCTCTATGTAACAAGCTCTATGTAACAAGCTCTATGTTACAAACTAATGGGACCTTTCCAGAATCTAGGCAAATCTGGAAGATTAAAACTGGTGCATCTATCTCAGCAGCCACTTCTTTTAACACATTAGGATGAAGTCCATCAGGATCTGGGGACTTGTGAATTTTTAGTTCCAATAATTTTCTAATTACCCTTTCCCTGATAATTGTAATAGTTCTAAGTTCCTCCCTTCCTTTCACTTCTTGATTTATAGTTCTATCTAGGATGTTATTTGTGTCTTCTACAATGAAGGCAATCACAAAATATCTATTCAATGCATCTACTATTTCCTTATTTCACAGAATCACAATGTTACAGTGCACAAGGAGGCCATTCGGCCCATCGTGTCTGCACTGGCTCTTCGAATGAGCTTCATGACTTTGTGCCATTCTCCTGCCTTTTCTCCATACCCTTGCTCATTGTTTCTATTCAAATAATCATCCAATGCCCTCGTGAATGCCTCGAATGAACCTGTCTCCACCACATGTCCAGGCAGTGCATTCCAGACTTGAACCACTCTCTGTGTGAAAAAGTTTTTTCTTACATCACATTCGCTTCTTTCGCAAATCACTTTAAATCTCTGCCCCCTTGTTCTCAATCCTTGTACAAGTGGGAGGTTTCTCCCTATCTATTCTATTCAGCCCCCTCATGATTTTGAACACCTCTATTAAATCTCCTCTTAGCCCCCCTCCTCTCCAAGAACAGTCCCAACTTCTTCAACCTATCTTTATAACTGAAGTAACTCATCTCTAGAACTATTCTTGTAAACCTCTGCTGCACTCTATCCAATGTATTCACATCCTTCCTATAATGTGGTGCCCAGAACTGTACACAATACTCTAGCTGAGGTCTAACTAGTATCTTATATAAACACAGCATAATCTCCTTGCTCTTGTACTCTATGCCCCTATTAATAAAGCTGAGGATACTGTACGCTCTATTAACTGCTCTCGCCACCTGTCCTGCCAACGTCAATGACCTATGCACATATACACCCAGGTCCCTCTGCCCCTGCACCCCCTTAATTATTATACTGTCTCTTCATGTTCTTCCTACCAAAATGCATCCCTTATTTCCCCGTATTAATTTCCAAGACACTTTCTCTAGAGGACCAACACTCACTTTTGTTACTCTTTTCTTCTTTAAATATCCATTGAAATGTCTTACTTTCTGTTTTTTATATTTTTAGCTAGCTTTCTCTCATTCTAATTTCTGATTTCACGTGTTTTTTTTTGTTATTATTTCCTTTTATTTAAGTATCCTGTTCAATTTTCAGACCTGCCACTAATCTTCACGGAATTGTACACTTTTTCTTTCAACCTGATACTATCTTTTAACTTCCTTAGTTAGGCACGAATGATACATCTTCTCCAAGAGTCTTTCTTTCTCACTGGAAAATATAACAATCTAGTTATGATCACTGACAGCCTGGAGCTCCTTTGTTATGAGGTCATGAATCAATTCTGTGTCATTACACATTATGTCATGATGACAGACATGATTATTGAGTGAAATCTACCAACAACTTCACCAGCTAACCACAGGCATATTGAACTGTTTAAAGAAGTCCTGTTTTTTTAAATGCAAGTAAAGACACTGACCAAAGATGGATACCAGCAGTCATCTGAGACCCAGAAATTTACCAAAGCTCCTTAGACAGCACTTTCCAAACCCACGGCCACTACCATCTAGAAGCACAAGGGCAGCAGATAGGTGGGCACACCACCACCTGGAAGCTCTCCTCCAAGTCACTCACCATCCTGACTTGGAAATATATCGCCGTTCCTTCACTGTCGCTGGGTCAAAATCCTGAAACTCCCTTCTTAACAGCATTGTGGGTGTACCTGCACCACGTGGACTGCAGCGGCTCAAGAAGGCAGCTCACCACTACCTTCTCAAGGGCAACTAAGGATGGGCAATAAATAAATACTGGCTCAGCCAGCAAAGCCCACATCCCACAAATGAATAAAAAAATTGTAAGTGACCACTTTGTTGGAAAGTTCCTATGTGATTTGCACTACAAACCTACTCTCAGATGTTGCATGGAATTTCATACCTGCAGGTGGAAATGTGTCAAGGTCCAGTTGAAACAGGGATTCTTGATAGGAACCATTAAAAGTGCAAAGTGCTGGACTTTTAATTCCCTGTAATTCTGTGAAGATAATGGATTTGCTGCTCAGCCAGTTACACCCAACCAGATACTCAAAAGTAAAAACAAAAAAAAAACTGCGGATGCTGGAAATCCAAAACAAAAACAGAATTACCTGGAAAAACTCAGCAGGTCTGGCAGCATCGGTGGAGAAGAAAAGAGTTGACGTTTCGAGTCCTCATGACCCTTCCACAGAACTTGAGTTCGAGTCCAAGAAAGAGTTGAAATATAAGCTGGTTTAAGGTGTGTGTGTGGGGGGCGGAGAGATAGAGAGAGAGAGAGGTGCTTGTGTAGACAAACAAGCAGTGATAGAAGCAGATCATCAAAAGATGTCAGCGACAATGGTACAAAAGAACAAATAGGTGTTAAAGTTAAAGTTGGTGATATTATCTAAACGAATGTGCTAATTAAGAATGGATGGTAGGGCACTCAAGGTTCAGCTCTAGTGGGGGTGGGGGGAGCATAAAAGATTTTAAAATATTTAAAAATAATGGAAATAGGTGGGAAAAGAAAAATCTATATAATTTAAAGGGGGAAAAAAAGGAAAAAGGGGGAAACAGAAAGGGGGTGGGGATGGGGGAGGGAGCTCACGACCTAAAGTTGTTGAACTCAATATTCAGACCGGAAGGCTGTAAGGTGCCTAGTCGGAAGATGAGGTGTTGTTCCTCCAGTTTGCGTTGGGCTTCACTGGAACAATGCAGCAAGCCAAGGACAGATATGTGGGCAAGAGAGCAGGGTGGAGTGTTAAAATGGCAAGCGACAGGGAGGTTTGGGTCATTCTTGCGGACAGACCGCAGGTGTTCTGCAAAGCGGTCGCCCAGTTTACGTTTGGTCTCTCCAATGTAGAGGAGACCACATTGGGAGCAACGAATGCAGTAGACTAAGTTGGGGGAAATGCAAGTGAAATGCTGCTTCACTTGAAAGGAATGTTTGGGCCCTTGGACGGTGAGGAGAGAGGAAGTGAAGGGGCGGGTGTTACATCTTTTGCGTGGGCATGGGGTGGTGCCATAGGAGGGGGTTGAGGAGTAGGGGGTGATGGAGGAATGGACCAGGGTGTCCCGGAGGGAGCGATCCCTACGGAATGCCGATAAGGGGGGGTGAAGGGAAAATGTGTTTGGTGGTGGCATCATGCTGGAGTTGGCGGAAATGGCAGAGGATGATCCTTTGAATGCGGAGGCTGGTGGGGTGATAAGTGAGGACAAGGGGGACCCTATCATGTTTCTGGGAGGGAGGAGAAGACATGAGGCCGGATGCGCGGGAGATGGGCCGGATACGGTTGAGGGCCCTGTCAACGACCGTGGGTGGAAAACCTCGGTTAAGGAAGAAGGAGGACATGTCAGAGGAACCGTTTTTGAAGGTAGCATCATCGGAACAGATGCGACGAAGGCGAAGGAACTGGGAGAATGGGATGGAGTCCTTACAGGAAGCGGGGTGTGAGGAGCTGTAGTCGAGGTAGCTGTGGGAGTCGGTGGGTTTGTAATGGATATTGATGGACAGTCTATCACCAGAGATTGAGACAGAGAGGTCAAGGAAGGGAAGGGAAGTGTCAGAGATGGACCACGTGAAAATGATGGAGGGGTGGAGATTGGAAGCAAAATTAATAAATTTTTCCAAGTCCCGACGAGAGCATGAAGCGGCACCGAAGTAATCATCAATGTACCGGAGAAAAAGTTGTGGAAGGGGGCCGGAGTAGGACTGCAACAAGGAATGTTCCACATACCCCATAAAGAGACAGGCATAGCTGGGGCCCATGCGGGTACCCATAGCCACACCTTTTATTTGGAGGAAGTGGGAGGAGTTGAAGGAGAAATTGTTCAATGTGAGAACAAGTTCAGCCAGACGGAGGAGAGTAGTGGTGGATGGGGATTGTTCGGGCCTCTGTTCGAGGAAGAAGCTAAGGGCCCTCAGACCATCCTGATGGGGGATGGAGGTGTAGAGGGATTGGACGTCCATGGTGAAGAGGAAGCGGTTGGAGCCAGGGAACTGGAAATTGTTGATGTGACGTAAGGTGTCAGAGGAATCACGGATGTAGGTGGGAAGGGACTGGACAAGGGGAGAGAGAAGGGAGTCAAGATAACGAGAGATGAGTTCTGTGGGGCAGGAGCAAGCTGAGACGATCGGTCTACCGGGGCAGTTCTGTTTGTGGATTTTGGGTAGGAGATAGAAGCGGGCCGTCCGAGGTTGGGCGACTATCAGGTTGGAAGCTGTGGGAGGGAGATCCCCAGAGGAGATGAGGTCAGTGACAGTCCTGGAAACAATGGCTTGATGTTCAGTGGTGGGGTCATGGTCCAGGGAGAGGTAGGAGGAAGTGTCTGCGAGTTGACGCTCAGCCTCCGCGAGGTAGAGGTCAGTGCGCCAGACAACAACAGCACCACCCTTGTCAGCGGGTTTGATGACAATGTCAGGGTTGGACCTGAGAGAATGGAGTGCAGTAAGTTCAGAGAGAGACAGGTTAGAATGGGTGAGAGGAGCAGAGAAATTGAGACGACTAATGTCGCGCCGACAGTTCTCAATGAAAAGATCAAGAGAAGGTAAGAATCCAGAGGGAGGGGTCCAGGTGGAGGGAGAATATTGGAGATGGGTAAAAGGATCCGTTGAACTGGGAGAGGACTCCTGCCCGAAGAAGTGAGCCCGGAGACGAAGACGGCGAAAGAAGAGTTCAGTATCATTCGAGCCCGAAATTCATTGAGGTGAGGGCGTAAGGGTATGAAACTAAGTCCTTTGCTGAGCACTGAACGTTCAGCATCGGAGAGGGGAAGGTCAGGGGGTATAGTGAATACACGGCTGGGGCTGGGATTGGAAGATGGGGTGGGGACGGAGGGACAGGCTGGGGTGGAGGGTCCTAGATGGGTGTTGGTGTCGATGAGTTGTTGGAGCTTGCGTTCCTTAGCAGTTGAGAGAAAGAGAAAAAGTTTCTTGTTGAGGCGTCGGATGAGCCGAAGGATAAAATGAAACTTGGGGCACGCGCAGCTTTGAAAAAGGGTACGGCGGTGCTGCTGGAGGGAGAGGTCGAGTGTGTTCATATGGCGGCGCATGGCACTGAGTGTGGATTTCAGAATGTGACGGGAACAGCAGTCTGAGAAACGTTTTATGTCCCGGAGATACCGGTAATCCTGGGTGGGTTCGAAAGATGGGTGGAATTTCAGTTGAAATCCACGTGGGGTAAGTCGGAGACGGAGACAGTCACTGAGAAAGGAGATATGGCTGTGAAAGCGGGTTTTAGTAAACACCTTGTCAAACACCAGGAGGGAAATGGAAAGCAAAGAAGGTGAACAAGGCAACAGAGAGATATGGAAATCTTGTCGCAGAGAGGAACAGAACTTCTTCAAGGAGGTAGGCATTTCTTGAAGAGCAGTGGCAGTCAATTAAACACAGAGATAAAAACAAAAAAAACTGCGGATGCTGGAAATCCAAAACAAAAACAGAATTACCTGGAAAAACTCAGCAGGTCTCTGTGTTTAATTGACTGCCACTGCTCTTCAAGAAATGCCTACCTCCTTGAAGAAGTTCTGTTCCTCTCTGCGACAAGATTTCCGTATCTCTCTGTTGCCTTGTTCACCTTCTTTGCTTTCCATTTCCCTCCTGGTGTTTGACAAGGTGTTTACTAAAACCCGCTTTCACAGCCATATCTCCTTTCTCAGTGACTGTCTCCGTCTCCGACTTACCCCACGTGGATTTCAACTGAAATTCCACCCCTCATCTTTTGAACCCACCCAGGATTACCGGTATCTCCGGGACATAAAACGTTTCTCAGACTGCTGTTCCCGTCACATTCTGAAATCCACACTCAGTGCCATGCGCCGCCATATGAACACACTCGACCTCTCCCTCCAGCAGCACCGCCGTACCCTTTTTCAAAGCTGCGCGTGCCCCAAGTTTCATTTTATCCTTCGGCTCATCCGACGCCTCAACAAGAAACTTTTTCTCTTTCTCTCAACTGCTAAGGAACGCAAGCTCCAACAACTCATCGACACCAACACCCATCTAGGACCCTCCACCCCAGCCTGTCCCTCCGTCCCCACCCCATCTTCCAATCCCAGCCCCAGCCGTGTATTCACTATACACCCTGACCTTCCCCTCTCCGATGCTGAACGTTCAGTGCTCAGCAAAGGACTTAGTTTCATACCCTTACGCCCTCACCTCAATGAATTTCGGGCTCGGCATGATACTGAACTCTTCTTTCGCCGTCTTCGTCTCCGGGCTAACTGCTTCTCCCAGTTCAACGGATCCTTTTACCCATCTCCAATATTCTCCCTCCACCTGGACCCCTCCCTCTGGATTCTTACCTTCTTTTGATCTTTTCATTGAGAACTGTCGGCGCGACATTAGTCGTCTCAATTTCTCTGCTCCTCTCACCCATTCTAACCTGTCTCTCTCTGAACTTACTGCACTCCATTCTCTCAGGTCCAACCCTGACATTGTCATCAAACCCGCTGACAAGGGTGGTGCTGTTGTTGTCTGGTGCACTGACCTCTACCTCGCGGAGGCTGAGCGTCAACTCGCAGACACTTCCTCCTACCTCTCCCTGGACCATGACCCCACCACTGAACATCAAGCCATTGTTTCCAGGACTGTCACTGACCTCATCTCCTCTGGGGATCTCCCTCCCACAGCTTCCAACCTGATAGTCGCCCAACCTCGGACGGCCCGCTTCTATCTCCTACCCAAAATCCACAAACAGAACTGCCCCGGTAGACCGATCGTCTCAGCTTGCTCCTGCCCCACAGAACTCATCTCTCGTTATCTTGACTCCCTTCTCTCTCCCCTTGTCCAGTCCCTTCCCACCTACATCCGTGATTCCTCTGACACCTTACGTCACATCAACAATTTCCAGTTCCCTGGCTCCAACCGCTTCCTCTTCACCATGGACGTCCAATCCCTCTACACCTCCATCCCCCACCAGGATGGTCTGAGGGCCCTTAGCTTCTTCCTCGAACAGAGGCCCGAACAATCCCCATCCACCACTACTCTCCTCCGTCTGGCTGAACTTGTTCTCACGTTGAACAATTTCTCCTTCAACTCCTCTCACTTTCTCCAAATAAAAGGTGTGGCTATGGGTACCCGCATGGGCCCCAGCTATGCCTGTCTCTTTATGGGGTATGTGGAACATTCCTTGTTGCAGTCCTACTCCGGCCCCCTTCCACAACTTTTTCTCCGGTACATCGATGATTACTTCAGTGCCGCTTCATGCTCTCGTCGGGACTTGGAAAAATTTATTAATTTTGCTTCCAATCTCCACCCCTCCATCATTTTCACGTGGTCCATCTCTGACACTTCCCTTCCCTTCCTTGACCTCTCTGTCTCAATCTCTGGTGATAGACTGTCCACCAATATCCATTACAAACCCACAGACTCCCACAGCTACCTCGACTACAGCTCCTCACATCCCGCTTCCTGTAAGGACTCCATCCCATTCTCCCAGTTCCTTCGCCTTCGTCGCATCTGTTCCGATGATGCTACCTTCAAAAACGGTTCCTATGACATGTCCTCCTTCTTCCTTAACCGAGGTTTTCCACCCACGGTCATTGACAGGGCCCTCAACCGTGTCTGGCCCATCTCCCGCGCATCCGCCCTCACGCCTTCTCCTCCCTCCCAGAAACATGATAGGGTCCCCCTTGTCCTCACTTTTCACCCCACCAGCCTCTGCATTCAAAGGATCATCCTCCGCCATTTCCGCCAACTCCAGCATGATGCCACCACCAAACACATTTTCCCTTCACCCCCCTTATCGGCATTCCGTAGGGATCGCTCCCTCCGGGACACCCTGGTCCACTCCTGCATCACCCCCTACTCCTCAACCCCCTCCTATGGCACCACCCCATGCCCACGCAAAAGATGTAACACCCACCCCTTCACTTCCTCTCTCCTCACCGTCCAAGGGCCCAAACATTCCTTTCAAGTGAAGCAGCATTTCACTTGCATTTCCCCCAACTTAGTCTACTGCATTCGTTGCTCCCAATGTGGTCTCCTCTACATTGGAGAGACCAAACGTAAACTGGGCGACCGCTTTGCAGAACACCTGCAGTCTGTCCGCAAGAATGACCCAAACCTCCCTGTCGCTTGCCATTTTAACACTCCACCCTGCTCTCTTGCCCACATGTCTGTCCTTGGCTTGCTGCATTGTTCCAGTGAAGCCCAACGCAAACTGGAGGAACAACACCTCATCTTCCGACTAGGCACCTTACAGCCTTCCGGTCTGAATATTGAGTTCAACAACTTTAGGTCGTGAGCTCCCTCCCCCATCCCCACCCCCTTTCTGTTTCCCCCTTTTTCCTTTTTTTTTCCCTATAAATTATATAGATTTTTCTTTTCCCACCTATTTCCATTATTATTAAATATTTTAAAATCTTTTATGCTCCCCCCACCCCCACTAGAGCTGTACCTTGAGTGCCCTACCATCCATTCTTAATTAGCACATTCGTTTAGATAATATCACCAACTTTAACTTTAACACCTATGTGTTCTTTTGTACCATTGTCGCTGACATCTTTTGATGATCTGCTTCTATCACTGCTTGTTTGTCTACACAATCACCTCTATCTCTCCGCCCCCCACACACACACCTTAAACCAGCTTATATTTCAACTCTTTCTTGGACTCGAAATCAAGTTCTGTCGAAGGGTCATGAGGACTCGAAACGTCAACTCTTTTCTTCTCCGCCGATGCTGCCAGACCTGCTGAGTTTTTCCAGGTAATTCTGTTTTTGTTTCAGATACTCAAAACCCCATTTGGAGGATTAAATAACTCCATCTCCTGTTGATTTATATCTCAAAATGTGTCAAAACATTTCTGAGATGAAAGAGAAAAACTGGGATCACGTCAACAATAGATGTTAATTGGAATCCCTTCCTGGAATATACAGAAATTAGTTTAAAAACTGGCTCTGCCAAAAGCAGAGAGAGGGACAAACAGGAAGAAACATGACAGTCATCTAAGAATGCTGCTGAAAAAGAGCAGGAAGCATCTCTCTCTCTCTGTATGTGTCGTCATGTCTTTTATTATTTTTTTCTTCGGTTTAGTAACTAATAAACTTACTCTTTCTTTGACTCAGGTAAATCTGGTTTGATTGACTCCTTGTTAAACAGTAAATACATTTGGACTAGAAAAGGTATCTACAGGAAAAATCATTTTTAAAAACCTTTGTTGTAGCCAGCCTGTAGGGCTGAATGAAAGGGGAGCCAGCTCACTCCTCCTCACCCAGTCATAACAATTACCAGATTTAGAATAGCCTGTTCTCTGGTTGGCTTTAGAACGTGGCTCTATGAACTCATCTTCCAGACTATCTTTGCCACTCTGATTCGTCCAACCTACATGCAGATTGAAATCATTCATGATTATCGCTGTACCTTTCTCATCAGTCCCCATTATTTTGTACTGTATACCCTGTCCGACAGTGTAGTTACAGGTAAGATACCACTTATAAACTACTCCCACAGGTGACTTCTTACCTTTAGTATTTCTAATCTTTATCCATACTGATTTTACATCTTGGTCTTTAGAACTAAGGTCATCTCTCACACTATTGTACTATTGTAATTTCAAGTGCATGCATAGATTAGTCAGATGACCATTAGCTCCATTGTATTAAAGGATCTTTCCATTGCTTCATGCAAATTGGTTCAGTTTCACAACCTAATTATTTTCCTTTTCTGTACATATTGGTCTTTAGACTCTTCATTTCATCTGTATCATCATTTGATAAAGATAAACAGTAACTCTAAAGTGACATTTCTGTATTTTTCATTTTTAGGAGATCCTCATGATCCAGGAACGCTAGTATCCTTGACCAGTCAGCGCACTGGTCAGAAACCCTCTCACTGCTCAGTCACAACCCCTGTGCAAGATCATGACTTGAGGTGAAATTTTCCTTGTGAATTTGTGGACACATACAATTTGTAAGAGCTGGAGCACTGGTTGTAGGCCGAGGTCTCTCTCTAGCAACTTGGCACAAAAATCTAGGTTGAAACTCCAGTGCTCTACTGAGGAAGTACAATACTGTTAGAGGTGTTGCCTGTCGATTTGGATAAGACATTAAACAGAGGCCCTGTCGGCGCACTAAGATGCACTTAAAGAATCCAGTGGCACTTATTTTGAAGAGCAGGATGGTTCTCCACAGTGTCCCTCAACCAACATCACAAAAACAGATTATCTGACAGAGGACAGCAGGATACTTTCACCCAATCCAAGGCTGCAACCAAGATCCAGCCCTCTACTCAGCTTTGTGCTCCAGCCCCGGGAGGGAGGGCATGTGGTTTTAGGAAGAGGAGTTGCTGAGTGAGTGTGGTAGGGAAATAGGTTGGGAAAGAGTGTGTTGGTGTGTGTGATGAGATTGGGAAAGAGTGTGTTGGTGTGTGTGATGAGATTGGGAAAGGGTGTGTTGGTGTGTGTGATGAGATTGGGAAAGGGTGTGTTGGTGTGTGTGATGAGATTGGGAAAGAGTGTGTTGGTGTGTGTGTTGATGTTGGAAAAGATTGTATTGGTGTGTTTGATGAGATTGGGAAAGAGTGTGTGTGTGATGAGATTCGGAAAGTGTGTGTCGGTGTGTGTGATGAGATTGGGAAAGAGTGTGTGTGTGATGAGATTGGGAAAGTGTGTGTGTGATGAGATTGGGAAAGTGTGTGTGATGAGATTGGGAAAGTGTGTGTGTGATGAGATTGGGAAAGAGTGTGTGTGATGAGATTGGGAAACAGTGTGTGTGATGAGATTGGGAAACAGTGTGTGTGATGAGGTTGGGAAACAGTGTGTGTGATGAGGTTGGGAAACAGTGTGTTGGTGTGTGTGATGAGATTGGGAAAGAGTGTGTTGGTGTGTGTGTGTGATGAGATTGGGAAAGTGTGTGTTGGTGTGTGTGATGAGATTGGGAAATAGTGTGTTGGTGTGTGTGATGAGATTGGGAAAGAGTGTGTTGGTGTGTGTGATGAGATTGGGAAAGAGTGTGTTGGTGTGTGTGATGAGGTTGGGAAAGAGTGTGTTGGTGTGTGTGATGAGGTTGGGAAAGAGTGTGTTGGTGTGTGTGATGAGGTTGAGAAAGAGTGTGTGGCTTTCACCACCTGGCAGTGCCACCTAATGTGTAAATATATAAAGTATGTAAATATGTATTAAATAATTTATGAGGATTATCTGAAAGCGTTGCTTTAGTCATTTTTGTCCTACTGCAACTCCAACCACAACAGGCACCAGGAACAGTTGTACATACACACTCGGCTCACACTGTCCATCAGCTCATGCGTGGTTTCTCCTACCGCTGACCTCATTGGTGTGTGTCCATCAGCCTGTTCATTTGCGTTCAAGTGCAATATGCAAATGGACACAGCAGCTTTACACGACTGGGGTATCTTTTCAGTCTATCATAATATTGTAAACTTTAGGCACAAATCATCAATCACAGTAGCTGCACATACTGACTGATGGGAAATTGTCAATTTTCAGTCAGTGCCCTTCAGCACCTAAGGGGTAAATGAATGATGTCAGCCTACATTCTGTGCAAAATGGAAGCATACTTAACCTGGCACTGCAGAGACAATGATTAAATATGCGAGACAACCATCTTTGGGAACTGGGCTGGCCAATCCTTTATCCCCTTCACCATCAGGTCAGACAGCCTGAAGGTGCTGGGGATATGGTTCGGAGGGACCAGGGCATGTGTTAGAAACTGGAAGGAGTGAGTGGCTCTGGTGAAAAGAAAACTGGGCATGTGGGAGCGACGCTCCCTTTCCAATGCGGTTAAGAACCTGGTCATCAGGTGTGAGGCACTCTCGGTGTTGCTGTATGTGGTACAGGTCTGGCCCATTCCTCACTTCTGCACTGTGGCGATCACCCAAGCCATCTTCCGCTTTATCTGGAGGTCAAAAACGGATTGTGTTCACAAGGACACGATGTACAAGCCTCTACATAAAGGGAAAAACGTGCCCAACATCACCTCATCCTGATGGCCACCTTTGTGTGTAGCTGCAACAAGCTGTGCATAGACCCTCGGTAAGCAAACACCAAGTGTTGCTACATGCTGAGGTTCTATCTGTCCCCGGTGTTGTGAAGGATGGGTCTGGCCACGCTGCCGCGGAACGTTTCTAGCAGTTGGACCGTGCCGTACCACCTGTCCCTTGTGGAAAAATTTATGCAGAGAAACACCTTTGACCACAAGTCCATCAGGCAGTGGTCCAAACTTATTGTCCTAGAGGCCCTACAGAAAAAGGAGTTGGTGGATCCTGTCAGATGGTTCCCCAAGCAGACTGTCAAAGTCATTTGGCAGAATGCCTCATCATCGTGGAAAAATTTATGCAGAGAAACACCTTTGACCACAAGTCCATCAGGCAGTGGTCGGCACATAACATCTTAAAGGCCCTGAGGGGAAAGGAGAGGGTGGACCCGGTGGGGTTCCCCAAGCAGACTGACAAAGTCATTTGGCAGAATGCCTCATCGCCAGAACTTTGCAACAAGAACCAAGACGTAGCTTAGCTGGTGGTGAGAAAGGCCCTCCCCACCAGATCCTTCCTGCACACCAGGGGTCTCAACCCCTCTGCACATTGCCCTCAAGGTGGCTGTGGTGGGGAAGAGCCCATTGTTCACCTCCTTGTGGAATGTGCCTTTGCAAAGAAAGTCTGGAGAGAGATGCAGTGGTTTTTGTCGAGGTTCATCCCGAGCAGTTCTGTGACACAGGACTCTGTGCTCTTCGGGCTGTTCCCAGGGACACACCGAGACAAACATCAACTTCAGCTGGAGGATCATCAACTCGGTGAAAGACGCTCATTGGTCTGCCTGTAACTTGTTGGTCTTCCAGCGCAAAGAGTTGTCCGCGACCGAGTGTTGCAGACTGGCACATTCCAAGGTCCAAGACTATGTGCTGAGGGACACATTAAAGCTTGGGGCAGCCGCTGCAAAGGCCCAATGGGGAAGGGTCGCTGCCTGAGACCTTTCTGCCACAGTGCACCAAGAGGCTGGGAACTGTAAAGAGCCCCTCGGGATGTACAGCTCAAAATGAATGTCTGCCAATGATTGTAATATTCATTGTTTGTACTGATACACCTTGTGATTCATGTTGTAAAAGTTGAACCTGATTGTATTTTTGTGATGATGATTTTGAAATGGTTTGAAATGTTGTTGAAGATTTATGAATAAAGTATATTTTTGCAAAAGAAAAAGGAACCTTCAGATGTTCCCATCTATCTGCTGCCCTTGTCCTTCTAAATGGTAGCGGTTGTGGGTTTGGAAGGAGCCTTGGTGAGTTCCTGCAGTACATCTTGTAGATGGTACACACTGCTGCTACTGTTCGTCGGTGGTGGAGGGAGTGAATGCTTGTGGAACGGGTGCCAATCAAGTGGGCTGCTTTGTCCTGGATGGTCTGTTGTTGGAGATGGTCATTGCCTGGCACTTGCATGCATGAATGTTACTTGCCACTCATCAGCCAAAGCCTGAATATTGTCCAGCTCTTGTTGAATTTGGACATGGCCTGCTTCAGAACTGAGCACAATATTCCATTTGTGGTCTAACTAGGGCTTCGTATAACTGAAGCATAACTTCTACCCCTTGTATTCTATTCCTATAGATATAAAGACCTTTGGGATTATTTTCTATATCTGTTCATAGCACTTTAATTTTTCTCAAAAGGTATACTTTATTCATAAAATTTGTCAAATGTACATTACATAACAGTTGTAAGCTCAGTCCTCAAGAATCTGGAGAACGTTATGTGTGGACCACTGCCTGATGGACTTGTGGTTAAGGTGTTTTTCTACATAAACTTTTCCACAAGGAACAGGTGGTACAACTGAATGGTGTGTTTCACAGCAACGTGGCCAGACCCATCCTTTACAACATTGAGTTCAGATAGAAGCTCAGCATGTAGTGACACTCGGTGTTTGTTCACTGATGGTCTATGTACAACTTGATGCAGCCACATACAGAGGTGGTCATCAAGATGAGAATGATGTTGGGTATGCTTTTCTTCCCCTCAACATTTTACCTCAGGATTTGTATCAGGTGTTCCTGCAGACATTGTCCATTTTCAATCTGAAGATAAGTGGAAGATGGTTAGAGTGGCCACCACAACTCAAGAGCAAGTTATGGGCCAGACCTGTGCCATGTGCAGCAACAGTGAGAGCGCCTCATGTCTGATGACCAGGTGCAAGAGGGAGGATTGCTTCCACACACCCAGTCTTGTGCTTTACTTTGGCTATGTGGTCCTCCTAATTCTTGGTGCATGTCCCAGCCCCTTCAAACCATATTCTCATCACATTGAAATATAACGATAGCAGTGTGTATTTAATCATTATAATTAATATGACGGCGCTGCACACCTGAAGCGTAACTCCTTTTAACATCACCATCTATAGAAATACTGTGGTATTGCAGTGCTGTAGACTTTTATTCTAACTGTAATACCAACAGGTACCAGCTGAGGGCGGTGCAGACCTACTAATGATCAAAAACCATCGCTGCCAACAGCGCCCTCTGTACGCTATTACCGGTATCACAGCTGTTTGCACTACATTATTCTCACCAACAGGTGGCGCTAATTCAACCCTTTTAATCTATTAAACCTTCAAATTCAAACCTATTTCATGTTTTGGGCAGAAACTTTCCTGCAGCTATTTCCACTTTTTGGCACAAACAGATCAGATGGGACAGAGGACGGGAAAAAGCACTAAGATACATTAACCATGACAGCCAGAGGCGATATCCCTGCTTGTGTGTTAATCTTTATTTAATGTCCTGTTTCTGCTGCAAATATGACCCACACCTCCCTGTCGCTTGCCATTTCAACACTCCGCCCTGCTCTCTTGCCCACATGTCCGTCCTTGGCCCGCTGCAATGTTCCAGTGAAGCTCAATGCAAACTAGAGGAACAGCACCTCATCTTTCGAATAGGCACTTTACAGCCTTCCGGACGTAACATTGAGTTCAACAACTTCAGATCATGAACTCTCTCCTCCTGCACCACCCTCTTACCGATCCTCCTTTTTTCTAATAATTATTACATTTTTTTAATATATTTTTCTTTTCCCACCAATTTATATTATTATTTTTAAATTTATTTCCATCCATTGTTTTATCTCCACCTTTTAGCCTATTTCGATCTCTTCACCCCACTCCACCCCCCACTAGGGCTATCTGTCACTTGCTCGTCCTGCTTTCTACCCTTAATGTCACCATTAGCACATTCCTTAGCTAATATCATCACCTTCAACACCTCTTTGTCCTTTTGTCTGTGACATCTTTGGCAATCTCTTCTTTGCCTCCACCTATCGCTGGCCCTCTATCCAGCTCTACCTGTCCCACCCCCTTCAACCAGCTTATATTTCACCTCATTTCTATTTTGCCTTTGTTCTGATGAGTCATATGGACTCAAAACATTAACTGTGTTCCTCTCCGCAGATGCCGTCAGACCTGCTGAGTTTTCCCAACTATTTTTGTTTCAGATTTCCAGCATCCGTAGTATTTTACTTTTAAAAAAAGGCTTGTCTTTGCTTCACAGCGATATGAACAACCCAGAAGAAACAATCTTGTGAAAAGGAACTGTAGTCCGCTAAGCAAGAAACCATTTACCGAACGCGATCTACTCACCACAAAAGCTGTCAGATATCCGGAGAAAAACAAAACAGAAGATCTGTGAGACCCAGAAGGATAAAACAGTTTGGACCAGTACTCTTATTTCCCAGTTTCACTGATGTTCCATTTTAAGGTTTACAAGAGCAGCTCAGACCAGTATTGTTATTTAGAAGTTTTTACTGTTTGTTACTTTTGGGGAGGGTGAAGAATCGGACCCTAGCAAAGAATTCCCTTTTTGTCCTTTCCCTGCCTCAGTGCTTTACATCTGTACATCTCTTTTTCTTCAGTTCTAACACTAACTCTCCACAGATTCTGCCTGACCTGCTAAGTAAGTAACAGCCATAGTCCACAAAGAACACAGGCATCTCTCTGCATTAGTTCCAGCTTTTTCTCTATTTCAGATTTCCAGCATGCACAGTATTTTACTTTTCTTTCAGAAAGCCGAGTGTGCACTGCTGACAGTTTAATAATCGGTTCTCTTCATAGAGGCTGTGTTTATCTGGCATTATCGTTTCGGTTTCAAAGCCCCAACTTTCGCAGTGATCTGGAAGCAGACATGTGGTTGGGAGCAGTTCAGAGAAGGTTTACCAGACTAATACCTGGAATGGGTGGTTGTCTTATGAGGTAAGGTTGGACAGATTAGGCTTGTATCTGGAGTTTAGAAGAGTAAAAGCGACTTGATTGAAATATATAAGATCCTGAGGGGTCTTGACAGGGTGGATGTGGAGAGCATATTTCCTCTTGTGGGAGAATCTAGAACTAGGGGTCACTGTTTAAACATAAGGGGTCTCCCATCTAAAATGGAGATGAGGCAACATTTTTTCACTCAGAGGCTCGTGAGTCTTTGGAACTTTCCTCCTGAAAAGGTGGGGGAAGCAGAGTCTTTGAATATTTCTGAGGCAGAGGTGGATAAATTATTGGCAAGCAAGGGGGTGATAGGTTATTGGGGGTAGGTGGAATGTAGATTTGAGGTTACTATCAGATCAACCATGATTTTATTAAAAGGTGGAGCAGGCTCGTGGGGCTGAATGGCCTACTCCTGTTCCTTGTTTGTTTGTTGTATGAATAATCCCAGGAGGGTAAGTGCAGGAAGGGATGGGACCTTATTGAGGGTAGCAGGTGGTTTGACATCAGAGATGGATGCAAAACCAGAGGGTGTGGCATCACAAACCAAAACTCCTGTTGCTCACACCTCCCTGAACATACCAGATTTCAGCAAGATACTCGGGTTTTAGGAAGTGGAGTGGTGTAAAGTGGGGCCCCAGATTAGGAGTCCTGAAAACAACTCAGGGAAGAAATCAATGCTTTCAGAAAGGGGCAATTTTAACACATTACTGAATCTGAAGCCAGTCTGGCCAATGCCACATTCTCCCTCCTCCCCCATCCTGCACTCTCCACAGGGCTACCTAAGATTAAAAAGTGATTGTTCTAGCAGATGCTGTGAACCACAACTCCTGATGTGCATCAGGAGGCCAAACACTGGGATGAATTTTCCCACAGGAGAGATAGAGATTTACCTGCAGTGTTCTCTGATTGTTGAGAATTAAGTCTCCCCTCTGTGGGTTAATGGGCAGGCAGTGAGCAGGAGACACCAGTGGGTTGACCATTTGGCTTGTGCCATAGACAAAGCGTTTTATAGAGTAAACTTGTGGGGCTAAAGTCAATTCAAGGTTTCGAGCTCATCCAAAACCCGCTGCCCCTTTCTTAACTCACACTTGTCCACCATTACTCTTGTACTTGATGTTTTTGGCTCCTGGCACAGCAATGTCTCAATTTTAAATTCCCAACCTTATGTTCAAATACTTGCATGTATTTGACACTCCGTCTCAGTAAACACCTCCAGCCCTACAAGCCTCCGCGAACTCTGTGTTCCACTTGCAAATACCATATTCTGCCACTATTGGTAACAATGCCCCCTGCTGCCCAAGCTCTGCATTTCCCTCTCTGAACTTCTGCATCTTTCTCCCCCTCTCTCCTGTAAGGTGCTCCTCAAAACCAATCTCTTTGATTAAGCTTTTAGTCACCTACCCTAATATCACTTCTTGTGATTTGATGTCAGATTTAGTTTGATAATGCTTCTTTGAAGTACTTTGCAATGTTTTAGTTTAAAAGCGTTTTCCTTCAGTACTGCACTGAGTATCATGCTAGGTTTTTGTGCTCAAGTCCTGGAGTGGGATCAAATCCATAACCATTTGAAACTGAGGTGACAGTGCTACTAACTGGCTGACACGTCACACACACTATGTAATGAAATGCAAACAGCAAGCAGTGGTGCACACTGTGAATTAGGGACAATTGTTTGATCCAATTCAAATCATGTTTTCATGGTTTTCAGATTGGGAGGCTACAGTTGTCTTCAGGATGACATCAGCTGGCAAATTCCTGATAAACTAACACACAGGGAGACCATGTGTAGGTTGTCATCAACAACAAGTGGGTTTCAGATAAGGAAAAAACTACTCTTACCAGGCCCTCTCACTCATGACCAACATGGAGGAATGTTCCAGAGGCAGCTAAAGGCTGTAGGACACTCACAAGTGATTTGGACCTACTGAAATGCTACTTCTAGATCTGGTCCCACCAGCTAATCAAGAGAAGACATTAGTGTCAGGGTACAGTTCCACCGGAACTAAAATGCCGCTGGGAAAGAACTCAACGTTTCCTTCTGTGAAAGGCAACTTACTATGACCCCCATCCAAAATACTCTCACCTATAGGTCTCATGTCAACAACGCCACCCAAAAGGTAAAAAACCAGGACAAACCCAGACCAAAACTGAGAGGCTCCCTGTACTGCCCCACATTACACTATCTGCCATTCACCATGACACCAATATGCTGTGAGCTGGAAACAGTCACGAGCAACATTAATCTTCCCATTTCCCAAGACTTGCAAAGCCACCAAGAAAGCCCTTCAGTATGCACCAGCAAGGGTCTTGCACAACATGGCACTGCAGAGAGGAATGGAACTGAAGGTGAAGGAAGACACAGACCACTCAGTATCCACCAACAAGGAGGAAGAAGATGAAGAGATGGAGGAGCTGATTTGGACTGGGTGTCTGCAGCCTCACTGCGAGAGAAGGTCATGTCAGGCTCACACAACCACACTTCAGCTAACCTGAATGTGTAAAACCACATGGCACTACAATCTCCCACCAGCATAAATCCTTCTATCATATTCACACCCTTAGTTTGTTCTCCATTCCAGTTGTACCTCTCTTCTGAAGGCTGATATCCATTTGGAATCAGGAATGCAACAGTGCAGAAGGCAGGACAATGAAGAGTTCAAATAAAGTGCTTCATTCATTTATAATTCCACAAACATAATGACATTTGGACTCATATAAACACTCAATTACCCTTGTGTAACTCAGAAATCTTTTTATATGAAATAAAAACAGAAAATGCTGGAAATACTCAGCAGGTCTGGTGGCATCTTTAGACAGAGGACGGAGATAACGTCGGAAAGCATCATAGACAGGAGTTTTGCAGACGTGGTCACACCCAAGGTACAGACAGATAGATGGGTGACTGCTGGAAGGGGCAGGCAGTCAGTGCAGAAATCCCCTGTGGCTGTCTCCCTCTCTAACAGGTATACCATTTTGGATACTATTGGGGGAGATGGCCTATCAGGGGAAAACAACAGCAGTAGCCAGAGCAGTGGCACCACGGCTAGCTCTATTGTTCAGCAGGGTTGGGGGGTGTGGGGGGGGGAGGTGGTCAAAGCACAAAAGAGCAATTGTCAAAGGGGACTCTATAGTCAGGGGCTCAGATAGGTGCTTCTGTGGTCGTGAAAGAGACACCAGGATGGTATGTTGCCTCCCTGGTGCCAGGGTCCAGGATGTCTCTGATCAGGTACGGGACATTCTGAAGGGGGAGGGAGAACAGCCAGAGGTCGTGGTACACATTGGTACAAACGACATAGGCAGGAAGAATGACAAGGTCCTGCGGCGGGAGTTCAGGGAATTACGCAGAAAGTTAAAAAACAGGACCTCTAGGGTTGTAATTTCAGGATTACTCCCTGTGTCACGTGCCAGTGAGGCTAGAAATAGGAAGATGGTGCAGCTAAACACATGGCTGAACAGATGGTGTAGGAGGGAGGGTTTCCGATATCTGGATCATTGGGATCTTTTCCGGGGCAGGTGGGACCTGGATGAGGAAGGGTTGCATCTAAACTGGAGGGGCACCAATATCCTGGCTGCGAGGTTTGCTTGTGTCACTCGGGAGGGTTTAAACTAGTATGGTGGGGGGGGGGGGTGGGAACCAGAGCAATAGGTCAGCAGATGAAATAAATGACTGGGAACTAGTGAATATGGCCAGTAGGACTAAGAGGAAGAGCAGGCAGGGAGAAATTACTGAACATAGTGAAACTGGGGGTCTGAAATGCATTTGTTTCAATGCGAGAAGTATAACAGGCAAGGCAGATGAACTTAGATCTTGGATTAGTACTTGGGACTATGGTGTTATTGCTATTACAGAGACTTGGTTGAAGGATGGACAGGATTTGCAGATAAACGTTCCAGGGTTTACATGTTTCAGGCAGGATAGAGAGGGCTGTAGAAGAGGTGGGGGAGTTGCACTGCTGGTCAAGGGGAATGTCACAGCTGTACGACAGGAGGACACCTCGGTGGGCTCATGCAGCAAGGCAATATGGGTAGAGCTCCGGAATTGGAAGGGTGCAGTCACAATGTTGGGGATATACTGTAGGCCTTCCAATTGCCGGGGGGAGATTGAGGAACAGTTATGTAGGCAGATTTTGGAAAGATATAAGAGCAATAGGGTTGTTGTGGTGGGTGATTTTAACTTTCCCTATATTGACTGGGAATCACTGAATGCTAGATGTTTGGATGGTGCAGAATTTGTAAGATGCAGCCAGGAGGGCTTCCTGAGACAATATGTAGATAGTCCAACTAGGGAAGGGGCAGAAAATATATAAAAACAAAAAACTGCGGATGCTGGAATTCCAACACAAAAACAGAATTACCTTGCAAAACTCTGCTGAAGGGTCATGAGGACTCGAAACGTCAACTCTTTTCTTCTCCACCGATGCTGCCAGACCTGCTGAGTTTTTCCAGGTAATTCTGTTTTTGTTAGGGAAGGGGCAATACTGGACCTGGTATTAGGGAATGAACCCGGCCAGGTGGTCGAAGTTTCAGTAGGGGAGCATTTCGGGAAAAGTGACCATAATTCAGTATGTTTCAAGGTACTGGTGGATAAGGATAACAGGAGTCCTCGGGTTAAGGTGCTTAATTGGGGGAAAACTAATTATAACGACATGAGGCAGGAACTGAGGAATCTAGACTGGAGGCGGATGTTCGAGGGCATATCAACAACTGACATGTGGGGGGGCTTTCAAATGTCAGTTGAGAAGAATTCAGACCAGCATGTTCCTGCTAGGATGACAGATAAGTATGGCAAGTTTCAGGAAGCTTGGATAAAGAAGGATATTGTGAGATTAGTCAAAAAGTAAAGGGAAGCATTTGTAAGGGCTAGAAAGCTGGGAACAGATGAAGCCTGTGGAGAATATAAAGAAAGTAGGAAGAAAGTTAAGCAAGGAGTCAGGAGGGCTAAAAGGGATCATGAAAAGTCACTGGCAACCAGGATTAAGGAAAATCCCAAGGCCTTTTATACATATGTAAAAAGCAAGAGGGTAGCCAGGGAAAGGGTAGGCCCACTCAGGGACAGAAGTGGGAATCTGTGTGTGGAGCCAGAAGAAATGGAGAGATACTAAATGAGTACTTCTCATCAATATTCACCAAACAGAAGGACTTAGTGGTCGATTTGTCTAGGGAAGAGTGTATAGATAGCCTGGGTCATGTTGAGATCAAAAAAAAGGTGTTAGGGGTCTTGAAGAATATTAAGGTGGATAGGTCCCCAGGGCCAGATGGGATCTACTCGAGTATTAACAGAGGCAAGGGAGGAGATTGCTGGGGCCTTGACAGAAATCTTTGTATCTTCACTGGCTACAGGTGAGGTCCCAGAGGACTGGAGAATGACCAATGTTGTTCCATTGAAGAAGGGTAACATGGATAATCCAGGAAATTACAGGCCGGTGAGTTTTACGTCAGTAGCAGGGAAATTATTGGCAAAGATTCTTTGTGGCAGGATTTACTACCATTTGGAAGCAAATGGGCGTATTAGTGAGAGGCAGCATAGTTTTGTAAAGGGGAGGTTGTGTCTCACTAACTTGATTGAGTTTTTCGAGGAAGTGACAAAGATGATCGACGATGGAAGGGCAGTGGATGTTATATACATGGATTTCAGTAAGGCCTTTGACAAGGTTCTTCATGGCAGACTGGTACAGAAGGTAAAGTCGCATGGGGGCAGAGGTGAGCTGACAAGATGGATACAGAATTGGCTTGGTCATAAAAGACAGAGAGTAGCAGTGGAAGGGTGCTTTTCTGAATGGAGAGCTGTGACAAGTGGTGTTCTGCAGGGATCAGTGCTGGGGCCTTTGCTGTTTGTAATATAGGTAAATGATTTGGAGGAAACTGTAACTGGGCTAATTAGTAAGTTTGCAGACGACACTAGGATTGGAGGAGTTGCAGATAGTGAAGAGGATTGTCAAAGGATACCACAGGATATAGATCGGTTGGTGACTTGGGTAGATGGAGTTTAATCTGGGCAAATGTGAGGTAATGCATTTTGGAAGGTCTAATACAGGCAGGAATTATACAGTAAATGGCAGAACCCTTAAGTGCATTGACAGGCAGAGGGATCTGGGTGTACAGGTTCACAGGTCACTGAAAGTGGCAACACAGGTGGATAATGTAGTCAGGAAGGCATATGGCATGCTTGCCTTCATCGGCAGGGGTATTGAGTATAAAAGCTGGGAAGTCATGCTGCAGCTGTATAGAACCTTGGTTATGCCACGCTTGGAATATTGCACGCAATTCTGGTCACCACATTACCAGAAGGATATGGAGGCATTGGAGAGGGTGCAGAGGAGATTTACCAGGATGCTGCCTGGTCTGGAGGTTATTAGCTATGAGGAGATGTTGGAGAAACTTGGATTGTTCTCACTAGAGTGACAGAGATTGAGGGGCGACTTGATAGAAGCTTACAAAATTATGAGTGGCATGGACAGAGTACATAGTCAGAAGCTTTTTCCCAAGGTAGAAGAGTCAATTACTACGGGACATAGATTTAAGGTGAGAGGAGAAAACTTTAGAGGAGATGTGTGGGGCAAGTTTTTTACACGGAGGGTTGAGAGTGCCTGGAATTTGCTGCCAGAGGAGGTGGTGGAAGCAGGTACAATAGTGGTGTTTAAGAGACAGCTTAACAAATACATGAATAGGATAGGAATAGAGGGATATGGACCCCGGAAGTGCAAAATATTTTAGTTTGACAGACAATATCATCGGCGCAGGCTTGGAGGGCTGAGGGGCCTGTTCTTGTGCTGTACTTTTCTTTGTTCTTTGTAATGTTTCGAATCCTTATGACTCTTCTTCAGAGCTGGCTCTGACGAATTCTGTTTCACTCTCCACAGATGCTTCCAGACCTGTTGACTATTTCCATCATTTTCTGTTTTTATTTCAGATTTCCAGTGTCTGCAGTATTTTGCTTTTATTTTGGAAATCTTTTTCTTCTGTTGTCTATCACTCTTACCCTGTGGCTTCAACAGTGTTAGAGGCTGACTGCTCTTTCCATTGCTCCGACAGCTGAAATGCCTGTGGCTCTGCCAAAGACTGTACATTTTACACCTGTGTATGGAAAGACTTGGTTATGGGGCAATAGGCAGCTCTGGCTGGGGGGCAGGGGCAAGGGATGAGAAGTGGGAGCACCTTGAGAAGAGTCCCTATTTCCAGTTGACCTTTCTCCATCTTCTCTCTTATAGCCCACCTGCATTTCCCAGCTAGCCAAAGCTGGAGGGCACTTTGCTGCAATTCAGTGAGGCATTGAACAGACAAGGTGAAGCATCCCCCAATGGGGAGACTCCACTCCTCAGCACCTATCCCTGCATACATGTGATGTGCATCTCACCATGTGGCAACTTACTTATCTCTATTGGACTCCCCACTGGGATGTGTTCCTGCAGTGGTGGAGGGTGCGCATTAGTCATGTATATGACCGTTCTCCTCCAAGAGTGCATACCCTCCTCTGATGACTCATCTGCCTCCTCCTGCTCTAGTTCCTCCATCAGCCTTGAAGGACCTATGGGAGATGAAGACATGAAATTGAATGTGGAAGGGTTCAAAGTCTATGTTGTGCAGAATGATATCTAATTCTGTCACCAGGTATGTGGGAGGTCCCTATCTCTCAATTGCCTACGTCCACAGACTGTGCCACACTGCCAATATCCAATGCCTCCACTTCTGCAGCAGTCAGGGTGATACAGCCTGGGTCTCTGTCTCTCCCTGGAGTTATGAGCTCTCCTCT
This sequence comes from Isurus oxyrinchus, assembly GCA_026770705.1. Lineage (NCBI taxonomy): Eukaryota > Metazoa > Chordata > Chondrichthyes > Lamniformes > Lamnidae > Isurus > Isurus oxyrinchus. Next base: position 65,172 of record JANJGN010000263.1, on the reverse strand, counting down.
TGCAGTGAGAGAAAACAGAGAATTATGAATGGGAGAAATGGAATATGTGGAAAGGATGGATTGACAACACTTGTGGGAGGGTTTCTGTGAGTGATGGGTGCGGGCTGATACCATGATGAGGGCGAGTGTGAATGCTGACTGTCCAGATGGGGATTTGAGGAGGTGCCTCGAAGAGAAAAGTGAGCAGAGCTGCAAGGCATATTCTGAGGAATGCTGAGCAGGAAATGCTGTGGAAGTCAGAGAGTGAGAATTGGCACCTGATAGTGGTATGCCACTCAGCTTTCATACTCATATGAGGTCAATGAACCCCTTGTGGTACTGTACCATGTTCCAGGGACCACACTCTTGCTGTTGACTGCTTCACAGACTTCTTGTTTAGTTTTCATGACAGGCCTCTTGCCCATCCACGGAAAACAATAATCTCTTTGAGACCCCAGCACCGCCTGTATCATCTCCAGGGAAGAGCCAGAAAACCAGGAGAGGCAGCCTTCCCATGTCTTGTATCCATCCTTTTTCCACATGCAGCCTTCAGAAACAGAATCACAAAATTGTGTTACAGCACAGAAGGAGGCCATTCGTGTCTGTACTGGCTCTCCAACTAAGCATGATGACTTTGTGTCATTCTCCTGCCTTTTCCCCATACCCCATGCACATTGTTTCTATTCAAATGATCATCTAATGCCCTCTTGAATGCCTCGATTGAACCTGCCTCCACCACACTTCCAGGCAGTGCATTCCAGACCTGAACCACTCGCTATGTGAAAAAGCTTTTTCTCACATTGCATTTGCTTTTTTTTTGCAAATCACTCTAAATCTGTGCCTTCTTATTCTCAATCCATTTACAAGCCATTCTGTCCCATGCCATGGACCCTTTAAATAGAAATTCTTTCATTGACAAGTGGTGGTCGTCATCGTACCCATGCTCTGTGATTGGTCAGGAAACCCGGAAGTTAAAAGGTCCGCTTCTGCAAAGATAGGGTTCCCATCCTCTGGCAGCAACCACCCCACCTCCCCGTTCCCTGGTGAGGTTAGCTCCATTAAAGTTCTATCCTGAGGATCAGATTTTAACAACTTGCATTCATATGTGTCATTCACAGAAAACAATGTCCCAAAGCATTTCACAGCTTTTCTTTGGATTGGCACTAACAGCTCTCTGAAAGCTCACATGACATAATTGATGCTCAAACTTGCTGTCTTTAACAAAGCTTTGTTTGCTGAAGGTATAAACTTGCTTAAAAGGCAAAATAAGCATCATTTATTTTTACTGGACCATACTAAGATGCTTCAAGCCGCAGTCTCAATTTACCACATGAAATGAATATGCTTCATCATCTCACATTATCACTCTCCGTAATCAAAATGCAGTCAAGAAATCAAAGAAAATAGGAAACAAATTTGCAATGTGCACAACTGTTCAAAGGAACAACAATGGTTTGCTCCTGTGTGGTATCATTCTATGATTATTACATTGCAGGATAAATGGTTCATTCATCAGTCGTGGACAGTGTTTATTGCTCATCCCTTATTCTCCATGAGTAGGTGGTGGTGAGCTGCCATCTTCAACTGCTGCAGTGCTGCTGGGGAGGGACTCCAGGATTTTCACCCCGCAGCAATGTAGCAATGGCGATATATTTCCAAGACAAGATAAGCTGTGATTTGGAGGAGACTTGGAGGTTATGGTAATGGTATAAATACTTCTAAAACAATAACTGTTGGTTCAGTCATTAAGAGTTTAAACTATCTTCTAGAGGCCCATGGTGTGACACTTCTATGGGTTTTCCCAATCGCTTCATTTAACGTTAGCACAATATTGACAGAAACACCAGAGAAAAGCATAAATGGTCCAGGACAATCCATCTTCAGAATTTGCATGAGATTGGGGAATGCCTGTGGAAATTCACTCCATCCCCCTTATTTCTTGTATAGTCTGATAACCAGAACCAGAAGGATAGCAGGAAATCTACTGCAGACAGTACCTGTACTTATTTCTATAAACGATGTTGCAATTTTATGTTCGCCGATTAAATGAATTTCATGATGAATTTCTGAGCTGAGTCAATAAATGGAGGATGTAATTTTAAGATTGCCAAGAATGAAGCTAAGCGTGCAGGAATATCAGTCCTCACACATAAAACCTACATATTGGACTCCCACTTCAGATTGCCGTCCACTCCCAGGAGTTAGAGTTGTCGTTATAGAATTACTTGATGAGCTACTGTATATGTCAGTGATCCATTTGTCAGTGGAGACATTGAAATAATAAAAACAAAAAAACTGCGGATGCTGGAAATCCAAAACAAAAACAAAAACAGAATTACCTGGAAAAACTCAGCAGGTCTGGCAGCATCGGCGGAGAAGAAAAGAGTTGACATTTCGAGTCCTCATGACCCTTCGACAGAACTTGAGTTCGAGTCCAAGAAAGAGTTGAAATATAAGCTGGTTTAAGGTGTGTGTGTGGGGGCGGAGAGAGAGAGAGAGAGAGAGAGAGAGGTGGAGTGGGGGTGTGGTTGCAGGGACAAACAAGCAGTGATAGAAGCAGATCATCAAAAGATGTCAACAACAATAGTACAAAAGAACACATAGGTGCTAAAGTTAAAGTTGGTGATATTATCTAAACGAATGTGCTAATTAAGAATGGATGGTAGGGCACTCAAGGTATAGCTCCAGTGGGGGTGGGGAGAGCATAAAAGATGTAAAAAAAAGGAAAATCTATATAATTTATTGGAAAAAAAAGAAAAGGAAGGGGGAAACAGAAAGGGGGTGGGGATGGGGGAGGGAGCTCACGACCTAAAGTTGTTGAATTCAATATTCAGTCCGGATAGCTGTAAAGTGCCTAGTCGGAAGATGAGGTGTTGTTCCTCCAGTTTGTGTTGGGCTTCACTGGAACAATGCAGCAAGCCAAGGACAGACATGTGGGCAAGAGAGCAGGGTGGAGTGTTAAAATGGCAAGCGACAGGGAGGTTTGGGTCATTCTTGCGGACAGACCGCAGGTGTTCTGCAAAGCGGTCGCCCAGTTTACGTTTAGTCTCTCCAATGTAGAGAAGACCACATTGGGAGCAACGAATGCAGTAGACTAAGTTGGGGGAAATGCAAGTGAAATGCTGCTTCACTTGAAAGGAGTGTTTGGGTCCTTGGACGGTGAGGAGAGAGGAAGTGAAGGGGCAGGTGTTGAGTAGGGGGTGATGGAGGAGTGGACCAGGGTGTCCCGGAGGGAGCGATCCCTACGGAATGCCAATAGGGGGGGTGAAGGGAAGATGTGTTTGGTGGTGGCATCATGCTGGAGTTGGCAGAAATGGCGGAGGATGATCCTTTGAATGCGGAGGCTGGTGGGGTGATAAGTGAGGACAAGGGGGACCCTATCATGTTTCTGGGAGGGAGCAGAAGGTGTGAGGGCGGATGCGCGGGAGATGGGCCGGACACGGTTGAGGGCCCTGTCAATGACCGTGGGTGGAAAACCTCGGTTAAGGAAGAAGGAGGACATGTCAGAGGAACTGTTTTTGAAGGTAGCATCATCGGAACAGATGCGATGGAGGCAAAGGAACTGAGAGAATGGGATGGAGTCCTTACAGGAAGCGGGGTCAACCTCGGACGGCCCGCTTCTATCTCCTACCCAAAATCCACAAACAGAACTGCCCGGTAGACCGATCGTCTCAGCTTGCTCCTGCCCCACAGAACTCATTTCTCGTTATCTTGACTCCCTTCTCTCTCCCTTTGTCCAGTCCCTTCCCACCTACATCCGTCATTCCTCTGACACCTTAAGGAAATCAACAATTTCCAGTTCCCTGGCTCCAACCGCTTCCTCTTCACCATGGACGTCCAATCCCTCTACACCTCCATCCCCCACCAGGATGGTCTGAGGGCCCTTAGCTTCTTCCTCGAACAGAGGCCCGAACAATCCCCATCCACCACTACTCTCCTCCGTCTGGCTGAACTTGTTCTCACGCTGAACAATTTCTCCTTCAACTCCTCTCACTTCCTCCAAATAAAAGGTGTGGCTATGGGTACCCGCATGGGCCCCAGCTATGCCTTTCTCTTTATGGGGTATGTGGAACATTCCTTGTTCCAGTCCTACTCCGGCCCCCTTCCACAACTCTTTCTCCGGTACATCGATGATTACTTCGGTGCCGCTTCATGCTCTCGTCGGGACTTGGAAAAATGTATTAATTTTGCTTCCAATCTCCACCCCTCCATCATTTTCACGTGGTCCATCTCTGACACTTCCCTTTCCTTCCTTGACCTCTCTGTCTCAATCTCTGGTGATAGACTGTCCACCAATATCCATTACAAACCCACCGACTCCCACAGCTATCGAGACATTGAAGAGTGTTTCTCTCATCCCTTTCTTCTGCACCACACAGTTTAACTTTTATACTATTTATCTGTATTCGCACTCATATTTTACACTATTTCATGTTTATTTAATTACACTGTGGGATATTAACGTACGAACAGTTTACATATTTAAGATAATTCCTCCTTTTACTATTTCACTGCAGGTGATAACTTGATCCCGATGACTATATTCTCTGACTGTTGAATCTGTAGCTATACAGTTAAGCTATTGTGGCAATTTGTATTAACATTTGACTCAAGGCTGAAGTTGAATGTTAAAGGGGATTAGCATTACATTATGAAGTTCCAAGACAGGCTTTTAGGAAATCTTCAATTCAATCTGCATTCCTGATATGGAGTCCACGTTTCAGCACCACACAGCAGTTTACTTAGTACGCCAGCATTATAGATTCTTAGTCGTGTGGCAATTCTGAGTTTGGGGTTCATGAGGTTCTTGCCTAAAGCTTTCCAAATGCTGCAGCAGCAGTACCAACACAAGCTGACATCTCCTCATCAAACTTCATCTCACTTCACTCCAGGTAGCAGAATTTGTCTACATTTTTCAATTCAGTATTGTTGTAGTGCAGCTCTAGGTTGACCACCTCAGGTCATTGTCTTTCGTAGGCTGATCCTGACCCCAAATTCCTCTGTAGCATTTAGAAGTGACTGCAGGTCTTCAGCTGAATGCACCACAAAAGCTGCATCATTGGCAAACAGGAGTTCATGTATCAGAACATGTCTCACTTTGGTCTTTGCTCTCGATCTGAATCGATTGAACACTCTTCCACCTGATATTGTGCATAATAATACTCTTTCATAGGAACACGGGACTTAGGAGCAGGAGTAGACCATTTGGCCCATCGAGTCTAATTCATCAATCAATAAGATCATGGCAGATCTGATCATCTTGAACTCCACTTTCCTGCCTGTTCCCCATAACCCTTGATTCCCTCACTGATTCAAAATCTGTCCATCTCTGCCTTGAATATACTTAATGACCCAGCTTCTACAGCCCTCTGCAGTAAAGAATTCTACAGGTTAACTGCCCTCTGAGAGAAGAAATTCCTCCTTATCTCTGTTTAATTGGATGACCCCTTACACTGAGATTATGCCCTCTGGTCCTGGACTCTCCCACGAGGGGAAACAGCCTCTCTGCATCTACCCTGTCAGGCTCCATAGAGATCTATGGGCAGAATTTTTACCTCAGCGGGGGAGGGGCGGCATGCGTCTGACCCACTCGAGCATAAAATGACTTTGGACGAGCGTTCCAACGTCAACACACAGTTGTGCGATACTTCAGTCAGTGGGAATGCGTGGGAATCAGCAGTGTGCCCACCGACAATTAAAAGGCCTGTCAAGGCCATTAAAAAGATAATTGACTTAAATTTTTCACCGCCTGTCCAACCTTATGGTTGGCGGGCAGGCGAAAAGGCCAAGCGGCCTTTGCACGTTTTAGGAAACCTCGTCCATGAATGGGATGAGGTTTCGAAAAGCAAATAAAAATAAAACAGTTTACATTTCATTTATAACGTGTCCTTGCTCACGTGACAGAGTCACATGTGGGGACAAGGTTTATAACATTTTTTAAATCTTTATCATTTTTTATTAAAACTATTCATCTCCCTGAGGCAGTTCTGTGTCTCAGGAAGATTTTCAAGTGTGCACTCGGCCCGCCAGCGTGAAATCGCGGTCCGGCCCTGATCACGGGCAGCGGTCGGCTTCCAAACCACCCCCGCCAAGCCCGCCCAACAAGGGCAAAATTCTAAGATAAAAGCAAAATACTGCAGATGCTGGAAATCCAAAATAAAAACAAAAATAGCTGGAAAAACTCAGCAGGTCTGACAGCATCTGCGGAGAGGAACACAGTTAACATTTTGAGTCCGTATGACTCTTCAACAGAATTAAGGAAAAGTAGAAAAGAGGTGAAATATAAGCTGGCTTAAGGGGGGATAGAGGGCCAGTGATAGGTGAAGATTGCCAAAAGATGTCATAGATAAAAGGACAAAGAGGTGTTGACAGTGGTGACATTAGCTAAAGGATGTGCTAAAGGTGACATTTAGAGTAGAAAGCAGGACGAGCAAGGGACAGATAGCCCTAGTGGGGGTGGGGTGGGGGGAAGGCATCGAAATAGGCTAAAAGGTAGAGATAAAACAATGGATGGAAATACATTTAAAGATAATGGAAATAGGTGGGAAAAGAAAAATATATATGAATTATATATAAAATTCTGCCCTTCGATAAGGTTCTATAAGATCACCTCTCGTTCTTCTAAACCCCAATGAGTACAGGCCCAACCTACTCAACCTCTCCTCATAAGAAAATCCCTCCAAACCCGGAATCAAACTAGTGAACCTTTTCTGAACTCTCTCCAATGCCAGAATATCTTTGCTGAGATCAGGGGACCAAAACTCCAGTGCACTAGATACAGGTTGCCATCCTGAAAATGCCCCCTTATCCTAACTCTCTGTTTTCTATTGGTTATGCAATCTTCTATCCATGCTAATATACTACCTCCAACACCATAGGCTCTTTATCTTATTAAGTAGCCTAATGTGTAGTACCTTAACGAGCGTCTGTTGGAAATCCAAATATATTACATCAACTGGTTCCCCTTTATCTATCCTGCTAGTTACCTCCTCAAAGAGTTCTAATAAATTTGTCAGGTATGATTTCCCCTTTATTGAACCCATGCTGACTTTGCTTGATTAAATTAAGTATTGTAAATGCTCTGCTATTACATCCTTTATAATAAACTCTAACATTTTCCAATGGCAGATGTTAAGCTAACTGGCCTATAGTTACCTGTTTCTTGTCTCCCTCTCTTTTTAAATAAGGGTGTTACTTTGGCAGTTTTCCAATCCTCTGGGACCTTTCCAGAATCTCAGGATTCTTGGAAGATTACTACCAGTGCATCCACTATCTCTGTAGCTACTTCCTTTAATAAACTAGGATGCAAACCATCAGGTCCAGGGGACTTATCGGCCTTTAGACTCATTAGTTTCCCAAGTACTTTTTCTCTAGTGATAATAATTCTATTTATTTCCTCCCCATATTTGCCCCTTGATTATTTAGTATTGGATTGCTATTAGTATCTTCTACCAGGAATACTGAAGCATAATATTCATTCAACTCCTCTGCTATTTCCTGGTTCCCCATTATTATTTACCCAGCCTCATTCTGTAAGGGGCTTATGCTCACTTTGGTCTCTCTCTTCTTTTTTATATATATTTAAAGAAGCTCTCACTGCCCATTTTTGTATTACTTGCTAGTTTACCCTCAAAGTTTATTCTCTCCTTCTTTATTATTTTTTGGTCATCTTTTGTTGGTTTTTAAAACTTTCCCAATCATCTGGCTTACTACTAGTCTTTGCCACATTGTATGTATTTCTTTTAATTTAATACTATCCTTAACTTCCTTGGTTAACTATGGTTGGTTTATCCCCTTCCTTGAATCATTCCTCTTTGTTGTAAGTCAGTCATGAACTATTTTCTTAAATGACTGCCATTGTTCATCAACCGTTTTTTCTGCTAAAATCCTATCCCAGTCGACTCCAGCCAACTCTGCCCTCATTCCTTTGTAATTACCCTTATTTAAGTTTAGCACAGTTGCTTCCGAACCAAGCTTCCCATTCTCAAACTGAATGCTAAATTCTACCATTTTATGGTCACTGTTTCCTAGGGTATCTTTTACTCTGTGGTCATTTATTAAACTTACCTCACTGCATATTACTACATCCAAAATAGCTGGATCCCTGATCCTTGGCTGGTTCCACAACATATTGTTCTAGGAAACTATTGCAAATACGTTCGATGGGCAGAAATATTTGGCTTGGCGGGCGGGCAGGCGGGCTTGCGCCCGATCCGCTCAAATGTGAAATGACGTGCGATTATTTCGGCCCTGCGTCCCGATATCAACGCGCACTCTCGTGATATTTCAGTCGGCAGGTGCGTGCAGGGTTGGAGCCAGGCCCACCATTAATTAAGAGACCAGTTAAGGCCTTTGACACCCTAATTGTCAGTGATTTTACATAGCCTGTGCGACTTCTTGGTTGTAGTGCAGGTAAAATGGGCAGGCGGGCAGGCCACAATTTGCAAAAGCTCATCCACAGATGGGATAAGAAGGGTCAACAGCATTGTCAATGTGAGTCGTGAGGAGTTTTAGGAGATCGTGTGTTGCTGTTTGCTTATTTGAACTGGACAGATTCACCTCGCTTCAGAGCTCATTCTGTGCATTTCTAGGCTTTCTTTCAGGACTCATGTTGTCTTACAGGCCTCTGGAGGATTCAGACTGTGCGGGCCTTTCCTAACCCTAGTAATGGGGATTGTGGTATCTGCTGGAGGCACCTGCTCTGAGGAGAAACAGAGGGACAGAAGGGAGAGGAGGCCAGGTGTCCCATTGCAGCTTCCAGAGGAGCGACCTGCGAGAGGAGAGGCGCAGGCACTGGGGTGGGGGTTGCAGGTGCAGGGCCAGCAGGAAGTCCAAGGTGGAAGGGGCGGCTGAAGACGGCATTATCCTGCCATTAGGGATTACAGGTGGCAATGCAGCTACCTCAATATGTCTGAGATGCAATGCCGAAGAAAGCTCTGCCTCTCCAGGAAGACCATTAACTCCATTTGTCAGATGATCGGGCCTGGGATCAACCGCAACTATGTGGGTGGACACCCCATGCCAGTGGCTCTGAAGGTCACAGCGACCCTCAACTTCTATGCCTCCGGATCTTTCCAAGGCAAAGTGTGGGATCTGTGTGGAGTCTCCCAATCAGGTGTCCGCAGTTGCATCAAACTGGTAACAAAAGCTCTGTTCAGGCATGCATTGAATTTCATTCATTTCCGCATGGACGAGGGCAGCCAGCCTGAGTGAGCCAGGGGCTTTGCAGCGATTGCTGGGTTTCCCTGTGTCCAGGGTGCCATCGACTGAACATGTGAGGCCATCAAAGTGCCAGTGGGTGAGCCGGGTGCCTTCATCAACAGGAAGGGATTCCACTTCATGAATGTGCAGACACTGCATGATCACAAAATACAGATTCAGCAAGTCTGGGCAAGGTACCCTGACAGCTCCCATGACATCCTGAGACATTCCCGAGGTGCTGAGGCTCTTTAGTGCTCCAACCCAACTGATTGGATGGCAGCTGGGTGACAAGGACTATCCTCTGAAAATGTGGCTCATGACGTCTCTCTGGCTTCCAAGAACAGAGGCCGAGAAGCGGTACAACAGGAGCCATGCCTCCACAAGTGCGGTGGCAGAGAGGAGCATTGGTCTTCTCAAGATGCGCTTCCGATGCTTGGGCTGTTCAGTGGGGTGCACTGCAATACCCCCCAGAGTGGGTGTTACTGATAGTGGTTGCATGCTGCACTCTCCACAATCTGGCACTGCCAAGGAGGAAGAGGATGTTGACTCAGCTCCACAGGCAACAGATGATGAGTCCAGTAGTGAGTCTGAGGATAAACATGGTGAGGAGAATGCTGAGGGTGTGGAGGCAGAGCTGGCTAATCTCCAGGGAGGCAGGGACACCCAGGATGCTTTGATCCAATGCTCCTTCAGCTGGGCTACCAAATAAGAACCACCACCACATGCCAGGGCTGCAGCCTCCATACTCGATCCCAGAGAGGAGCATTTCCTTGGCCACCAAGATACACTCAATATCTGTGCAATAAAGTTTCAAGAGACACACATTCATCATTCAATATTGGCCAAGTTGCATCCACAGAACAAATGAAGCAGACTCAAACCAATAACACAAAATCAAATGTCATTTCATGCTGCAAGTGACAGATTGCTGAACTGAACATTAACCTGTGCTGGTCGTCACGCCATTAAAAACTCAAAGCAAAACAGGGGAACAAAATACCACCCGTGACAAGCCCATCTTGCGCTTAAGGTGCTTTAAATTTATGTTTGCGGGTGCTACATCTAGGTGCTCCCCCCCTCGCTGGCACGGCATTGGGGAGAGGCTGCTGACTTTGCATCCGGACCACACCCGCCCACAGCACCCCCGCCCCCCCCCCCCCCCCCCCCCCCCCCCCCCCAATCCAACAAGGGCAAAATTCTTCCCAATGAGTTCTTGCTCGTGGCTACCTCCGCCAATTTGATTTTCCTAATCTACATGAAGATTAATGTCACCCTTGATTAATGTACTTCCGTTTTTACATGCACTAATTGTCTCCTGATTTATTCTCTGTCCTACAGTATAGTTACTGTTCAGGGGCCCATAGAATACTCCTACTAGTGTCTTCTTCCCCTTGTTATTTCTAACCTCCACCCATATGGATTCCACACCTTCTGATCCAAGATCGTTTCTTGCTATTGTACTTATTCCATCTCGTACCAACAAAGCTACCCCACCACACTTTCCGTCCTGCCTGTCCTTTCGAAAAGTCACACACTCCTGAATATTTAGTTCCCAGTTTGATCTCCTTACAACGATGTCTACATAATGGCTTTAAGATCATTATCATTAACCTCTATTTGTGCCGTTACTTCATTTATTTTGTTCCGAATACCACAAACATTTAAGTAAAGAGCCATTAATTTTGCCTTTTTACCATTTTTCCCCCTTTGACCCTATTTTCTGCTGTCTTTTATGTTTGTACACTCTGTCCCTTCCTGTCACACTCTGGGTATCATTATCTAAATTGCTGCCCTGCAAGGCTGCCATATCCTTTTGCTTTGTAAGCCTACGTATCCCCTTTCCAGAACCTGCCTCCCCCTCTATCTAGTTTAAAGCCCTCACTACAGCCCTAGTAACTTGGCTTGCCAGGACAGCATGGTTCAAGTGATGCCCATCCCACCCTTCTACCCCAGTAATGATGCCAGAGCCCCATGAAGTGAAACCCATTCCTCCCACACCAATCTTTGAGCCACACATTTAACTCTTTGACATTATTTACCCTATGCTAGTTTGCCCGTAGCTCAGGTAGTAATGCCAAGATTATTACCTTGGAGGTTCTGTTTTTTAATTTAGCTCCTAACTGTTGAAATTCTTTCAGCAGAATCTCCTTGCTAGTCCTATCAACGTCATTGGTACTAATGTGGACGACGACAACTGGATCCCTCCCCTCCCACTGCAACTCCCCTCTTACTCCCCTCCGACTCCTCTCCAGCCCTGAGGAGATGTCCTTGACCCTGGCGCCGGGCAGGCAACACAGCCTTCGGGACACAGGCACACGGCTGCAGAGAATAATATCTATCCACCTAATTATACTGTCCCCTACCACTACTACGTTCCTATTTCCTCCCCCCAACTTGAATGGCTCCCTGTACCACGGTGCCAAGGTTAGTTCCCTCAACATCTCTGCCTTTCCTGCTCTCGTCCACACAGCTTGCAAGAACCTCGTAACTGTTCCAAACGCTTTCACAAATGCTCCGGCTGTAAATGGCCCCACTGCTTTTCACAAGCACTCTCTCTGTAAATGGCCCTGCCGTTTTTCTCAAGTGCTCTCTCTGTAAATGGCCCCACTGCTTTTGATGGCACCTTTTTTAATCTTCCATGAACACTCCTTTGTCTTTCTATCCATGACATTTTGTCAATCTTTCCTTCGCCCCCACTTATCGCTGGCCTTCTATCCAACTTCACCTGTTCCACCCCCTTAAAAAGTATAAATTTCATCACATTTCTACTTCTCTTTAGCTCTGAAGAAGGGTCATACGGACCCAAAACATTAACTCCTGTTTCTCTTTCCATTGATGCTGTCAAGCATGCTGAATGTTTCCAGCATTTTCTGTTTTTATTTCAGATTTCCAACATCTACAGTATTTTGCTCATGTCATTTAATTGCAGCTGATTCTTCCTTTCATTTAACAGTAGAAAGATTTCATAATCTGGAGAAGTTTTAGTAATATTATCACATATTTCTGCATGTGGTTTTGCTTCCAAACATGTGACATTTTATTAAATAAAAAATACTCATTTACTGACAAACCACTATTTTTAAGCTATCTCAAGTATGGTACATTTTTTGCCCTAAGTGTTAGGATAGATCAACTAAATCCTTTTGATTTACACTTGATCTACTTGTGACTACTGCCAAAAGTTCAAAATGAGTTTTTTTTACATAACTCTCTATGTTTTTGGAGTGGGTTTAAAAATTCAATCTGTAGTCTAAATTACAATCTAAAATAGTGATCTGTTAGACTATTTTCAAAAACACATGAGATAAGGAGCAGGAGTGGACAATACAGCCCATTGATCCTGTTCCACCAATCATGGCTGACCTTGAGCTTCAATTCTGTTTTTCTGGCCACCCCGTCAGTTCCCTTAATTCCCAGGGAGACCAAAAATCTGTCCATACCACCCTTAAATATAGTCAACGATGGAGCATCTACAACTCTCTGGAATAGAGAATTCCAAAAATTCACAACCCTTTAAGTGAAGAAGTTTATCCTCATCTCAGTCCAAAATGGTAAACCCCTTATCCTGAGATGGTAGCTAATTGTTCCAAATTCCCCAGCCAGTGGAAACAACCTTTCAGTGTCTATCCCATCAAGCCCCTTCAAAATCTTGTACACTTCAATGAGATCACCTGTCATTCTGCTAAACTCCGGGAAATATAGGTGCAACTTATTCATCCTCTCATTGTAGGTCAACCTGATCAATAAAAGCAAAATACTGTGGATGCTAGAAATCTGAAATAAAAACAGAAGGTGCTGGAAAAACTCAGCATGTCTGGCAGCATCTGTGGTAAGAGTAACAGAGTTAATGTTTTGAGCCCAGTATGACTCTCACTCTGAAGTTCCAAAGATGGTGGTTGGTCAGGAGACTATGCCCAAGTGAGATGTAAACCAAGTGAGTAGCGAATTAGGTTCACGTGGAAATTTGGTGCACAGCTGAAGTGCTGCTTTAATATTGCAACAGGTGAAGTGTGGTAATTATTCAGATTTATCAGCATGAGTAAGATTCATCAATAATTGTAAGGTTTATGAAATAACGGCCAAGTAAAATAAAGTTAATATAAGCAAACTAAAGGAAAATAAATTTAACGTAAGTGACGTAAAGGTATGGCAGGACAGCTCGGTCGGGTGGATTGCATGTCCTGTAGTATGTGGGAAGTCATGGTCCTACCAGTGACCTAGACGACCACATGTGCAGGAAACGTCACCTGTTGCAGAAACCTGAGGTCCAGGTTTCAGAGTTTGAGTGGCAGCTGGAGTCACTGTGACGCATCTGCGAGGCTGAGAGCTCCATGGATAGCATTTTCACAGAGGTAGTCACATCGCAGTCCAGGAGCATGGAGGTAGAAAGTGAATGGGTGACTGCCAGACAGACCAAGAGAACAAGGTAGGTAGTGCAGGAGTCCCCTGAGGACTCATCGGTTTTCCATTTTGGATGCTGGTGAGGGCAATTGGTTTTCCGATTTGGATGCTGGTGAGGGTGTTGGTTGTTCGTTGGAGTGTAGTCTGAGCCATGTTCGTGGTACCATTGGTGGTTCAGCTGTACAGGACAGGAGGAAGAAGCACAGTAGAGATAGAGGATTCGTCAATTAGAGGAACAGACAGGAATTTCTGTGGCCATAGACGTGACTTCAGGATGGTATATTGCCTGCCTGGTGCCAGGGTCAAGGATAGCATGGAGCAGCTGCAGGACATTCTTCTGGGAGAGGGTGAACAGTCAGAGGTCATGGTCCACATTGGCACCAATGACTTACGAAAGGGGATGAGGTCCTGAAAGCAGATTTCAGGTAGCTAGGAAGGAGATTGAAAAGGACCTCTATAGCAGTAATCTTAGGACTACATTCAGTCCCATTATACTTGTGAGCATAGAAACTGGAGAATTGAGAGATTGAACATGTGGCTGGAGAACTGGTGTAGGAGAGAGAGTATCAGATTTCTGAGCCATTGGGACCGGATCTGGGGCAGGTGGGACCTGGACAAGATGTACAGGCTGCATCTTAGCAGGACCAGGACTAACATCCCCGGGGAGGGTTTAAACTAGATTGGCAGGGGAATGGGAACCTGAGAAGGAGCTCCGATTCGAGGAAAGCAAAACTCGTAAAAGAAAGTAGAAAGCAAAAATAGAAGACAGACAAAACATAGGCAAGCATCAAATGGGATCAGAATAGAGGTATTTAGGTAATACCGGTGAGGATCCTTCATACCTTTTAACACATGTTCAGCTGCGTTGAGGTTAACAGGTGTTGGTTGGAGCATGGTGTTTGAAAACGGCAGCGCCAGCATCAAATCAGCATCACACACCAACTGGCATCATCGATGTGCATTCATAAACCAATGAGTTGTGGCACCTTTCCCATCAGAAGCACACGCCCCTCTCAAACCCTATTTTCCAGCGTTAGCACACCTGAGAGCTCAATTTCTCATCCAGTTCTTCTTCTTGGTGCCGTGAGGGGTTGGAAACTGAACTGTCAGAGACATGGTGACCTGACAAAAAGAGGAACCAGACCCACTGAACCAATGTTTTAAATTGGCCTTTTAAACACCCATTCCACATAAACACTGAGCGACAGGAAGACTGTAAGAGGAGTTTTTAAACCAGCAGCAAAGCACACAGACTGAACATTGGGTCTGCAGGATGGGAGAATCATTCACAACATCCAAGTACTGGATTTCTTTAATCCTGGGGTAATGATTTGGGCGGAGCTAAAGTCGCGAAACTAGAAGTAAAAGTGAAGACTTCATCTTACGCTCGAGGCTGGAGTTCGGCGCAGGGACAGTTTTAAACGGCGTTTTCTCCGGGATTGGGGTCGGGCTCCCGTCTCTGTGGAATGGGGGTCACTCCGGTGAGTGATTGGGGTTTGAGAGAGTGTCCCGGATGTGAGTGTCCCGGTTACTCCAGGCTCCGGGGCTCGAGCTTCGTGTCCGCACGTGGTCACTGACAATGGCGGCGGCGGCGGGGGGGGGGGGGGGGGAGAGATTGTTTTTTGTTTTATTTGATCCTGTGGAGATGGACCCGAGACCGCAACAGAAGAAAGTCGTGAGGATACAATATTATTAATCGGAGTTTAATTAATTAGGAATTAATTGATTCTAAACAGCTTTGATTTTGTTTCCAATTGGCTCACCCCCCCCCCCGCGGTGGAAGCTTCTTGAAAGCCCGAGAATGACAGTTGCTCCAACGTTCATTTTTTAAATAAAAACAATGCTGGAAAAACTCGGCAGGTCTAACAGCAACTGTGTAGAGAAAAACAGAGTTAACGTTTTGAGTCCGTATGACTCTTCTTCATGGCTGAAGAGAAGTAAAAATGTGATGAATTTTATACTGTTTAAGGAGTTGGAGCAGGTGAAGCTGGACAGGAAGGTCAGTGATAGGTGGGGGCAAAGGAGAGATTGACAAAGATGTCAAGGACCAAAGGACAAAGGGGTGTTAATGACAGTGATCCTGGCTAAAGGAGGTGCAGTTGGTTACATTAAGGTTAAAAAGCAAAATGTTGTGATAGCAGGACCAGGGTAAGCACCCTGGATAAAAACAATGTGAACCAGTGACAGACGGCCGGGTGGGGGGAGAGGACAGAGGTGGGAAAATAGATCCAAAATAGGATAAGAGGTGGAGATAAAACAACGAGTAAAAAAAAAAAGTGGATAAAAAATAAAAATTGAAAAATAAAAATAAATATTGAAAAAAGGGGGTGAGGTTGGAGGAGAGAATTCATGGTCTGAAGTTGTTGAACTCAATATTCAGTCCGGAAGATGAGGTGCTGTTCCTCCAGTTTGCGTTGGGCTTCACTGGAACATTGCAGCAGGCCAAGGATGGACATGTGGGCATGAGAAAAGATGGTGTGTTGAAATGGCAAGTGACAGGAAGGTCTGGGTCATGCTTGCGGACAGACAGAAGATGTTCTGCAAAGCAGTCAACCAGTCTGTGTTTGGTCTCTCCAGTGTAGAGGAAATCGCATTGGGAGCAATGAATGCATCAGACTAAATTGAGGGAAGTGCAAGTAAAAAGCTGCTTCACTTGAAAGGAGTGTTTGGGCCCTTGGACGGTGAGGAGGGGGGAAGTAAAGGGGCAGATGTTGCATCTTCTGCGGTTGCATGGGAAGGTGCCATGGGAGGGGATTGAGGTGTAGGGGTAATGGAGGTGTGGACCAGGGTGTCACGGAGTGGTGATAAGTGAGGACTCCCCCTAGCTGTCTCTCCCTCCCCCCTGGCCATCTCTCCCTCCCCCCTGGCTGTCTCTCTCCCTCCCCCCGCCCCCCGCCCCCCATCCGTCTCGCCACCCTCGGTGCCCCCGGCCCTCTCCCCCTTCGCATGACAATTTACTTTTTTTTTCAGATTTGTTTCATCCTCTTATTGGTTCATTACCTACAAGTCATTGTCTGTTGCGGCCAAGATGAGTATACCATTAATGGACAGTGCTGCTCGATGTGTTCACCAGGTAAGTGATGGCCTCTATTTTAAACAATTGTCATTATTCCACAAAAAATGTGGTCATTTTCTTTAACTTTGGAAAGTGCTACATGAATAATTGTTTTTTTTATCAGTGTCTGTTGCCTATTGTAAGACATATGGCGCCTGTTTCCCCTTTTCCTTAAATATTAATTAAGGTATGTGTTTTAATTTTTCTGTAAAACATTTCAGTTTCTCATAAGTATACAGGTCATTAATTGTTTCAGTATTTAAAGCTCTGATTAATAGTTGTACTGTTGATTATATTTTTCAATGACACCTACCCAACGGTATCCAATTTTACCAGAATAAACTTTGGAATATTCACTTTCAGGTTTACTTACTTAAATCATAAATAAGACTAGGCTGTGGCTGTGCAGAAGATGCTGACTGGGGTTTCACGTTTCAATACTCCTGTAAATATATTGGCTACTCCATGTTTTTCAATGAGCCATTCACCTCGCTGACAGCTGCATCAAAGTTTTTGCAGTCCTTTGAGCAGAGGGTTGCTGTAATCAGGCATCTGAGTAGGAGAAAAAAATACAAGGGTCAACCAATCAGATTGAAGAATCCTCCCTAAAACATGCAGGAGATTAAATTGGATAGCCCCTAAAGGAGGGCACAGGGAGTGTGATACACAATTAAACCACACCCGCTTTTTGAAAGCCAGGCAAAATGCTAAATCTGTGCTGCCTATGCCTTTCAATGCTTTCTGCGTGCAGCCAACACTCCCCACACTGTTCAATGGCTGCACACACCAACAGAAGGGTCATTAGTGTTGGTACCTGGACTGCACCTGTTAAAGGGGAAAGGCATTGTACCTGCTGGTGGTGCTGCAATCATTCTAAATATTGCACTCTGTAAGAATCAACAATGGCTGGCAAGAGGAGAGAGCATGGACTAAGGCTTTCAGATGCTGTACTGGAGGTCTTGGTGAAATAGATAAAAGAAATAAGAGCAGTTCCATACCGTAAGCGGGGTGGTGCCGGAAGCCTTCCAGGTACATGCTCAGAAAGCAGTGACAAAAGGGAACAGACGAGGTCAATGCCAGGAATCTAATCCCAAGGACCTGGATGCAGTGCAGGAAGAAGTTTAATGTTCTCACACAAATTGTCAAGGTTAGCAAGTACCTCTTCAAATGCTATAAAGTTACACACTACTTCTACAGCAGAGGACTCAGGTGAGGACTTTAGATAGTTCAGGCTACCTGCAGGAAAACCTGCATTCTGTGTTAAGGAGTATGAAGGAGCCCAGCACCAACTTGACACAGGGCATTCCACAGAGCTTGGAACTCACACTTTCAACGGTGGAATGAATGGGCACCTCGATAAACACACTTGTGGAATCAACAATTACGCTGCATTTGAAGTCCGATGTCTGGGCGTTCATTACAGCACAAGCAGCATACATTCACTCTCTGGAGTGCTGCAGTGGAAGCTGAGACTGTTGTTACTCAAACTCAGCTTGCTGAGATGGAAGCTCGGCCTGCTGCCATCATGACTCTTAATACCAAAGTGAAAGAGGCTTCCAGGGGTTCACAGCACTCCAGACATCTGTTCTGCAGTAAATCTATTCCCTAAAGACCCTTTGCAGATATGGCCTTCTGCTGAGATGTCTTCTAGCCCTCCTCCTCCTCCCTCTGCTAGCAGCTCATCCTGCTCTGCGTGGCCTCTAACATTTTTGCAGTCATGCACAATTCTAAGAGGAAGCCCAACGAAGTCACCCATGTCTGGGTGAAATTGGTTTGTGCACAAGCCATTGAGTCATCATAAAGTACTTCAGTACCAGCCAGACACTCCCTGAAGACAATTGAGACTTTTAACAAGTATAGAACAGTACCCAAAGCATGTGGCATTCCAGCAACAGCTTAAAGATACATTGAACTATTAAAACTTCACTTACTCCTGAATGCAGCAAACCTAACTTTTTCTGGTGTGTTTAGTGGTATCTAATGGGTAAGTACCTGAACTTTGTGCCCTTACATGAGTAAACCCCTTGATTATACTATAATTTCCCTGTTCTTCCTGAACTTCTGTTATTGCTGTCTAAAAATAATAAAGGTTCTCATGTAATTTTCATAGCTTCTTGCAGCAGAATCCTTTCTGTCAACAGTTTTCTGGGAGCAGTACAAGTTTTGTAATTCTACAACTGACTTACACATATGTTTTTGTTTTGCAGGCACAATAGTGTTCAGGCATTGCGGGATAGATTTTGGTACAATATGTAAACCATGTACAACTGGAAGATATATCGACCATCCTAATGGATTAGAGAAATGTTTTAAATGTGCAGCTTGTGATCAAGGTAAACATCACAGTCACATTTATTTTACCCAGAGTGTTGTGGAGGCTGACTGGTTAAATATATTCAAGGCACAGATAGACATATTTTTGAACAAAAGGGGAGTCAAGGGTTAAGGGGAACAGGCTGGAAAGTGGAGATGAGGCCAAGATCAGATCAGCTTTGATCTTATTGAATTGTAGAGCAGGTTCATGAGACGTTATGGTTCCTGCTCCTATTTCCTTTTGTAGATTGAGTATTTTCTTAGGAGCAGTAATCGAGCAATTGTTTAAAAATGCTATGGTTTAGCAAAATATCATTGTTCAATATGTTCCTTAACTGGGTATGCTCTCACTGCTGTTGAAGAAACAGTGGAAAATCTCTCATGTGCAGCGCTGCTCTGGGCAACACTACACAGATTATATTTATTCCCAGGGGATAGACAGTGCCAGAAGTCTCTACCTGCACAATCTAACAGTACTATCTGCCCCTGGGGAATTGGCACAATCTGCCTATTGCCGCTATGAACAAATTTTATTCAAATAACATTAGTAGACCTTGTTGGTGAGCTACAGATCCATAATTATTTTTTATTCGATTATGGCTCTTGGGCATCACCAGCTAGGCCAGCATTTATTGTCCATCCCTTATTGCCCTAAAGGTGGTGGTTAGATGCCTTCTCGAACTGCTGCAGTCCCTGTGGTGTAGGTACATCCAAGGTGCTGTTAGGGAGGGAGTTTCTGACTACATCAATGGTGAAATCATGCAGTTCAACTTCAAACCTGATATGAAATTTCCTGTCCCAAAATCTTGTTTTGGAGTTAGGTGTGATCAGATTAAATCAGATCAGATCAGATTAGATATTTTGTCTAACATTTCCTGTTTCCATTTTTCTATCGTCTCCATTCCCAAGGATGCTCACCTATGCTGGTATGTGGTTGCACAGGTGCCATTAACTCTTCTGACCCTCAGCCAACTACTCAGTATTCATAAAGGACGCAATCTGATGAGAGGATGGGGCCATGAAAGTCAAGTCCTCCTCTTTTGTCATTTAATGTAGTAGAGGAAGGTGGCTGGTTAGCTTTTAAGGTTAGTGTGTGGTTCAGAATAATGGCAACATTATGGGCTCAACTCCTGTTCTGGCTGCAGTAGGCTTGGAAGAGTGGAAGACAATGACAAACCACCACTGACAAAAAAAATGACCCAAAAAGTGCTCAGGCTGAAGCATCAGCAGACAATGAACAAAGGACCTCCTTTCATGCAGGACACACATCTGTGTTGTAGAGGAATGGGAGCAGCTGCTGAGTCTTTTGCCTGTGGACATGATACCAGTTCATCCTTTCAGTTACTCTGGTTGAAATGAACAAATGCAATTTTATCCAGACTCCTTGGGGCATTTAATTACAGTACTGAGCTATTGGGGATGAAAAACAACTGCCCGCATATTTAACATGTAAATATAAAGTTCTGGAAGTGCCCAGCAAGTCAGGCAGCATCATCAGTGGAGAGAGGAAGGTACGGTTCATGATTCAGGTTGTTGACCTTGGACATTGGCCTTGGTGGGGGTGCAGCACAGATTCATCAGAATTATATTAGGAATTAAAGGGAAAAATAAATTGTGAGTACAAATTTCATGAACTCTGTTTGTATTCCCTTGAGCTTAGTTCTGAGGGCTGAAGTAATCAAGCTCCTTAAAAAATTAAAGGGATTTAATTGACAAGATACGGAGAAACTCTAATGGAGTGAAAATCCAAACCAAGGGATGTAATCTTAAAATTAGAACTCAGCCATTTAAGGGTGAAATTTGAAAGCAGTTTTTTCAAATAAAGGATAATGGAAACATGGAACTGCCTTACTGAAAGTCTCTGGGTTCTACGTCAGTTGAAATTTTCAAGATTGAATTTGTTAGATTTTTGGTAAGGGTATCAAAATGATACGGAGCAAAGAGGGGTAAATGATGTGGAGGAACATAAGCCATAATTCAATTGAAAATGTTCAGGGACTGAATGGTTTACTCCTGTTCTACCTTCTAATGCTCCTACGGAACTAGGTGGTAGTCGTCAACAAAGTTGTAAGAAAGGAATCCTGAAAGGATTGTTAACAAGAAATGGAAGGAGATAAATGCAGCCACAAATGAGCTAAATAAAAATTTTCCCATTCTTAAT
Organism: Isurus oxyrinchus; assembly: GCA_026770705.1. NCBI lineage: Eukaryota > Metazoa > Chordata > Chondrichthyes > Lamniformes > Lamnidae > Isurus > Isurus oxyrinchus. The sequence goes on along the minus strand of JANJGN010000263.1, from coordinate 44,062 downwards.
CTCCTCCTGTAAGTGAAAGCCAAGACACTCAGTATATATGATTTTTTTAAAAACTGATCTATAAAAAAACACTCAAGAATCTGAGGAAAACATTAAAAATGTTAACTGAAAAATATGAACCAGAAAATCTCCAGAGTCTCTGTGTGAAGGAAGGGGAAAAAGTTTGAAAGGAATGTGGAAAATAGAAACATGACAATGAAGAAACAATGAGAACAAGTTACTGGAAAAGCAGGAACTTTGCGACTCTGAGATTGGCCCCCAATCCACGCCCCCTCATTAAAGATCACAACTTGCTGGCTCATGCCAACAAGTCTTGGGGCTCCGAATCATGGTTCCCTCTTCTTCATTAGATTGGATGATTGGTTGATGCACTCCACCCAGTTGGTCACCCAAAAGTCAAAATCAATCCTCTAGATTCTAATCTTAAAAGAGAAGCCTTCGCTTTTTCATGTTTTGTATCCATTGTGTACCTCAAGGAGGTATAAAGTGAAGTTGTTCATATTTCATTTCTATCATGTTTTCTATTTATAGAGCTTGGGCTTCAAGTTAAACATGAATGTATTGCTACACAAAATACAGTATGTGAAGCAAGAGAAGGTTATTACTGCATAGACAAACACTGCCAGCTGGCTGGAAAGCACACAACATGCCCTCCAGGTGAAGGAGTTAAAGAGAAAGGTATGGTGTCAGAGTTCCTTATGTTTCATTACTTAATCCTGTCTTGTAGAAGATAATATGCATGACTTTCCTCCACTATATCCCTTAGGATAGTAGCAGCAGAGGATGGACAATCAGGTACGAAGGCTGGTTGCCATATACTTGATCCTAAAGTGTCATTTGACCTTTTATTGGTCTGATGGATTTGATTATGGGCAGGACTAGGGAAACAAACCAAATTTGATATAACTAGAGGGAGCTTGTTCCCAGACAGGCAATCTGCATTGGGACACCCAATGGGCACCTGCACCTTGTCAGATTTATTCCAATAAGGATCATGGACAAATCCGGGACAGTCTCTGGGCTGGATTTTTGGGCCCTGCTGACACCGGGAATGGAGGCGAATGGGGCACAAAAATTATGTGGCTGGCTGGCGTGCTGGCTTCCTGACCCCCTTCCTGACCTCAGCCATTATGGCCAATGGGGGTTCAGGGCACTGGAAGACTACCCGCCCCACAAGGCGGACAGGCAGTTAGGCTCAATAATTGCTTAACTTGCACTGCAATCGGGCGCATCTCTGAAGCTGGAAGGCCTCTGGCAATCCAGCTTCGAGAGCCTGCCAGCTGCCCTTAATTGGATAGGAAATCAGTCCCAGTGTCAATTAAGGGGGTTTGTCAACATTCCAGGTCAACATTGCCCCCTTTGGGCTGGTTTGAGATCCGGAAATAGTCCCAGCTCTTATTTTGTGCCCCAAAGTGAAAATTCAGCCCTTTAGACCTATCTTCAGGTGCACTAATTCATCCTATGGAACATTTTTCACCTGTTATTAGGCCATATGGATTCAGGCTCCCTTTGCCTAATTCATCACTTGCCTTTTACTGGACAAAACTCAATTTTGCCCGAAAACTGGGCTTCGCACATTCCTGTCCACACCATCACCCCATCATCTCTGCTCAGTGACCTGCATGTCTTCCCTGTTAGACAACAGATCCCATTTAAAATCACTGGCTTCATCCTCAAATCCCTCCATGGATTTTCACATCCCTACCTCTGGAACTACTTCCAGCCACAGATCCTCTCAAGAACCTGACAACCCTCTGACTCCAGCCTCCTGGACAACCCTCCATCCCGTTTCCCTGCCATTGATGGCAGAGTTTTTGATAGCTTTATTCTTGGTGCTGAATTTTTTGCCTGTCGGGCGGGCGGAGATCTGATTCCCACTGGAGAAGCAGGCCCCGTCGCCATTTTAAGTGTGTGGGCCAATTAAGGCCCGCCCAGCGTGGTGTCCACCGGGAAGCGTTATGGGCTGTGGGGGGATTCCCCAATTGCGAGAGTGCGCTCTTTCGTGTATGCACACGATAAAGCGCACATCTCCCTGAGGCTAAGTGCTGCCTCAGGGAGATCGCTGAAAGGTTTTCAAACTTTAAAAATAGAAAAAATTTTTAAATCATTAACATGTCCCCCTCATGTGACAATGTATGAGATGGGACATGTTAATAAATTGCACAAAAACTTTAATAAACTTTTTTTAAACCCTACATGAAACCTCATCCCGCTAGTGGATGAAGTTTCATGTTTTTTTCAGTAGTCCGCTGGGGTTCCTGGCCTACCCACCACCGTTAAGGTTGGACGGGCAGGGCCTTTTTTAATTGTTTTAATTATCCTGTCAATGACCTCAGTTGGCCATTGAGAGGTCGGCGGGCAGACAACTGATCTTACTGTGCCCCCGCCTTCCTGAAGATTCCCCCCAATGTCATCCCACATCATTTTTGCGTTAGCGAGCAGTCCCGGCCCCCTTCTCGCCGACGGAAAAATTCAGCCCCTACTGTCTGCACTGTGTAGTATAAAGGGTTTATGTGGGACAGGGTACAGTACCATTCACATAGTGATGTAAGAGAACTTATGATCCACATCTAGAGGTCATTGCAGTGTTGGACAGAACAGTAAGTAGAAGCAAACATGGAGACAACTCCTAGCTTAGACCTTTTACTGTACACATGTATATAGTTACTAGTAGTTAATAAATACTGACAGTTGAACAACCTAAGACTGTTATTACCTTACTAAGAGTTACTGAGCTGTACCCAACATCCTACAACATGGTGACGGCGAATGGAAGAACCCAAAACCTTGCAAAGACTGCAGAAGAAAATTAAAATCCTGGAACATCAAAGGAAAAAATCAAAGAAGCATTCTGACCCGCAGAAAAGCTCAAGAAGCGAAAGCGCAGATGGAAATCACCAGAGAAAAGCTCCAAAGAAAACGTGGAAGCTGAGGGCAGAAATAAAACTCTTCACTGCAGCCAAAGACTACACGGGATCCCGTGGAAGCCCAGTTTCAAAACCCAGAGAGTGCAGATTCAGCAGACCTAGCAGGGATGAGCAAAAAAGTAAAAAAATTCCTGGACTAAGCAAATCCTGAAGAAGTTTAAATATTGCAGTGGTCAGAAATTGCCACTTAAATCACAGTGAGAGAAACCCGATTCCTGATTCTGTGCCTAAACTATGCCGCCACAGCCAAGCCCACTTCTAAAAGAAAAGAAATAATTAAAGATTAATCACGACTGAGTAGGCAGCTTTACACCCAAGCAAAAGCCGAAACTCAACAACCCAAAAACATAACACTGAAGCAGGGAGCACTTTAACTAGTTTGTCCGAGCAGCCGTTGTTCAAAAAATCTAAATGTTGAGATTGCAAGCACCATGACTGCGGGAGCCTGCAAAAACCAGCAAATGCAAAAAACCCTTTGCACAGAAGCATACGGTGGCACCATCTTGGATTTTCGGAAACCTCTTAAAGCTGAACCTGCATTTAAAAATATTTAACCATGAATCAGAAATCTACTCTTCCTCGGATTTATCCAAGGCCCAAATCATTCACAAAATTGGGAAACTTGAGGAAGACATTCCTTAGACACAGGATTGCTTCAGGTTCGGATAAAAAGACAGAAGCTGAACAAGTTAACACACTGCCTTATTGGGTAGGCCAGATAGCCAATGATATAATAGCTAGATAAGGAATAAATGAATCATCTGCACAATTTGATGAAGTTTGAAAACCATTCAACACTTTTTTTTAACTTCTGAATTAACAGAATCTGTTGCAAGGCCGTGATTATGGTGATGTGAAATCTGAGCTAATCAGGGATACAATAGTTGTAGGAGCGGCAGACGACGTATTCTCAGACATGCTTCAGGTGAAGGAAGATTTGACCCTTGTCAAGCAATCTGAAATCTATTTGCAGCACAGATCCATATTAAGAGGAGAAAGTAACCCGTGGTACAAAGTAAACCTCACTGTCCAGCTAGAGAAACAGCACAGAAACAGGGATACTCCAAGCCGAGGGAAACAATACCCTAACTGAGCAGTAGAGCAACCATGCCAGCACTGTGGAGCAAAGCAGCCCCACAGGCATGATCAATGTCCAGCAATTTCAGTGTAGCTTTCAATGTAACTGAATAGGACACATCGGAAAAATGTGCAAAGCTAAAACATCAAAACACAGAGGATCGCAAGATGATTCATGAGGTCAAGACAGCACACCAAGAGGACACACAACCATGCTTCTTGGGTCAGGTCAAAGATCCTGGATTTTCATTCTGGAATACAGACATCTCGGTTAATCTCACAAACTTTAAGTTGGACATGGGAACCAATGTTACCATCTTGGACAAAGAATCGTGGCTGACAGACCCCTGGCTAAGAACAACAGACACACCACTTTATGGGCCCAGAGATATCCGACTTCCGGTCATAGGCGTAATTCTGGAACCATTAAGTTATGGTGCCAATCAAACCTTCAAGCTAATGTACGTCATCTGTAACCATTCTTTTTCTCTCCTGAGCAGAGGTGCCTGTGTAGCCCTAAATCTCCTCAAAACAGCAGAAGATGTCAAGACAACATCTGTCATAAAATATACAGAACTGTAATTTCCCAAGAACTCCAACAAGAAAGGTTCTCTCGACTGGGCCTTCAGCTCTGAATTGTCTTCTCTCTTTGCACGGCTGGTTTGTCCATTTTCTGTGCAGGTACCAGAAGCTGTTCATTGGTCAGAGCAGCCAACCACTCACATGGTTACCACAGCGCCTGGCGTGGATGATAATCAAGAGAGCAACCAGCAGCAAGAAGAACCTCAACCTCTGGCTCTGACTCTGTTGGTCAGATAAACTCGGAGGCCACAAAGGCGACGCTGCAATCCCCAGCCAGCATGACAGTGCGATGGACGATGTTGGAGAATAGTAGCAGCCATCCACTCATCACAACATGCTGCCAAGCGAAAAGGTGAGCATTATCCCAATCACACCCTCACAACAGGAAGGGCCATCTTCTGTCCCAACATGTATCATGACAAGCCACATGATGGAAGGAAAGGAAAGAACACTGTAGAGATGAGCCGTGAGTTCCTTTGCCCCATAAAGAATAGGGTAAACCAACTAATTTCTGTCACTACAACTGGGGAATCAGCAAAGAGTGATTCAGTGTCAAAGAACGGAAAAATGATGAAAAGACACCCTGATGCCTGAACAACTTCCAATTCAACAAGGTGGACCTGCAATGACAGGGCCTACCACTCCTCTGATTGTAGTGAGAACAAGATTTAGAAGGGTTACAACTCCTCCAGACCGCCTGAACCAATGAACTCAGAGACTTGAAGACGGGAGATGTAGTAACAATGTTGTTAATTCAGTGGGTAAATTGGGATAACTTATAAATATGTTGGATAAAGACTTGGTGGGTTAGGTGTAGTATAAGGGTCTGGCACATAAAGGGTTAATGTGGGACTTGGGTACATTACTGCCCATATAATGATGTGAGAGGAGATATGACTCACACCTCGAGGTAAGTGTGTGTGTGTGTGTGTTATATATATATAAATCTAAATTTAAGTAAGAACTACCAAACTACATCCACCATTTTACAACAGACTTCCCTCCTACATCCAAATTCCTCCAGTAAGAAGAGTAGGAGTAATACAGTCCTTACCTCTTAAGACGGACTACAAACTGCAACCCCACACCACACAAAGTGGATTTAAGTACACAAGATAATTGGATCTTAAGGGGGTGCTAATTATTGAACATGTTTACAGTGATTACTTAGTGCAAACTGTAAGCCAACACTGGTTAGAGAGAATTAAGCACACAAAAAAAATCGTATCTCCACTTGGAGAGGCAAGGTTTGATCAGGGATAGTCAGCATGGCTTTGTCAGAAGGAGCTCATGCTTAACAAATTTGATTGAATTTTTTGAGGAGGTAACCAGGTGTGTGGATGAGGATAGTGCAGTTGATGTAGTTTATATGGATTTCAGCAAAGCCTATGACAAGGTCCCACATGGGAGACTTATAAAGAAGGCAAATGCACATGGGATACAGGGTAATTTGATAAGGTGGATTCAAAATCGGCTTAGAACCATAGAACACTACAGCACAGAAAACAGGCCATTCGACCCTTCTAGTCTGTGCTGAAATATTATTCCGCTGATCCCATTGACCTGCACCTAGTCCATAACCCTCCAGACCTCTCCCATCCACGTATCTATCTAATTTATTCTTAAAACTTAAGAGTGAGCCCGCATTTACTACGTCAGATGGCAGCACGTTCCACACTCTGAGTGAAGAAGTTCCCCTTAATGGTCCCCCTAAACCTTTCCCCTTTCACCCTAAAGCCATGTCCTCTCGTGTTTATTTCTCCTAATCTAAGTGGAAAGAGCCTACTCACATTTATTCTGTCTATACCCCTCATAATTTTGTAAACTTCTATCATATCTCCCCTCATCCTTCTACGCTCCAAGGAATAAAGTCCTAATCTTTCCCTGTAACTCAACTCCTTAAGACCTGGCAACATCCTAGTAAATCTTCTCTGCACTCTCTCAATCTTACTGATATCCTTCCTGTAGTTAGGCAACCAGAACTGCACACAATACTCCAAAGTTGGCCTCACCAATGTCTTATACAACCTCACCATAACATCCCAACTCCTATACTCAATACTTTGACTTATGAAGGCCAGTATGCCAAAAGCTTTCTTCACAACCTTGTCTACCTGTGACGCCACTTTCAGGGAACGATGTATCTGAACTCCCAGATTCCTTTGTTCCTCCACACTCCTCAGTGCCCTACCATTTACTGTGTATGTCCTACCTTGGTTTGACCTTCCAAAATGTAACACCTCACACTTTTCCACATTAAATTCCATCTGCCATTTTCTGGCCCATTTTTCCAGTTGGTCCAGATCTCTCAGCAAGCTTTGAAAGCCTTCTTTGCTGTCCACAACGCCTCCAATCTTAGTGTCAATCTTAGTGGATCTTGCTGATCCAATTCACCACATTATCATCCAAATCATTGATATAGACAACAAACAACAATGGTCCCAGCACAAATCCCTGAGGCACACCACTAGTCACAGACCTCCAGTCTGAGAAGCAATCATCCATTACCACTCTCTGTCTTCTCCCACACAGCCAATTTCGAATCCAGTTTACAACCTCTCCATGGATACCAAGTGTCTGAACCTTCTGAACTAACCTCCCATGTGGGACCTCGTCAAAGCCTTACTAAAGTCCATGTAGACAACATCCACAGCCTTTCCTTCATCTAGTTTCTTGGTAACCTCCTCGAAAAACTCTACAAGGTTCGTTAAACACGACCTACCATACACAAAGCCATGCTGACTATCCTTAATCAGCCCTTGGCTGTCCAAATAATTATATATCCGATCTCTCAGAACACCTTCCAATAATTTACCTACTACTGACGTCAGGCTTACTTGCCTGTAATTATCTCGTTTACTTTTGGAGCCTTTTTTAAACAACGGAACAACATGAGCTACCCTCCAATCCTCCGGCACCTCACCCGTGGCTAAGGACATTTTAAATATTTCTGCCAGGGCCCCTGCAATTTCTACACTAGTCTCCCTCAAGGTTGAGGGAATATCATGTCAGGCACGGGGAATTTATCTACCTTTATTCGCTGTAAGGCAGCAAGCACCTCCACCTCTTTAATCTCTATATGTTCCGTGAAACTATTGCTTGGTGTACCACAGGGATCTGTGCTGGGTCCCCTATTTTTTGTCATTTATATAAACGATATAGATGACTATATGGGGGGTAGGATTAGTAAATTTGCGGATGACACAAAAATTGGCCGGGTGGTTAACAGTGAGGTTGAGTGTCTTGGGCTACAGGAAGATATAGATGGGATGGTCACATGGGCAGATAAGTGGCAGATGGAATTTAACCCTGAAAAGTGTGAGGTGATACACTTTGGAAGGAGTAATTTGACAAGGAAGTATTCAATGAACGGCATGGCAGTAGGTAGTTCTGAGGAACAAAGGGACCTTGGCGTGTGTGTCCAGAGATCTATGAAGGCAGAGAGGCATGTTAGTGGGGTGGTGAAAAAGGCATAGGGGACACTTGACTTTATCAATCGAGGCATAGATTACAAAAGTAGGTAGGTCATGTTGGAGTTGCATAGAATCTTGGTGAGGCCACAGCTGGAGTACTGTGTGCAGATCTGGTCGCCACATTATAGGAAGGATATTGTGGTGTCTTTGATGAACAGACCACAGGAGACTCAGGTACGGGTTACAATCGTTTATTCGAGCAATTGCAAGGAGGGCACCATCTCAATGCAGCTTGAGACAGTACTCTGCTAAACTACAAGTGTTCATCATATTTATACATTATTGGTCACGTACAAGAACAGTTCCCAGATTTCGATCTTGTTTACATTAAACAGACAAGTTTAAATGTTAACTACTTAGCAATTGTGGTTTTGCATGCTGGGATATTTTAAGTCAAGTCCCTTGACCATTACTGTATTCCTTTATTTCCCCCTAACAATGTGATTGCACTGGAGGGGGTGCAGAGGAGATTCACCAGGATGTTGCCTGGGATGAAACATTTAAGGTATGAAGAGAGCTTGGATAGACTTGGGTTTTTTTCATTGGAGCAGAGATGACTGAGGGGTGACCGGATTGAGGTGTACAAGATTATGAGGGACATGGACAGGGTGTATAGGGAGCAGCTGATCCCCTTAGTTGAAGGGTCAGTCACAAGGGGGCATAAATTCATGGTGAGGGGCAGGAGGTTCAGGAGGGATGTGAGGAAAAACTTTTTTATCCAGAGGGTGGTGACGGTCTGGAATGCGCTGCCTGGGAGGGTGGTGGAGGCGGATTGCCTCACATTCTTTAAAAAGTACCTGAATGAGCACTTGGCACATCATAACATTCAAGGCTATGGGCCAAGTGCTGGTAAATGGGATTAGGTAGGTAGGTCAAGTGTTTCTCACGTGTTGGTGCAGAGTTGATGGGCTGAAGGGCCTCTTCTGCACTGTGATTCTGTGAAACAATGGCTGTGTGGACACCTGTAACTTCCCAAAAACATGATGTGCAATGTGGCAACTTTAACATTGATAATAATGATAACACAAAAAAATTTATGGTAATGGTAACATAAAAACCCTACATGTCCCTTATACTATACCCCCCCCCCCCCCAAGCTTTATTTTGCCCTATTTTAAATGCGCGCAGTTTTAGCACAAAAAAGCTTGAAATAATTGAGAGTAAACTGGCATAAAACAATAACAGGATCTGTGGTCCTGATTTTGAGGTCACAAAAGCGGTGAACTCTGGTGATGGCCCTACTGGGCCACTCTTTCTGGCTGCAGGAACCAATACTGAGTGAATTTGGGTGCATTATCTGCAAGTTACACAGATTTTCATGTACCATGTATTATAGCTGGTAATTTCAAGCATTAGGCCTCCTTTCCAAACAGACCTTGGCAATACAAAGTCAGTTCCAAAGATCTGATACCAACATTGATACATTTATTTTTCAGGTACAGATTTCACAGATACTGTGTGCGAGGTGTGCCCTGAAGGAACATATTCAAGAACTGATTCATCAACTGAAGCATGTGAGAAATGGACTGAGTAAGTACATCAAAAAAATCCAGAATTTTTAACTTGCAACATCAGTGTATGGTTGGCTGTAATTTGCAAACATACAGTGGGGAATTTGAACCTCGTGGGTGGGTGGCTGGGGAACGGCTGTCAGTTTGTGCAGATTGGAATGGGTGGTGGGGTTGTTAAAGAAGCAAAAATGCCAGCATATTGGGAACACGACAAGAAGGTGACAACTTCTTTAATCAGTTCTGTTTCGGAAGCACATGCAAAACCCCTGTGGGACAGTTCGGGCAATGCATTACTTATGTTAAAAACCAGTTGGCTGAAGATTTATTTCTGCATTCTGGCTTTAACTGCCCGCATTGGGTTTCCTGGGCTGTGTGAATCTCACCAGGGTGAACATGGTGAGAGCAAAGGAAGGATTAATGTGTCTGTGAAATTGACAGGCTGGAAAGCCTTGAAATACTGATCGAGGACAGGCATTTCTTTGTCTAAGTGAAAGGCTATTGCTCACAGGACTTATTCTGAGAGTGTGTTTTTACTTCTTTGTAGCTGATTTCCAACACTTCAAGATATTTCTGCAAGCTTGCACTTTCTCATTTTTATCTGCACTCTGTAAGACAGAGGGGATCAGAGGAGAAGGGACAGAGCCCATAACTTCTGAGCTCCAGGACATCGGAACTGGACGTGCTGGGGAACTCCACCCCCCCACCCCTATAACCCTGGACATCCCCACCTTAGGATTGCACAGCAATTGCTCAGGAAGTTCAAACTCCTGTTGGGCAATTGGCCGGCAATGGGAATCATTTGAAAGCATTTTTTTTTTTGCAAAAATATACTTTATTCATAAATCTTCAAAAACATTTCGAAACATTTCAAATCACCATTACAAAAATACAAACAGGTTCAACTTTTACAACATGAAACACAAGGTGTATCAGAAAAATCAAGGAATATTTCAATCATTGGCAGACATACATTTTAATCTGTACAGCCTGAGGGGCTCTTTACAGTTCCCAGCCCCCCAGTGCACTGTGGCAGAAAGGTCTTAGGCAGCGACCCTTCCCCATTGCGCCTTTGTGGCGGCTGCCCCAAGCTTAACTGTGTCCCTCAGCACGTAGGACCTTGGAATGTGCCAGTCTGCAACACTCGGTCGGGGACAACTCTTTGCGCTGGAAAACCAACAAGTTTCGGGCAGACCAAAGAGCGTCTTTCACCGAGTTGATGATCCTCCAGCTGCAGTTGATGTTTGTCTCGGTGTGTGTCCCTGGGAACAGCCCGTAGAGCACAGAGTCCTCTGTCACAGAACTGCTTGGGGTGAACCTCGACAGCAACCACTGCATCTCTCTCCAGACCTTCTTTGCAAAGACACAATTTACAAGGAGATGAACAACGGTCTCTTCCCCACCACAGCCACCTCGAGGGCAACGTGCAGAGGGGGTGAGACTCCTGGCATGTAGGAAGGATTTTACAGGGAGGGCCTTTCTCACCACCAGCCAAGCTACATCTTGGTGTTTGTTGGAAAGTTCTGGTGATGAGGCATTCTGCCAAATGACTTTGTCAGTCTGCTCAGGGAACCATCCCACAGGATCCACCCTCTCCTTTTCCCTCAGGGCCTTTAAGACGTTACGTGCCGACCACTGCCTGACGGACTTGTGGTCGAAGGTGTTTCTCTGCATAAATTTTCCCACGAGGGACAAGTGGTACGGCACGGTCCAACTACTTGGAGCGTCCGCAGCAGCATGGCCAGACCCATCCTTCGTAACACTGGGGACAGGTAGAACCTCAGCATGTAGTGACACTTGGTGTTTGCGTACTGAGGGTCTACGCACCGCTTGATGCAGCCGCACACAAAGGTGGCCATCAGTATGAGGGCGATGTTGGGCACGTATTTTCCCCCTTTATCTAGAGGCTTGTACATCGTGTCCCTGCGGACACGATCCATTTTCGACCTCCAGATAAAGCGGAAGATGGCTCGGGTGATCGCCACCACACAGGAGTGTGGAATGGGCCAGACCTGCGCCACGTACAGCAACAGCGAGAGTGCCTCACACCTGATGACCAGGTTCTTACCCGCAATGGAGAGGGAGCGTCACTCCCACAAGCCCAGTTTCCTTTTCACCATAGACACTTGCTCCTTCCAGTTTCTAACACATGCCCTGGTCCCTCCGAACCATATCCCCAGCACCTTCAGGCCATCAGCCCTGACAGTGAAGGGGACAAAGGATCGGTCAGCCCAGTTCCCAAAGAACATGGCCTCGCTCTTCCCACGATTTACCTTGGCTCCTGAGGCCAGTTCGAAATGGTCGCAGATGTGGATAAGTCTGTGTACCGACAGCGGATCCGAGCAGAAGACGGCGACATCGTCCATGTACAGGGAGACTTTGATCTGAGTGCCTCCACTACCTGGGATCGTCACTCCTCTTATGCCCGGATCCTTCCTGATGGACTCAGCAAAGGGTTCTATGCAACACACGAAAAGAACAGGCAAGAGAGGGCAGCCCTGCCTGACTCCAGATTTAATAGGAAAGCTATCTGATTCCCACCCATTGATTGAGACTGCACTACTGATGTTAGTGTAGAGCAGTTGGATCCAATTGTGAATTCCTTCCCAAAACCCCATTTTGGAGAGCACATCCACCATATAGGTGTGCAATATTCTGTCAAAGACCTTCTCCTAATGCAGGCTGATGAGGCAGGTATCCACACCCCTGTCCTGTACATAGGCAATCGTATCCCTGAGCAGCATGAGGCTGTCAGAGATCTTCCTGCCCGGCACAGTGCAGGTCTGGTCAGGGTGGATCACCAATTCCAGAGCGGATTTGACCCGACTGGCGATGACCTTGGACAGAATTTTATAGTCCACGTTCAACAGTGAAATGGGTCACCAATTTCTAATTTCCTCCCTTTCCCCCTTGTGCTTGTAGATGAGGGTGATAATGCCTTTCCTCATGGATTCTGACATACTGCCGGCCAGGAGCATACTCTCGTACACTTCTAGCAGGTCTGGGCCGATCCAGTCCCACAGAGCCGAATACAACTCCGCCGGCAAGCCATCGCTTCCGGGAGTTTTACTCTTCTCGAAGGACTCAAGGGCCTCAGTCAGTTTGTCAGGAGTTAGCGCTTTGTCCAGACTCTCCCATGTACTGTCATCTAAGACCTCCGTGATAGAGGACAGGAAGGACTGGGAGGCCATGCTGTCTGTGGTCTTCATGTCATATAATCCGGCATAGAAGGATTTGCTAATCCTCAAAATGTCAGATTGCAATGACTTTACTGAGCCGTCTTCTTCCTTCAGGCTGCTGATCACAGAGCTCTCTCTGTGTCCCTTTTGGAAGAAGAAACGTGAGCACGTCTCATCCTGCTCCACGGAGCGGACTCTGGAACGGAAGATGATCTTGGAGGCCTCCGAGGCAAAGAGCAAGGCTTGCTGGCTCTTCACCTCTTGGAGTTCCTCCTTGATATCGACCCCCATCGACCGCAGCCAGAGCAGATCCTGCATGTTTTTCTGGAGTCGGGACATTTCCCTCTGTTCCTTTCTAGCTCTCTGGGTGCCTTTGAGGACGAAAAACCTCTTGATGTTTCCCTTGATCGCTTCCCACCAGTGTGTCAGTGACTCAAAGTGGGGTTTCATGGTTCTCCAACCTTAGTAATCCCTCTTGAGCTCCTCAATGTTCTCTGGGGTCAGCAGTTGCACGTTTAGCTTCCATGCCCCCCCGCCAACCCTCTGGTCCTTCTCTAAGTGACAGTAGGAGGCAGTGGTCAGAGAAGAACACCAGCTTGACGTCGGTGGATCTGACTGTGAATGCACGGGACACAAACAGGAAGTCTATCCTGGAACAGACGGACCCGTCAGGCCGGGACCAGGTGTATCTACGCTGCGCTCCGTCTGCAGGGTTGCTGGAGACGTCGTGCAGCTTGGCATCCTTTACTGTTTCCATCAGGGATCTGGACATAGTGTCCAATCTGCTGTCGGCCCTGCCGGATCGTCCAGCCGCATCGATGATGCAGTTGAAGTCACCACCCAGAATGACTGGCCTGGAGGTCGCCAGCAGCAGTGGGAGCTGCTGACAAACCTCCAGCCGCTCAGCCCCTTGTGACGGGGCGTAGACGTTAATTAAACAGAGTGGAGCATTCTTGTACATTACGTCTGCTACGAGGAGGCGCCCGCCCACCACCTCCTTAACCTGGGAGACGGTGAAGCTGCCTCCCCGCAGCAGAATACCCAGGCCGGAGGAACGAGAGTCGTTTCCTCCCGACTAGATCGATGGCCCATGGGACCACCATTGTGACCATTGCCTGTAGGAGCTGAGGTGCGGTATCGCACACTCCTGCAGAAACAACAGGTCAGCTTTGACCTTGGCAAGGTAGTCCAAGGTCGCAACACATCGCGTAGTAGATGTAATGCTACGCACATTTATGGATACAATCTTTACACCCATTTTAAAGCAGTTAGTCGCTTACCAAACCTGTTGTCTCTGAGAGTTCCTTCATGCCCGTGGTGTGCTCAAATTGCTTCACTTGGGATGGGCTGAGGAAAGCGTCCTGAACCTCCCCATTGGCGGTGTTCTGCTCGGGTGGCATCTGGGGGTCCGTGCAGAGAGCGGGGTTTGAAATGTCCTCTGTTGGAGAAGCTTCTCCAATCCTCTCCCCCTCTGGGGCGTTGCTGCTCCCGGCTTCCCGGAGCTGGGGTGCGCTGAGCGCCTCACTGTTCCCAGATTCCTGGGGCTGGGGTACACTGGCTTCTTCAGGTTGTGGGCAAAGTTGGGGTGCGCTTGTCTCCTCATTTTCTCCAATGTTCTGGAGCTTGGGTGTCTCGTCCTCCAAATCCCTAGCGTTTTGCCGCTTCTTCTGTTGGCGCCGCCCTGGCACTTCTTCGTCCGAAGAGCTGCTGCTCTTGTTATCCGTGTCGGATAGGAGACGCCTCTTGACTCTTGTCTGGGAAGAGGCTTGGTTTCTTTTTTGCCCCTTCTTCCTTTTTGCTCTCTTCACCAGCTGCCACTCCCCCTGCTGCTTTCCCAGTGCTGCCTCCTCCTCCTTCGTTGATTTGCTCTCCTGAGGAGTGGGAGGTTCAGGGGGCAGTGCTGTTGATTGGCCGTCTGTTGCCCCAATCTTTTCCTCCACCTTGTCTCTCTCTGTGTCCTCCTTTGTCCCGTTGTTCTCCCTGGGGGCCTTGGTGGTTGGAGTGACACAAGGCATTTCTTCTGCTTCCCCCTCGTTGGCTTTAGCTGCCTGTGCATAAGTACGGCAACGTTTAGGGCAGGTCTTGTAGAGGTGACCTGCCTCGCCACACAGGTTGCAGCACTTAGCCTGTTTACAATCTTTTGTCTGGTGCCCTTCCTTTTTGCAGTTCTTGCAGAGGACAGCACTGCAGTTGGCCGCCACATGACCAGACTTGCCGCATGAGCGACAAAGTTTGGGTTGCCCAGCGTAGACAAGGTACCCATGGCTTCCCCCGATAGCGAATCTGGAAGGGGGGTGGAAAACGGCTCCCTTACCGTCGGTCTTGAGCGTTACCTTAAACTGGCATTTACATGTCCAGATCCCCAAATTATCTTTAACTTCAGTGCGGCTCCCAACCTTATCGAAGTACCTGGTAAGGAAGGTGAGCACGTCAGCGACAGAGACGTAGGGGTTGTACAGATGTACCGTCGCAACCCGTTCACAATGCAACGGTAGAACAAAGAGCGGCTCCGCCGTCAGGATCTTCATTTCTGGCAGGTCTTTCTTTTCCTCAAACACCTTCAGGAGTTTGACACAAGCTGCCACGTGCTTGAAGGTCACATCAAAGAAACCAGCGCTGGGGAAATCCTGTAGGCAGTAGATCTCCGCAGCCTCGAAACCACACAGCTTGAATAGGATCCTCCTTGGTGAAGAAGGTCCTATCCATTCCTGTTCCTTGCTCGCTGCCCTTCACCATGACTCGGATGGTGTTAGGTACCCCATGGTAAGGGGTTTGACTGGTTATAGCCATTGCTCTTTCCCTGGCAGAAACACGATGAAGGTCTCTCCCCTGCCAGGTAAGCATGGCATAAATGGCAAGCTTCGGATGGTTCCGACTGTCTTACACTAACAGTTACCTAGAAAGAGTTAATTAAAACCACTTCTAAGTTCTGGGTAACTATAATACTGACCCTATCCCTGCCCCCGACATCCCACTGAACTACCCCCACCTCCCACCACCAAACCCACCCCAACCAACTAAACTTCCTGTTATGACCCAGCAGTTGGTAAAGCTGAGTTATTTAAAAATCTCAGAGGGAAACTTTAAACAACTGTCATAACCTATATTTTTATTTTTGTATGTTTTGAGATGCAGCTCTAAATTCAGGAATCAGACCACCAATTCTCAAGGGGTTTTATATCAAAATACACGAGACATTTATTAATTTACACAAGTCAAATATATACACGTCGCTACAAATTATTACTGTCATAACTTTTAACAAATGCCTAAATTAATCTGCATTAAGGCAACAGCAACCCGTAGACTTTCAGCAGACACCAGGCAAAGCATTTTCACCTTACAAATTCAAAATGAGGTTCTTTTCACTTTGGTTCCTGTGGAGACAGTTGTAGGCTTACAGCTGCTTTGATCTTACATTGCCTGTGCCTTGCACACACAAAACTGCTGTCTGTTATACCCAACACAGCTCATTCTATGTAAATTCTCATTGTATCACCGGCCCCATTGACCTCCACCTCTTCTAACAATAAAACCCCTTTCATAGTACCAATTTTATTAGTAATGTAAACATATTGCTTGGTCTCTGCCAGCTAGGTGCCAGATTTCACCCCCTCTTCTTGAATGCTCTATTTAAAAAAAATGCAAATGCACTCTACCTCTCTTACATCTCAAAACTAGTACACATCAAAGCATACAAACTGGCTGCCTTTAATCCAATTAAGACTCACCCACAGACTAAACCTCTATCTTAAAAGAAAAAATAGTTTCCAATAATATCATATATGTTAATAGCTTCATGACACTCCCCCAACCAACCAACCCTGAGCACCCGATCCACCCCCTACCCCCAAACCTGCCCAGTTACCTTACAAACTTACCTTCGCCCAGGCTTCTCAAATAACTGGACCCTTAAACTTACCTCCTTTACGGCAGCTAGTGCTGTAAAAAGAAGTCGTGACTTCCTTACCTCTGACTCTCCTGCCCTCGACACAAGGCCTCAGGAACCCGCTGTACTGCACAGTTCTCATCCGGCCTGAGTCGAAAGGTCGGGCAGAAATGGAGTGGCTGGATTTCATGGTAAATAAGCTGGTAGCGGAGTGGCAATTTAACTCTGATTGCCACACCACGGAAGTTATGGGCCAGAGTTCCGATTCGCAGAAAGCAATACTCCCAACACAGAGTTTACTGACAGGGGAGAGGAGGATGCAGAGATGCTTCAGTGTGATTTGGACAAGCTGAGTGAGTGGGCAAATGCATTGCAGGTGTAGTATAATGTGGATAAATGTAAGCTTATCCACTTTGGTAGCAAAAACAGGATGCAGGCTATTATCTGAATGGCTATAAATTGAGAGGGGAATGTGCAACGAGACCTGGGTGACCTCATACACCAGTCGCTGAAGGTAGGCATGCAGGTGCAACAGGCGGTAAAGAAGGCAAATGGTTTGTTGGCCCTCATAGCCAGAGGATTCGAGTACAGGAGCAGGGATGTCTTGCTGCAATTATACAGGATCTTGGTGAGGCCACCCCTGGAATATTGTGTGCAGTTTTGGTCTCCTTATCTGAGGAATGATGTTCTTGCGATAGAGGGAGTGCAGCGAAGGATTATCAGACTGATTCCTGGGATGGTGGGACTGACATATGAGGAGACATTGAGTCGGTTAGGGTTATATTCGCTGGAGTTCAGAAGAATGAGGGGGTATCTCATAGAAACCTATAAAATTCTAACAGGACTAGACAGGGTAGATGCAGGAAGGATGTTCCCGATGGTGGGGGAGTCCAGAACCAGGGGTCACAGTCTGAGGATACGGGGTAGACCATTTAGGACTGAGATGAGGAGAACTTTCTTCACCCAGAAAGTGGTGAGCCTGTGGAATTCGCTACCACAGAAAGTAGTTGAGGCCAAAATATTGTTTATTTTCAAGAAGTTAGTTAGCTCTTGGGGCGAAAAGGGATCAAAGGACATGAGGAGAAAGCAGGAGCAGGCTATTGAGTTGGATATCAGCCATGATCATAATGAATAGCGGAGCAGGCTCAAAGGGCTGAATGGCCTACTCCTCCTATTTTCTACGTTTCTATGACGCTTCTAATTCTCATCTATATACTGCCCTTCGACAACATAATTTGAAAACAGAATGTTACATTCCACTTTACGCATTTGTCACTCAGCTCTGTCTCACCACCACCTCTCTCATCCCCTCCACCATCTCTAAATTGTCGGACTGTTTGTCCAACATCCAGTATTGAATGAGCAGAAATTTCCTCCAACTAAATTTTGGGAGGACTGAAGCCATTGTCTTCAATACTCACCACAAACACTTTTCCTTGGCCACCGACTCCATCCCTCTTGTTAGCAACTGAGTTGAGGCTGAAACAGATTGATTGAAACTTCATATGTCCCTGAGTTGAGCTTCTAACCATGTATCTGCCCCATTATCAAGACTGCCCAATTTCTATTCTAATGCCTCAGCTCATCTGCTGCTGAAATTCACATCACCTTTGCTATCTCTAGACTTGACTCGTCCAAGGCTGTCCTTGGCTAGGTTTCCATCATGCACCCTACTTAAACTTATGCTCATCCAATTCTGCTGCCCATATCTCAACTTGCACAAGTGCCACTGACCCATCATCTTTGTATGTGCTCACCTGCATTGGCTCCCAGTCTGGCAGTATCTCAATTTTATATCTTTCATCCATGTTTTTAAATTCGTCCTGGGTCTCGTACAGTCCTATTCCTGTAACCTCCGCCACCTCACAAGACTTTGAGATCCAAACTTCTCCAATATTTTGTTTTGCATTTATGAGACATGGGCGATGCTAACAAGGTCAGCATTTATTGCTCAAACCTAAATGCCCTTGAGAAAGTGTTGATGAGCTGCCGTCTTGAACCGCTGCAGTCCATGTGGTGTAGCTACACCCAGAGTGCTGTTAGGAAGAAGATTCCAGGATTTTGACCCAGCAATTGTGAAGCAACAGAGTCATAGTTCCAAGACAGGATGATGTGTAGCTTGGAGGGGAACTTGCAAGTGGTGATATTCCCATCAGTCTGATGCCCTTGTTCTTCTAGGTGGTAGAGGTCAGAGGTTTGAAAGGTGCTGTTGAAGGAGCCTTGGCAAGGCGCTGCAGTGCATCTTGTATCTGGTGCACATTGCTGCCACTGTGCACCATTGGTGCAAGGAGTGACAATTGGTGATGCATAGCATGCCGATCAAGTGGGCTGCTTTGTCCTGGATGGAGTGTTGTTGGAGCTGCATTCATTCTGGAAAGTGGAAAGTATTACATCAGACTTCTGACTGATGCCTTGTAGATGATGGACAGGCTTCAGGAAGTCAGGAGATGAGTCCCCCACTGCAGAATTACCAACCTCTGACCTGCTCTTGTTGCCACAGTATTTATATGGCTGGTCCAGTTCAGTTTCTGGTCAATGGTAACCCCAAAGATGTCAATGTTGGGGGATTCAGCAATAATATTGTCATTGAATGTCTTGGGAAGATGGTTAGATTCTCTCTTTTGTTGGAGATGTTCATTGCTTGGCACTTGTGTGGCATGAAAGTTATTTGCCACTTAGAGCCCAAGCCTGGATATTGTCCAGGTATATGGACACAGACTGCTTCAGTATCTGAGGAGTTGCAATTGGTACTGAACACTGAATCATCAGCAAACAATCTCACTTCTGACCTCTTGTTGGAGAGAAGCATTGTTAAAGCAGCTGAAGATGGCCTGGCCTGACACTTCCCTGAGGAACTCCTGCAGTGATGTCCTGAGTTGAGATGATTGGCCTCCAACAATCACAGCTATAATCCTTTCCTGGCATGAATCCAACCATAGAGAGATTTCCCCAATTCTCATTGACTGTTTGGTGCAGCATTTAGTCAAAAGCTGCTCTGAAGTCAAGGACAGTCGCTCTCACCTCATCTTTGGAATCTAACTTTTTTGCCCATTTTGGACCATGAATAACAAGGTCTGGAGCTTAGTGACCCTGGTGGAACCCAAACTGAGAATCAGTGAACAGGTTTTGTTGTGTAAGTTCAGCTTGATAGCACTGTTGTTGACACCTTTCATCGCTTTGCTAATGATTGACAATAGACTGATGAGGCAGCTTTTGGCCAGATTGGATTTGTCCTATTTTTTGCAGACAAGACGTAGCTGGGCAATTTTCCACATTGTTGGGTTGATGCCAGTGCTGTAGCTGTACTAGAACAGCAGCTGGACTGCAGATAGTTGTGGAGCAGAAGTGTTCACTAATACAGCTGGAATGTTGTCAGTACCCAAAATCTTTGCCAAATACATTGCTTTTAATCGGTTCTTGATACCATGTGAAATGAATTGAACTGGATGAAGACTGGATCTGTGACACTGGGGATCTCAGGAGGAGGCCGAAAAGGATCATCCACTCGGCGCTTCTGGGTGACAATGGTTGCGAATACTTCAGCTTTGTCTTTTGAACTGATGTGCTAGGCACCCACCTCAGTGAGGATGGGGATATTTGTGGATCCTCATCCTCTAATTAGTTGTTTAAATTGTCCACCATCATTCCCAACTGCATGTGGCAGGACTGCAGAGTTTTCACCTGATCTGTTGGTTATGGGATTATTTAGCTCTGCCTTTGCTTTGCGTTCCTATGTTTAAAATGCAAGTAGTCCTGTGTTATAGCTTCACCATGTTGACACCTTTTTTAGGTATGGCTGGTGCTGCTCCTGGAATGCTGTGCTACACTTCTCATTGAACCATGGTTGATCCCCGGCTTGATGATATTGGTAGAGTTGGGGATGTGCTGGGCCATGAGGTTACAGATTGTGGTTGATTACAATACTGCTGCAGACGGCCCTCAGCACCTCATGACTGCCCAATTTTGAACTGCTGGATCTGTTCTAAGCCTGTCCCATTTAGCATGATGATAATGCCACACAGCACAGTGGAGGGTGTCTTCAGTGTGAAGACAAGACTTTGTCTCCACAAGGATCATGTGGTGGTTACAGCTACCAACACAGCTGTCATGAGCAGAATCATCTGTGACAGGTAGATTGGTGAAGGTGTGATCAATTAGGTATTTCACTCTTGATGGTTTCCTTATCACCCTGCTGCAGGCCCACTGTGGCAGAAATGCCCTTCAGGACTTGGCCAGCTTGGTCAATAGTGCAGCTACTGAGCCACTCATGGTGATGGACATTGAAGCCCCCCACCCATAGAAGCATAGAAAAGTTACAGCACAGAAGGAGGCCATTCGGTCCACTTGTCCATGCCAGCCTGAGGACACCCAGGTGCCCTTTCTATTCCCACCTTCCTGCACCCGGCCCATAGCCCTGCAGCTTACAGCACTTTAGGTGCAGATCCAGGTACTTTTTAAATGAGTTTCTGCCTGTACCACCAACTTGGGCAGCGAATTCCAGACACCCACTACCCTCTGCGTAAAAAAAGGTCTTCCTCTTGTCCCCCTTACACCTTCTGCTACTTATCTTGAATCTATGTCCCCCGGTTCTCGAATTCTCCATCATGGGAAACAATTTTATTCTGTCCACTCTATCTATTCCCCTCATAATTTCGTATAGCTCAATCAAGTCACCTCTCAGCCTTCTTTGTTCTAAGGAAATTAACCCTAACCTATCCAATCTCTCCTCGTAGCTACACTTTTCTAACCCTGGCAACATTCTTCTAAACCTACTCTGCACTCTCCAGAGTACATTCTGTGCCATTGCCCCCCTCATTGCTTTTTCCAATGTTCAACATGGAAGAGTACTGATTCATCAGCTGATGGAGGGCGGTAGGTGGTAATCAGCAGGAGGTTTGCTTGCCCGTGTTTGACCTGATGAACAATACAGGCCATGATAATAGTAAATGACACCTAACTACATTCAAATCATATCCATCTTCCCTCTACGTTACTGATTAATAGCTGTGACAGGAATGTCATACAGACTCACTTGGTGTTTGCCTGGTATTATCATTAGCAGACAGTTCTGATCTCATGTATTTTAAATTTTAGAAAAAGAAAATATCACAAGGGCACACCAGATCAATCAGCAAAGTGAAAAAGACCAGTTAGCGTTTCAGTGTGATGCTTCAGCAGAGTTCAGTTCTGAGATTTTATTTCATTAATCTCATCCTTGTTACTGAAGTTTCTTGAAAATTATTATTTTTTTCCATCCTTTCACAGGACATGGGCATTGCTGGTTAGGCCAGCATTTATTGACCATCCCTAATTGCCCTTGAGAAGGTGGTGGTGAGCTATCTCCTTGAACCATTGCACTCTTGGTGTCGGTACACCTACAGCACTGTTAGGAAGGGAGTCCCATAATTTTGACCCAGTGTCAGTGAAGGCACAGAAACAGAGTTCCAACTCAGGGTGGTGTATGGCTTGGAAGGGAACAGTGTTCCCAAGCATCTGCTGCCTTATCCTTAGGTAGAGGTTGTGGGTTGGAAGATACTGGAAGGGACCTTGGTGAGTTGCTGCAGTTCATCTTGTAGATGGTATACACTGCTGCCACTGTGTATTGGTGGCGGAGGGAGTGAATATTTAAGGTGGTGGATGGGCGTCACTCAAGCGGCTGCTTTGTCTAAAATGGTACTGAGCTTATCGAGTGTTATTGGAGCTGTGCTCATCCAGGCAAGTGGAAAGCATTCCATCAAACTCCTGCCTTGTGCCTTGTTGACAGTGGGCAGGCTTTGGGAAGTCAGGAGGTGAGTTACCTGCCTCAGAATTCCTAGCCTCTGACCTGCCCTTGTAGCCACAGTATGTATATAGCTGCTCCAGTTCAGTTTCTGGTCAATGGTAACCCCCAGGATATTGATATGGGGGGATTGGCCTAAGTTGAAAGGCCTAACTGGTGATCCTTAAAATATATACATTAATCGCTTCATGACAGCCTCACAAGTGTCAGGCAATGGTCATCTCCAAGAGGAGAGAATCTAACCATCTCCCCATGACACTCAATGGGTGTGTCTTAATTGAATTAAAGCCAGCTAGTCTAGGTGCTTTGATGTATACTAGTTTTGAGATGTAAGAGAGGCAGAGTGCTTTTGCATTTTGTTGAATAGAGCATTCAAGAAGGCGAGTGAAATCTGGCACCTAGCTAGCAGAGACAAAGCAATATGTTTATATTACTAATAAAATTGGTACTATGAAAAGGGTTTTACTGTTAGAAGAGGTGGAGTTCAAAGGGACGAGTGATACAATGAGAATTTACATTCATTGAGATATGCTGTATATAACCGGTACCAGTTTTGTGCGTGCAGGGCAGAGGCAATGTAAGGTCAATGCCTTTAAGCCTACCACTGTGTCTGCAAGGAACCAAAGTGAAAGGAACCTTATTTTGAATGCGTTGTGAAAATGCTTTGCCTGGTGTCTGCTTAAAAGTCGATGGGAATAATTTTCCCGTCGGTGAGCGGGGGTGGGGCCCACTTGCTGACGTGTAAAATGTCATCCAAAACTCTCTTACCTGAGCAGTGATGCCAGGTGGTCGTCCCAATGTCACCGCGTATCATTTAGATTGTCAGTTCGGCGGGCACGTAGCCATGTCAGCTGCGCACTCGCCAAACTGTTTAAGGCCCTTAAGGAAGTCATTAAACTGGTTAAGAATGGTTAAGATTGCTGCCCGCCCAATCTTAAGGTTGGCGAGCACGTGAAAAGCCCAGGCAGCTTTCCCGTTTTTCATGAAACTTCATCGATGGGCAGGTTAAGGTTTCATGAAGTGTTTTAAAACGTAATAACAATTTATACTTTTAGTCTTTGACATGTCCCAGCTCATGTGATGGTGTTTAATGAGGGGACATGTTTTAAAAGTGTTACAAACCTTCATTTCAAACTTTAGCGCTGAAACCAATCTCCCTGAGGCGCCTCTGTGCCTCGGGAAGATCTCGAAGAGCGCAGGGAACCTCTCAGGGAATCCACCCCCTGCCCGCACAGGGACCTCTCAGTGTTTTCGGCTGTGCGTCACGATGGGTGGCTACCTTAATTGGCCCACCCATGTAAACTGGCGGCGCCCACCGGATCGGGAGCACCAATCGGGTTCACGCTCGCTCCTGCCCTCCCCCACGCAAACCCCCCAACGGGGGGATTATTCTCCCCTATGTGTTGCTGTTGCCTCAATGGAGTTTAGTTTGGGAATTTGTTATATGTTAAGATAGTGGTAATTTGTAGCCATGTATATGTGTTTAATGTGTTGTAACTTAATGAAATGTTTCATTTAGTTTAATATAAAACCTCTCGAGGACTGGTGGTCTGATTCTTGAATTTCAAGCTACATCTCAAACATACCACTTAAAAATATAGTTTATGACAGTTATTTAAAGTTTCCTTCTGGGATTTTTAAATAACTCAGCTTTACCAACTGCTCAGTCATAACAGCGGCACAAATGTTAGTTGAGATTTATAAGCCGAAGTGGATTAGAAATAGTTGTAGCCATGCCTCAGTCAAAGCAACAACAACAACAAAAAAGCACGGTTTAAGTAATGAAACATCCCAAGGCTATTTACAGGAGCACTGTAAAATAAAACATGACACCGAGCCACATAAGGAGATATTAGGTGAGATGACCAAAAGCTTGGTCAAAGAAGTAGGTTTTAAGGATTGTCTTGAAGGAGGAGAGCGAGGTAGAGAAGGGGAAAGATGTAGGGAGGGAATTCCAGAGCGTGGGGCTTTGGCAAATGAAGGCATAACCCCAGTAGTGGAGCACTTATAATTGGGAACGTACAGGAGGCCAGAATTAGAGGAGCACAGATCTCAGAGGGTTGTGGGGCTGAGGTACATTACAGAGAGAGAGCTATGGAGAGATTTAAAAATGAGGATGAGAACTTTAAAATCAAGTCGTTGCTGCCCGGGACCGAATGAAAGTCAGTGCACGCAAGGGGGATCAGAAACAGGACTTGCTGCAAGTTAGGGTGCAGGTAACTGAGTTTTGGATGACTTGAGGTTTATGGAGAATAGAATGTGGGAAAGCACCTTTTTGAGTCATATGCCCATGGATTCAAGCCACACTCCAGAGACTTGAGCACAAAAATCTAGGCTGTGCTTCAGTGCCTTATTCAACAAGTAATATTAAACTGAGGATCCATCTGTCCTTTTAGGTGGAAGTGAAAAATCCCATGAGACTCTTTTGAAGAGGATCTTGTAGTTATTCCAGGTGCCTGGCCAGTAGTTATTTTCATTAAATATAATGAATCAGCCTTCCATCATTTCCTGTAATGGTAATGGGCTTGGAATAAGATTTCGACAAGAGATTCATTGTCACAGGTTCGTTATAAATATTAATACAACAATTAGTGTAGATATTTGTGTTGAGTTAATTTTTTTCTGCATTTTCCCCAGTTGTAAGGAACGTAACCAAAATCAGGTCAAACTAGGAACCTCTAGTACTGACACGATATGTGAAAAAAAGACTAATCTGGTCGCTATACTTGTGCCGGTTGGCATCGTGGTGCTTATCATAGCTTGTGCGGTGGCTTTTTTTATTTGGAAGAGAAAGAGAAGGCGTACAAAACGTGAAGGTGAGTACTCCTTTTGATTTACTGTGTACATCTTCCTGTTCCAGTATGATTTGCCATATTCTTTCAATTAGATTGGAAAAAATTTACTTTTCTTTCGAACAGCATATACTGCTGTCAAACCCGTGAGGAAATTTGGCAGCAGGAGGTCACAACAGAGAAATCATGGGATCAGTATCTGACAATTAGTGGGAAGGGGGGCCTGAAGAAGATCGTGGGGGGTGGAGGAAGTGCAGATGGGAGTTGAAGGTTCAAGACCAATTGAGGGAAGCCAGGTCTTAGGAGATCAAAGCACTCCTTACAAAGCCTGGTGAGGCGAAGGGAGAGAATTCCTGATCCACCTGCCCCACAAGGAGTCCTAACTGAGAGTTTTTTTTTTTGGTATTTTGCTGCAGTCAGTGTGGACGTCCCTCTGACTTTGTTTATTACGTTGCAGCCTGATTGGTATCTTCAGGCTGAGACTTTGAATTTAATTTACTGGCAGGTCCTATCTGCCGGTAGTGAGCGTCTTGGTTGACTTCAATTTTGTCAAAGGTAAGATGGTGCCACGTAGGTACGATGCAGCCTCAGCTGTTAAGTCACCTCGGCCTAATTTTAACCTTTGCCACATGTGATGAGCAAAGGTGGGAATGTATTAAAATTGAGGCTAGTGTGTCATTTGCTATGAAGAACACCTGCTATTTTCATGTTAATAAAAGCTGGTAAAGTAGAACAAAATGGAATAAATCTTGTTCACAGACTTTACTTCTCCTATTTTGTTTCTATTTTTCTTTTAGTGACAGATGCTGAGCAAACGACAGCTGGAAAGGGAAACATATATTCTTAATATACATAGTCCCATGTGTAAAATTGTATTATCTACAAATCTAAAAACTCAAAACATTCCACAAAGACGTTCCAATATGATTCTAAAGTTGGCATTATATCAGTCATTTTCCCTGTAAAATTGTCCCATGATCTTGATCTTCAGAGACCATAAGACATAGGAGCAGAAATTAGGCCATTTGGCCCATTGAGTCTGCTCCGCCATTCAATCATGGCTGATAAGTTTCTCAACCCCGTTCTCCCACCTTCTCCCTCTAACCTTTGATCCCCTAACAAATGAAGAACCCATCTATCTTGGTCTTAAATACACTCAATGACCTGGCCTCCACAGCCTTCTGTGGCATTGAGGGTGAATTCCATAGATTCACCACTCTCTGGCTAAAGAAGTTTCTCCCCATCTCTGTTCTAAAAGGTCTTCCCTTTACTCTGAGGCTGTGCCCTCAGGTCCTAGTTTCTCCTACTAATGTGCTTGAGGTTAGATTCCTAGCCCTTTCCAGACACTCTGTCCTATTTTGTATTCTGGAGAATTTAATAGCCTCTCCTGGGCTCTCCTTTCTTTTCAGTTTTTTCATAATTTTCCATGGTTGAATCCCCCCCCACACACACACACACGCTAACCTGCTGCTTTGTTTCTCATTAGTCATACTTCTTGGAGTTTTACCCTTCCCTGTAGGTCATTAGTATTGTTCTGACCATGTGAGAAAGGGTGAACTGACTACCTCCCCTTGATTCACCCTTCTTGATTGGTCACAACAAAAGTTTCACAAGGATATGCCTTTTCCAAATCAGAATGTATTTAACCATTAAGCAGTGAGGAACAAGGAGCCAATCAAACAAGGTTTTCTTGGGTCATTCAAAGAGCAGATTTATTTCCCACTAAACTGGAGGAAAATAATAAAAATGCATTTGGCCCTCATGCAATCAATAGGACACACACACACACAAACACACACATACACACACACACGTAAAGGTTGTGTCCTTTGATTCTCCTTGAGGCATAAATTTTAATCGTTGCAGCTGATTTACATTACCTGGCTTCTTGGATGCAGTCAGATGTAGAAGATGTTGCGTGTTTTAAGCAATCTCAGTTTGCTTTGCTGGTAGGTTTCTGGTACTGGGCGACACCCTTATTCCAAAAGAGAAAGCAGGTGAGAGAGAGCAGCCTTCAGCCTGTTTCCTCTGCTGAAGACTTTCTTGACATTGCCTGTGTCACTTGTAATCTCGTGCTAGTGGCTGGGCAGCCTTGCCCTGAAATACGTCACCCATTATGTATTTCTAAGAGGATTTGGGTGTGTCTGTCTGTGACAGCTATTGTTTCAATATCCAGGACTTTGCATTTTTAATGTCTCTTCTTTAGACAGTCACAAGTTTTGACGGTTGTCTGGATTATAGGAATTGTCTCTCACTTCGCACTCCCCTAAGGGTGATTCGTTTGTCTCTCACCTTCATCTTGGAAAGTGGCCGAGTGTACCTTCCTCCTGTCCAAAGTTCACTACTAATGTCCTGATAATGTTGTCACTCTCCCTTTTATTCCATGGGCTTCAACGTTGGTCCAACTCTACCATGTGGCACTTGATCAAATGCCTTTTGGAATTCCATGTGCACCACATCAATCACATTACCTTCATCAACCCTCTTTGTTACTACATCAAAAAATACAATCAAACTGGTTAAATACAGTTTACCTTTAACAAGTCTGTGCTAGCTTTCCTCAATTGAGCTAACTTATGTGGCAGCCAGTAACTGACACAGAAAGGGAGGAAAACTATTCTTAGTCAATAAGTAAAAATAAATATAATTTAATGTCAAAATTGGGCATTCATAATAAAAGAAAAAAAATTGCATTTATGTAGCGCCTTTCATAACCTCAGGACATTCCCTACAATTAAAATTCTTTTGAACTATAATCACTATCATAACTAGGGAAATGTGAAATCTAATTTGAACATAGAGAAGTCCCACAAAGAGAAATAGGCACTGAGATGGAGTATTCTTTGTTGGCTGGTATTTTTTTACTTTTCTTTAGAATCTTTAAAATCAGCTGAGTTGACAGTGAATTTTCACCTCTTCAGCTCCTTGTTCTGCTTATTTGTATGGTTCTTATTTTTTTTTGCTGAGATGTCTTCAAATTTTAATATGAGTGATTTTTCCCTGTTTCATTTTTTTTGTCTGTGTTATCCTTGCCTTCCAATTCACTGTGATGCCACTTTCACTGTCCTATTCCGAGGCTTCTGCATGGAACATGGAGACACAGGTTTCATTGTGACTTCAGCCTCCTTTCTCTTTGGGGAAATCCTGCACCTCTGCTTATCATCCTGCTTCAGTTGGGGGCGTGTGACGCTGGAAATCATGAAGCAGAATCCCTTACTTCTTACAAAGCAGCATGGTATGTTAGTATCACGGTGCACTGTTCTCTTAAAGTCATAGTTACACAGCCTGAAGAACAACTTTCAAGTTAAAAGAGTAAAAACCTTTCAAATAATATTTTAGTTCCAGCAATCGTAATTACATACAAACATATGAATGAACATGAATAGGCCATTTGGCTCATCTGGTTGTGGCCTCTAATTTTCTGTCTGACCTTCTACCCTTTGACTCCATCCAACTCAGCCTTAAAATATTCAATGACCTAGCCTCCACTGCTCTCGGGGAAGAGAATTCCACAGACTAATGACCCTCTGAGAGAAAAAAAATTCTCCTCATCTCCATCTTACATGCGAGACCCCTTTATTTTTAAACTGTGTCCCCCAGTTCCAGTCCCTCCCACAAGGGAAAACATCCTTTCAGCATCTATCCTGTCAAGTTCCCTCAGGACCTTCTATATTTCAATAAGATCACCTCTCATTCTAAAGTCAGACACAATTTCCCTTTCTCAAAATCATGTTGATTCTGCCAGATTGCATTATGATTCTCAAGGTACCCTGCAGAAACCTCCTTAATAATAGCTTCTAGTATTTTCCCTGTGGCAGATGTTAGGCTAATTGGCCTGTAGTTTCCTGCTTTCTGTCTCTTTCTTGAACAGAGGAGTTACAAGCTCTATGTTACAAGCTCTATGTTACAAGCTCTATGTTACAAGCTCTATGTTACAAGCTCTATGTTACAAGCTCTATGTTACAAGCTCTATGTTACAAGCTCTATGTTACAAGCTCTATGTTACAAGCTCTATGTTACAAGCTCTATGTTACAAGCTCTATGTTACAAGCTCTATGTAACAAGCTCTATGTAACAAGCTCTATGTAACAAGCTCTATGTAACAAGCTCTATGTAACAAGCTCTATGTTACAAACTAATGGGACCTTTCCAGAATCTAGGCAAATCTGGAAGATTAAAACTGGTGCATCTATCTCAGCAGCCACTTCTTTTAACACATTAGGATGAAGTCCATCAGGATCTGGGGACTTGTGAATTTTTAGTTCCAATAATTTTCTAATTACCCTTTCCCTGATAATTGTAATAGTTCTAAGTTCCTCCCTTCCTTTCACTTCTTGATTTATAGTTCTATCTAGGATGTTATTTGTGTCTTCTACAATGAAGGCAATCACAAAATATCTATTCAATGCATCTACTATTTCCTTATTTCACAGAATCACAATGTTACAGTGCACAAGGAGGCCATTCGGCCCATCGTGTCTGCACTGGCTCTTCGAATGAGCTTCATGACTTTGTGCCATTCTCCTGCCTTTTCTCCATACCCTTGCTCATTGTTTCTATTCAAATAATCATCCAATGCCCTCGTGAATGCCTCGAATGAACCTGTCTCCACCACATGTCCAGGCAGTGCATTCCAGACTTGAACCACTCTCTGTGTGAAAAAGTTTTTTCTTACATCACATTCGCTTCTTTCGCAAATCACTTTAAATCTCTGCCCCCTTGTTCTCGATCCTTGTACAAGTGGGAGGTTTCTCCCTATCTATTCTATTCAGCCCCCTCATGATTTTGAACACCTCTATTAAATCTCCTCTTAGCCCCCCTCCTCTCCAAGAACAGTCCCAACTTCTTCAACCTATCTTTATAACTGAAGTAACTCATCTCTAGAACTATTCTTGTAAACCTCTGCTGCACTCTATCCAATGTATTCACATCCTTCCTATAATGTGGTGCCCAGAACTGTACACAATACTCTAGCTGAGGTCTAACTAGTATCTTATATAAACACAGCATAATCTCCTTGCTCTTGTACTCTATGCCCCTATTAATAAAGCTGAGGATACTGTATGCTCTATTAACTGCTCTCGCCACCTGTCCTGCCAACGTCAATGACCTATGCACATATACACCCAGGTCCCTCTGCCCCTGCACCCCCTTAATTATTATACTGTCTCTTCATGTTCTTCCTACCAAAATGCATCCCTTATTTCCCCGTATTAATTTCCAAGACACTTTCTCTAGGGGACCAACACTCACTTTTGTTACTCTTTTCTTCTTTAAATATCCATTGAAATGTCTTACTTTCTGTTTTTTATATTTTTAGCTAGCTTTCTCTCATTCTAATTTCTGATTTCACGTGTTTTTTTTTGTTATTATTTCCTTTTATTTAAGTATCCTGTTCAATTTTCAGACCTGCCACTAATCTTCACGGAATTGTACACTTTTTCTTTCAACCTGATACTATCTTTTAACTTCCTTAGTTAGGCACGAATGATGCATCTTCTCCAATAGTCTTTCTTTCTCACTGGAAAGTATAACAATCTAGTTATGATCACTGACAGCCTGGAGCTCCTTTATTATGAGGTCATGAATCAATTCTGTGTCATTACACATTATGTCATGATGACAGACATGATTATTGAGTGAAATCTACCAACAACTTCACCAGCTAACCACAGGCATATTGAACTGTTTAAAGAAGTCCTGTTTTTTTAAATGCAAGTAAAGACACTGACCAAAGATGGATACCAGCAGTCATCTGAGACCCAGAAATTTACCAAAGCTCCTTAGACAGCACTTTCCAAACCCACGGCCACTACCATCTAGAAGGACAAGGGCAGCAGATAGGTGGGCACACCACCACCTGGAAGCTCTCCTCCAAGTCACTCACCATCCTGACTTGGAAATATATCGCCGTTCCTTCACTGTCGCTGGGTCAAAATCCTGAAACTCCCTTCTTAACAGCATTGTGGGTGTACCTGCACCACGTGGACTGCAGCGGCTCAAGAAGGCAGCTCACCACTACCTTCTCAAGGGCAACTAAGGATGGGCAATAAATAAATACTGGCTCAGCCAGCAAAGCCCACATCCCACAAATGAATAAAAAAATTGTAAGTGACCACTTTGTTGGAAAGTTCCTATGTGATTTGCACTACAAACCTACTCTCAGATGTTGCATGGAATTTCATACCTGCAGGTGGAAATGTGTCAAGGTCCAGTTGAAACAGGGATTCTTGATAGGAACCATTAAAAGTGCAAAGTGCTGGACTTTTAATTCCCTGTAATTCTGTGAAGATAATGGATTTGCTGCTCAGCCAGTTACACCCAACCAGATACTCAAAAGTAAAAACAAAAAAAAAACTGCGGATGCTGGAAATCCAAAACAAAAACAGAATTACCTGGAAAAACTCAGCAGGTCTGGCAGCATCGGTGGAGAAGAAAAGAGTTGACGTTTCGAGTCCTCATGACCCTTCCACAGAACTTGAGTTCGAGTTCAAGAAAGAGTTGAAATATAAGCTGGTTTAAGGTGTGTGTGTGGGGGGCGGAGAGATAGAGAGAGAGAGAGGTGCTTGTGTAGACAAACAAGCAGTGATAGAAGCAGATCATCAAAAGATGTCAGCGACAATGGTACAAAAGAACACATAGGTGTTAAAGTTAAAGTTGGTGATATTATCTAAACGAATGTGCTAATTAAGAATGGATGGTAGGGCACTCAAGGTTCAGCTCTAGTGGGGGTGGGGGGAGCATAAAAGATTTTAAAATATTTAAAAATAATGGAAATAGGTGGGAAAAGAAAAATCTATATAATTTATAGGGGAAAAAAAAGGAAAAAGGGGGAAACAG
The DNA here is from genome assembly GCA_026770705.1 of Isurus oxyrinchus. Taxonomy (NCBI): domain Eukaryota; kingdom Metazoa; phylum Chordata; class Chondrichthyes; order Lamniformes; family Lamnidae; genus Isurus; species Isurus oxyrinchus. The sequence goes on along the minus strand of JANJGN010000263.1, from coordinate 12,016 downwards.
AAAGGGGGTGGGGATGGGGGAGGGAGCTCACGACCTAAAGTTGTTGAACTCAATATTCAGACCGGAAGGCTGTAAGGTGCCTAGTCGGAAGATGAGGTGTTGTTCCTCCAGTTTGCGTTGGGCTTCACTGGAACAATGCAGCAAGCCAAGGACAGACATGTGGGCAAGAGAGCAGGGTGGAGTGTTAAAATGGCAAGCGACAGGGAGGTTTGGGTCATTCTTGCGGACAGACCGCAGGTGTTCTGCAAAGCGGTCGCCCAGTTTACGTTTGGTCTCTCCAATGTAGAGGAGACCACATTGGGAGCAACGAATGCAGTAGACTAAGTTGGGGGAAATGCAAGTGAAATGCTGCTTCACTTGAAAGGAATGTTTGGGCCCTTGGACGGTGAGGAGAGAGGAAGTGAAGGGGCGGGTGTTACATCTTTTGCGTGGGCATGGGGTGGTGCCATAGGAGGGGGTTGAGGAGTAGGGGGTGATGGAGGAATGGACCAGGGTGTCCCGGAGGGAGCGATCCCTACGGAATGCCGATAAGGGGGGGTGAAGGGAAAATGTGTTTGGTGGTGGCATCATGCTGGAGTTGGCGGAAATGGCGGAGGATGATCCTTTGAATGCGGAGGCTGGTGGGGTGATAAGTGAGGACAAGGGGGACCCTATCATGTTTCTGGGAGGGAGGAGAAGACATGAGGGCGGATGCGCGGGAGATGGGCCGGATACAGTTGAGGGCCCTGTCAACGACCGTGGGTGGAAAACCTCGGTTAAGGAAGAAGGAGGACATGTCAGAGGAACCGTTTTTGAAGGTAGCATCATCGGAACAGATGCGACGAAGGCGAAGGAACTGGGAGAATGGGATGGAGTCCTTACAGGAAGCGGGGTGTGAGGAGCTGTAGTCGAGGTAGCTGTGGGAGTCGGTGGGTTTGTAATGGATATTGATGGACAGTCTGTCACCAGAGATTGAGACAGAGAGGTCAAGGAAGGGAAGGGAAGTGTCAGAGATGGACCACGTGAAAATGATGGAGGGGTGGAGATTGGAAGCAAAATTAATAAATTTTTCCAAGTCCCGACGAGAGCATGAAGCGGCACCGAAGTAATCATCGATGTACCGGAGAAAAAGTTGTGGAAGGGGGCCGGAGTAGGACTGCAACAAGGAATGTTCCACATACCCCATAAAGAGACAGGCATAGCTGGGGCCCATGCGGGTACCCATAGCCACACCTTTTATTTGGAGAAAGTGGGAGGAGTTGAAGGAGAAATTGTTCAACATGAGAACAAGTTCAGCCAGACGGAGGAGAGTAGTGGTGGATGGGGATTGTTCGGGCCTCTGTTCGAGGAAGAAGCTAAGGGCCCTCAGACCATCCTGGTGGGGGATGGAGGTGTAGAGGGATTGGACGTCCATGGTGAAGAGGAAGCGGTTGGAGCCAGGGAACTGGAAATTGTTGATGTGACGTAAGGTGTCAGAGGAATCACGGATGTAGGTGGGAAGGGACTGGACAAGGGGAGAGAGAAGGGAGTCAAGATAACGAGAGATGAGTTCTGTGGGGCAGGAGCAAGCTGAGACGATCGGTCTACCGGGGCAGTTCTGTTTGTGGATTTTGGGTAGGAGATAGAAGCGGGCCGTCCGAGGTTGGGCGACTATCAGGTTGGAAGCTGTGGGAGGGAGATCCCCAGAGGAGATGAGGTCAGTGACAGTCCTGGAAACAATGGCTTGATGTTCAGTGGTGGGGTCATGGTCCAGGGAGAGGTAGGAGGAAGTGTCTGCGAGTTGACGCTCAGCCTCCGCGAGGTAGAGGTCAGTGCGCCAGACAACAACAGCACCACCCTTGTCAGCGGGTTTGATGACAATGTCAGGGTTGGACCTGAGAGAATGGAGTGCAGTAAGTTCAGAGAGAGACAGGTTAGAATGGGTGAGAGGAGCAGAGAAATTGAGACGACTGATGTCGCGCCGACAGTTCTCAATGAAAAGATCAAGAGAAGGTAAGAATCCAGAGGGAGGGGTCCAGGTGGAGGGAGAATATTGGAGATGGGTAAAAGGATCCGTTGAACTGGGTGAGGACTCCTGCCCGAAGAAGTGAGCCCGGAGACGAAGACGGCGAAAGAAGAGTTCAGTATCATTCGAGCCCGAAATTCATTGAGGTGAGGGCGTAAGGGTATGAAACTAAGTCCTTTGCTGAGCACTGAACGTTCAGCATCGGAGAGGGGAAGGTCAGGGGGTATAGTGAATACACGGCTGGGGCTGGGATTGGAAGATGGGGTGGGGACGGAGGGACAGGCTGGGGTGGAGGGTCCTAGATGGGTGTTGGTGTCGATGAGTTGTTGGAGCTTGCGTTCCTTAGCAGTTGAGAGAAAGAGAAAAAGTTTCTTGTTGAGGCGTCGGATGAGCCGAAGGATAAAATGAAACTTGGGGCACGCGCAGCTTTGAAAAAGGGTACGGCGGTGCTGCTGGAGGGAGAGGTCGAGTGTGTTCATATGGCGGCGCATGGCACTGAGTGTGGATTTCAGAATGTGACGGGAACAGCAGTCTGAGAAACGTTTTATGTCCCGGAGATACCGGTAATCCTGGGTGGGTTCGAAAGATGGGTGGAATTTCAGTTGAAATCCACGTGGGGTAAGTCGGAGACGGAGACAGTCACTGAGAAAGGAGATATGGCTGTGAAAGCGGGTTTTAGTAAACACCTTGTCAAACACCAGGAGGGAAATGGAAAGCAAAGAAGGTGAACAAGGCAACAGAGAGATATGGAAATCTTGTCGCAGAGAGGAACAGAACTTCTTCAAGGAGGTAGGCATTTCTTGAAGAGCAGTGGCAGTCAATTAAACACAGAGATAAAAACAAAAAAAACTGCGGATGCTGGAAATCCAAAACAAAAACAGAATTACCTGGAAAAACTCAGCAGGTCTCTGTGTTTAATTGACTGCCACTGCTCTTCAAGAAATGCCTACCTCCTTGAAGAAGTTCTGTTCCTCTCTGCGACAAGATTTCCGTATCTCTCTGTTGCCTTGTTCACCTTCTTTGCTTTCCATTTCCCTCCTGGTGTTTGACAAGGTGTTTACTAAAACCCGCTTTCACAGCCATATCTCCTTTCTCAGTGACTGTCTCCGTCTCCGACTTACCCCACGTGGATTTCAACTGAAATTCCACCCCTCATCTTTTGAACCCACCCAGGATTACCGGTATCTCCGGGACATAAAACGTTTCTCAGACTGCTGTTCCCGTCACATTCTGAAATCCACACTCAGTGCCATGCGCCGCCATATGAACACACTCGACCTCTCCCTCCAGCAGCACCGCCGTACCCTTTTTCAAAGCTGCGCGTGCCCCAAGTTTCATTTTATCCTTCGGCTCATCCGACGCCTCAACAAGAAACTTTTTCTCTTTCTCTCAACTGCTAAGGAACGCAAGCTCCAACAACTCATCGACACCAACAGCCATCTAGGACCCTCCACCCCAGCCTGTCCCTCCGTCCCCACCCCATCTTCCAATCCCAGCCCCAGCCGTGTATTCACTATACACCCTGACCTTCCCCTCTCCGATGCTGAACGTTCAGTGCTCAGCAAAGGACTTAGTTTCATACCCTTACGCCCTCACCTCAATGAATTTCGGGCTCGGCATGATACTGAACTCTTCTTTCACCGTCTTCGTCTCCGGGCTAACTTCTTCTCCCAGTTCAACGGATCCTTTTACCCATCTCCAATATTCTCCCTCCACCTGGACCCCTCCCTCTGGATTCTTACCTTCTCTTGATCTTTTCATTGAGAACTGTCGGCGCGACATTAGTCGTCTCAATTTCTCTGCTCCTCTCACCCATTCTAACCTGTCTCTCTCTGAACTTACTGCACTCCATTCTCTCAGGTCCAACCCTGACATTGTCATCAAACCCGCTGACAAGGGTGGTGCTGTTGTTGTCTGGTGCACTGACCTCTACCTCGCGGAGGCTGAGCGTCAACTCGCAGACACTTCCTCCTACCTCTCCCTGGACCATGACCCCACCACTGAACATCAAGCCATTGTTTCCAGGACTGTCACTGACCTCATCTCCTCTGGGGATCTCCCTCCCACAGCTTCCAACCTGATAGTCGCCCAACCTCGGACGGCCCGCTTCTATCTCCTACCCAAAATCCACAAACAGAACTGCCCCGGTAGACCGATCGTCTCAGCTTGCTCCTGCCCCACAGAACTCATCTCTCGTTATCTTGACTCCCTTCTCTCTCCCCTTGTCCAGTCCCTTCCCACCTACATCCGTCATTCCTCTGACACCTTACGTCACATCAACAATTTCCAGTTCCCTGGCTCCAACCGCTTCCTCTTCACCATGGACGTCCAATCCCTCTACACCTCCATCCCCCACCAGGATGGTCTGAGGGCCCTTAGCTTCTTCCTCGAACAGAGGCCCGAACAATCCCCATCCACCACTACTCTCCTCCGTCTGGCTGAACTTGTTCTCACGTTGAACAATTTCTCCTTCAACTCCTCTCACTTTCTCCAAATAAAAGGTGTGGCTATGGGTACCCGCATGGGCCCCAGCTATGCCTGTCTCTTTATGGGGTATGTGGAACATTCCTTGTTGCAGTCCTACTCCGGCCCCCTTCCACAACTTTTTCTCCGGTACATCGATGATTACTTCGGTGCCGCTTCATGCTCTCGTCGGGACTTGGAAAAATTTATTAATTTTGCTTCCAATCTCCACCCCTCCATCATTTTCACGTGGTCCATCTCTGACACTTCCCTTCCCTTCCTTGACCTCTCTGTCTCAATCTCTGGTGATAGACTGTCCACCAATATCCATTACAAACCCACAGACTCCCACAGCTACCTCGACTACAGCTCCTCACACCCCGCTTCCTGTAAGGACTCCATCCCATTCTCCCAGTTCCTTCGCCTTCGTCGCATCTGTTCCGATGATGCTACCTTCAAAAACGGTTCCTATGACATGTCCTCCTTCTTCCTTAACCGAGGTTTTCCACCCACGGTCATTGACAGGGCCCTCAACTGTGTCCGGCCCATCTCCCGCGGATCCGCCCTCACGCCTTCTCCTCCCTCCCAGAAACATGATAGGGTCCCCCTTGTCCTCACTTATCACCCCACCAGCCTCTGCATTCAAAGGATCATCCTCCGCCATTTCCGCCAACTCCAGCATGATGCCACCACCAAACACATTTTCCCTTCGCCCCCCTTATCGGCATTCCGTAGGGATCGCTCCCTCCGGGACACCCTGGTCCACTCCTGCATCACCCCCTACTCCTCAACCCCCTCCTATGGCACCACCCCATGCCCACGCAAAAGATGTAACACCCACCCCTTCACTTCCTCTCTCCTCACCGTCCAAGGGCCCAAACATTCCTTTCAAGTGAAGCAGCATTTCACTTGCATTTCCCCCAACTTAGTCTACTGCATTCGTTGCTCCCAATGTGGTCTCCTCTACATTGGAGAGACCAAACGTAAACTGGGCGACCGCTTTGCAGAACACCTGCAGTCTGTCTGCAAGAATGACCCAAACCTCCCTGTCGCTTGCCATTTTAACACTCCACCCTGCTCTCTTGCCCACATGTCTGTCCTTGGCTTGCTGCATTGTTCCAGTGAAGCCCAACGCAAACTGGAGGAACAACACCTCATCTTCCGACTAGGCACCTTACAGCCTTCCGGTCTGAATATTGAGTTCAACAACTTTAGGTCGTGAGCTCCCTCCCCCATCCCCACCCCCTTTCTGTTTCCCCCTTTTTCCTTTTTTTTTCCCTATAAATTATATAGATTTTTCTTTTCCCACCTATTTCCATTATTATTAAATATTTTAAAATCTTTTATGCTCCCCCCACCCCCACTAGAGCTGTACCTTGAGTGCCCTACCATCCATTCTTAATTAGCACATTCGTTTAGATAATATCACCAACTTTAACTTTAACACCTATGTGTTCTTCTGTACCATTGTCACTGACATCTTTTGATGATCTGCTTCTATCACTGCTTGTTTGTCTACACAATCACCTCTATCTCTCCGCCCCCCACACACACACCTTAAACCAGCTTATATTTCAACTCTTTCTTGGACTCGAACTCAAGTTCTGTCGAAGGGTCATGAGGACTCGAAACGTCAACTCTTTTCTTCTCCGCCGATGCTGCCAGACCTGCTGAGTTTTTCCAGGTAATTCTGTTTTTGTTTCAGATACTCAAAACCCCATTTGGAGGATTAAATAACTCCATCTCCTGTTGATTTATATCTCAAAATGTGTCAAAACATTTCTGAGATGAAAGAGAAAAACTGGGATCACGTCAACAATAGATGTTAATTGGAATCCCTTCCTGGAATATACCGAAATTAGTTTAAAAACTGGCTCTGCCAAAAGCAGAGAGAGGGACAAACAGGAAGAAACATGACAGTCATCTAAGAATGCTGCTGAAAAAGAGCAGGAAGCATCTCTCTCTCTCTCTCTCTGTATGTGTCGTCATGTCTTTTATTATTTTTTTCTTCGGTTTAGTAACTAATAAACTTACTCTTTCTTTGACTCAGGTAAACCTGGTTTGATTGACTCCTTGTTAAACAGTAAATACATTTGGACTAGAAAAGGTATCTACAGGAAAAATCATTTTTAAAAACCTTTGTTGTAGCCAGCCTGTAGGGCTGAATGAAAGGGGAGCCAGCTCACTCCTCCTCACCCAGTCATAACAATTACCAGATTTAGAATAGCCTGTTCTCTGGTTGGCTCTAGAACGTGGCTCTATGAACTCATCTTCCAGACTATCTTTGCCACTCTGATTCGTCCAACCTACATGCAGATTGAAATCATTCATGATTATCGCTGTACCTTTCTCATCAGTCCCCATTATTTTGTACTGTATACCCTGTCCGACAGTGTAGTTACAGGTAAGATACCACTTATAAACTACTCCCACAGGTGACTTCTTACCTTTAGTATTTCTAATCTTTATCCATACTGATTTTACATCTTGGTCTTTAGAACTAAGGTCATCTCTCACACTATTGTACTATTGTAATTTCAAGTGCATGCATAGATTAGTCAGATGACCATTAGCTCCATTGTATTAAAGGATCTTTCCATTGCTTCATGCAAATTGGTTCAGTTTCACAACCTAATTATTTTCCTTTTCTGTACATATTGGTCTTTAGACTCTTCATTTCATCTGTATCATCATTTGATAAAGATAAACAGTAACTCCTAAAGTGACATTTCTGTATTTTTCATTTTTGGGAGATCCTCATGATCCAGGAACGCTAGTATCCTTGACCAGTCAGCGCACTGGTCAGAAACCCTCTCACTGCTCAGTCACAACCCCCTGTGCAAGATCATGACTTGAAGTGAAATTTTCCTTGTGAATTTGTGGACACATACAATTTGTAAGAGCTGGAGCACTGGTTGTAGGCCGAGGTCTCTCTCTAGCAACTTGGCACAAAAATCTAGGTTGAAACTCCAGTGCTCTACTGAGGAAGTACAATACTGTTAGAGGTGTTGCCTGTCGATTTGGATAAGACATTAACAGAGGCCCTGTCGGCGCACTAAGATGCACTTAAAGAATCCAGTGGCACTTACTTTGAAGAGCAGGATGGTTCTCCACAGTGTCCCTCAACCAACATCACAAAAACAGATTATCTGACAGAGGACAGCAGGATACTTTCACCCAATCCAAGGCTGCAACCAAGATCCAGCCCTCTACTCAGCTTTGTGCTCCAGCCCCGGGAGGGAGGGTATGTGGGTTTTAGGAAGAGGAGTTGCTGAGTGAGTGTGGTAGGGAAATAGGTTGGGAAAGAGTGTGTTGGTGTGTGTGATGAGATTGGGAAAGAGTGTGTTGGTGTGTGTGATGAGATTGGGAAAGGGTGTGTTGGTGTGTGTGATGAGATTGGGAAAGGGTGTGTTGGTGTGTGTGATGAGATTGGGAAAGAGTGTGTCAGTGTGTGTGTTGATGTTGGAAAAGATTGTATTGGTGTGTTTGATGAGATTGGGAAAGAGTGTGTGTGTGATGAGATTCGGAAAGAGTGTGTCGGTGTGTGTGATGAGATTCGGAAAGAGTGTGTGTGTGATGAGATTGGGAAAGTGTGTGTGTGATGAGATTGGGAAAGTGTGTGTGATGAGATTGGGAAAGTGTGTGTGTGATGTGATTGGGAAAGTGTGTGTGTGATGAGATTGGGAAAGTGTGTGTGTGATGAGATTGGGAAAGAGTGTGTGTGATGACATTGGGGAAACTGTGTGTGATGAGATTGGGAAACAGTGTGTGTGATGAGATTGGGAAACAGTGTGTGTGATGAGGTTGGAAACAGTGTGTTGGTGTGTGTGATGAGATTGGGAAAGAGTGTGTTGGTGTGTGTGTGTGATGAGATTGGGAAAGTGTGTGTTGGTGTGTGTGATGAGATTGGGAAATAGTGTGTTGGTGTGTGTGATGAGATTGGGAAAGAGTGTGTTGGTGTGTGTGAGTGAGGTTGGGAAAGAGTGTGTTGGTGTGTGTGATGAGGTTGGGAAAGAGTGTGTTGGTGTGTGTGATGAGGTTGGGAAAGAGTGTGTTGGTGTGTGTGATGAGGTTGGGAAAGAGTGTGTTGGTGTGTGTGATGAGGGTTGGGAAAGAGTGTGTTGGTGTGTGTGATGAGGTTGGGAAAGAGTGTGTTGGTGTGTGTGATGAGGTTGGGAAAGAGTGTGTTGGTGTGTGTGATGAGGTTGGGAAAGAGTGTGTTGGTGTGTGTGATGAGGTTGAGAAAGAGTGTGTGCTTTCACCACCTGGCAGTGCCACCTAATGTGTAAATATATAAAGTATGTAAATATGTATTAAATAATTTATGAGGATTATCTGAAAGCGTTGCTTTAGTCATTTTTGTCCCTACTGCAACTCCAACCACAACAGGCACCAGGAACAGTTGTACATACACACCTCGGCTCACACTGTCCATCAGCTCATGCGTGGTTTTCTCCTACCGCTGACCTCATTGGTGTGTGTCCATCAGCCTGTCATTTGCGTTCAAGTGCAATATGCAAATGGACCACAGCAGCTTTACACGACTGGGGTATCTTTTCAGTCTATCATAATATTGTAAACTTTAGGCACAAAATCATCAATCACAGTAGCTGCACAATACTGACCTGATGGGAAATTGTCAATTTTCAGTCAGTGCCCTTCAGCACCTAAGGGGTAAATGAATGATGTCAGCCTACATTCTGTGCAAAATGGAAGCATACTTAACCTGGCACTGCAGAGACAATGATTAAATATGCGAGAACAACCATCTTTGGGAAACTGGGCTGGCCAATCCTTTATCCCCTTCACCATCAGGTCAGACAGCCTGAAGGGCTGGGGATATGGTTCGGAGGGGACCAGGGCATGTGTTAGAAACTGGAAGGAGTGAGTGGCTCTGGTGAAAAGAAAACTGGGCATGTGGGAGCGACGCTCCCTTTCCAATGCGGTTAAGAACCTGGTCATCAGGTGTGAGGCACTCTCGGTGTTGCTGTATGTGGTACAGGTCTGGCCCATTCCTCACTTCTGCACTGTGGCGATCACCCAAGCCATCTTCCGCTTTATCTGGAGGTCAAAAACGGATTGTGTTCACAAGGACACGATGTACAAGCCTCTACATAAAGGGAAAAACGTGCCCAACATCACCTCATCCTGATGGCCACCTTTGTGTGTAGCTGCAACAAGCTGTGCATAGACCCTCGGTAAGCAAACACCAAGTGTTGCTACATGCTGAGGTTCTATCTGTCCCCGGTGTTGTGAAGGATGGGTCTGGCCACGCTGCCGCGGAACGTTTCTAGCAGTTGGACCGTGCCGTACCACCTGTCCCTTGTGGAAAAATTTATGCAGAGAAACACCTTTGACCACAAGTCCATCAGGCAGTGGTCCAAACTTATTGTCCTAGAGGCCCTACAGAAAAAGGAGTTGGTGGATCCTGTCAGATGGTTCCCCAAGCAGACTGTCAAAGTCATTTGGCAGAATGCCTCATCATCGTGGAAAAATTTATGCAGAGAAACACCTTTGACCACAAGTCCATCAGGCAGTGGTCGGCACATAACATCTTAAAGGCCCTGAGGGGAAAGGAGAGGGTGGACCCGGTGGGGTTCCCCAAGCAGACTGACAAAGTCATTTGGCAGAATGCCTCATCGCCAGAACTTTGCAACAAGAACCAAGATGTAGCTTAGCTGGTGGTGAGAAAGGCCCTCCCCACCAGATCCTTCCTGCACACCAGGGGTCTCAACCCCTCTGCACATTGCCCTCAAGGTGGCTGTGGTGGGGAAGAGCCCATTGTTCACCTCCTTGTGGAATGTGCCTTTGCAAAGAAAGTCTGGAGAGAGATGCAGTGGTTTTTGTCGAGGTTCATCCCGAGCAGTTCTGTGACACAGGACTCTGTGCTCTTCGGGCTGTTCCCAGGGACACACCGAGACAAACATCAACTTCAGCTGGAGGATCATCAACTCGGTGAAAGACGCTCATTGGTCTGCCTGTAACTTGTTGGTCTTCCAGCGCAAAGAGTTGTCCGCGACCGAGTGTTGCAGACTGGCACATTCCAAGGTCCAAGACTACGTGCTGAGGGACACATTAAAGCTTGGGGCAGCCGCTGCAAAGGCCCAATGGGGAAGGGTCGCTGCCTGAGACCTTTCTGCCACAGTGCACCGAGGCTGGGAACTGTAAAGAGCCCCTCGGGATGTACAGCTCAAAATGAATGTCTGCCAATGATTGTAATATTCATTGTTTGTACTGATACACCTTGTGATTCATGTTGTAAAAGTTGAACCTGATTGTATTTTTGTGATGATGATTTTGAAATGGTTTGAAATGTTGTTGAAGATTTATGAATAAAGTATATTTTTGCAAAAGAAAAAGGAACCTTCAGATGTTCCCATCTATCTGCTGCCCTTGTCCTTCTAAATGGTAGCGGTTGTGGGTTTGGAAGGAGCCTTGGTGAGTTCCTGCAGTACATCTTGTAGATGGTACACACTGCTGCTACTGTTCGTCGGTGGTGGAGGGAGTGAATGCTTGTGGAACGGGTGCCAATCAAGTGGGCTGCTTTGTCCTGGATGGTCTGTTGTTGGAGATGGTCATTGCCTGGCACTTGCATGCATGAATGTTACTTGCCACTCATCAGCCAAAGCCTGAATATTGTCCAGCTCTTGTTGAATTTGGACATGGCCTGCTTCAGAACTGAGCACAATATTCCATTTGTGGTCTAACTAGGGCTTCGTATAACTGAAGCATAACTTCTACCCCTTGTATTCTATTCCTATAGATATAAAGACCTTTGGGATTATTTTCTATATCTGTTCATAGCACTTTAATTTTTCTCAAAAGGTATACTTTATTCATAAAATTTGTCAAATGTACATTACATAACAGTTGTAAGCTCAGTCCTCAAGAATCTGGAGAACGTTATGTGTGGACCACTGCCTGATGGACTTGTGGTTAAGGTGTTTTTCTACATAAACTTTTCCACAAGGAACAGGTGGTACAACTGAATGGTGTGTTTCACAGCAACGTGGCCAGACCCATCCTTTACAACATTGAGTTCAGATAGAAGCTCAGCATGTAGTGACACTCGGTGTTTGTTCACTGATGGTCTATGTACAACTTGATGCAGCCACATACAGAGGTGGTCATCAGGATGAGAATGATGTTGGGTATGCTTTTCTTCCCCTCAACATTTTACCTCAGGATTTGTATCAGGTGTTCCTGCAGACATTGTCCATTTTCAATCTGAAGATAAGTGGAAGATGGTTAGAGTGGCCACCACAACTCAAGAGCAAGTTATGGGCCAGACCTGTGCCATGTGCAGCAACAGTGAGAGCGCCTCATGTCTGATGACCAGGTGCAAGAGGGAGGATTGCTTCCACACACCCAGTCTTGTGCTTTACTTTGGCTATGTGGTCCTCCTGGTCCTTGGTGCATGTCCCAGCCCCTTCAAACCATATTCTCATCACATTGAAATATAACGATAGCAGTGTGTATTTAATCATTATAATTAATATGACGGCGCTGCACACCTGAAGCGTAACTCCTTTTAACATCACCATCTATAGAAATACTGTGGTATTGCAG